>OX335684.1:18826462-19477194 GCA_946894065.1 Acleris literana | reverse complement strand
AACCAAGTGCAAAAACCAAAAAACCGAATAACAAAGCCAAATCAACGTGTAATGCAGGATCAAAAACCGAAAACGAATGCCAAAAAAATGTAGTATTATGGTTCCGAAAATCGCAATAATCCGTGCAAGCACCTCCAAAATAGACCTCAACCTAACCTAACCTAACCTAACCTAACCTAACCTAACCTAACCTAACCTAACCTAACCTAACCTAACCTAACCTAACCTAACCTAACCTAACCTAACCTAACCTAACCTAACCTAACCTAACCTAACCTAACCTAACCTAACCTAACCTAACCTAACCTAACCTAACCTAACCTAACCTAACCTAACCTAACCTAACCTAACCTAACCTAACCTAACCTAACCTAACCTAACCTAACCTAACCTAACCTAACCTAACCTAACCTAACCTAACCTAACCTAACCTAACCTAACCTAACCTAACCTAACCTAACCTAACCTAACCTAACCTAACCTAACCTAACCTAACCTAACCTAACCTAACCTAACCTAACCTAACCTAACCTAACCTAACCTAACCTAACCTAACCTAACCTAACCTAACCTAACCTAACCTAACCTAACCTAACCTAACCTAACCTAACCTAACCTAACCTAACCTAACCTAACCTAACCTAACCTAACCTAACCTAACCTAACCTAACCTAACCTAACCTAACCTAACCTAACCTAACCTAACCTAACCTAACCTAACCTAACCTAACCTAACCTAACCTAACCTAACCTAACCTAACCTAACCTAACCTAACCTAACCTAACCTAACCTAACCTAACCTAACCTAACCTAACCTAACCTAACCTAACCTAACCTAACCTAACCTAACCTAACCTAACCTAACCTAACCTAACCTAACCTAACCTAACCTAACCTAACCTAACCTAACCTAACCTAACCTAACCTAACCTAACCTAACCTAACCTAACCTAACCTAACCTAACCTAACCTAACCTAACCTAACCTAACCTAACCTAACCTAACCTAACCTAACCTAACCTAACCTAACCTAACCTAACCTAACCTAACCTAACCTAACCTAACCTAACCTAACCTAACCTAACCTAACCTAACCTAACCTAACCTAACCTAACCTAACCTAACCTAACCTAACCTAACCTAACCTAACCTAACCTAACCTAACCTAACCTAACCTAACCTAACCTAACCTAACCTAACCTAACCTAACCTAACCTAACCTAACCTAACCTAACCTAACCTAACCTAACCTAACCTAACCTAACCTAACCTAACCTAACCTAACCTAACCTAACCTAACCTAACCTAACCTAACCTAACCTAACCTAACCTAACCTAACCTAACCTAACCTAACCTAACCTAACCTAACCTAACCTAACCTAACCTAACCTAACCTAACCTAACCTAACCTAACCTAACCTAACCTAACCTAACCTAACCTAACCTAACCTAACCTAACCTAACCTAACCTAACCTAACCTAACCTAACCTAACCTAACCTAACCTAACCTAACCTAACCTAACCTAACCTAACCTAACCTAACCTAACCTAACCTAACCTAACCTAACCTAACCTAACCTAACCTAACCTAACCTAACCTAACCTAACCTAACCTAACCTAACCTAACCTAACCTAACCTAACCTAACCTAACCTAACCTAACCTAACCTAACCTAACCTAACCTAACCTAACCTAACCTAACCTAACCTAACCTAACCTAACCTAACCTAACCTAACCTAACCTAACCTAACCTAACCTAACCTAACCTAACCTAACCTAACCTAACCTAACCTAACCTAACCTAACCTAACCTAACCTAACCTAACCTAACCTAACCTAACCTAACCTAACCTAACCTAACCTAACCTAACCTAACCTAACCTAACCTAACCTAACCTAACCTAACCTAACCTAACCTAACCTAACCTAACCTAACCTAACCTAACCTAACCTAACCTAACCTAACCTAACCTAACCTAACCTAACCTAACCTAACCTAACCTAACCTAACCTAACCTAACCTAACCTAACCTAACCTAACCTAACCTAACCTAACCTAACCTAACCTAACCTAACCTAACCTAACCTAACCTAACCTAACCTAACCTAACCTAACCTAACCTAACCTAACCTAACCTAACCTAACCTAACCTAACCTAACCTAACCTAACCTAACCTAACCTAACCTAACCTAACCTAACCTAACCTAACCTAACCTAACCTAACCTAACCTAACCTAACCTAACCTAACCTAACCTAACCTAACCTAACCTAACCTAACCTAACCTAACCTAACCTAACCTAACCTAACCTAACCTAACCTAACCTAACCTAACCTAACCTAACCTAACCTAACCTAACCTAACCTAACCTAACCTAACCTAACCTAACCTAACCTAACCTAACCTAACCTAACCTAACCTAACCTAACCTAACCTAACCTAACCTAACCTAACCTAACCTAACCTAACCTAACCTAACCTAACCTAACCTAACCTAACCTAACCTAACCTAACCTAACCTAACCTAACCTAACCTAACCTAACCTAACCTAACCTAACCTAACCTAACCTAACCTAACCTAACCTAACCTAACCTAACCTAACCTAACCTAACCTAACCTAACCTAACCTAACCTAACCTAACCTAACCTAACCTAACCTAACCTAACCTAACCTAACCTAACCTAACCTAACCTAACCTAACCTAACCTAACCTAACCTAACCTAACCTAACCTAACCTAACCTAACCTAACCTAACCTAACCTAACCTAACCTAACCTAACCTAACCTAACCTAACCTAACCTAACCTAACCTAACCTAACCTAACCTAACCTAACCTAACCTAACCTAACCTAACCTAACCTAACCTAACCTAACCTAACCTAACCTAACCTAACCTAACCTAACCTAACCTAACCTAACCTAACCTAACCTAACCTAACCTAACCTAACCTAACCTAACCTAACCTAACCTAACCTAACCTAACCTAACCTAACCTAACCTAACCTAACCTAACCTAACCTAACCTAACCTAACCTAACCTAACCTAACCTAACCTAACCTAACCTAACCTAACCTAACCTAACCTAACCTAACCTAACCTAACCTAACCTAACCTAACCTAACCTAACCTAACCTAACCTAACCTAACCTAACCTAACCTAACCTAACCTAACCTAACCTAACCTAACCTAACCTAACCTAACCTAACCTAACCTAACCTAACCTAACCTAACCTAACCTAACCTAACCTAACCTAACCTAACCTAACCTAACCTAACCTAACCTAACCTAACCTAACCTAACCTAACCTAACCTAACCTAACCTAACCTAACCTAACCTAACCTAACCTAACCTAACCTAACCTAACCTAACCTAACCTAACCTAACCTAACCTAACCTAACCTAACCTAACCTAACCTAACCTAACCTAACCTAACCTAACCTAACCTAACCTAACCTAACCTAACCTAACCTAACCTAACCTAACCTAACCTAACCTAACCTAACCTAACCTAACCTAACCTAACCTAACCTAACCTAACCTAACCTAACCTAACCTAACCTAACCTAACCTAACCTAACCTAACCTAACCTAACCTAACCTAACCTAACCTAACCTAACCTAACCTAACCTAACCTAACCTAACCTAACCTAACCTAACCTAACCTAACCTAACCTAACCTAACCTAACCTAACCTAACCTAACCTAACCTAACCTAACCTAACCTAACCTAACCTAACCTAACCTAACCTAACCTAACCTAACCTAACCTAACCTAACCTAACCTAACCTAACCTAACCTAACCTAACCTAACCTAACCTAACCTAACCTAACCTAACCTAACCTAACCTAACCTAACCTAACCTAACCTAACCTAACCTAACCTAACCTAACCTAACCTAACCTAACCTAACCTAACCTAACCTAACCTAACCTAACCTAACCTAACCTAACCTAACCTAACCTAACCTAACCTAACCTAACCTAACCTAACCTAACCTAACCTAACCTAACCTAACCTAACCTAACCTAACCTAACCTAACCTAACCTAACCTAACCTAACCTAACCTAACCTAACCTAACCTAACCTAACCTAACCTAACCTAACCTAACCTAACCTAACCTAACCTAACCTAACCTAACCTAACCTAACCTAACCTAACCTAACCTAACCTAACCTAACCTAACCTAACCTAACCTAACCTAACCTAACCTAACCTAACCTAACCTAACCTAACCTAACCTAACCTAACCTAACCTAACCTAACCTAACCTAACCTAACCTAACCTAACCTAACCTAACCTAACCTAACCTAACCTAACCTAACCTAACCTAACCTAACCTAACCTAACCTAACCTAACCTAACCTAACCTAACCTAACCTAACCTAACCTAACCTAACCTAACCTAACCTAACCTAACCTAACCTAACCTAACCTAACCTAACCTAACCTAACCTAACCTAACCTAACCTAACCTAACCTAACCTAACCTAACCTAACCTAACCTAACCTAACCTAACCTAACCTAACCTAACCTAACCTAACCTAACCTAACCTAACCTAACCTAACCTAACCTAACCTAACCTAACCTAACCTAACCTAACCTAACCTAACCTAACCTAACCTAACCTAACCTAACCTAACCTAACCTAACCTAACCTAACCTAACCTAACCTAACCTAACCTAACCTAACCTAACCTAACCTAACCTAACCTAACCTAACCTAACCTAACCTAACCTAACCTAACCTAACCTAACCTAACCTAACCTAACCTAACCTAACCTAACCTAACCTAACCTAACCTAACCTAACCTAACCTAACCTAACCTAACCTAACCTAACCTAACCTAACCTAACCTAACCTAACCTAACCTAACCTAACCTAACCTAACCTAACCTAACCTAACCTAACCTAACCTAACCTAACCTAACCTAACCTAACCTAACCTAACCTAACCTAACCTAACCTAACCTAACCTAACCTAACCTAACCTAACCTAACCTAACCTAACCTAACCTAACCTAACCTAACCTAACCTAACCTAACCTAACCTAACCTAACCTAACCTAACCTAACCTAACCTAACCTAACCTAACCTAACCTAACCTAACCTAACCTAACCTAACCTAACCTAACCTAACCTAACCTAACCTAACCTAACCTAACCTAACCTAACCTAACCTAACCTAACCTAACCTAACCTAACCTAACCTAACCTAACCTAACCTAACCTAACCTAACCTAACCTAACCTAACCTAACCTAACCTAACCTAACCTAACCTAACCTAACCTAACCTAACCTAACCTAACCTAACCTAACCTAACCTAACCTAACCTAACCTAACCTAACCTAACCTAACCTAACCTAACCTAACCTAACCTAACCTAACCTAACCTAACCTAACCTAACCTAACCTAACCTAACCTAACCTAACCTAACCTAACCTAACCTAACCTAACCTAACCTAACCTAACCTAACCTAACCTAACCTAACCTAACCTAACCTAACCTAACCTAACCTAACCTAACCTAACCTAACCTAACCTAACCTAACCTAACCTAACCTAACCTAACCTAACCTAACCTAACCTAACCTAACCTAACCTAACCTAACCTAACCTAACCTAACCTAACCTAACCTAACCTAACCTAACCTAACCTAACCTAACCTAACCTAACCTAACCTAACCTAACCTAACCTAACCTAACCTAACCTAACCTAACCTAACCTAACCTAACCTAACCTAACCTAACCTAACCTAACCTAACCTAACCTAACCTAACCTAACCTAACCTAACCTAACCTAACCTAACCTAACCTAACCTAACCTAACCTAACCTAACCTAACCTAACCTAACCTAACCTAACCTAACCTAACCTAACCTAACCTAACCTAACCTAACCTAACCTAACCTAACCTAACCTAACCTAACCTAACCTAACCTAACCTAACCTAACCTAACCTAACCTAACCTAACCTAACCTAACCTAACCTAACCTAACCTAACCTAACCTAACCTAACCTAACCTAACCTAACCTAACCTAACCTAACCTAACCTAACCTAACCTAACCTAACCTAACCTAACCTAACCTAACCTAACCTAACCTAACCTAACCTAACCTAACCTAACCTAACCTAACCTAACCTAACCTAACCTAACCTAACCTAACCTAACCTAACCTAACCTAACCTAACCTAACCTAACCTAACCTAACCTAACCTAACCTAACCTAACCTAACCTAACCTAACCTAACCTAACCTAACCTAACCTAACCTAACCTAACCTAACCTAACCTAACCTAACCTAACCTAACCTAACCTAACCTAACCTAACCTAACCTAACCTAACCTAACCTAACCTAACCTAACCTAACCTAACCTAACCTAACCTAACCTAACCTAACCTAACCTAACCTAACCTAACCTAACCTAACCTAACCTAACCTAACCTAACCTAACCTAACCTAACCTAACCTAACCTAACCTAACCTAACCTAACCTAACCTAACCTAACCTAACCTAACCTAACCTAACCTAACCTAACCTAACCTAACCTAACCTAACCTAACCTAACCTAACCTAACCTAACCTAACCTAACCTAACCTAACCTAACCTAACCTAACCTAACCTAACCTAACCTAACCTAACCTAACCTAACCTAACCTAACCTAACCTAACCTAACCTAACCTAACCTAACCTAACCTAACCTAACCTAACCTAACCTAACCTAACCTAACCTAACCTAACCTAACCTAACCTAACCTAACCTAACCTAACCTAACCTAACCTAACCTAACCTAACCTAACCTAACCTAACCTAACCTAACCTAACCTAACCTAACCTAACCTAACCTAACCTAACCTAACCTAACCTAACCTAACCTAACCTAACCTAACCTAACCTAACCTAACCTAACCTAACCTAACCTAACCTAACCTAACCTAACCTAACCTAACCTAACCTAACCTAACCTAACCTAACCTAACCTAACCTAACCTAACCTAACCTAACCTAACCTAACCTAACCTAACCTAACCTAACCTAACCTAACCTAACCTAACCTAACCTAACCTAACCTAACCTAACCTAACCTAACCTAACCTAACCTAACCTAACCTAACCTAACCTAACCTAACCTAACCTAACCTAACCTAACCTAACCTAACCTAACCTAACCTAACCTAACCTAACCTAACCTAACCTAACCTAACCTAACCTAACCTAACCTAACCTAACCTAACCTAACCTAACCTAACCTAACCTAACCTAACCTAACCTAACCTAACCTAACCTAACCTAACCTAACCTAACCTAACCTAACCTAACCTAACCTAACCTAACCTAACCTAACCTAACCTAACCTAACCTAACCTAACCTAACCTAACCTAACCTAACCTAACCTAACCTAACCTAACCTAACCTAACCTAACCTAACCTAACCTAACCTAACCTAACCTAACCTAACCTAACCTAACCTAACCTAACCTAACCTAACCTAACCTAACCTAACCTAACCTAACCTAACCTAACCTAACCTAACCTAACCTAACCTAACCTAACCTAACCTAACCTAACCTAACCTAACCTAACCTAACCTAACCTAACCTAACCTAACCTAACCTAACCTAACCTAACCTAACCTAACCTAACCTAACCTAACCTAACCTAACCTAACCTAACCTAACCTAACCTAACCTAACCTAACCTAACCTAACCTAACCTAACCTAACCTAACCTAACCTAACCTAACCTAACCTAACCTAACCTAACCTAACCTAACCTAACCTAACCTAACCTAACCTAACCTAACCTAACCTAACCTAACCTAACCTAACCTAACCTAACCTAACCTAACCTAACCTAACCTAACCTAACCTAACCTAACCTAACCTAACCTAACCTAACCTAACCTAACCTAACCTAACCTAACCTAACCTAACCTAACCTAACCTAACCTAACCTAACCTAACCTAACCTAACCTAACCTAACCTAACCTAACCTAACCTAACCTAACCTAACCTAACCTAACCTAACCTAACCTAACCTAACCTAACCTAACCTAACCTAACCTAACCTAACCTAACCTAACCTAACCTAACCTAACCTAACCTAACCTAACCTAACCTAACCTAACCTAACCTAACCTAACCTAACCTAACCTAACCTAACCTAACCTAACCTAACCTAACCTAACCTAACCTAACCTAACCTAACCTAACCTAACCTAACCTAACCTAACCTAACCTAACCTAACCTAACCTAACCTAACCTAACCTAACCTAACCTAACCTAACCTAACCTAACCTAACCTAACCTAACCTAACCTAACCTAACCTAACCTAACCTAACCTAACCTAACCTAACCTAACCTAACCTAACCTAACCTAACCTAACCTAACCTAACCTAACCTAACCTAACCTAACCTAACCTAACCTAACCTAACCTAACCTAACCTAACCTAACCTAACCTAACCTAACCTAACCTAACCTAACCTAACCTAACCTAACCTAACCTAACCTAACCTAACCTAACCTAACCTAACCTAACCTAACCTAACCTAACCTAACCTAACCTAACCTAACCTAACCTAACCTAACCTAACCTAACCTAACCTAACCTAACCTAACCTAACCTAACCTAACCTAACCTAACCTAACCTAACCTAACCTAACCTAACCTAACCTAACCTAACCTAACCTAACCTAACCTAACCTAACCTAACCTAACCTAACCTAACCTAACCTAACCTAACCTAACCTAACCTAACCTAACCTAACCTAACCTAACCTAACCTAACCTAACCTAACCTAACCTAACCTAACCTAACCTAACCTAACCTAACCTAACCTAACCTAACCTAACCTAACCTAACCTAACCTAACCTAACCTAACCTAACCTAACCTAACCTAACCTAACCTAACCTAACCTAACCTAACCTAACCTAACCTAACCTAACCTAACCTAACCTAACCTAACCTAACCTAACCTAACCTAACCTAACCTAACCTAACCTAACCTAACCTAACCTAACCTAACCTAACCTAACCTAACCTAACCTAACCTAACCTAACCTAACCTAACCTAACCTAACCTAACCTAACCTAACCTAACCTAACCTAACCTAACCTAACCTAACCTAACCTAACCTAACCTAACCTAACCTAACCTAACCTAACCTAACCTAACCTAACCTAACCTAACCTAACCTAACCTAACCTAACCTAACCTAACCTAACCTAACCTAACCTAACCTAACCTAACCTAACCTAACCTAACCTAACCTAACCTAACCTAACCTAACCTAACCTAACCTAACCTAACCTAACCTAACCTAACCTAACCTAACCTAACCTAACCTAACCTAACCTAACCTAACCTAACCTAACCTAACCTAACCTAACCTAACCTAACCTAACCTAACCTAACCTAACCTAACCTAACCTAACCTAACCTAACCTAACCTAACCTAACCTAACCTAACCTAACCTAACCTAACCTAACCTAACCTAACCTAACCTAACCTAACCTAACCTAACCTAACCTAACCTAACCTAACCTAACCTAACCTAACCTAACCTAACCTAACCTAACCTAACCTAACCTAACCTAACCTAACCTAACCTAACCTAACCTAACCTAACCTAACCTAACCTAACCTAACCTAACCTAACCTAACCTAACCTAACCTAACCTAACCTAACCTAACCTAACCTAACCTAACCTAACCTAACCTAACCTAACCTAACCTAACCTAACCTAACCTAACCTAACCTAACCTAACCTAACCTAACCTAACCTAACCTAACCTAACCTAACCTAACCTAACCTAACCTAACCTAACCTAACCTAACCTAACCTAACCTAACCTAACCTAACCTAACCTAACCTAACCTAACCTAACCTAACCTAACCTAACCTAACCTAACCTAACCTAACCTAACCTAACCTAACCTAACCTAACCTAACCTAACCTAACCTAACCTAACCTAACCTAACCTAACCTAACCTAACCTAACCTAACCTAACCTAACCTAACCTAACCTAACCTAACCTAACCTAACCTAACCTAACCTAACCTAACCTAACCTAACCTAACCTAACCTAACCTAACCTAACCTAACCTAACCTAACCTAACCTAACCTAACCTAACCTAACCTAACCTAACCTAACCTAACCTAACCTAACCTAACCTAACCTAACCTAACCTAACCTAACCTAACCTAACCTAACCTAACCTAACCTAACCTAACCTAACCTAACCTAACCTAACCTAACCTAACCTAACCTAACCTAACCTAACCTAACCTAACCTAACCTAACCTAACCTAACCTAACCTAACCTAACCTAACCTAACCTAACCTAACCTAACCTAACCTAACCTAACCTAACCTAACCTAACCTAACCTAACCTAACCTAACCTAACCTAACCTAACCTAACCTAACCTAACCTAACCTAACCTAACCTAACCTAACCTAACCTAACCTAACCTAACCTAACCTAACCTAACCTAACCTAACCTAACCTAACCTAACCTAACCTAACCTAACCTAACCTAACCTAACCTAACCTAACCTAACCTAACCTAACCTAACCTAACCTAACCTAACCTAACCTAACTAACCTAACCTAACCTAACCTAACCTAACCTAACCTAACCTAACCTAACCTAACCTAACCTAACCTAACCTAACCTAACCTAACCTAACCTAACCTAACCTAACCTAACCTAACCTAACCTAACCTAACCTAACCTAACCTAACCTAACCTAACCTAACCTAACCTAACCTAACCTAACCTAACCTAACCTAACCTAACCTAACCTAACCTAACCTAACCTAACCTAACCTAACCTAACCTAACCTAACCTAACCTAACCTAACCTAACCTAACCTAACCTAACCTAACCTAACCTAACCTAACCTAACCTAACCTAACCTAACCTAACCTAACCTAACCTAACCTAACCTAACCTAACCTAACCTAACCTAACCTAACCTAACCTAACCTAACCTAACCTAACCTAACCTAACCTAACCTAACCTAACCTAACCTAACCTAACCTAACCTAACCTAACCTAACCTAACCTAACCTAACCTAACCTAACCTAACCTAACCTAACCTAACCTAACCTAACCTAACCTAACCTAACCTAACCTAACCTAACCTAACCTAACCTAACCTAACCTAACCTAACCTAACCTAACCTAACCTAACCTAACCTAACCTAACCTAACCTAACCTAACCTAACCTAACCTAACCTAACCTAACCTAACCTAACCTAACCTAACCTAACCTAACCTAACCTAACCTAACCTAACCTAACCTAACCTAACCTAACCTAACCTAACCTAACCTAACCTAACCTTTTTTTTTTTTTTTTTTTTTTTTTTTTTTTTTTTGACAGGGTGGAAAATGCTTTATGCATTCCCCTCACCATGGGAGTGGCGAGGGGATATGTGGGACTCACCCCGTCACCCCCCCTCCGAATGAGAGGGGGCATCGGAGCGCAACCCACTAAAAACCACCCTGGCGTACCCCCCTGCCGGATTGGCAAGACGCCGTGGAACCCGCCAAAGCTTTCTCCACGACGTCTACCGGCCGCCCCAGCCATTTGCCGGGGCTTCCCGCGTCGAGGGAGAGAGAGGCCGAGTACGCGTGGCCCCTCTCCCAGACCGCCCAGTGGCTAGCCTACGGCGGGCGAGGGACTCCCATCCCCCACCCGCAGCCACTAAGGGTTGAGGCGAGCGGCAAAACGCCGCCGCCTCACCCCCTGCCGTCTACGCCGGAGCGGATGCGCGTGAGGAGACTCCTCGCGCTCACGCTCCGAGGCCTCCTTCTGCGAGATGACACACTCGCAGAAGGAGGCCACAGCCCTCCAGGATCCGTCGCTGCACAGCATTGCAGACACAACGCTGTGCAGGGAGAGGTCCTGTCGCCCTATGGCCAGTGCCATAGTGCGGCGCTCCGCACTCCACCGGCTGCACACCTCGAGGGTGTGCTGAGCCGTGTCGTCCGGATCGCCGCACTCATGGCACTGCGGACCGGGCTCCCTCCCAATGTTGTGCAGGTAATGACCGAAGCATCCGTGTCCGGTCAATACCTGCACAAGCCGGTATGATGTAGCACCGACTGCCCTCCCCAACCAGGTGTCAAGCGACGGGAGGATCGCCCCTATGGTCCGGGTTCCATAGGGGGCGTCCTCCAGGTTCGCCTTCCACCTGTCCCGCAGTCGGCGCTCCATCATCCGGCGCGTCTCCTCAACCTCCTCAGGGTCCGGGCGTTCTCCCCTCGCCCGGGCCCTGGACCTAACTGCATAGGTCTCTGCCTGCACCTCTGCGTCCAACTCCCAGGGCGGGGTGCAGGCGAGGAGGCAGGCCGCGGCGTGGGCCACCGTCATGTAGGCCCTCACAATTCGGAGGGCCACCACCCGCTGTGGCCTCTGTAGCAGGGCCCTGTTCCGGGCGGACAGCTTGTCCGCCCAGATGGGGGCCCCGTACAGAGCCATGCTCCTTGTAACGCCGGCATATAGCCGGCGGCACAAGGAGCCCGGCCCACCCACGTTCGGCAGAAGCCGACCCAGCGCCGACGCGGCGCCCACAATTCGGGGAGCTAACTGTGAAAAGTGCTCCCCGAAATTCCAGCGTCGGTCCAGGACAAGCCCCAGATATTTTATATGGGGCTTGATCGGGACCGACTCCCCCCCCAAGGTGAGCGCCGCGCCCGCTGGCAGCCTCCACCCCCGCCCCCCGAAGACTATCGCCTCAGTCTTCGGGAGGGCCACCCTCAGGCCGAGCCGACCAATCCGGTAAATGGTCAGCTCGGCCGCCGCTTCCGCCCGGCACAGCGCCTCCCTCATGTCGGTCCCACGCACGGCCACCATGGTGTCATCTGCATAGCAGATGGTGGCCGTCCGTGGGAGCAACTCCCCCCTGATGGCCCAATCGTACCCCAGGTTCCATAAAAGCGGACCGAGCACGGAACCTTGGGGTACGCCACAGGCCATCTTCGTCGACCCCCGTCGACCGTCCCTCTGCTCATAGAGCACTACCCGCTCGGTGAGGTAGTGCTCTATGATCCGCCGCAGGTAGGGAGGCACTTGATGGTAAGTTAGTGCCTCCCTTATCACCCCATAGGGGAGGGTGCCAAACGCGTTGGCGATGTCCAACGACACCGCCACCACACCCTCCCCTCTGCTCGACGCGTACTCACAGAAGTCCCTAAGGGACTTCAGCGCGTCGAGCGTAGACCGCCCTTCCCTAAACCCGAACTGTCTGTCGGAGACGTTCGGGCCGGCGGTCTCCAAATGCTGCTGGATCCTGTAGGCCAGGATCCTCTCCATCATCTTCCCGGCCTCATCCAGCAGCACTATGGGGCGATAGGCAGAAGGACTGTCGGGGGGTCGACCCTCTTTTCGGAGGAGGCAGAGCCTCCCCTCCTTCCACACCCTCGGGAACCGTCCCTCCCTCAGGCAGTCGTCCATCAACTGCCTGAGTCGGTCCCCGAGGTGTTTAAGGGCGATGGGGAGCACCTTACCCGGTACTCCGTCGGGCCCCGGGGCTTTCTTGCAGCCCCGGAGCCGGTCCACCGCCCTGTCGAACTCGTCATCGCTTACCGGCGCGATGGCGAGTTCGAGTGGGTCCTCCAAGTCCCCCGGTGGCTCGGTCATCACCGGGGGAGTTATCGAGGGAGCTGCCGGAAACAGTCCCTCGATGACCCTCCTCAGGAGGGGGGGCTCCAAGGAGTCCATGGGGGGGGCGGTGCGCATTTTGTTGCGCACCACCCTGTACGGCCTCCCCCACGGATCCCCGTCCAGCGTGGCCAAGAATGACTCGTGTGCGTCATCCTTGGCCTTCGCTATGGACAGGACGAGGGCCCCCTTGGCTTCTTTGAGGGCCTCGTAGAGCCCCTCCTCCTCCTCGGCGGTGTGCCGCCTGCGCCTACAGTGTTGGTAGGCGCGGCGGGCACTGTTACTGGTGGTCCGCAGGGCCGCAATATCTGCGGACCACCAGTATACCTTCCTCCGGGCAAAGAGGCGCCTCGCCCGGGGCATGGCGGCTCCGCAGACGGCCTGTAACGCCGAGCGGAACCGGCTGGCCCTCTCGTCCACACCCAAGGCGGCGGGTGGGGCAGCACACCATGCCTCCACCATCGCCGCCTCGTCCGCCTTGGCCCTGTCCAGAAGGGACAGGGACCACTTGGGGAACTCCTCCGCCCCCCCTCTACGCCCCCCCCCTGGGATGGGTGGCGGCTGGCCCCCTCTGGAGACCCTCAATCTGATGTACAAATGATCAGAGAGGGTCTCCACGTCCTCCAGGACACGCCAATCTGTTAGGCGTGCGGCAATGGCAGGGGTCGCGAACGTTACGTCCACGATGGACCCCCCCTGCCGCCGCACGCAAGTGTTGGCGGTGCCCTGGTTCATGACCACCAGGCCCGTTGCCGCCACCCAATCCCTCAGCACGCCCCCGCGCGCGTCCGTTATTGGGGAACCCCACGCCGCGCTTTTGGCGTTAAGGTCCCCCAGGACCATTACTTGGCGCGGGGCCGCCCTCCGCACGACCCCCCCCAGGACCCCCAGGAAGACTTCGAAGGCGGCCAGCGGCCTATTGGGGGAGAAGTACACCGCAACCAGTACGGTGTCGCTCCCCCACTTGGCCGCCACAAAACCTGGGCCGCCCTCGATCCTCACCAGGGGGGGACCGTTGCCGACCGCCGGCACCACCACGGCAACCCACTCGTCCGTCGACCCTACCCAATTGGGTAGGGGAGGGACGAAGTAGGGCTCCGCCACCACCGCAACGTCAATCGACCACTCCGCCATAGCTTGCATGAGCAAGTCTTGTGCTCTGGCGGAGTGATTGACGTTGACCTGCAGGAGCTCTAAATGGTGTGCTGGCATTTAGAGCTCCATGCGGGTCACTTCGATGGCCCGGCCGGCGGCTGCTTCCGCGGGGGCGTCTGTACTCGGAACGGGGGGGCGGGGCCGCTGCGGTCTCGTCTCCCTTCCCTTCGTTACTGGGGGGAAACAGTTCTTTCCCCCCAGCATGTGCTTGGCCGGGAGTTTGGCCTGGTGGCACACGGCACACCACGCCTTCTCCCAGCACTCCCCCATTTTGTGCCCCTCCTTGCTGCACCGGAAGCAGTAATTGCTCCGGTCTATTTTGGAGGGGCACAGCTCCCTCGAGTGGCCGACACCGTAGCACCTGAAACACCTCATCGGTGTCGGCCCCACTGTTGTGACCCTGGCGGAGGCCCAGCCCACCAGGATCCTGCCTGCCTTCTGTAGGGCCACCGCAGCCAGCACGGGGCACTGGACCAAGACTGACCCAGTGCCATCGTATAGGGCGCGGACAGCCCCCACCTTCACCTGCGCGGGCAGGCACGCTCCCGCCGCGGCGACGGCCTGCGCCACCGACTCCTTCGTGGCCGACTCGTCCAGGCCGGCGATTTGAATGCCGGCCATTTTGACGGGGCGGCTCACGTCGGCGTCATCGCCGACTATCCCCTGCAGCTTGGCTGCCAGGGTGTCGGCGATTTCGTGGCCCTTCTCCCCTGGGACCTCGATGACTCGGGACCCCGTCATCGAGGTCCTGACCCTCACGCTCTGCAGGCCTACCTCCGTGAGGCTAAGGCCGTTGATGGCCTTAGCCATGGTGGCCTGCAGAGTGGTGGTGGCCCCCGGCTTGAGGGAGATCACCACTGCTGCCGTCTTGGGGACGGACAGCTTCGCGGGTCTGGGCCCGTGCGCCGCCTTCCCGACCTTCTTGCTAGGGGGAGGGGGGGGGGCCTTGGCTTTCCCCTTCCCCTTCTTCTTCACCACCTGCGACCACGACATCTGCGTGGGCGGAGGTGGCATTTGGCCCGAGGGGCCGGGTCCTCCCTCCGAGGGCCGAACGGCTCTCGGGGCCGGGGCAGCCTTGGCGGCCTTAGCGGGCTTCCTGGCTGCCTGAACAGGGGCATTGGGTGGAGCCGCCGCCTTCTTGGCCACCTTTGTCTTTTGCTGCCCATCGCCTATTCGGGCCCTGGGTCTCGGCTCGAGAGCTTCAACGGGGGCCGGAGGCGGCGGGGCAGGCCCTGCGACCTTCCGCGGGGGGGGGGGCTGACACGGCAGGCTTAACAGCCCGCCTGTCATGCGCCAATGGAGGGCGGAGGATTGGCTCCGGCGGGAGGCGCCTGTTCACCTCCTCCACCCTATCGTTAATCATCCTCCCGAGGCTGAGGAATAAGTCCCGCTTCATTGCCTCAATTGCCTCGGTCAGTTCGGCCGTGCCGAACTGTAGGGCAGCAGAAACGGGAGCCGGAGCAGCCGGGATCTCCCGCTCACTGAAGGCGGTGCGGAGCGCCTTCAGTTCCGCCGAGTTTAGAGCGAGTTGCTCCCGCATCCTTTTGTTGTCCGCTTTCAGGATGCGGATCTCCTCGCTCTCGGACCTGGTCAGCTCGACCTCATCCATCATACCTAGTATGGTGCGGCAGGCCCGGTTCATCCGCCCCCACACCTCCCCCTTAAGGTTTCCTGATAACCTGGCCGCCTCTAGTATGTCCCGCGCCGCCATACGAGTAGCGTCTATCGGGTCAGCCTCCCGCTGACCCTCTAGGCCATCCATAGGCTCGGGGGAGCGCGAAGCCGACCTAGAGCGCGACACTGAGCGGGAACACGAACCCGAGCGAGAACGCTGGAGACCCTCGGCCTCAGTGGCTTTCCCCTTTTTCGCCCCCCCCTTGCCCCCTCTGGGGCGAAGTTCGGGGAAATCCCTCCGATATTTGGCCGCCGGATCAGATTCCACGACAGCCTCCTCCTCAAAGTGAGGCTCCAGCTGGTACAGCTTGGCCCTCAACCTGGCCGCCGCTAAACCAGCGTACGCCCCCTTGGGCTTCCCCCTGATGGCCGTATTGACCTTCGGTCCCTGAGGGGGCCTGGGGTCATCCTCCCGGTCCTCGTGAGCCCTCTTGGATGTCTGAGGAACGAAATCATCCATTTCGATCCACCTCAGATCATCGACCTCCGAATCGGAGTTGGGATCAGCGATAATCCCCCCCCCCTTCGGTGGAACCCTCCGTTTATCTGTAGGCGAGGCCATGCTGGCCCCCCCTACCTAGCCACAAAATTTGGCCTAAATCCGACCACTAAGACCGGAGTTAGGACCAAACCTATCTAAAAATGGTCAAGTGCGAGTCGGTTTGCTATTTTCCCATACAAACTTGGGTTGAGCGCCTGAAAGAGAAAAAATAGCAAAGTGAGGATTTCTTTGTCCCCACTTTTGACCCACTTCCGGAGGTCGTATTTCAACCAAAAAACTACCGAAAGGTAGAGCGCGTTTGCGCCTCTATTAATAGAACCTAAAAACCAAAAAAAGGTTAATAGGTTCAAAGATATTGATTTTACCAACTCAAGTGAAAACCTTAAGTTGGTAAATCAAAAATCTTTGAACACCTTACAAGATAGAAAAATCAATAACCTTTGACCGGAAGGTCAAAAGGTTAAAACCCCACAACAAAAAATTTAAGGAAATAAATTTCCTGCCCTCCCCTTAGGTTAAAATATTTTTACAAGGACTACAAACAAGTAAAAATTACACCAAAACACAAAAAAGTCCGAGACTTTCTCCGAAAACTTCGAGCGAAAACTCGAAGTTTTCAAAAATGAAAATCCCGAAACTCAGAAATAAAAACAAAACAAACACAACGCAGTAATTAGCGGGACCGTTGCCAGTACCTCCACCCAAAAACTGGGCAAGGTGGGATAAAGGCAACACCGACAAAATTACGACGAAAAAAGGTAAACAAAGACTTAATTTAACAAAAAATTAAACCTAATATTTACAATATGGCAAGGCCAATAATTCAGGAACTTTCGTTCCGAAAATTACTGAACCTAAGCCGACAACACAAACAGAATCTCCGCTATCTCCTAGCCCTGAAAAGGGCTCGGAAAGATAACAGGAAGACAAACGACAAAATATACAAAAACGAACAATTCCAAACAAAAAATTACCAACCGCAAATGCAAATCAGTCAAAATTAACGCCAAGTCGTGTGTGAAAGAAGAATCGAAAGCAGTATCCAGTAAGCAAAAAAATGTAGTCTTTGGTAACCGAATATCGCATAAATCCTTCCAATAGCACCCGAGAAACAACCTCAACCTAACCTAACCTAACCTAACCTAACCTAACCTAACCTAACCTAACCTAACCTAACCTAACCTAACCTAACCTAACCTAACCTAACCTAACCTAACCTAACCTAACCTAACCTAACCTAACCTAACCTAACCTAACCTAACCTAACCTAACCTAACCTAACCTAACCTAACCTAACCTAACCTAACCTAACCTAACCTAACCTAACCTAACCTAACCTAACCTAACCTAACCTAACCTAACCTAACCTAACCTAACCTAACCTAACCTAACCTAACCTAACCTAACCTAACCTAACCTAACCTAACCTAACCTAACCTAACCTAACCTAACCTAACCTAACCTAACCTAACCTAACCTAACCTAACCTAACCTAACCTAACCTAACCTAACCTAACCTAACCTAACCTAACCTAACCTAACCTAACCTAACCTAACCTAACCTAACCTAACCTAACCTAACCTAACCTAACCTAACCTAACCTAACCTAACCTAACCTAACCTAACCTAACCTAACCTAACCTAACCTAACCTAACCTAACCTAACCTAACCTAACCTAACCTAACCTAACCTAACCTAACCTAACCTAACCTAACCTAACCTAACCTAACCTAACCTAACCTAACCTAACCTAACCTAACCTAACCTAACCTAACCTAACCTAACCTAACCTAACCTAACCTAACCTAACCTAACCTAACCTAACCTAACCTAACCTAACCTAACCTAACCTAACCTAACCTAACCTAACCTAACCTAACCTAACCTAACCTAACCTAACCTAACCTAACCTAACCTAACCTAACCTAACCTAACCTAACCTAACCTAACCTAACCTAACCTAACCTAACCTAACCTAACCTAACCTAACCTAACCTAACCTAACCTAACCTAACCTAACCTAACCTAACCTAACCTAACCTAACCTAACCTAACCTAACCTAACCTAACCTAACCTAACCTAACCTAACCTAACCTAACCTAACCTAACCTAACCTAACCTAACCTAACCTAACCTAACCTAACCTAACCTAACCTAACCTAACCTAACCTAACCTAACCTAACCTAACCTAACCTAACCTAACCTAACCTAACCTAACCTAACCTAACCTAACCTAACCTAACCTAACCTAACCTAACCTAACCTAACCTAACCTAACCTAACCTAACCTAACCTAACCTAACCTAACCTAACCTAACCTAACCTAACCTAACCTAACCTAACCTAACCTAACCTAACCTAACCTAACCTAACCTAACCTAACCTAACCTAACCTAACCTAACCTAACCTAACCTAACCTAACCTAACCTAACCTAACCTAACCTAACCTAACCTAACCTAACCTAACCTAACCTAACCTAACCTAACCTAACCTAACCTAACCTAACCTAACCTAACCTAACCTAACCTAACCTAACCTAACCTAACCTAACCTAACCTAACCTAACCTAACCTAACCTAACCTAACCTAACCTAACCTAACCTAACCTAACCTAACCTAACCTAACCTAACCTAACCTAACCTAACCTAACCTAACCTAACCTAACCTAACCTAACCTAACCTAACCTAACCTAACCTAACCTAACCTAACCTAACCTAACCTAACCTAACCTAACCTAACCTAACCTAACCTAACCTAACCTAACCTAACCTAACCTAACCTAACCTAACCTAACCTAACCTAACCTAACCTAACCTAACCTAACCTAACCTAACCTAACCTAACCTAACCTAACCTAACCTAACCTAACCTAACCTAACCTTTTTTTTTTTTTTTTTTTTTTTTTTTTTGACAGGGTGGAAAATGCTTTATGCATTCCCCTCACCATGGGAGTGGCGAGGGGATATGTGGGACTCACCCCGTCACCCCCCCTCCGAATGAGAGGGGGCATCGGAGCGCAACCCACTAAAAACCACCCTGGCGTACCCCCCTGCCGGATTGGCAAGACGCCGTGGAACCCGCCAAAGCTTTCTCCACGACGTCTACCGGCCGCCCCAGCCATTTGCCGGGGCTTCCCGCGTCGAGGGAGAGAGAGGCCGAGTACGCGTGGCCCCTCTCCCAGACCGCCCAGTGGCTAGCCTACGGCGGGCGAGGGACTCCCATCCCCCACCCGCAGCCACTAAGGGTTGAGGCGAGCGGCAAAACGCCGCCGCCTCACCCCCCGCCGTCTACGCCGGAGCGGATGCGCGTGAGGAGACTCCTCGCGCTCACGCTCCGAGGCCTCCTTCTGCGAGATGACACACTCGCAGAAGGAGGCCACAGCCCTCCAGGACCCGTCGCTGCACAGCATTGCAGACACAACGCTGTGCAGGGAGAGGTCCTGTCGCCCTATGGCTAGTGCCATAGTGCAGCGCTCCGCACTCCACCGGCTGCACACCTCGAGGGTGTGCTGAGCCGTGTCGTCCGGATCGCCGCACTCATGGCACTGCGGACCGGGCTCCCTCCCAATGTTGTGCAGGTAATGACCGAAGCATCCGTGTCCGGTCAATACCTGCACAAGCCGGTATGATGTAGCACCGACTGCCCTCCCCAACCAGGTGTCAAGCGACGGGAGGATCGCCCCTATGGTCCGGGTTCCATAGGGGGCGTCCTCCAGGTTCGCCTTCCACCTGTCCCGCAGTCGGCGCTCCATCATCCGGCGCGTCTCCTCAACCTCCTCAGGGTCCGGGCGTTCTCCCCTCGCCCGGGCCCTGGACCTAACTGCATAGGTCTCTGCCTGCACCTCTGCGTCCAACTCCCAGGGCGGGGTGCAGGCGAGGAGGCAGGCCGCGGCGTGGGCCACCGTCATGTAGGCCCTCACGATTCGGAGGGCCACCACCCGCTGTGGCCTCTGTAGCAGGGCCCTGTTCCGGGCGGACAGCTTGTCCGCCCAGATGGGGGCCCCGTACAGAGCCATGCTCCTTGTAACGCCGGCATATAGCCGGCGGCACAAGGAGCCCGGCCCACCCACGTTCGGCAGAAGCCGACCCAGCGCCGACGCGGCGCCCACAATTCGGGGAGCTAACTGTGAAAAGTGCTCCCCGAAATTCCAGCGTCGGTCCAGGACAAGCCCCAGATATTTTATATGGGGCTTGATCGGGACCGACTCCCCCCCCAAGGTGAGCGCCGCGCCCGCTGGCAGCCTCCACCCCCGCCCCCCGAAGACTATCGCCTCAGTCTTCGGGAGGGCCACCCTCAGGCCGAGCCGACCAATCCGGTAAATGGTCAGCTCGGCCGCCGCTTCCGCCCGGCACAGCGCCTCCCTCATGTCGGTCCCACGCACGGCCACCATGGTGTCATCTGCATAGCAGATGGTGGCCGTCCGTGGGAGCAACTCCCCCCTGATGGCCCAATCGTACCCCAGGTTCCATAAAAGCGGACCGAGCACGGAACCTTGGGGTACGCCACAGGCCATCTCCGTCGACCCCCGTCGACCGTCCCTCTGCTCATAGAGCACTACCCGCTCGGTGAGGTAGTGCTCTATGATCCGCCGCAGGTAGGGAGGCACTTGATGGTAAGTTAGTGCCTCCCTTATCACCCCATAGGGGAGGGTGCCAAACGCGTTGGCGATGTCCAACGACACCGCCACCACACCCTCCCCTCTGCTCGACGCGTACTCACAGAAGTCCCTAAGGGACTTCAGCGCGTCGAGCGTAGACCGCCCTTCCCTAAACCCGAACTGTCTGTCGGAGACGTTCGGGCCGGCGGTCTCCAAATGCTGCTGGATCCTGTAGGCCAGGATCCTCTCCATCATCTTCCCGGCCTCATCCAGCAGCACTATGGGGCGATAGGCAGAAGGACTGTCGGGGGGTCGACCCTCTTTTCGGAGGAGGCAGAGCCTCCCCTCCTTCCACACCCTCGGGAACCGTCCCTCCCTCAGGCAGTCGTCCATCAACTGCCTGAGTCGGTCCCCGAGGTGTTTAAGGGCGATGGGGAGCACCTTACCCGGTACTCCGTCGGGCCCCGGGGCTTTCTTGCAGCCCCGGAGCCGGTCCACCGCCCTGTCGAACTCGTCATCGCTTACCGGCGCGATGGCGAGTTCGAGTGGGTCCTCCAAGTCCCCCGGTGGCTCGGTCATCACCGGGGGAGTTATCGAGGGAGCTGCCGGAAACAGTCCCTCGATGACCCTCCTCAGGAGGGGGGGCTCCAAGGAGTCCATGGGGGGGGCGGTGCGCATTTTGTTGCGCACCACCCTGTACGGCCTCCCCCACGGATCCCCGTCCAGCGTGGCCAAGAATGACTCGTGTGCGTCATCCTTGGCCTTCGCTATGGACAGGACGAGGGCCCCCTTGGCTTCTTTGAGGGCCTCGTAGAGCCCCTCCTCCTCCTCGGCGGTGTGCCGCCTGCGCCTACAGTGTTGGTAGGCGCGGCGGGCACTGTTACTGGTGGTCCGCAGGGCCGCAATATCTGCGGACCACCAGTATACCTTCCTCCGGGCAAAGAGGCGCCTCGCCCGGGGCATGGCGGCTCCGCAGACGGCCTGTAACGCCGAGCGGAACCGGCTGGCCCTCTCCTCCAGACCCAAGGCGGCGGGTGGGGCAGCACACCATGCCTCCACCATCGCCGCCTCGTCCGCCTTGGCCCTGTCCAGAAGGGACAGGGACCACTTGGGGAACTCCTCTCCCCCCCCTCTACGCCCCCCCCCTGGGATGGGTGGCGGCTGGCCCCCTCTGGAGACCCTCAATCTGATGTACAAATGATCAGAGAGGGTCTCCACGTCCTCCAGGACACGCCAATCTGTTAGGCGTGCGGCAATGGCAGGGGTCGCGAACGTTACGTCCACGATGGACCCCCCCTGCCGCCGCACGCAAGTGTTGGCGGTGCCCTGGTTCATGACCACCAGGCCCGTTGCCGCCACCCAATCCCTCAGCACACCCCCGCGCGCGTCCGTTATTGGGGAACCCCACGCCGCGCTTTTGGCGTTAAGGTCCCCCAGGACCATAACTTGGCGCGGGGCCGCCCTCCGCACGACCCCCCCCAGGACCCCCAGGAAGACTTCGAAGGCAGCCAGCGGCCTATTGGGGGAGAAGTACACCGCAACCAGTACGGTGTCGCTCCCCCACTTGGCCGCCACAAAACCTGGGCCGCCCTCGATCCTCACCAGGGGGGGACCGTTGCCGACCGCCGGCACCACCACGGCAACCCACTCGTCCGTCGACCCTACCCAGTTGGGTAGAGAAGGGACGAAGTAGGGCTCCGCCACCACCGCAACGTCAATCGACCACTCCGCCATAGCTTGCATGAGCAAGTCTTGTGCTCTGGCGGAGTGATTGACGTTGACCTGCAGGAGCTCTAAATGGTGTGCTGGCATTTAGAGCTCCATGCGGGTCACTTCGATGGCCCGGCCGGCGGCTGCTTCCGCGGGGGCGTCTGTACTCGGAACGGGGGGGCGGGGGCGCTGCGGCCTCGTCTCCCTTCCCTTCGTTACTGGGGGGAAACAGTTCTTTCCCCCCAGCATGTGCTTGGCCGGGAGTTTGGCCTGGTGGCACACGGCACACCACGCCTTCTCCCAGCACTCCCCCATTTTGTGCCCCTCCTTGCTGCACCGGAAGCAGTAATTGCTCCGGTCTATTTTGGAGGGGCACAGCTCCCTCGAGTGGCCGACACCGTAGCACTTGAAGCACCTCATCGGTGTCGGCCCCACTGTCGTGACCCTGGCGGAGGCCCAGCCCACCAGGATCCTGCCAGCCTTTTGAAGGGCCACCGCAGCCAGCACCGGGCACTGGACCAAAACTGACCCAGTGCCATCGTAAAGGGCGCGGACGGCCCCCACCTTCACCTGCGCCGGCAGGCACGCTCCCGCCGCGGCGACGGCCTGGGCCACCGACTCCTTCGTGGCCGACTCGTCCAGGCCGGCGATTTGGATGCCGGCCATTTTGACGGGGCGGCTCACGTCGGCGTCATCGCCGACTATCCCCTGCAGCTTGGCTGCCAGGGTGTCGGCGATTTCGTGGCCCTTCTCCCCTGGGACCTCGATGACTCGGGACCCCGTCATCGAGGTCCTGACCCTCACGCTCTGCAGGCCTACCTCCATGAGGCTAAGGCCGTTGATGGCCTTAGCCATGGTGGCCTGCAGAGTGGTGGTGGCCCCCGGCTTGAGGGAGACCACCACTGCCGCCGTCTTGGGGACGGACAGCTTCGCGGGTCTGGGCCCGTGCGCCGCCTTCCCGGCCTTCTTGCTAGGGGGAGGGGGGGGGGAACCTAACCTAACCTAACCTAACCTAACCTAACCTAACCTAACCTAACCTAACCTAACCTAACCTAACCTAACCTAACCTAACCTAACCTAACCTAACCTAACCTAACCTAACCTAACCTAACCTAACCTAACCTAACCTAACCTAACCTAACCTAACCTAACCTAACCTAACCTAACCTAACCTAACCTAACCTAACCTAACCTAACCTAACCTAACCTAACCTAACCTAACCTAACCTAACCTAACCTAACCTAACCTAACCTAACCTAACCTAACCTAACCTAACCTAACCTAACCTAACCTAACCTTTTTTTTTTTTTTTTTTTTTTTTTTTTTTTTTTTTTTTTTTTTTTTTTTTTTTTTTTTTTTTTTTTTTTTTTTTTTTTTTTTTTTTTTTTTGACAGGGTGGAAAATGCTTTATGCATTCCCCTCACCATGGGAGTGGCGAGGGGATATGTGGGACTCACCCCGTCACCCCCCCTCCGAATGAGAGGGGGCATCGGAGCGCAACCCACTAAAAACCACCCTGGCGTACCCCCCTGCCGGATTGGCAAGACGCCGTGGAACCCGCCAAAGCTTTCTCCACGACGTCTACCGGCCGCCCCAGCCATTTGCCGGGGCTTCCCGCGTCGAGGGAGAGAGAGGCCGAGTACGCGTGGCCCCTCTCCCAGACCGCCCAGTGGCTAGCCTACGGCGGGCGAGGGACTCCCATCCCCCACCCGCAGCCACTAAGGGTTGAGGCGAGCGGCAAAACGCCGCCGCCTCACCCCCCGCCGTCTACGCCGGAGCGGATGCGCGTGAGGAGACTCCTCGCGCTCACGCTCCGAGGCCTCCTTCTGCGAGATGACACACTCGCAGAAGGAGGCCACAGCCCTCCAGGACCCGTCGCTGCACAGCATTGCAGACACAACGCTGTGCAGGGAGAGGTCCTGTCGCCCTATGGCTAGTGCCATAGTGCGGCGCTCCGCACTCCACCGGCTGCACACCTCGAGGGTGTGCTGAGCCGTGTCGTCCGGATCGCCGCACTCATGGCACTGCGGACCGGGCTCCCTCCCAATGTTGTGCAGGTAATGACCGAAGCATCCGTGTCCGGTCAATACCTGCACAAGCCGGTATGATGTAGCACCGACTGCCCTCCCCAACCAGGTGTCAAGCGACGGGAGGATCGCCCCTATGGTCCGGGTTCCATAGGGGGCGTCCCCCAGGTTCGCCTTCCACCTGTCCCGCAGTCGGCGCTCCATCATCCGGCGCGTCTCCTCAACCTCCTCAGGGTCCGGGCGTTCTCCCCTCGCCCGGGCCCTGGACCTAACTGCATAGGTCTCTGCCTGCACCTCTGCGTCCAACTCCCAGGGCGGGGTGCAGGCGAGGAGGCAGGCCGCGGCGTGGGCCACCGTCATGTAGGCCCTCACAATTCGGAGGGCCACCACCCGCTGTGGCCTCTGTAGCAGGGCCCTGTTCCGGGCGGACAGCTTGTCCGCCCAGATGGGGGCCCCATACAGAGCCATGCTCCTTGTAACGCCGGCATATAGCCGGCGGCACAAGGAGCCCGGCCCACCCACGTTCGGCAGAAGCCGACCCAGCGCCGACGCGGCGCCCACAATTCGGGGAGCCAACTGTGAAAAGTGCTCCCCGAAATTCCAGCGTCGGTCCAGGACAAGCCCCAGATATTTTATATGGGGCTTGATCGGGACCGACTCCCCCCCCAAGGTGAGCGCCGCGCCAGCTGGCAGCCTCCACCCCCGCCCCCCGAAGACTATCGCCTCAGTCTTCGGGAGGGCCACCCTCAGGCCGAGCCGGCCAATCCGGTAAATGGTCAGCTCGGCCGCCGCTTCCGCCCGGCACAGCGCCTCCCTCATGTCGGTCCCACGCACGGCCACCATGGTGTCATCTGCATAGCAGATGGTGGCCGTCCGTGGGAGCAACTCCCCCCTGATGGCCCAATCGTACCCCAGGTTCCATAAAAGCGGACCGAGCACGGAACCTTGGGGTACGCCACAGGCCATCTCCGTCGACCCCCGTCGACCGTCCCTCTGCTCATAGAGCACTACCCGCTCGGTGAGGTAGTGCTCTATGATCCGCCGCAGGTAGGGAGGCACTTGATGGTAAATTAGTGCCTCCCTTATCACCCCATAGGGGAGGGTGCCAAACGCGTTGGCGATGTCCAACGACACCGCCACTACACCCTCCCCTCTGCTCGACGCGTACTCACAGAAGTCCCTAAGGGACTTCAGCGCGTCGAGCGTAGACCGCCCTTCCCTAAACCCGAACTGTCTGTCTGAGACGTTCGGGCCGGCGGTCTCCAAGTGCTGCTGGATCCTGTAGGCCAGGATCCTCTCCATCATCTTCCCGG
Source organism: Acleris literana (assembly GCA_946894065.1). Taxonomy (NCBI): domain Eukaryota; kingdom Metazoa; phylum Arthropoda; class Insecta; order Lepidoptera; family Tortricidae; genus Acleris; species Acleris literana. The sequence goes on along the minus strand of OX335684.1, from coordinate 19,450,473 downwards.
CCTCATCCAGCAGCACTATGGGGCGATAGGCAGAAGGACTGTCGGGGGGTCGACCCTCTTTTCGGAGGAGGCAGAGCCTCCCCTCCTTCCACACCCTCGGGAACCGTCCCTCCCTCAGGCAGTCGTCCATCAACTGCCTGAGTCGGTCCCCGAGGTGTTTAAGGGCGATGGGGAGCACCTTACCCGGTACTCCGTCGGGCCCCGGGGCTTTTTTGCAGCCCCGGAGCCGGTCCACCGCCCTATCGAACTCGTCATCGCTTACCGGCGCGATGGCGAGTTCGAGTGGGTCCTCCAAGTCCCCCGGTGGCTCGGTCATCACCGGGGGAGTTATCGAGGGAGCTGCCGGAAACAGTCCCTCGATGACCCTCCTCAGGAGGGGGGGCTCCAAGGAGTCCATGGGGGGGGCGGTGCGCATTTTGTTGCGCACCACCCTGTACGGCCTCCCCCACGGATCCCCGTCCAGCGTGGCCAAGAATGACTCGTGTGCGTCATCCTTGGCCTTCGCTATGGACAGGACGAGGGCCCCCTTAGCTTCTTTGAGGGCCTCGTAGAGCCCCTCCTCCTCCTCGGCGGTGTGCCGCCTGCGCCTACAGTGTTGGTAGGCGCGGCGGGCACTGTTACTGGTGGTCCGCAGGGCCGCAATATCTGCGGACCACCAGTATACCTTCCTCCGGGCAAAAAGGCGCCTCGCCCGGGGCATGGCGGCTCCGCAGACGGCCTGTAACGCCGAGCGGAACCGGCTGGCCCTCTCCTCCAGACCCAAGGCGGCGGGTGGGGCAGCACACCATGCCTCCACCATCGCCGCCTCGTCCGCCTTGGCCCTGTCCAGAAGGGACAGGGACCACTTGGGGAACTCCTCCGCCCCCCCTCTACGCCCCCCCTCTGGGATGGGTGGCGGCTGGCCCCCTCTTGTGGAGACCCTCAATCTGATGTACAGATGGTCAGAGAGGGTCTCCACGTCCTCCAGGACACGCCAACCCGTTAGGCGTGCGGCAATGGCAGGGGTCGCGAACGTTACGTCCACGATGGACCCCCCCTGCCGCCGCACGCAAGTGTTGGCGCTGCCCTGGTTTAGGACCACTAGGCCCGTTGCCGCCACCCAATCCCTCAGCACACCCCCGCGCGCGTCCGTTATGAGGGAACCCCACGCCGCGCTTTTGGCGTTAAGGTCCCCCAGGACCATTACTTGGCGCGGGGCCGCCCTCCGCAAGACCCCCCCCAGGACCCCCAGGAAGACTTCGAAGGCGGCCAGCGGCCTATTGGGGGAGAAGTACACCGCAACCAGTACGGTGTCGCTCCCCCACTTGGCCGCCACAAAACCTGGGCCGCCCTCGATCCTCACCAGGGGGGGACCGTTGCCGACCGCCGGCACCACCACGGCAACCCACTCGTCCGTCGACCCTACCCAGTTGGGTAGGGGAGGGACGAAGTAGGGCTCCGCCACCACCGCAACGTCAATCGACCACTCCGCCATAGCTTGCATGAGCAAGTCTTGTGCTCTGGCGGAGTGATTGACGTTGACCTGCAGAAGCTCTAAATGGTGTGCTGGCATTTAGAGCTCCATGCGGGTCACTTCGATGGCCCGGCCGGCGGCTGCTTCCGCGGGGGCGTCTGTACTCGGAACGGGGGGGCGGGGGCGCTGCGGCCTCGTCTCCCTTCCCTTCGTTACTGGGGGGAAACAGTTCTTTCCCCCCAGCATGTGCTTGGCCGGGAGTTTGGCCTGGTGGCACACGGCACACCACGCCTTCTCCCAGCACTCCCCCATTTTGTGCCCCTCCTTGCTGCACCGGAAGCAATAATTGCTCCGGTCTATTTTGGAGGGGCACAGCTCCCTCGAGTGGCCGACACCGTAGCACTTGAAGCACCTCATCGGTGTCGGCCCCACTGTCGTGACCCTGGCGGAGGCCCAGCCCACCAGGATCCTGCCTGCCTTTTGTAGGGCCACCGCAGCCAGCACGGGGCACTGGACCAAGACTGACCCAGTGCCATCGTATAGGGCGCGGACAGCCCCCACCTTCACCTGCGCGGGCAGGCACGCTCCCGCCGCGGCGACGGCCTGGGCCACCGACTCCTTCGTGGCCGACTCGTCCAGGCCGGCGATTTGGATGCCGGCCATTTTGACGGGGCGGCTCACGTCGGCGTCATCGCCGACTATCCCCTGCAGCTTGGCTGCCAGGGTGTCGGCGATTTCGTGGCCCTTCTCCCCTGGGACCTCAATGACTCGGGACCCCGTCATCGAGGTCCTGACCCTCACGCTCTGCAGGCCTACCTCCGTGAGGCTAAGGCCGTTGATGGCCTTAGCCATGGTGGCCTGCAGAGTGGTGGTGGATCCCGACTTGAGGGAGATCACCACTGCTGCCGTCTTGGGGACGGACAGCTTCGCGGGTCTGGGCCCGTGCGCCGCCTTCCCGGCCTTCTTGCTAGGGGGAGGGGGGGGGGCCTTGGCTTTCCCCTTACCCTTCTTCTTCACCACCTGCGACCACGACATCTGCGTGGGCGGAGGTGGCATTTGGCCCGAGGGGCCGGGTCCTCCCTCCGAGGGCCGAACGGCTCTCGGGGCTGGGGCAGCCTTGGCGGCCTTAGCGGGCTTCCTGGCTGCCTGAACAGGGGCAGGGGGTGGAGCCGCCGCCTTCTTGGCCACCTTTGTCTTCGGCTGCCCATCGCCTATTCGGGCCCTGGGTCTCGGCTCGAGAGCTTCAACGGGGGCCGGAGGCGGCGGGGCAGGCCCTGCGACCTTCCGCGGGGGGGGGGCTGACACGGCAGGCTTAACAGCCCGCCTGTCATGCGCCAACGGAGGGCGGAGGATTGGCTCCGGCGGGAGGCGCCTGTTCACCTCCTCCACCCTATCGTTAATCATCCTCCCGAGGCTGAGGAATAAGTCCCGCTTCATTGCCTCAATTGCCTCGGTCAGTTCGGCCGTGCCGAACTGTAGGGCAGCAGAAATGGGAGCCGGAGCAGCCGGGATCTCCCGCTCACTGAAGGCGGTGCGGAGCGCCTTCAGTTCCGCCGAGTTGAGAGCGAGTTGCTCCCGCATCCTCTTGTTGTCCGCTTTCAGGATGCGGATCTCCTCGCTCTCGGACCTGGTCAGCTCGACCTCATCCATCATTCCTAATATGGTGCGGCAGGCCCGGTTCATCCGCCCCCACACCTCCCCCTTAAGGTTTCCCGATAATCTGGCCGCCTCAAGTATGTCCCGCGCCGCCATACGAGTAGCGTCTATCGGGTCAGCCTCCCGCTGCCCCTCTAGGCCATCCATAGGCTCGGGGGAGCGCGAAGCCGACCTAGAGCGCGAGACTGAGCGGGAACACGAACCCGAGCGAGAACGCTGGAGACCCTCGGCCTCAGTAACTTTCCCCTTTTTCGCCCCCCCCTTGCCCCCTCTGGGGCGAAGTTCGGGGAAATCCCTCCGATATTTGGCCGCCGGATCAGAATCCACGACAGCCTCCTCCTCAAAGTGAGGCTCCAGCTGGTACAGCTTGGCCCTCAACCTGGCCGCCGCTAAACCAGCGTACGCCCCCTTGGGCTTCCCCCTAATGGCCGTATTGACCTTCGGTCCCTGAGGGGGCCTGGGGTCATCCTCCCGGTCCTCGTGAGCCCTCTTGGATGACTGAGGAACGAAATCATCCGTTTCAATCCACCTCAAATCATCGACCTCCGAATCGGAGTTGGGATCAGCGATAATCCCCCCCCCCTTCGGTGGAACCCTCCGTTTTTCTGTAGGCGAGGCCATGCTGGCCCCCCCTACCTAGCCACAAAATTTGGCCTAAATCCGACCACTAAGATCGGAGTTTAGACCAAACCTAACTTAAAAGTGGTCAAGTGCGAGTCGGTTTGCTATTTTCCCATACAAACTTGGGTTGAGCGCCTGAAATAGAAAAAATAGCAAAGTGAGGAAAAGTTTGTCCCCACTTTTGACCCACTTGCCGACGTCGCAGGAGGTTGGTTTAAAAACCAAAAGGTAGTGCTAGCTTGCGCCTCACTACCTAAAACCTAAAAACCTATAAAAGGTTAATAGGTTCAAAGATATTGATTTTACCAACTCAAGTGAAAACCTTAAGTTGGTAAACCAAAAATCTCTGAACACCTTACAAAGGTTAAAGGTGAATAACTTTTGACCTAGAGGTCAAAAAGTAAAAAAGTACAAACAAAAAATTTAAAAAACTAAATTTTCCACCCGTCCCTTGGGGTTTTAAATTTTTACAAGGACTGTAAACAATTCAAAACAACCACCAAACCCAAAAAAGTAAGAAATTATTTTTCAAAACTTTGAGTGAAAACTCGAAGTTTTGAAAAATTGAAATTTCAATACAAAAATTAGAAAAACGAAACAAACACAACGCTATAATTAGCGGAACCGGTGCCGGTACTCCCGCCCAAAAACTGGGCAAGGTGGAATAACGGCAACCCCGACAAAATTACAACGAAAAAATGTAAACAAACCCTAAAACTAAAGAAAAATTACAGTGAATATTTACAAATTGGCAAGGCCAATAATTCAGGAACTTTCGTTCCGAAAATTACTGAACCTAAACCGACAAAACAAACAGAATCTCCGCTATCTCCTAGCCCTGAAAAGGGCTCGGAAAGATAACAGGAAGACAAACGACAAAATATACAAAAACGTAAAAAATCCAACAAAAAATTACCAACCGCAAATGCAAATCAGTCAAAAATAACGCCAAGTCGTGTGTGAAAGAAGAATCGAAAGCAGTATCCAGTAAGCAAAAAAATGTCGTCTTTGGTAACCGAATATCGCATAAATCCCTCCAATAGCACCCGAGAAACAACCTCAACCTAACCTAACCTAACCTAACCTAACCTAACCTAACCTAACCTAACCTAACCTAACCTAACCTAACCTAACCTAACCTAACCTAACCTAACCTAACCTAACCTAACCTAACCTAACCTAACCTAACCTAACCTAACCTAACCTAACCTAACCTAACCTAACCTAACCTAACCTAACCTAACCTAACCTAACCTAACCTAACCTAACCTAACCTAACCTAACCTAACCTAACCTAACCTAACCTAACCTAACCTAACCTAACCTAACCTAACCTAACCTAACCTAACCTAACCTAACCTAACCTAACCTAACCTAACCTAACCTAACCTAACCTAACCTAACCTAACCTAACCTAACCTAACCTAACCTAACCTAACCTAACCTAACCTAACCTAACCTAACCTAACCTAACCTAACCTAACCTAACCTAACCTAACCTAACCTAACCTAACCTAACCTAACCTAACCTAACCTAACCTAACCTAACCTAACCTAACCTAACCTAACCTAACCTAACCTAACCTAACCTAACCTAACCTAACCTAACCTAACCTAACCTAACCTAACCTAACCTAACCTAACCTAACCTAACCTAACCTAACCTAACCTAACCTAACCTAACCTAACCTAACCTAACCTAACCTAACCTAACCTAACCTAACCTAACCTAACCTAACCTAACCTAACCTAACCTAACCTAACCTAACCTAACCTAACCTAACCTAACCTAACCTAACCTAACCTAACCTAACCTAACCTAACCTAACCTAACCTAACCTAACCTAACCTAACCTAACCTAACCTAACCTAACCTAACCTAACCTAACCTAACCTAACCTAACCTAACCTAACCTAACCTAACCTAACCTAACCTAACCTAACCTAACCTAACCTAACCTAACCTAACCTAACCTTTTTTTTTTTTTTTTTTTTTTTAAGAGGGGAAATGCTTTCCGCATACCACCGCGCTTGGGCGAACGCGGTGGTTATGTGGGACTCTCCCCCCGCCCCTCCCCCCTAATGGGAAAAGGGCAGGAAGCCTACCCACTAAAACCCCTCTGCTGGTCCTCAACCGCTTTAAGTGTTGGCCGCCGTGGGAGTCAAAGTGAATTCTTCCAAGACGACGGCCAAAGCTGCCCTGGTCATAGAGACCGGGACTCGTCTCGCCAGAGGCTGGGGGTGTCAAGCTCGAATGACATCCCCGACGGCACGTGAGATCGTGCAATGCGGGCTAAAGACGCCCATCCTTGCCCGCGTCTCACATTGAGTATAGGCTCTACTCCTTTCCACTCGTTTTACACGGGGGAGACGTTATGACTCCATCTCCTGTGGAGAACTTCTGCAGGTCTCCTGTGGTGCAGCCCCTTGTGGGGGCACCGACTTGTTCCTCTTTCGAGGAGGCCTGCAGCGTTTTCCGCCCATGATGTGTCCTGCCCGCCTTTTTGCTTGAGCGCAAGCCACGCAGTGCGGTTTGGCCTTGCAGCCGGCAGACATGTGTCCCTCTTCGCCACATCGGTAGCAAATCGTACCACGGTCGACTTGGGATGGGCATGTAGCTCTTACGTGGCCTAGGCCCATGCACTTAAAACAGCGCATGGGTAAGGGATCAAGTAGTTTGATCCGAGCTGATGACCAGCCCACCAAGAGTCTTGCTGCCGCAGCCAGAACCTTTGCAGGTTCCGGCGGGCATTTAATCACTGCGGTGCCAGCACCAAATGGCCCCGCGCGGATGATGCCTACCTTTACGTGTTCGGGCTGGCATCCAGTCGTCGTTGAGACTGCAGCGGCTATGTCATCAGGCCCGACGGATTCGTCCAAGCCAGACGCGCGCAGAGCAACAATCTTCAGTGGTCGGGCTACCTCCGCTATATCACTGAGGACACTGCGTAATTTAGCCGCCAACTTATCCGCTTTCGAGCCACTGTCAGCACCCGACACCTCTATCAATCGGGCTCCGCTAACAGTGTTACGAGCCTTGATGTGTTCTAAGCCTACCTCACTTAGTTTGAATGACTTTATTGCCTTCACCATTACGTCTCTATAGGTCAACCCTTTCTGTGACGCCTCCGGCTTAAGGGTAATTACCACCGCTGTTGTTTGAGGAGTGACTATACGCGGTTTACGCTTCCTCTTCCTCTTCTTTTTCTTGCCCTTCTGCTTCTTTTGGGCTGGAGGCGCAGCCTTCGGAGCTGGGGCGGAGGAAGTAGACGGGCCCTGGCCATCCTTCTTTCCTTTACTCTTTTTCCTCTTAGAGCCTTCCTTGACAACAGTCGAATAGGCCTGATGCAATGCCTTGGATGATGACTGTGTGGGCGTGCTCCGTATCGTCTTCGCGTTTTTCGCCTTTGGGTGCATGGGAGGTATAGAGTTCTCACCAGTGCAAGGCTCCGGATGGTACGACGTGTCGGCAGCAGAGAAATCGTCCACGCATCCCGATAATCTTCTATCTGCCGCCAGCAAGGGTCGCAAGCGCACCTCCGGGAGCAGTCTGGCCTCTATACCGTCGAACCGGGCGCTGATCATGGTACCCACCTGACACATGATGGTGCGCACCAGTTCTTCGGTTTCAATCCTAGGCGGCGAGGCGGCTTGAGGTGGCGGATCTACCGCCACCTTTTGCCTTCTCCTATCCTCCTCCACTTGTGTTCGGAGGTCTGCCAGCTCCTTGCGTAGCCCCTCCATCTCCTCCCGCAGCCTTTTATTTTCAGCGTGCATTCGCACCGTCTCGTCTGAGACGCAGCGGACCATCAGGACCTCACACGCGTCCTTAATATTGTCCGCTGCGTCTTTGAGGACACGTACGTATGTCCCTTTCAAGTTTTTCGAAGAAGTTGCCACCTTATGGATGGCGACCACACTCTACTCTCCTGTACCAACTTAATCAACGAGTTGGCGCTATCAGCATCGACGCTCGTCTCAGGAAGCTGAGACGAGGGAGCAGATTTGTTCCTCAATTGGCGGGTTGAGGCAATGAGCTCCGACTCTGCTTCGAGCATCATTCTTTCTCGTTCGGCCTCTACCAACGCCATCTTCGCTTTCGCTAAGCCAACATACTCCCCAGTTGTGGGGGGGCGGCCTCGCCCTCTTTTTAAAAGCGGCTTATTGGGCCCAGCGCCAGCACGCCTTTCCTCCTCACCGTCTCCGGTATCCACAATTCGACGTTTTCGCCGTTGTTCTGAACGTCCTTCGAAATTTCGGACACTCGTTTCCGAGTTCCCCTCCTCTTCACTAGTACTGTACGTACTGTCGTCTACCTCTTCATCTGTGTATGTAAAGTTTTTGTTTTTATATTTATCCATTTTAGTCCCACGAGTCGGGTCGTTACTAGTCCACTCCCGGGTGACGCCCATCCCAGGAGTAAGGCTATATACTAGCAGAGGTCGCCTGGTGTCTGCAGGTTTTTACGACTTTGCTGTCGGGTTTTATAGAGTTTTCCATCTCGCGGGCCGGCCAATGAAGGCAAGCCCTCCGTTCTAGCAACTTGCAACTACCCCATTACGTCGCTGGATGGGGTTGTTGAAGCAAGACGCCAGAGTACGGGTACTAGAGGAGTCGACGTCCTCCTCTAGTTTTGGGCGGTAAGTGCTCGACGGCAGTGTAAGTGCACGCCGAGCCCGCCCCCTAACCTACCCCCCCCCCACCTGCCGGATATTAGCCATGGGCTGAAAGAATCCCCCATAAGGAGATAGTTTCAACCAATGCCCAGGGTGCACCAGCCCAGGTGCTGCGTTCTCTCCGGATCGAGATCAAGAGAGACTGCAACACCCAGGCCAACGTGGAGGAATCCGGCCCGCACCCCAACCTAACCTAACCTAACCTAACCTAACCTAACCTAACCTAACCTAACCTAACCTAACCTAACCTAACCTAACCTAACCTAACCTAACCTAACCTAACCTAACCTTTTTTTTTTTTTTTTTTTTTTTTTTTTTGTGAAAAATGCTTTACGCATTTCCCCCGCCATGGGAGTGACGGGGGGGTATGTGGGACTCACATCCCCTCCCCTTCTCCGAGCGAGAAGGAGTAGGGGAGTGTTACCCACTAAAAAACACCTTGGCGTACCCTCAAACCGGTTTGGTTGGACGCCGTGGAACCCGCGATTGGCATTCCCCACGACGTCGTCCGGCTGCCCCAGCCATTGCCGGGGCTCCCCGCGCCAAAGGGGAGAAGGGCCGAGCACGCGTGGCCCCCCTCCCAGACCGCTGAGTGACTTGCCTACAGCAGGCAGGGGACTCCCATCCCCCACCTGCAGCCACTAAGGGTTGAGGCGCGCGGCAAAACGCCGCCGCCTCAACCCCTGCCGTCTGCGCCGGAGCGGATGCGCGAGAGGAGACTCCTCGCGCTCCCGCTCCGCGGCCTCCTTCTGCGAGATAACCGTCTCGCAAAAAGAGGCCACAGCCTCCCAAGACCTCTCGCTGCAGAGCATTGCCGAGACAATGCTGTAGAGCGAGAGGTCCTCCCGCTGTATAGCGAGTGCCATGGCGCCGCGCTCCGAACTCCAACGGCTGCACACCTCAAAGGTGTGCCGAGCCGTGTCGTCCGGATCGCCGCACTCATGGCACTGCGGGGTAGGCTCCCTCCCAATTTTGTGCAGGTAATGACCGAAACACCCATGTCCGGTCATTACCTGCACAAGCCGGAACGACGTAGCGCCGACTGCCCTCTCTAACCACAGGTCAACCGACGGGAGGATCGCCCCTATAGTACGAGTACCATAGGGGGAGTCCTCCAGGTCGGCCTTCCATCGTTCCCGCAGTCGACGCTCCGTCATTCGGCGCGTCTCCTCTACCTCCTCAGGGTCCGGGCGTTCACCCCTCGCCCGGGCCCTAGACCTAACCCTATAGGTCTCCGCCTGCACCTCTGCATCCAATTCCCAGGGCGGGGTGCAGGCGAGGAGGCAGGCCGCTGCGTGGGCCACGGTTACGTAGGCCCTCACCATCCGGAGGGCCACAACCCTCTGGGGCCTCCGCAGCAGGGCCCTGTTCCGGGCAGACAGCTTGTCCGCCCAGATTGGGGCCCCGTAGAGGGCCATGCTCCTTGTCACGCCGGCGTTTAAACGCCGGCATAAGGAGCCTGGCCCACCCACATTGGGCAATAGCCGCCCCAGTGCCGAGCCGGCACCCACTATTCGGGGAGCAAGTTTGGAGAAATGCTCCCCGAAATTCCATTTGCGGTCCAATATTAGCCCCAGATATTTTATATGGGGCTTAATTATGACCGCCTCCCCCCCCAGGGTGAGCGCCGCGCCCGCCGGCAGCCTCCACCCTCGCCCCCCGAAGACTATGCCCTCAGTCTTCGGGAGGGCCACCTTTAGGCCGAGCCGCTCAATGCGATGAATCGCCAGCTCGGCCGCCACCTCCGCCCTCCTTGAGGTCTCCCTCAGGTTGCTTCCGCGCGCAGCCACCATCGTGTCGTCCGCATAACAGATTGTGACTGTGCGCGGAAGCAATTCCCCCCTGATGGCCCAGTCGTACCCCAGGTTCCAAAGAAGTGGACCGAGAACGGAACCCTGGGGCACGCCGCAGGCCATCCTCCTTTCCCCCCGTCGACCCTCCTTGCCCTCATAGAGCACTACCCTCTCGGTAAGGTAGTGCTCTATGACCCGCCGCAGGTAGTGAGGCACTTCGTGATACCGAAGTGCCTCACTTATCACCTCATAAGGGAGGGTGCCGAAGGCATTGGCGATGTCTAAAGACACCGCCACGACACCCTCTCCCCTGCCCGACGCGTCTTCACAGAAGTCCCTTAAGGACTTCAGCGCGTCGAGCGTAGACCGCCCCTCCCGGAACCCGAACTGTCTCTCCGAGACGTTCGGGCCGGCGGTCTCCAGGTGCTGCAGGATCCGGGAGGCCAGGATACGTTCGAACATTTTCCCGGCCTCATCCAGCAGCACGATGGGGCGGTAGGCGGACGGGCAGTCGGGGGGTTGACCCTCTTTACGGAGGAGGCATACCCTCCCCTCCTTCCATATCCTCGGGAACCTTCCCTCCCTCAGGCAGTCATCCATGATCTGCCTGAGGCGGTTCCCGAGATGTTTCAGACTGATGAAGAGGACGCGACCGGGGACTCCATCGGGGCCCGGTGCTTTTTTACAGCCCCGGAGTCGGTCCTCTACCCTCTCGAACTCGTCATCGCTAATTGGCGCAATGACGAGTTCGGTATCCGGCTCCTCCACGGGCTCAGCCATCGATGGAGGGGTGATCGCAGGGGCTGGAGGGAACAGCCCCTCGATGACCCTCTGCAGTAAGGCGGGTTCAAGGGAGTCCATGGGGGGGGCAGTGCGCATCTTGTTGCGCACTACCCTGTAGGGCCGCCCCCATGGGTCCTTATCCAGGGTGGCCAAGAACGAGGCTTGTCCCTCATCCTTGGCCTTGGCGATCGCCACCTGGAGGGCCTTCTTTGCCACCTTGAGGGCCTGGTGGAGACCCTCTTCCTCTTGGGGGGTGTGCCGCCTACGCCTACAGTGCTGGTAGGCGTGGCGGGCACTATTGCTGGTGATCCGCAGGGCCGCAATCTCTGCGGACCACCAGTACACCCTCTTCCGAGAAGTCAGGCGTTTCGCCCGGGGCATAGCCGCATCGCACACCGTCTGCAGTGCGATGCGGAACCGGACGGCCCTTTCCTCGACTCCGAGGGCGGCGGGTGGGGCAGCACACCAAGCCTCCACCATCGCCGCCTCGTCCGCCTTGGCCCTGTCCAAAAGGGACAGGGACCATTTTGGGAACCCTCCTCCCCTGCTCCCGTTTGCCCTCCCCCCGGGGATGGGCAGTGACTGCACCCCTCCTGTGGAGACCCTCATCCTAATATATAGGTGATCGGAGAGGGTCTCCACGTCCTCCAGGACGCGCCAGTCTTCCACGCGCGCGGCAATGGCAGTGGTCGCGAACGTCACGTCCACGACCGAACCCCCCTGCCGCCGCACGCATGTATTTGCGCCGCCCTGATTCAGAACCTCGAGTCCTGTTGCCACCACCCAATCCCTGAGGACCGCCCCTCGCGGGTCCGTGATGGGGGAACCCCATGCCGAGCTCTTGGCATTGAGGTCCCCCAGGACCATCACTTGTCTCGGAGCAGCCCTCCTGACCACCCCCCCCAGGACTCCCAGGAATTGTTCAAAATCACGTAGCGGCCTATTGGGGGAGAAGTACACCGCCAATAGTACGGTGTCATTCCCCCACTTGGCCGCCACAAATCCTGGGCCGCCCTCAATCTTCGACAAGGCGGGGAAGTCCCCAACCACCGGCACTACGATAGCCACCATTTCATCCGACGCCCCTACCCAATTAGGTAGAGGGGGGACGAAATAGGGCTCCGCAACAACCGCCACGCCAATCGCCCACTCCGCCATAGTCTGCATGAGCAGATCTTGAGCTCTGGCGGAGTGGTTGGCGTTTATCTGCAGGACCTCTAAATGCCGGTGTGCTGGCATTTAGTGGTCCATGCGGTTGTCCTCTGCTAGCCGGCCAGCGGCTACCTCTGTGTGGGAAGGGGGAGGCTGAGGACGACGGGGGGGTCGCGTCCTTAGGTCCCTACCTCTAGTTTCCGGGGGGAAACAACTATCTCCCCCCATAGAGTGGTCAGCTGGAAGTTTTGCATGGGCGCACACCACGCACCATGCCTTTTCTTCCCAGCATTCTCTTGCTATGTGCCCCTCCCTGCTGCACCGGTAGCAGGATTTTGACCGGTCAACGCTGGAGGGGCATGTCTCTCGTGTGTGACCAACACCCATGCATCTGTAGCACCGCATAGGTGCTGGTCCGATCCTATTGATCTTGGCGGACGCCCAACCCACCTTGATCCGCCCTATCGCCAGGAGGGCTTTGGCCACCCGCACTGGGCACTGGATCAAAACAGATCCAGTTCCGTCGTACAGGGGGCGAATGCCCCCTACCTTTATTTGGGCCTGGTCACAGGCTCCTGCATTGGCAACGGCCAGCGCCACGGACTCCTTTGTCGCCGACTCATCTAGGCCGGCGATTTGGAGTCCGGTCTTTTTTGTTACGCGGCTCACGTCGGCCACGTCACCTACAATCTGCTGCAGTTTAGCAGCAAGATTATCAGCCGCATTCTCCTGGTCCTCTCCGGGGACTTCGATTACACGGGCCCCCGTCATAGAGGACCTGACCTTTACATGCTGCAGGCCCACTTCCTCCAAGCTCAGGGCGTTGATCGCCCTGGCCATAGTGGCCTGTAGCGTGGTGGTGTTGGTGGCATCCTTTTTTAATGAAACCACCACCGCCGCCGTCCTTGGAACGGCCAGCGCCCTCACCTTAGGCGCTGCCGTCTTTTTCTTGGGTGGCGCTTTGGGCGCTCTTGTCGAGGGGGCAGGCTTGGCCTTCGCCGTGCCCTTCCCCTTCCCTTTCCCCTTCTTTACCACATCCACCCAGGATTCCTTAGGTGGACGTGGCGTTTGGGTCGAGGGGCATGATCCTCCTTCCGACGACCGAGCAACTCTCGGGGCGGCTCGCGGGGCCGGGACTGGAGCTTGGCGGGCGGGGGCAACTGCCTTTTTGGCAGTCTTGGCCTTTTGCGGCCTCCCGTCCCCCAGTCTTGCTACTGCCTCAGGCTGAGTAGTCCTCACCTTAGGTGGGGCAGGCGAAGCAGTCCTCATCCTAGGTGGGGCAGGTGAGACCGTCCTCACTTTGGGAAGGGCTGGCACAGCCGATCCCACCACCCTCCTATCAGCCGCCAACGGGGGGCGGAAAATCGGCTCAGGCGGCAGGCGCCTGTTCACCTCCTCAAGGCGGGCATTGATCATGCCCCCCAAGGAGACGAACAGTTCCTTCTTTAGTTCTCCGATCGCCTCCGCCAGGTCCGCAGCAGAAAACTGCAAGGACGCTTTGGGTGGCGGGGCCGGAGACGCCGGAATCTCCCGCTCCGAGAACGCAGTCCGGAGCGCCTTCAGTTCCGCCAAGCAGTGAGTGAGTTGCTCCCGCATCCTCTTATTGTCCGCTTTAAGGATGCGGATCTCCTCACTTTCCGACTTGGCGGCCTCGACGTCGTCCATCGAGTCTAAAATCGTGTGGCAGGCACGATTCATCGCGCCCCACACATCTCCCTTCAAATTACCGGATCTTCGGGCCCCCTCTAAAATCTCCCTCGCTGCCTGTCGGGTTGCCTCGATTGGATCTGAAAACCGCAGAAATTCTATCGGGCTTTCCCGGCGCGAGGGGGAGGTTGGTGATCGCGAACGCGAGCGCACCTTTCCTCCCTTTTTCCCTCCATTCGTTCCCTTAACCTCCTTCCCCCCCTTGGGGCGGAGCTCAGGAAAGTCCTTTCGGTATGCGGCGGCAGCGTCCGCTTCTTCCTCGAACTGATAAATGTCCGGCTCTTGTAGCTTGGCCCTTGCTGCAGCCAACCCCGCATATGCCCCCTTGGGCTTTCCTCTACGGGCGGAGTTGATCTTTGGCCCGTACACGTGCCTTAGATCACCCTCCTCATCATCCTCATGACCCCTCTTAGAGGCATGAGGGACCCTCTCATAAACATCTAACGAGTCCTCCGACTCACACCCAGAGGTGAGGATTTCTCCCCCTTCCTCCAGTGGATCCCCCCCTTTCTCAGTGTCAGAAGCCATACTGACCCCTTCCACCTAATTCCCAAATTTGGTCTAAATCCGACTACTACGATCAAAACTAAGACCTAACCTAACCTTGAAATGGTCAAGTGCGAGTCGGATTTAGACTTTCCCATATAAAACCCGATTTAGCGCCTGAAATTTTCCTCTGAGCAATCAGAGAAAAAGTTTGCCGCTTTTTTCGGGCCACTTCCCAAGGTCGTAGCGACCTAGAAAAATGACCAAAAAATAGAAGATTTTTTGGTCTATTTTCTAATACGTCTAGTATTCACCAAAGATGAATAGGTTAAAAGAAATTAACAAAAAACTAAAAAGGTAAAATTTTGAAAAAAGTGAAGTCCAAGAAATTGATCCCTCTCCTCACTAGTAGGTCAATAACTCTTGACTCAAAAATCACAGAGTCTTGGATCTTTCACGAAGATTTAAAAAACAAAATTTACTACACCTACAAAAAGTTTCAAAAAGATACGAGAAGCGCAACTTTTTTAAAACTACCCCCAAACTGAAGGGACTAGAAAAATCCTTCCGAAAATTTTGAGCAAAAACTCACAATTTCCGAAATTTTATAATTCTAGTCTCCTTAAACCGAAATAAACGGGACCGACTCTATAGTTTGCGGAACCGTTGCCGCTATACCCGCCCAAAAAATGGGCAATTAAGGATGTTGGCAACCCCGACAAAACTATTTTTGAAAAATGTAAACAAACCCAAAATTTATAAAAAATTAAGGGCAAAAATTTACAATTTTCAAAAACCTAAAAAACCAAAACAAAAAATTCGACAATCTTGCCACCCTTTCCACGCGAAAGTCGACTATTGCCGCTACCTCCCAGCCCTAAAAAGGGCTCGGTACGACAACGGCAACAATTTTATTTCTGCGTTAGAAAAAGGTAAACAAACCGACGAAAACCAACCAAGTGCAAAAACCAAAAAACCGAATAACAAAGCCAAATCAACGTGTAATGCAGGATCAAAAACCGAAAACGAATGCCAAAAAAATGTAGTATTATGGTTCCGAAAATCGCAATAATCCGTGCAAGCACCTCCAAAATAGACCTCAACCTAACCTAACCTAACCTAACCTAACCTAACCTAACCTAACCTAACCTAACCTAACCTAACCTTTTTTTTTTTTTTTTTTTTTTTTTTTTACATGGGGAATGCATTTACGCATACCGCCGGGTCGGGGATGAGCCCGGACGGTTATGTGGGACTCGGGGCTAAAACGCAGCCCCACTACCCACTAAACCCCATGGTGTCCACTCGCCGCTAATTTGCTGCGGAGTTACGGGCAACATACGTCCGCGACTCAGCAAGCCGGCTATCCTGACTAGGATACTTCCTCTGTGGAAGCGCTTCCGGGACACGAGGTCGCGCTTCCATACGTCTCAGGGAGCCAACAAGCATGGGCGGGAACGTCCCCGTGTTCACCGCCCGCTGGCTCCTGTTATGGTGGCAGGTTCCGCTCATGGGCGGCACGCCTGCGACCTGTTCGGCGGCGGCGCATGGGATCAGCCTCGGCCCATGCTTCCCGCTCGCGCTCTGCCGCCTCTTTGTCCGCCATAACATGCTCACAAAATGTGAGAACCGTCTCCCAGGCTGTTTCCGAACCCAGCATTGCCTGTACCACGGCCGGCAGCGACAGGTCTTGCCCTAATTCGGCAACCATATCTTGCCGCTCCACGCCCCAGGCCGGGCACTCAGCCAGAGTGTGCTGGTCCGAGTCCACGCTAGCTCCGCACTCGTGGCACTCCGGTGTCGGCTCCCGTTGCGCAACTTTGTGTAGGTAGCTGCCGAAACAACCGTGCCCCGACAGCACTTGCGTCAACCGAAAGGTCAGTACTCCGGAGCGCCTTTCCATCCAGTCACGGAGGACCGGGCGAACAGCCTCTATTATGCGGGAGCCAGCCCTCGGGCGTTCCAGTCGATGCTCCCAGACTTCCACCGCCTCCTCTAGCAGCTCCGTACGCCGCCCTTCCACCTCCCGAGGTGCAAGCAAGTGGCCCCGAGCTCGCTCCTCCCTGCACCACTGGTACAAGGCCGCAAGGGCCCTGGCGTCCAGGTCCCAGGGCCGGGAACCAGCCATCACACACGCGGCCTCTGCGCTCACCGTCCGGTACCCTCGGATTACCCTCAGAGCCATCGCTCTCTGCGGTCGCCGCAATTGAGCAATATTATGACTGCTGAGAGCATCCGCCCATATTGGGGCACCGTAAAGCGCCATCGACCGCAACACACCCGTATAAAGACGGCGACATGAAACCTTGGGCCCCCCCAGATTTGGGAGTATACGCCCAAAGGCTCCCGCAGCGCGCAGTAGTTTGGGCGCCAGACGCTCAAAATGCGCTCTAAAATTCCATTTGCTGTCAAGTACGACGCCAAGGTAGAGCAGCGTCGGCTTGACAGCAATCGGGACTCCTCCCACCACAATCTCTGCACCAGCTGGGGGCGCTCTCCGTGGACCATAGAAGCAGATGGCCTCGCACTTCGTTAGTGCCACCTCCAGACCCAGCCGTCGAATTTTCGCGACAGAATGGGCGACTCCTGCTGTCGCTAGTATGGCTGCATCGCGATAGCTGGGTCCCCGGGCCATCACGAGCGTGTCATCGGCGTAGCATACGACCTCGACTCCACGCAAGTTTGCCCCCCGTAGGACCCAGTTATAGCCAATATTCCACAGAAGTGGACCTAGGACCGATCCCTGCGGAACTCCACAGGCCATCATACTCCTCCCCCAACCCTGACGTCCTGGCCAGGTGATAAATCTCTCACTGAGGTAGGCTTGTATGATGCGGTACAGGTGGAGGGGTACCTGGTGGTACCGCAGTGCCTCCTTTATAGTGTCCCAGGGCAGGGTGTTAAAGGCATTGGCAATGTCTAACGACACTGCCAAGATGACCTCGCCCCGGGACACGGCCTCTATCGCGGTCTCCTTAACTCGACTAATTGCGTCGACTGTTGAGCGGCTTCTGCGGAAGCCAAACTGGCAGTCCTCCAGATCCGGCCCCTCGCGCTCCATATGCTTGATGATGCGAGCTGCAATCACCCGCTCAAAGAGCTTGCCCACCTCATCAAGCAGGACTATCGGCCGGTAGCCAGACGCAGAGTCCGCCGGCCGCCCCTCCTTCCGAAGCAGCACCAACTTGCCGGTCTTCCACTCCTTCGGGAAGCAACCCTGCTCCAGGCACGCGGTCAAGAGTCGCAGCAGCCTCGGCTCCAGATGTTCCATGGCCAGGACCCAAGCACGGCCCGGAATGCCGTCACGCCATGCGGAATGCGTCGGTGTGCGTGCGTGGGTGTGCGGTTCCTGACACGGAGCCGGTCAACCGCCACGCCCAACTCAGCTGGAGTTACAGCTGGGACGTTCTCCTCCTCCCTGGGTCTCACCGCTGGTGGTGCCATAGAAGGTGGCTGATGGGGTCTCCTTGCCGGGAAAAGCGTCGCCACCACTCGGCCTACAAACTCTGGTTGGAGCGTTTGGGTCAGTGGGGGCGCCCAGGGGCGCAGCTTACTCCGAACGAGCTTGTATGGCCTTCCCCACGGGTCAGCATTGAGGGTCTCCAGAAATTCGGCACGACTCGCCTCAATTGCCTCCCCTATGGCCACAGAGAAGGCCAATTTGCACGCCTGTAATGCCTCGTACAAGCGATGCTCCTCGTCTTCATCTTGGCGCCTGCGCCTCCTCTGTCGCATATGCTGGCGTCGCGCAACTATGCAGTCCTTTTGTAACTGCGCAAGCTCGGTAGACCACCAGTACACGCTTTGTCGTGGCGGCAGAGCCTTGGCCCGGGGCATTGCCGCGTCGCATATTCGCGTCATGGCCTCCCGGAACCAGGACGCTTCGGTCTCTACTGCCACTGCTCCCACCGGTATGGGCAACCAAGCCTGCACAATTGCCGCCTCCTTCAAAATTTCCCGGTCGAGTTTGGTAAGTGACCACCTTGGGCCGCTTCCGACCGGGCCAATCCGGCTTGGGCCGTTCGTTGACAGTGAGGATGCGGAGACGCTGAACCGGATATAACGGTGATCCGACAGCGTCTCCACCCCCACCATAACCTCCCAGTCTTGGACACGCCGCGCCAGGGAGGCACCCGCGAACGTGATATCCACGATAGAGCCACCCTGTTGCCGCACGCACGTGTCTGCCGTTCCCTGGTTAAGGACTTCCAGCCCTACCACCACCGCCCACTCTTCCAGGATTGCGCCTCGCGCATCCGTCACCGGGGAGCCCCAAGCCGTGGATTTGGCGTTAAAGTCCCCGGCAACGATTACAGGGCGCGGGAGAAGCTGACCGACTCGAGCCCCTACTTCGTCCAGGAACCGCTCAAAGTCAGCCAGACATCTATTTGGCGAGAAATAGATCGCAACGTACCATATGTCACCACAGAGCGCCGCCACGTACCCCTTCCCTTTTATTGGAGTGGCCAACGGTGAGCCACCAGTCACTGTACGCACAACCAGTGCTACAGAGCCGTCCACATCTCCTACCCAGTCGTCCCGGGGAGGGATCGAGTACGGCTCTGCCACTACTGCAACGCCTATCATCCACTGTGCCATGGACTGAAACAACAGGTCCTGGGCCCTGGCACAGTGGTTGAGATTCGCCTGGATTACTCGAATGGCCATTATTCAGTGGCCATTTGATCCTCCTTCTCATGCGGTTCCGACCTGCTGGTGGATGGCTGATTAGGCTGGGGTGGGGCCCGGGGGCCGGTTTTAGCCTTCTTCTTCGCTGCCTTTGGGCCTGGTGCTTGGCACGCCTTGGAGCCCAATTTGTGATCCGCCTTTTTGCTTGAGTTCGCACACACTGAGCAGTGTGGCGTCTCGGAGCAGCCAGCCGCTCTGTGGCCTGGTTGGCCACATCGATAGCACGTGTCGCTGCGATCAGTGTCGCTGGTGCATTGTGCCTTTACATGACCCTTTTCAAGGCACTTGTAACACCGCATGGGACGCTGATCGAGCAGCTTCACGGCGGCACGGACCCACCCAACCTTGAGTCTTCCGCGGTCGGCTTCCATCACTTGTTTTGCTGCCGCAATTGGGCAACGAAGCCAGATAGTGCCAAGGCCGGAGGCATCCTGACGAATTTCTCCTGACTTTATTTGGCTCTCAACACAACCGCCAACCCTGGCGACAGCAGCAACTACCTCCCCAGGTGTCACGGAGTCGTCAAGTTCTGTGAGGCGCAGCTCAGCACACTTCGTTGGCCTTGAAACCCAGACGACATCCTCCCCAACCTTATTGGCCAGGTCTTTTGCCAGTGAATCAGCCTTTTCGCCATTGGCTGTTTGCGGGACCTCAAGAACTCTGGCACCGGTTGCCGCCCGCCGAAATTTTATCGAGTCGATGCCATAGTGCTCAAGGTCCATGCTCTCCTTTGCCCTGGTAATCACTTGCGCGTATGTCACGCCCTTCTCTACGGCCTCCGGCTTCAGCATCAGAACAATGACTTCCGAGCGAGGAGGGCGAAGTTTGCGTGCTCCGGGTTTGTTGGATTTCCGCCTCTGCGGCTGTGGCTGGGAAGCCGATGAAAGGTTTGCCGCCTTTTTTTTCTTACGGCGCTCCACGGTTGTAAACTCCTCGGACGTGGAAGCCGAACCTAACCTAACCTAACCTAACCTAACCTAACCTAACCTAACCTAACCTAACCTAACCTAACCTTTTTTTTTTTTTTTTTTTTTTTTTTTTTTTTTTTTTTTTTTTTTTTTTTTTTTTGACAGGGTGGAAAATGCTTTATGCATTCCCCTCACCATGGGAGTGGCGAGGGGATATGTGGGACTCACCCCGTCACCCCCCCTCCGAATGAGAGGGGGCATCAAAGCGCAACCCACTAAAAACCACCCTGGCGTACCCCCCTGCCGGATTGGCAAGACGCCGTGGAACCCGCCAAAGCTTTCTCCACGACGTCTACCGGCCGCCCCAGCCATATGCCGGGGCTTCCCGCGTCGAGGGAGAGAGAGGCCGAGTACGCGTGGCCCCTCTCCCAGACCGCCCAGTGGCTAGCCTACGGCGGGCGAGGGACTCCCATCCCCCACCCGCAGCCACTAAGGGTTGAGGCGAGCGGCAAAACGCCGCCGCCTCACCCCCCGCCGTCTACGCCGGAGCGGATGCGCGTGAGGAGACTCCTCGCGCTCACGCTCCGAGGCCTCCTTCTGCGAGATGACACACTCGCAGAAAGAGGCCACAGCCCTCCAGGACCCGTCGCTGCACAGCATTGCAGACACAACGCTGTGCAGGGAGAGGTCCTGTCGCCCTATGGCCAGTGCCATAGTGCGGCGCTCCGCACTCCACCGGCTGCACACCTCGAGGGTGTGCTGAGCCGTGTCGTCCGGATCGCCGCACTCATGGCACTGCGGACCGGGCTCCCTCCCAATGTTGTGCAGGTAATGACCGAAGCATCCGTGTCCGGTCAATACCTGCACAAGCCGGTATGATGTAGCACCGACTGCCCTCCCCAACCAGGTGTCAAGCGACGGGAGGATCGCCCCTATGGTCCGGGTTCCATAGGGGGCGTCCTCCAGGTTGACTTTCCACCTGTCCCGCAGTCGGCGCTCCATCATCCGGCGCGTCTCCTCAACCTCCTCAGGGTCCGGGCGTTCTCCCCTCGCCCGGGCCCTGGACCTAACTGCATAGGTCTCTGCCTGCACCTCTGCGTCCAACTCCCAGGGCGGGGTGCAGGCGAGGAGGCAGGCCGCGGCGTGGGCCACCGTCATATAGGCCCTCACAATTCGGAGGGCCACCACCCGCTGTGGCCTCTGTAGCAGGGCCCTGTTCCGGGCGGACAGCTTGTCCGCCCAGATGGGGGCCCCGTACAGAGCCATGCTCCTTGTAACGCCGGCATATAGCCGGCGGCACAAGGAGCCCGGCCCACCCACGTTCGGCAGAAGCCGACCCAGCGCCGATGCGGCGCCCACAATTCGGGGAGCTAACTGTGAAAAGTGCTCCCCGAAATTCCAGCGTCGGTCCAGGACAAGCCCCAGATATTTTATATGGGGCCTGATCGAACCTAACCTAACCTTTTTTTTTTTTTTTTTTTTTTTTTTTTTTTTTTTTTTTTTTTTTTTTGTCCGGGGGAAAATCCTCATGGATACCACCACGTCACGGGGGGGCGTGGTGGTTATGTGAGACTCCTACTCACTAAAAACCCCCGGGTGTTCCTCTCTCCACCATGTGGCAGGGTACGAGTAGCGCTTTCGCCTGCTTTCGATTCCCTGCCAGGTGGTTGCCTGCACTGCAGGCCCTGCAGCTTTTCCCGTTAGTCCCTTCCACCTTTAGTAGCGTGCCGGGAACACTTGGCACGCCACCCGACTCGAGGACCCTAGTCCGGACGACGATAGAACGTCCCCGTTTCTACCGTCCGGAAGTCCTCTCTATGGCGGCAGGCGACGGTCGTGAGCCAGTCGCCTGCGGCCCACTCTCTTGCGCCGTTGTTGGGACGCTCCCTCAGCGTCCTCTCTCGCACGCTCTGCGCACTCCTTCTGCGTCATTACGTCCTCGCAGAAAGAGCACGCTGCCCGCCACGCATCATCACTCCTGACCATGGCCCTTACCACTGTCGGCAACGTCAAGTCGTCACCGACAACCGCGACCAGGTCTGCGCGCGGTTCTCCCCAAGCTGGACACTGCTCTAAGGTGTGCTGAGCAGTGTCTTCGGTTTCGCCACAGTCATGGCACTCCGCCGTCGGCTCTCTTCCGGCTATGCGGCAAAGGTACTTTCCGAAGCACCCGTGCCCGGAAAGCACCTGTGTCAGCCGGAAGGTCAGCTGCCCGTGATCGCGGTCGAGCCATTCTGATAGGATCGGTCGTATGGCGTCCACCGTAAGGAGGCCCGCAGTTGGAGCCTGCAACCTCATTCCCCAATCCGCAACTGCCTCAAGGCGCAGTTCGTCGCGTCGCGCCTGGATCTCACGCGGTGCTGGCCAATGACCACGGTCTCTAGCATCCTCCTGCCAGGCATGCACTTCGGCAAGGGTTTTTGCCTCCAAGTCCCAGGGCATTGAGCCAGCCAGGACACAGGCCGCCTCTGTAGATATTGTACGATAGCCTCGTATGGCCCTGATAGCCATTGCCCGCTGCGGTTTAAGCAGCAAGGCAGAGATCCGGCTATTCAAGGCATCCACCCACACTGGTGCTCCATACAAGGCCATCGATCGAACCACGCCCATGTACAGCCGCCTGCACGAAGTCTTGGGCCCCCCCAGGTTTGGGAGTATACGCCCAAGAGCAGCAGCTGCACCTAACAACTTCGGCATTAGACGCTGGAAGTGTGGCAGGAAGCTCCACCGGCTGTCAAGGACAATGCCTAGGTACCGCATCGTCGACTCGACTTCGATGGTGACTCCTCCCACCACAATGTGCGCACCCACCGGAGGTGCTCTTCGAGGGCCATGGAAACAGATGGCCTCAGACTTGCTTAATGCCACCTCCAGCCCCAGCCGCCTGATCCTGTCAACCACCTGTGCTACACCCGCCGTCGCTAGTATGGCCGCCTCCCTGAAGGTGGCCCCCTGAGCGGTCACCAACGTGTCATCAGCGTAACAGGTTACGCTCACTCCACGCAGGCGAGCGCCCCGGAGTACCCAATCGTATCCGATGTTCCACAGGAGCGGCCCAAGAACTGACCCCTGTGGAACGCCGCACACCATCTCTTTCTGACACCACTCCCGTGGTCCAGGGTAGGTTACAAACCTTTCTGACAGGTAAGAGCCAATAACTCGGCTCAGATACCGCGGGACCCGGTGGTACCGTAACGCCTCCTGTATGCACTCCCAGGGGATGGAGTTAAAAGCGTTGGCGATGTCTAAGGACACCGCCAAAACAACATCACCCCGGGAGACAGCATTTTGCGCCAGGCTCTTTACTGCCAGGATCGCACTCACCGTTGATCTGCCGGTGCGGAAGCCATACTGGCAGTCTGCCAAGTCTGGTCCATCGTTGGTGAGGTGCTTGACGAGACGAGCCGCTACCACGCGTTCGAAGAGCTTGCTCACCTCGTCAAGCAGAACGATCGGCCTGTAGGCTGATGGGGAGTCCGCTGGACGACCTTCCTTCTTCAGGAGCACCAGCCGACCCGTTTTCCACTGTTTGGGAAAACGGGCCTGCTCCATGCATGCGCTAAACATGCGCCGGAGTCTGGGCTCGATTTCTCCCATCGCTAGGACCCACGCTCGACCCGGAATGCCGTCTGGTCCAGGAGCCGTGTTTTTCGCCCGTAGGCGCAGGACGGCTGCTCCCAGCTCCCCTTCCGAGACGGCTGGCACATCCTCATCCTCATCTCGAGTCTCCACTGTCATAGACGCCATAGTTGGCGATTGGAATTCCGCTCTGTGAGGAAACAGGGTTGCTACCACTTGGTTGACGAAATCCGGCTGCAGGCTCTCAGTGAGCGGAGGGGCCCAAGGCCGGAGTTTGTTTCTTACCATCTTGTATGGCCTCCCCCAAGGGTCACTGTTTAGGGTCTCCAACAGCTGTTCCCTCGACAACTCGATGGCTTGGCGAATGACCGCCTTGAGTTCCTTTTTAGCCTCCTTATACACTCCATAAAGAGCAGTTTCCACCAACTCGTCGCGGATTCGTCTTCGCCTCTGTGCCTGGTACCGGCGCCTTGCCGCTACGCATTGCTCGCGTAGTTGCGTTAGCTCCGCAGTCCACCAGTACAAGCGACGCCGTGGAGGTTGGCGCCTGGTCCGGGGCATCGCTGCGTCGCATATTTGCGTCATCGCGTTTCGGAACCATTCCGCCTCATCCTCGACCTCCACAGTGCCCTCAGGCACGGGTAGCCATGATTGCACGATGGCGGCCTCTTTGAGGAGCTCTCTATCCATCCTTGTCAGCGCCCAGCGAGGGCCGTGCAAGGATGGCGCACTCCGGCTTGGGCTGTTTGGGGTCATTGAAGGAGCGGAGACCTCAAATCGGATATAGCGGTGGTCCGACAGCGTCTCCACCCCCACCATAACCTCCCAGTCTTGGACACGGCGCGCCAGGGAGGCACCCGCGAACGTGATATCCACGATAGAGCCACCCTGTTGCCGCACGCACGTGTCTGCCGTTCCCTGGTTAAGGACTTCCAGCCCTACCACCACCGCCCACTCTTCCAGGATTGCGCCTCGCGCATCCGTCACCGGGGAGCCCCAAGCCGTGGATTTGGCGTTAAAGTCCCCGGCAACGATTACAGGGCGCGGGAGAAGCTGACCGACTCGAGCCCCTACTTCGTCCAGGAACCGCTCAAAGTCAGCCAGACATCTATTTGGCGAGAAATAGATCGCAACGTACCATATGTCACCACAGAGCGCCGCCACGTACCCCTTCCCTTTTATTGGAGTGGCCAACGGTGAGCCACCAGTCACTGTACGCACAACCAGTGCTACAGAGCCGTCCACATCTCCTACCCAGTCGTCCCGGGGAGGGATCGAGTACGGCTCTGCCACTACTGCAACGCCTATCATCCACTGTGCCATGGACTGAAACAACAGGTCCTGGGCCCTGGCACAGTGGTTGAGATTCGCCTGGATTACTCGAATGGCCATTATTCAGTGGCCATTTGATCCTCCTTCTCATGCGGTTCCGACCTGCTGGTGGATGGCTGATTAGGCTGGGGTGGGGCCCGGGGGCCGGTTTTAGCCTTCTTCTTCGCTGCCTTTGGGCCTGGTGCTTGGCACGCCTTGGAGCCCAATTTGTGATCCGCCTTTTTGCTTGAGTTCGCACACACTGAGCAGTGTGGCGTCTCGGAGCAGCCAGCCGCTCTGTGGCCTGGTTGGCCACATCGATAGCACGTGTCGCTGCGATCAGTGTCGCTGGTGCATTGTGCCTTTACATGACCCTTTTCAAGGCACTTGTAACACCGCATGGGACGCTGATCGAGCAGCTTCACGGCGGCACGGACCCACCCAACCTTGAGTCTTCCGCGGTCGGCTTCCATCACTTGTTTTGCTGCCGCAATTGGGCAACGAAGCCAGATAGTGCCAAGGCCGGAGGCATCCTGACGAATTTCTCCTGACTTTATTTGGCTCTCAACACAACCGCCAACCCTGGCGACAGCAGCAACTACCTCCCCAGGTGTCACGGAGTCGTCAAGTTCTGTGAGGCGCAGCTCAGCACACTTCGTTGGCCTTGAAACCCAGACGACATCCTCCCCAACCTTATTGGCCAGGTCTTTTGCCAGTGAATCAGCCTTTTCGCCATTGGCTGTTTGCGGGACCTCAAGAACTCTGGCACCGGTTGCCGCCCGCCGAAATTTTATCGAGTCGATGCCATAGTGCTCAAGGTCCATGCTCTCCTTTGCCCTGGTAATCACTTGCGCGTATGTCACGCCCTTCTCTACGGCCTCCGGCTTCAGCATCAGAACAATGACTTCCGAGCGAGGAGGGCGAAGTTTGCGTGCTCCGGGTTTGTTGGATTTCCGCCTCTGCGGCTGTGGCTGGGAAGCCGATGAAAGGTTTGCCGCCTTTTTTTTCTTACGGCGCTCCACGGTTGTAAACTCCTCGGACGTGGAAGCCGAACCTAACCTAACCTAACCTAACCTAACCTAACCTAACCTAACCTAACCTAACCTAACCTAACCTTTTTTTTTTTTTTTTTTTTTTTTTTTTTTTTTTTTTTTTTTTTTTTTTTTTTTTGACAGGGTGGAAAATGCTTTATGCATTCCCCTCACCATGGGAGTGGCGAGGGGATATGTGGGACTCACCCCGTCACCCCCCCTCCGAATGAGAGGGGGCATCAAAGCGCAACCCACTAAAAACCACCCTGGCGTACCCCCCTGCCGGATTGGCAAGACGCCGTGGAACCCGCCAAAGCTTTCTCCACGACGTCTACCGGCCGCCCCAGCCATATGCCGGGGCTTCCCGCGTCGAGGGAGAGAGAGGCCGAGTACGCGTGGCCCCTCTCCCAGACCGCCCAGTGGCTAGCCTACGGCGGGCGAGGGACTCCCATCCCCCACCCGCAGCCACTAAGGGTTGAGGCGAGCGGCAAAACGCCGCCGCCTCACCCCCCGCCGTCTACGCCGGAGCGGATGCGCGTGAGGAGACTCCTCGCGCTCACGCTCCGAGGCCTCCTTCTGCGAGATGACACACTCGCAGAAAGAGGCCACAGCCCTCCAGGACCCGTCGCTGCACAGCATTGCAGACACAACGCTGTGCAGGGAGAGGTCCTGTCGCCCTATGGCCAGTGCCATAGTGCGGCGCTCCGCACTCCACCGGCTGCACACCTCGAGGGTGTGCTGAGCCGTGTCGTCCGGATCGCCGCACTCATGGCACTGCGGACCGGGCTCCCTCCCAATGTTGTGCAGGTAATGACCGAAGCATCCGTGTCCGGTCAATACCTGCACAAGCCGGTATGATGTAGCACCGACTGCCCTCCCCAACCAGGTGTCAAGCGACGGGAGGATCGCCCCTATGGTCCGGGTTCCATAGGGGGCGTCCTCCAGGTTGACTTTCCACCTGTCCCGCAGTCGGCGCTCCATCATCCGGCGCGTCTCCTCAACCTCCTCAGGGTCCGGGCGTTCTCCCCTCGCCCGGGCCCTGGACCTAACTGCATAGGTCTCTGCCTGCACCTCTGCGTCCAACTCCCAGGGCGGGGTGCAGGCGAGGAGGCAGGCCGCGGCGTGGGCCACCGTCATATAGGCCCTCACAATTCGGAGGGCCACCACCCGCTGTGGCCTCTGTAGCAGGGCCCTGTTCCGGGCGGACAGCTTGTCCGCCCAGATGGGGGCCCCGTACAGAGCCATGCTCCTTGTAACGCCGGCATATAGCCGGCGGCACAAGGAGCCCGGCCCACCCACGTTCGGCAGAAGCCGACCCAGCGCCGATGCGGCGCCCACAATTCGGGGAGCTAACTGTGAAAAGTGCTCCCCGAAATTCCAGCGTCGGTCCAGGACAAGCCCCAGATATTTTATATGGGGCCTGATCGAACCTAACCTAACCTTTTTTTTTTTTTTTTTTTTTTTTTTTTTTTTTTTTTTTTTTTTTTTTGTCCGGGGGAAAATCCTCATGGATACCACCACGTCACGGGGGGGCGTGGTGGTTATGTGAGACTCCTACTCACTAAAAACCCCCGGGTGTTCCTCTCTCCACCATGTGGCAGGGTACGAGTAGCGCTTTCGCCTGCTTTCGATTCCCTGCCAGGTGGTTGCCTGCACTGCAGGCCCTGCAGCTTTTCCCGTTAGTCCCTTCCACCTTTAGTAGCGTGCCGGGAACACTTGGCACGCCACCCGACTCGAGGACCCTAGTCCGGACGACGATAGAACGTCCCCGTTTCTACCGTCCGGAAGTCCTCTCTATGGCGGCAGGCGACGGTCGTGAGCCAGTCGCCTG
The DNA here is from genome assembly GCA_946894065.1 of Acleris literana. Lineage (NCBI taxonomy): Eukaryota > Metazoa > Arthropoda > Insecta > Lepidoptera > Tortricidae > Acleris > Acleris literana. The sequence goes on along the minus strand of OX335684.1, from coordinate 19,422,797 downwards.
CGGCCCACTCTCTTGCGCCGTTGTTGGGACGCTCCCTCAGCGTCCTCTCTCGCACGCTCTGCGCACTCCTTCTGCGTCATTACGTCCTCGCAGAAAGAGCACGCTGCCCGCCACGCATCATCACTCCTGACCATGGCCCTTACCACTGTCGGCAACGTCAAGTCGTCACCGACAACCGCGACCAGGTCTGCGCGCGGTTCTCCCCAAGCTGGACACTGCTCTAAGGTGTGCTGAGCAGTGTCTTCGGTTTCGCCACAGTCATGGCACTCCGCCGTCGGCTCTCTTCCGGCTATGCGGCAAAGGTACTTTCCGAAGCACCCGTGCCCGGAAAGCACCTGTGTCAGCCGGAAGGTCAGCTGCCCGTGATCGCGGTCGAGCCATTCTGATAGGATCGGTCGTATGGCGTCCACCGTAAGGAGGCCCGCAGTTGGAGCCTGCAACCTCATTCCCCAATCCGCAACTGCCTCAAGGCGCAGTTCGTCGCGTCGCGCCTGGATCTCACGCGGTGCTGGCCAATGACCACGGTCTCTAGCATCCTCCTGCCAGGCATGCACTTCGGCAAGGGTTTTTGCCTCCAAGTCCCAGGGCATTGAGCCAGCCAGGACACAGGCCGCCTCTGTAGATATTGTACGATAGCCTCGTATGGCCCTGATAGCCATTGCCCGCTGCGGTTTAAGCAGCAAGGCAGAGATCCGGCTATTCAAGGCATCCACCCACACTGGTGCTCCATACAAGGCCATCGATCGAACCACGCCCATGTACAGCCGCCTGCACGAAGTCTTGGGCCCCCCCAGGTTTGGGAGTATACGCCCAAGAGCAGCAGCTGCACCTAACAACTTCGGCATTAGACGCTGGAAGTGTGGCAGGAAGCTCCACCGGCTGTCAAGGACAATGCCTAGGTACCGCATCGTCGACTCGACTTCGATGGTGACTCCTCCCACCACAATGTGCGCACCCACCGGAGGTGCTCTTCGAGGGCCATGGAAACAGATGGCCTCAGACTTGCTTAATGCCACCTCCAGCCCCAGCCGCCTGATCCTGTCAACCACCTGTGCTACACCCGCCGTCGCTAGTATGGCCGCCTCCCTGAAGGTGGCCCCCTGAGCGGTCACCAACGTGTCATCAGCGTAACAGGTTACGCTCACTCCACGCAGGCGAGCGCCCCGGAGTACCCAATCGTATCCGATGTTCCACAGGAGCGGCCCAAGAACTGACCCCTGTGGAACGCCGCACACCATCTCTTTCTGACACCACTCCCGTGGTCCAGGGTAGGTTACAAACCTTTCTGACAGGTAAGAGCCAATAACTCGGCTCAGATACCGCGGGACCCGGTGGTACCGTAACGCCTCCTGTATGCACTCCCAGGGGATGGAGTTAAAAGCGTTGGCGATGTCTAAGGACACCGCCAAAACAACATCACCCCGGGAGACAGCATTTTGCGCCAGGCTCTTTACTGCCAGGATCGCACTCACCGTTGATCTGCCGGTGCGGAAGCCATACTGGCAGTCTGCCAAGTCTGGTCCATCGTTGGTGAGGTGCTTGACGAGACGAGCCGCTACCACGCGTTCGAAGAGCTTGCTCACCTCGTCAAGCAGAACGATCGGCCTGTAGGCTGATGGGGAGTCCGCTGGACGACCTTCCTTCTTCAGGAGCACCAGCCGACCCGTTTTCCACTGTTTGGGAAAACGGGCCTGCTCCATGCATGCGCTAAACATGCGCCGGAGTCTGGGCTCGATTTCTCCCATCGCTAGGACCCACGCTCGACCCGGAATGCCGTCTGGTCCAGGAGCCGTGTTTTTCGCCCGTAGGCGCAGGACGGCTGCTCCCAGCTCCCCTTCCGAGACGGCTGGCACATCCTCATCCTCATCTCGAGTCTCCACTGTCATAGACGCCATAGTTGGCGATTGGAATTCCGCTCTGTGAGGAAACAGGGTTGCTACCACTTGGTTGACGAAATCCGGCTGCAGGCTCTCAGTGAGCGGAGGGGCCCAAGGCCGGAGTTTGTTTCTTACCATCTTGTATGGCCTCCCCCAAGGGTCACTGTTTAGGGTCTCCAACAGCTGTTCCCTCGACAACTCGATGGCTTGGCGAATGACCGCCTTGAGTTCCTTTTTAGCCTCCTTATACACTCCATAAAGAGCAGTTTCCACCAACTCGTCGCGGATTCGTCTTCGCCTCTGTGCCTGGTACCGGCGCCTTGCCGCTACGCATTGCTCGCGTAGTTGCGTTAGCTCCGCAGTCCACCAGTACAAGCGACGCCGTGGAGGTTGGCGCCTGGTCCGGGGCATCGCTGCGTCGCATATTTGCGTCATCGCGTTTCGGAACCATTCCGCCTCATCCTCGACCTCCACAGTGCCCTCAGGCACGGGTAGCCATGATTGCACGATGGCGGCCTCTTTGAGGAGCTCTCTATCCATCCTTGTCAGCGCCCAGCGAGGGCCGTGCAAGGATGGCGCACTCCGGCTTGGGCTGTTTGGGGTCATTGAAGGAGCGGAGACCTCAAATCGGATATAGCGGTGGTCCGACAGCGTCTCCACCCCCACCATAACCTCCCAGTCTTGGACACGGCGCGCCAGGGAGGCACCCGCGAACGTGATATCCACGATAGAGCCACCCTGTTGCCGCACGCACGTGTCTGCCGTTCCCTGGTTAAGGACTTCCAGCCCTACCACCACCGCCCACTCTTCCAGGATTGCGCCTCGCGCATCCGTCACCGGGGAGCCCCAAGCCGTGGATTTGGCGTTAAAGTCCCCGGCAACGATTACAGGGCGCGGGAGAAGCTGACCGACTCGAGCCCCTACTTCGTCCAGGAACCGCTCAAAGTCAGCCAGACATCTATTTGGCGAGAAATAGATCGCAACGTACCATATGTCACCACAGAGCGCCGCCACGTACCCCTTCCCTTTTATTGGAGTGGCCAACGGTGAGCCACCAGTCACTGTACGCACAACCAGTGCTACAGAGCCGTCCACATCTCCTACCCAGTCGTCCCGGGGAGGGATCGAGTACGGCTCTGCCACTACTGCAACGCCTATCATCCACTGTGCCATGGACTGAAACAACAGGTCCTGGGCCCTGGCACAGTGGTTGAGATTCGCCTGGATTACTCGAATGGCCATTATTCAGTGGCCATTTGATCCTCCTTCTCATGCGGTTCCGACCTGCTGGTGGATGGCTGATTAGGCTGGGGTGGGGCCCGGGGGCCGGTTTTAGCCTTCTTCTTCGCTGCCTTTGGGCCTGGTGCTTGGCACGCCTTGGAGCCCAATTTGTGATCCGCCTTTTTGCTTGAGTTCGCACACACTGAGCAGTGTGGCGTCTCGGAGCAGCCAGCCGCTCTGTGGCCTGGTTGGCCACATCGATAGCACGTGTCGCTGCGATCAGTGTCGCTGGTGCATTGTGCCTTTACATGACCCTTTTCAAGGCACTTGTAACACCGCATGGGACGCTGATCGAGCAGCTTCACGGCGGCACGGACCCACCCAACCTTGAGTCTTCCGCGGTCGGCTTCCATCACTTGTTTTGCTGCCGCAATTGGGCAACGAAGCCAGATAGTGCCAAGGCCGGAGGCATCCTGACGAATTTCTCCTGACTTTATTTGGCTCTCAACACAACCGCCAACCCTGGCGACAGCAGCAACTACCTCCCCAGGTGTCACGGAGTCGTCAAGTTCTGTGAGGCGCAGCTCAGCACACTTCGTTGGCCTTGAAACCCAGACGACATCCTCCCCAACCTTATTGGCCAGGTCTTTTGCCAGTGAATCAGCCTTTTCGCCATTGGCTGTTTGCGGGACCTCAAGAACTCTGGCACCGGTTGCCGCCCGCCGAAATTTTATCGAGTCGATGCCATAGTGCTCAAGGTCCATGCTCTCCTTTGCCCTGGTAATCACTTGCGCGTATGTCACGCCCTTCTCTACGGCCTCCGGCTTCAGCGTCAGAACAATGACTTCCGAGCGAGGAGGGCGAAGTTTGCGTGCTCCGGGTTTGTTGGATTTCCGCCTCTGCGGCTGTGGCTGGGAAGCCGATGAAAGGTTTGCCGCCTTTTTTTTCTTACGGCGCTCCACGGTTGTAAACTCCTCGGACGTGGAAGCCGGAGGCAGTGGTCGAGGAGCTGGAGTCGTGAGATGAGGTGTCGTCGTGGTGGCTTCGACGTCTGCACGGGGCGCACTCTTCTTGCCCTTGCCTTTCCCCTTCCCCTTTCCCTTATCCCCTTTTCGGGGTTCCTCCGTTAGATTAGGGGGTCCTCTCTTTGGAGCCAGTTTAGAAGCCGGCTTGGCAGCCGACTTGAGAGCCGGCTTGGAAGCTGGCTTGGGATTCGGCTTGGGAGCGAGCACAGGGTCTTGGCTCTGAGAAGCCTCCTGCGCTGAATGTTGTTGCCTGTCAGCGGCCAGCGGAGGCCGCATTATTTGGGCCGGCAAGAGCCTGCCCTCAAGCTCTAGGGCTCCCAGTCTGGCGTCCAGCATCAAGCCCATCTGAACCGTCACGGCACGTACCAAATTCTCAGCGTTTAGAGGCTCAGGGACCACCTTCCGGGAGCCGCTGGCAGGCTGCGTCTTCTCTTGAGGTAATGGGACCGGGGACTTTCGGTTAAGTTGATCCCGAAAGTCCGTCCTCATTTGAGCCATTTCAGAGCGAAGCTCTGCCAGCTCGGCTCGCAAGCGGTCGTTCTGTGCTTGCAGCCGCCGCGTCTCCTCTGAGGATGTGCGCTGGTTAATGGCCTCAAACGCGCCTTTGATGGACGCGACAGCTTCGTTGAGGGCCTTAACAAACGTGCCCTTGAGGTTGCTGGACTTGTTCGCCACGAGGGCAATAGCTTTGAGGCTGCTCTGCACCCTCTCATGTACAGAGGCCGCGGTCATCTCGTCCTCAGCATGGGACTGGCCGGACGCTGGCACACTACAGCCTGGCTGGTTGCGGGTCGACAGCGTCCGCGCCAGGCCAGCAACCTCCTCCTCTGCCCTCAGCCTCAACTCCTCTCTTTTGGCACGGTTCAGCTCTTCCTTCGCCAAGGCCAGGCCAACATATTTCCCCGTGGTGGGGGGGCGACCGCGACCTCTCTTTCTATCCTTTTTACCCTTCGAGGTCTCCTCAGAATCTGATGAATAAGAAAGGTTCGGCTTCCTCTTACGCCACAACCTACGAGCTCCCTTCTCCGAGCTAAAACTCATGGCGGAGTCTGACTCACTCAAATTCGGCCCGGAACGAACCGTTTCCAAGGTTCCGGTGTCAGACTGATCGTCCTTCCGATCCTCCGGGCTTTTCCTTTCCGTCTCCGCCACCGGCACCGGCACCCTAGGGCTCGCCGACCGTGGCCTGAGCGCCATGCGCTCCAAACTGACAACCGGGATTAGCGCCCGCGTCCTATCCTCTCCAGTTTGGCTCTGAGAAGAGCCGTTTGTGTTTTGGCCCTGAGAAGGGCCGTTTTCAGGTTGGCCCTGAGAAGGGCCATTTTCAGGTTGGCCCTGAGAAGGGCCGTTTACAAAGGGTGTAAAAACATTCATTTTTGATCCCACGAGAAGTAGGGAAAAAGGTCGATCCAGGAGGTGCCCGTGCTCCTGGACAAGCCTAGCATCTCCCGTCAGAGGGTCGGCAGGTACCCTGACGGGGCAAAGCACTATCGACTGATCGCCCTTCAGCCACCCATCCCCTCGCGGTGCTGCGCCACTTGGGATTAAGGGATTTTTTATTGAGGTTTACTCCTCTCGACCCGGCCATCTAAGGCAAGGTCCTCGGTCCGTCGGAGCCGCGAGACGTGATCCACGACACTCCGAACGGGAAACGAGTTGGTCCGACATCAGCAAAAGCCGAGTGCACCTGGCACATCGCCGCACCCGTTGTACCTCTTTCGAGGACAACCCCCAACACTGTTGCATCCACAGCGCACTCTCACTAGGAGAGTGGCCGGGAGCAACTCCCCCCCCCCCGCCGGATATTAGCCATGGGCTGAAAGAATCTCCCAAAGGAAGAAAGTCTCAGCCAATGCCCAGGGTGCACCAGCCCAGATGCTGCGTTCTCTCCGGATCGAGATCAAGAGAGACTGCAGCACCCAGGCCAACGTGGAGGAATCCGGCCCGCACCCCAACCTAACCTAACCTAACCTAACCTAACCTAACCTTTTTTTTTTTTTTTTTTTTTTTTTTTTTTTTTTTAAGAGGGGAAATGCTTTCCGCATACCACCGCGCTTGGGCGAACGCGCTGGTTATGTGGGACTCTCCCCCCGCCCCTCCCCCCTAATGGGAAAAGGGCAGGAAGCCTACCCACTAAAACCCCTCTGCTGGTCCTCAACCGCTTTAAGTGTTGGCCGCCGTGGGAGTCAAAGTGAATTCTTCCAAGACGACGGCCAAAGCTGCCCTGGTCATAGAGACCGGGACTCGTCTCGCCAGAGGCTGGGGGTGTCAAGCTCGAATGACATCCCCGACGGCACGTGAGATCGTGCAATGCGGGCTAAAGACGCCCATCTCTGCCCGCGTCTCACATTGAGTATAGGCTCTACTCCTTTCCACTCGTTTTACACGGGGGAGACGTTATGACTCCATCTCCTGTGGAGAACTTCTGCAGGTCTCCTGTGGTGCAGCCCCTTGTGGGGGCACCGACTTGTTCCTCTTTCGAGGAGGCCTGCAGCGTTTTCCGCCCATGATGTGTCCTGCCCGCCTCTTTGCTTGAGCGCAAGCCACGCAGTGCGGTTTGGCCTTGCAGCCGGCAGACATGTGTCCCTCTTCGCCACATCGGTAGCAAATCGTACCACGGTCGACTTGGGATGGGCATGTAGCTCTTACGTGGCCTAGGCCCATGCACTTAAAACAGCGCATGGGTAAGGGATCAAGTAGTTTGATCCGAGCTGATGACCAGCCCACCAAGAGTCTTGCTGCCGCAGCCAGAACCTTTGCAGGTTCCGGCGGGCATTTAATCACTGCGGTGCCAGCACCAAATGGCCCCGCGCGTATGATGCCTACCTTTACGTGTTCAGGCTGGCACCCAGTCGTCTTTGAGACTGCAGCGGCTATGTCATCAGGCCCGACGGATTCGTCCAAGCCAGACGCGCGCAGAGCAACAGTCTTCAGTGGTCGGGCTACCTCCGCCATATCACTGAGGACACTGCGTAATTTAGCCGCCAACTTATCCGCTTTCGAGCCACTGTCAGCACCCGACACCTCTATCAATCGGGCTCCGCTAACAGTGTTACGAGCCTTGATGTGTTCTAAGCCTACCTCACTTAGTTGGAATGACTTTATTGCCTTCACCATTACGTCTCTATAGGTCAACCCTTTCTGTGACGCCTCCGGCTTAAGGGTAATTACCACCGCTGTTGTTTGAGGAGTGACTATACGCGGTTTACGCTTCCTCTTCCTCTTCTTTTTCTTGCCCTTCTGCTTCTTTTGGGCTGGGGCGGAGGAAGTAGACGGGCCCTGGCCATCCTTCTTTCCTTTACTCTTTTTCCTCTTAGAGCCTTCCTTGACAACAGTCGAATAGGCTTGGTGCAATGCCTTGGGTGATGACTGTGTGGGCGTGCTCCGTATTGTCTTCGCGTTTTTCGCCTTAGGGTGCATGGGAGGTATAGAGTTCTCACCAGTGCAAGGCTCCGGATGGTACGACGTGTCGGCAGCAGAGAAATCGTCCACGCATCCCGATAACCTTCTATCTGCCGCCAGCAAGGGTCGCAAGCGCACCTCCGGGAGCAGTCTGGCCTCTATACCGTCGAACCGGGCGCTGATCATGGTACCCACCTGACACATGATGGTGCGCACCAGTTCTTCGGTTTCAATCCTAGGCGGAGAGGCGGCTCGAGGTGGCGGATCTACCACCAACTTTTGCCTTCTCCTATCTTCCTCCACTTGTGTTCGGAGGTCTGCCAGATCCTTGCGTAGCCCCTCCGTCTCCTCCCGCAGCCTTTTATTTTCAGCGTTCATTCGCACCGTCTCGTCTGAGACGCAGCGGACCATCAGGACCTCACACGCGTCCTTAATATTGTCCGCTGCGTCTTTGAGGACACGTACGTATGTCCCTTTCAAGTTTTTCGAGGAAGTTGCCACCTTATGGATGGCGACCACACTCTCCTGTACCAACTTAATCAACGAGTTGGCGCTATCAGCATCGACGCTCGTCTCAGGAAGCTGAGACGAGGGAGCAGATTTGTTCCTCAATTGGCGGGTTGAGGCAATGAGCTCCGACTCTGCTTCGAGCATCATTCTTTCTCGTTCGGCCTCTACCAACGCCATCTTCGCTTTCGCTAAGCCAACATACTCCCCAGTTGTGGGGGGGCGGCCTCGCCCTCTTTTTAAAAGCGGCTTATTTGGCCCAGCGCCAGCACGCGTTTCCTCCTCACCGTCTCCGGTATCCACAATTCGGCGTTTTCGCCGTTGTTCTGAACGTCCTTCGAAATTTCGGACACTCGTTTCCGAGTTCCCCTCCTCTTCACTAGTACTGTACGTACTGTCGTCTACCTCTTCATCTGTGTATGTAAAGTTTTTGTTTTTATATTTATCCATTTTAGTCCCACGAGTCGGGTCGTTACTAGTCCACTCCCGGGTGACGCCCATCCCAGGAGTAAGGCTATATACTAGCAGAGGTCGCCTGGTGTCTGCAGGTTTTTACGACTTTGCTGTCGGGTTTTATAGAGTTTTCCATCTCGCGGGCCGGCCAATGAAGGCAAGCCCTCCGTTCTAGCAACTTGCAACTACCCCATTACGTCGCTGGATGGGGTTGTTGAAGCAAGACGCCAGAGTACGGGTACTAGAGGAGTCGACGTCCTCCTCTAGTTTTGGGCGGTAAGTGCTCGACGGCAGTGTAAGTGCACGCCGAGCCCGCCCCCTAACCTACCCCCCCCCCTGCCGGATATTAGCCATGGGCTGAAAGATTCCCCCATAAGGAGATAGTTTCAACCAATGCCCAGGGTGCACCAGCCCAGGTGCTGCGTTCTCTCCGGATCGAGATCAAGAGAGACTGCAACACCCAGGCCAACGTGGAGGAATCCGGCCCGCACCCCAACCTTTTTTTTTTTTTTTTTTTTTTAAGAGGGGAAATGCTTTCCGCATACCACCGCGCTTGGGCGAACGCGGTGGTTATGTGGGACTCTCCCCCCGCCCCTCCCCCCTAATGGGAAAAGGGCAGGAAGCCTACCCACTAAAACCCCTCTGCTGGTCCTCAACCGCTTTAAGTGTTGGCCGCCGTGGGAGTCAAAGTGAATTCTTCCAAGACGACGGCCAAAGCTGCCCTGGTCATAGAGACCGGGACTCGTCTCGCCAGAGGCTGGGGGTGTCAAGCTCGAATGACATCCCCGACGGCACGTGAGATCGTGCAATGCGGGCTAAAGACGCCCATCCTTGCCCGCGTCTCACATTGAGTATAGGCTCTACTCCTTTCCACTCGTTTTACACGGGGGAGACGTTATGACTCCATCTCCTGTGGAGAACTTCTGCAGGTCTCCTGTGGTGCAGCCCCTTGTGGGGGCACCGACTTGTTCCTCTTTCGAGGAGGCCTGCAGCGTTTTCCGCCCATGATGTGTCCTGCCCGCCTTTTTGCTTGAGCGCAAGCCACGCAGTGCGGTTTGGCCTTGCAGCCGGCAGACATGTGTCCCTCTTCGCCACATCGGTAGCAAATCGTACCACGGTCGACTTGGGATGGGCATGTAGCTCTTACGTGGCCTAGGCCCATGCACTTAAAACAGCGCATGGGTAAGGGATCAAGTAGTTTGATCCGAGCTGATGACCAGCCCACCAAGAGTCTTGCTGCCGCAGCCAGAACCTTTGCAGGTTCCGGCGGGCATTTAATCACTGCGGTGCCAGCACCAAATGGCCCCGCGCGGATGATGCCTACCTTTACGTGTTCGGGCTGGCATCCAGTCGTCGTTGAGACTGCAGCGGCTATGTCATCAGGCCCGACGGATTCGTCCAAGCCAGACGCGCGCAGAGCAACAATCTTCAGTGGTCGGGCTACCTCCGCTATATCACTGAGGACACTGCGTAATTTAGCCGCCAACTTATCCGCTTTCGAGCCACTGTCAGCACCCGACACCTCTATCAATCGGGCTCCGCTAACAGTGTTACGAGCCTTGATGTGTTCTAAGCCTACCTCACTTAGTTTGAATGACTTTATTGCCTTCACCATTACGTCTCTATAGGTCAACCCTTTCTGTGACGCCTCCGGCTTAAGGGTAATTACCACCGCTGTTGTTTGAGGAGTGACTATACGCGGTTTACGCTTCCTCTTCCTCTTCTTTTTCTTGCCCTTCTGCTTCTTTTGGGCTGGAGGCGCAGCCTTCGGAGCTGGGGCGGAGGAAGTAGACGGGCCCTGGCCATCCTTCTTTCCTTTACTCTTTTTCCTCTTAGAGCCTTCCTTGACAACAGTCGAATAGGCCTGATGCAATGCCTTGGATGATGACTGTGTGGGCGTGCTCCGTATCGTCTTCGCGTTTTTCGCCTTAGGGTGCATGGGAGGTATAGAGTTCTCACCAGTGCAAGGCTCCGGATGGTACGACGTGTCGGCAGCAGAGAAATCGTCCACGCATCCCGATAATCTTCTATCTGCCGCCAGCAAGGGTCGCAAGCGCACCTCCGGGAGCAGTCTGGCCTCTATACCGTCGAACCGGGCGCTGATCATGGTACCCACCTGACACATGATGGTGCGCACCAGTTCTTCGGTTTCAATCCTAGGCGGCGAGGCGGCTTGAGGTGGCGGATCTACCGCCACCTTTTGCCTTCTCCTATCCTCCTCCACTTGTGTTCGGAGGTCTGCCAGCTCCTTGCGTAGCCCCTCCATCTCCTCCCGCAGCCTTTTATTTTCAGCGTGCATTCGCACCGTCTCGTCTGAGACGCAGCGGACCATCAGGACCTCACACGCGTCCTTAATATTGTCCGCTGCGTCTTTGAGGACACGTACGTATGTCCCTTTCAAGTTTTTCGAAGAAGTTGCCACCTTATGGATGGCGACCACACTCTCCTGTACCAACTTAATCAACGAGTTGGCGCTATCAGCATCGACGCTCGTCTCAGGAAGCTGAGACGAGGGAGCAGATTTGTTCCTCAATTGGCGGGTTGAGGCAATGAGCTCCGACTCTGCTTCGAGCATCATTCTTTCTCGTTCGGCCTCTACCAACGCCATCTTCGCTTTCGCTAAGCCAACATACTCCCCAGTTGTGGGGGGGCGGCCTCGCCCTCTTTTTAAAAGCGGCTTATTGGGCCCAGCGCCAGCACGCCTTTCCTCCTCACCGTCTCCGGTATCCACAATTCGACGTTTTCGCCGTTGTTCTGAACGTCCTTCGAAATTTCGGACACTCGTTTCCGAGTTCCCCTCCTCTTCACTAGTACTGTACGTACTGTCGTCTACCTCTTCATCTGTGTATGTAAAGTTTTTGTTTTTATATTTATCCATTTTAGTCCCACGAGTCGGGTCGTTACTAGTCCACTCCCGGGTGACGCCCATCCCAGGAGTAAGGCTATATACTAGCAGAGGTCGCCTGGTGTCTGCAGGTTTTTACGACTTTGCTGTCGGGTTTTATAGAGTTTTCCATCTCGCGGGCCGGCCAATGAAGGCAAGCCCTCCGTTCTAGCAACTTGCAACTACCCCATTACGTCGCTGGATGGGGTTGTTGAAGCAAGACGCCAGAGTACGGGTACTAGAGGAGTCGACGTCCTCCTCTAGTTTTGGGCGGTAAGTGCTCGACGGCAGTGTAAGTGCACGCCGAGCCCGCCCCCTAACCTACCCCCCCCCCTGCCGGATATTAGCCATGGGCTGAAAGAATCCCCCATAAGGAGATAGTTTCAACCAATGCCCAGGGTGCACCAGCCCAGGTACTGCGTTCTCTCCGGATCGAGATCAAGAGAGACTGCAACACCCAGGCCAACGTGGAGGTATCCGGCCCGCACCCCGGGAGCAGTCTAGCCTAACCTAACCTAACCTAACCTAACCTTTTTTTTTTTTTTTTTTTTTTTTTTTTTTTTTTTTTTTTTTTTTTTTTTTTTTTGTCCGGGGGAAAATCCTCATGGATACCACCACGTCACGGGGGGGCGTGGTGGTTATGTGAGACTCCTACTCACTAAAAACCCCCGGGTGTTCCTCTCTCCACCATGTGGCAGGGTACGAGTAGCGCTTTCGCCTGCTTTCGATTCCCTGCCAGGCGGTTGCCTGCACTGCAGACCCTGCAGCTTTTCCCGTTAGTCCCTCCTTTAGTAGCGTGCCAGGAACACTTGGCACGCCACCCGACTCGAGGACCCTAGTCCGGACGACGATAGAACGTCCCCGTTTCTACCGTCCGGAAGTCCTCTCTATGGCGGCAGGCGACGGTCGTGAGCCAGTCGCCTGCGGCCCACTCTCTTGCGCCGTTGTTGGGACGCTCCCTCAGCGTCCTCTCTCGCACGCTCTGCGCACTCCTTCTGCGTCATTACGTCCTCGCAGAAAGAGCACGCTGCCCGCCACGCATCATCACTCCTGACCATGGCCCTTACCACCGTCGGCAACGTCAAGTCGTCACCGACAACCGCGACCAGGTCTGCGCGCGGTTCTCCCCAAGCTGGACACTGCTCTAAGGTGTGCTGAGCAGTGTCTTCGGTTTCGCCACAGTCATGGCACTCCGCCGTCGGCTCTCTTCCGGCTATACGGCAAAGGTACTTTCCGAAGCACCCGTGCCCGGAAAGCACCTGTGTCAGCCGGAAGGTCAGCTGCCCGTGATCGCGGTCGAGCCATTCTGATAGGATCGGTCGTATGGCGGCCACCGTAAGGAGGCCCGCAGTTGGAGCCTGCAACCTCATTCCCCAATCCGCAACTGCCTCAAGGCGCAGTTCGTCGCGTCGCGCCTGGATCTCACGTGGTGCTGGCCAATGACCACGGTCTCTAGCATCCTCCTGCCAGGCATGCACTTCGGCAAGGGTTTTTGCCTCCAAGTCCCAGGGCATTGAGCCAGCCAGGACACAGGCCGCCTCTGTAGATATTGTACGATAGCCTCGTATGGCCCTGATAGCCATTGCCCGCTGCGGTTTAAGCAGCAAGGCAGAGATCCGGCTATTCAAGGCATCCACCCACACTGGTGCTCCATACAAGGCCATCGATCGAACCACGCCCATGTACAGCCGCCTGCACGAAGTCTTGGGCCCCCCCAGGTTTGGGAGTATACGCCCAAGAGCAGCAGCTGCACCTAATAACTTCGGCATTAGACGCTGGAAGTGTGGCAGGAAGCTCCACCGGCTGTCAAGGACAATGCCTAGGTACCGCATCGTCAACTCGACTTCGATGGTGACTCCTCCCACCACAATGTGCGCGCCCGCCGGAGGTGCTCTTCGAGGGCCATGGAAGCAGATGGCCTCAGACTTGCTTAATGCCACCTCCAGCCCCAGCCGCCTGATCCTGTCAACCACCTGTGCTACACCCGCCGTCGCTAGTATGGCCGCCTCCCTGAAGGTGGCCCCCTGAGCGGTCACCAACGTGTCATCAGCGTAACAGGTTACGCTCACTCCACGCAGGCGAGCGCCCCGGAGTACCCAATCGTATCCGATGTTCCACAGGAGCGGCCCAAGAACCGACCCCTGTGGAACGCCGCACACCATCTCTTTCTGACACCACTCCCTTGGTCCAGGGTAGGTTACAAACCTTTCTGACAGGTAAGAGCCAATAACTCGGCTCAGATACCGCGGGACCCGGTGGTACCGTAACGCCTCCTGTATGCACTCCCAGGGGATGGAGTTAAAAGCGTTGGCGATGTCTAAGGACACCGCCAAAACAACATCACCCCGGGAGACAGCATTTTGCGCCAGGCTCTTTACTGCCAGGATCGCACTCACCGTTGATCTGCCGGTGCGGAAGCCATACTGGCAGTCTGCCAAGTCTGGTCCATCGTTGGTGAGGTGCTTGACGAGACGAGCCGCTACCACGCGTTCGAAGAGCTTGCTCACCTCGTCAAGCAGAACGATCGGCCTGTAGGCTGATGGGGAGTCCGCTGGACGACCTTCCTTCTTCAGGAGCACCAGCCGACCCGTTTTCCACTGTTTGGGAAAACGGGCCTGCTCCATGCATGCGCTAAACATGCGCCGGAGTCTGGGCTCGATTTCTCCCATCGCTAGGACCCACGCTCGACCCGGAATGCCGTCTGGTCCAGGAGCCGTGTTTTTCGCCCGTAGGCGCAGGACGGCTGCTCCCAGCTCCCCTTCCGAGACGGCTGGCACATCCTCATCCTCATCTCGAGTCTCCACTGTCATAGACGCCATAGTTGGCGATTGGAATTCCGCTCTGTGAGGGAACAGGGTTGCTACCACTTGGTTGACGAAATCCGGCTGCAGGCTCTCAGTGAGCGGAGGGGCCCAAGGCCGGAGTTTGTTTCTTACCATCTTGTATGGCCTCCCCCAAGGGTCACTGTTTAGGGTCTCCAACAGCTGTTCCCTCGACAACTCGATGGCTTGGCGAATGACCGCCTTGAGTTCCTTTTTAGCGTCCTTATACACTCCATAAAGAGCAGTTTCCACCAACTCGTCGCGGATTCGCCTTCGCCTCTGTGCCTGGTACCGGCGCCTTGCCGCTACGCATTGCTCGCGTAGTTGCGTTAGCTCCGCAGTCCACCAGTACAAGCGACGCCGTGGAGGTTGGCGCCTGGTCCGGGGCATCGCTGCGTCGCATATTTGCGTCATCGCGTTTCGGAACCATTCCGCCTCATCCTCGACCTCCACAGTGCCCTCAGGCACGGGTAGCCATGATTGCACGATGGCGGCCTCTTTGAGGAGCTCTCTATCCATCCTTGTCAGCGCCCAGCGAGGGCCGTGCAAGGATGGCGCACTCCGGCTTGGGCTGTTTGGGGTCATTGAAGGAGCGGAGACCTCAAATCGGATATAGCGGTGGTCCGATAATGTCTCCACGCTCTCCACAACTTCCCACCCGCAGACTCGGCGCGCTACCGTAGGGCTGGCAAACGATAGATCGACAATCGAACTGCCCTGTGACCGAACACAGGTCGGTTGCGAGCCCCGGTTTAAGAGACAGAGTCCCGACGTCAGCGCCCACTCCTCTAATACTGCCCCCCGTGCGTCAGTGACTGGGCAACCCCAGGCTGAGCTTTTGGCATTGAAATCACCCACTACCATTACAGGATGTGGGTGATTTCTGCCGATGAGGGTCTCGACCTGGCTAAGGAGACCCTCAAACTCTGCAAGGCTTCTGCTAGGGGGACAGTATATGCCAACCGTAAAAATCCCTCCAATAGTTGCCGCAACGCAACCACGACCCTTTTGCACATTTTCGAGTGTTGAGGACCTCGACACGACTAGGGCAACAAGGTCGTCCGCATCACCCGCCCAATCATCCCTGTCGGGGATAAAATATGGTTCCGCAACCACAGCCACTTGCGTCATCCACTCAGCCATGCTCTGAAGGAGCAAGTCTTGAGCTCGCGCGCAGTGGTTAATGTTGGCTTGAAGGACTTTAAGGGCCATTATCGTTTAGTGTTTGTGATTCCGTCTCCATAGCCACCTCGACTGATAGCTGGCGTGTCGGTTGTGACTGCAGAGCAGTCTTCTGTCGTGAAATTTTGGGGGCTGGTGCTGAGCAAGCTCTGCCCCCGAGTTGGTGGTCTGCCGGTTTTTTGGCTGCAGCACAAATAGAGCAGTGCGGTTTGGCCGAGCACTCCTTGGATTTATGGCCAACTACTCCACAGCGAAAGCACTCTTGGCTTCTATCGACCTCCGCACTGCATTGTGCTCTGATGTGCCCCTTCTGCAGACATCTGAAACAGCGTCGAGACCTAGGCTCGAGAAGTTTCACGGAGGCTGACACCCAAGACAATGTAAGACGACCTGCTGCAGCAATGCGTTTTGCAGTTGCCACCGGGCATTCGACCCAAATGTGTCCCACGCCAAATGGATCCTTTACGACCCCGCCGCTTTTGAGGCTATCTTTGGGACAGCTCCCGGCCTCAGCAACCGCATTTAATACCTCATCAGCAGAAGTGGAGTCATCCAGGCCAGAGATTTTGATTTCCGTCGTCTTGACCGGCCTAGAGACACGGACTATGTCCTGGCTAAGGACTTGTCTCAACTTTTCGGCCAGCGCGTCTGCTTGTGGGCCGTTGTCTGTGCCAATTACCTCAAACATCCGCGCTCCTGTGGCACACACGCGGAAACGAACCCCAGTAGTGATACCCAGATCCGTCAGCTTAATTTTGGCCTTAGCCTCCGCGATTACTGTGTCGTAAGTTAAGCCTTTTTCGATGGCCTCTGGTGTAAGAGTAACAACTACCGCAGCTGATTTTGGAGGCCTGAGTCGCGCCAGTCCCGTGGCAGTGGCAGTGGCAGCCCCTCGCGGTCCCCGCTTTGCCTGCCCTTTTCCCTCCCTCTTTCTGAGCCCCTTCTTGAGCACCTCGGTCCAGGGCACCTCCTCTGGCTGGGCGGGGCTTGGATCCGACGCTGATGGTAAGGGTTGGGGCTTTGCTACCCTTTCGCGAGGAGTCCCCTTCCTTTCCGCCTTCCTCTTCTTTTGCTTTTTGGCCTTTTGCGGCTTTGGAGCCTCCAGTCCTCCAGAAACAGCTTTTATCGAAGCAGCCGTCGTCTTTTTTACCTTCACTGTAGCCTTAGTTGGGGCATTTGATGGCTCCGGAGAGATCTCGGGGAGATCGTTAGCCCGCCTGTCCGCTGCCAACGGAGGGCGGAGTCTCTTCTCGGGCAGTAGCCTATCTTCAAATGCCTCGAACCTGGCATTTACCATCGTGCCCACCTGGCAGAGGATGGTGCGCACCAGGTCTTCAGTATCCGGTGGTTTCTCTACAGGCTGACTAGGCAGAAGTACAGCAGCCTGTTGTTGTGGCCGATCAAGGCGCTCGCGCATTTCCGCCACCTCCTTGCGAAGCTGCGCGACCTCCGTTTGCAGGCGGGCGTTGTCAGCCTGCAGCCCTCTCGTCTCTTCTGAGGTGCAGCGGCTCTGTAGGATAAGAGCCACTTTGCCGATCTCGTCCGCTGCATCCTTCAAAGACTTCACGAAGCCTCCTTTTAGATTTTTGGAGGAAGTGGCCACCTTTCTGATAATATTGATATTATCGTCAATCGTACGGCTCAGTGATGTTGCCGTCTGGAAGTCGTCTCCGTTAGAAGACGACTCCGATAGAGTGAGAGCCCTGGCCCGGGCCCGGGCCTCTCGAGAAGCTGCAGTAATTTCCACCTCTGCCCTCATCTGCTCCTCCTCCCTTTGCGCTTCCACAAGCGCCAACTTCGCCTTGGCCAGGCCAACATAATGACCTGTAGTTGGCGGCCGACCTCGCCTTTTCCTCATTGGGCTCGCAACCCCATCCAGACTTGTTTCCGGGTCCGAGCCTCCATTTTTTCTATACCGCCGTTCTTTAGTCCTAAGACTGGTATCCGGCAGTGACTCAACGCTAAGCATCGAGTCACTATCACCCTCTTCACTGCTGTCCTTCGACTTTTTGGTTTTGTTTTTTGTTGTTTTGTATTCCATTTTGAATCCCACGAGTCGGGTCGTTACTAGTCCACTCCCGGGTGACGCCCATCCCAGAAGTAAGGCTATATACTAGCAGAGGTCGCCTGGTGTCTGCAGGTTTTTACGACTTTGCTGTCGGGTTTTATAGAGTTTTCCATCTCGCGGGCCGGCCAATGAAGGCAAGCCCTCCGTTCTAGCAACTTGCAACTACCCCATTACGTCGCTGGATGGGGTTGTTGAAGCAAGACGCCAGAGTACGGGTACTAGAGGAGTCGACGTCCTCCTCTAGTTTTGGGCGGTAAGTGCTCGACGGCAGTGTAAGTGCACGCCGAGCCCGCCCCCTAACCTACCCCCCCCCCTGCCGGATATTAGCCATGGGCTGAAAGAATCCCCCATAAGGAAATAGTTTCAACCAATGCCCAGGGTGCACCAGCCCAGGTGCTGCGTTCTCTCCGGATCGAGATCAAGAGAGACTGCAACACCCAGGCCAACGTGGAGGAATCCGGCCCGCACCCCAACCTAACCTAACCTAACCTAACCTTTTTTTTTTTTTTTTTTTTTTTTTTTTTTTTTTTTTTTTTTTAAAGAGGGGAAATGCTTTCCGCATACCACCGCGCTTGGGCGAACGCGGTGGTTATGTGGGACTCTCCCCCCGCCCCTTCCCCCTAATGGGAAAAGGGCAGGAAGCCTACCCACTAAAACCCCTCTGCTGGTCCTCAACCGCTTTAAGTGTTGGCCGCCGTGGGAGTCAAAGTGAATTCTTCCAAGACGACGGCCAAAGCTGCCCTGGTCATAGCGACCGGGACTCGTCTCGCCAGAGGCTGGGGGTGTCAAGCTCGAATGACATCCCCGACGGCACGTGAGATCGTGCAATGCGGGCTAAAGACGCCCATCTCTGCCCGCGTCTCACACTGAGTATAGGCTCTACTCCTTTCCACTCGTTTTACACGGGGGAGACGTTATGACTCCATCTCCTGTGGAGAACTTCTGCAGGTCTCCTGTGGTGCAGCCCCTTGTGCAGGCACCGACTTGTTCCTCTTTCGAGGAGGCCTGCAGCGTTTTCCGCCCATGATGTGTCCTGCCCGCCTCTTTGCTTGAGCGCAAGCCACGCAGTGCGGTTTGGCCTTGCAGCCGGCAGACATGTGTCCCTCTTCGCCACATCGGTAGCAAATCGTACCACGGTCGACTTGGGATGGGCATGTAGCTCTTACGTGGCCTAGGCCCATGCACTTAAAACAGCGCATGGGTAAGGGATCAAGTAGTTTGATCCGAGCTGATGACCAGCCCACCAAGAGTCTTGCTGCCGCAGCCAGAACCTTTGCAGGTTCCGGCGGGCATTTAATCACTGCGGTGCCAGCACCAAATGGCCCCGCGCGGATGATGCCTACCTTTACGTGTTCGGGCTGGCACCCAGTCGTCGTTGAGACTGCAGCGGCTATGTCATCAGGCCCGACGGATTCGTCTAAGCCAGACGCGCGCAGAGCAACAGTCTTCAGTGGTCGGGCTACCTCCGCTATATCACTGAGGACACTGCGTAATTTAGCCGCCAACTTATCCGCTTTCGAGCCACTGTCAGCACCCGACACCTCTATCAATCGGGCTCCGCTAACAGTGTTACGAGCCTTGATGTGTTCTAAGCCTACCTCACTTAGTTTGAATGACTTTATTGCCTTCACCATTACGTCTCTATAAGTCAACCCTTTCTGTGACGCCTCCGGCTTAAGGGTAATTACCACTGCTGTTGTTTGAGGAGTGACTATACGCGGTTTGCGCTTCCTCTTCCTCTTCTTTTTCTTGCCCTTCTGCTTCTTTTGGGCTGGAGGCACAGCCTTCGGAGCTGGGGCGGAGGAAGTAGACGGGCCCTGGCCATCCTTCTTTCCTTTACTCTTTTTCCTCCTAGAGCCTTCCTTGACAACAGACGCATAGGCCTGGTGCAATGCCTTGGGTGATGACTGTGTGGGCGTGCTCCGTATCGTCTTCGCGTTTTTCGCCTTAGGGTGCATGGGAGGTATAGAGTTCTCACCAGTGCAAGGCTCCGGATGGTACGACGTGTCGGCAGCAGAGAAATCGTCCACGCATCCCGATAACCTTCTATCTGCCGCCAGCAAGGGTCGCAAGCGCATCTCCGGGAGCAGTCTGGCCTCTATACCGTCGAACCGGGCGCTGATCATGGTACCCACCTGACACATGATGGTGCGCACCAGTTCTTCGGTTTCAATCCTAGGCGGAGAGGCGGCTCGAGGTGGCGGATCTACCACCACCTTTTGCCTTCTCCTATCTTCCTCCACTTGTGTTCGGAGGTCTGCCAGCTCCTTGCGTAGCCCCTCCATCTCCTCCCGCAGCCTTTTATTTTCAGCGTGCATTTGCACCGTCTCGTCTGAGACGCAGCGGACCATCAGGACCTCACACGCGTCCTTAATATTGTCCGCTGCGTCTTTGAGGACACGTACGTATGTCCCTTTCAAGTTTTTCGAGGAAGTTGCCACCTTATGGATGGCGACCACACTCTCCTGTACCAACTTAATCAACGAGTTGGCGCTATCAGCATCGACGCTCGTCTCAGGAAGCTGAGACGAGGGAGCAGATTTGTTCCTCAATTGGCGGGTTGAGGCAATGAGCTCCGACTCTGCTTCGAGCATCATTCTTTCTCGTTCGGCCTCTACCAACGCCATCTTCGCTTTCGCTAAGCCAACATACTCCCCAGTTGTGGGGGGGCGGCCTCGCCCTCTTTTTAAAAGCGGCTTATTTGGCCCAGCGCCAGCACGCCTTTCCTCCTCACCGTCTCCGGTATCCACAATTCGACGTTTTCGCCGTTGTTCTGAACGTCCTTCGAAATTTCGGACACTCGTTTCCGAGTTCCCCTCCTCTTCACTAGTACTGTACGTACTGTCGTCTATCTCCTCATCTGTGTATGTAAAGTTTTTGTTTTTATATTTATTCATTTTAGTCCCACGAGTCGGGTCGTTACTAGTCCACTCCCGGGTGACGCCCATCCCAGGAGTAAGGCTATATACTAGCAGAGGTCGCCTGGTGTCTGCAGGTTTTTACGACTTTGCTGTCGGGTTTTATAGAGTTTTCCATCTCTCGGGCCGGCCAATGAAGGCAAGCCCTCCGTTCTAGCAACTTGCAACTACCCCATTACGTCGCTGGATGGGGTTGTTGAAGCAAGACGCCAGAGTACGGGTACTAGAGGAGTCGACGTCCTCCTCTAGTTTTGGGCGGTAAGTGCTCGACGGCAGTGTAAGTGCACGCCGAGCCCGCCCCCTAACCCCCTAACCTACCCCCCCCCCCCTGCTGGATATTAGCCATGGGCTGAAAGAATCCCCCATAAGGAGATAGTTTCAACCAATGCCCAGGGTGCACCAGCCCAGGTGCTGCGTTCTCTCCGGATCGAGATCAAGAGAGACTGCAACACCCAGGCCAACGTGGAGGAATCCGGCCCGCACCCCAACCTAACCTAACCTAACCTAACCTAACCTAACCTAACCTAACCTAACCTAACCTAACCTAACCTAACCTAACGTAACCTAACCTTTTTTTTTTTTTTTTTTTTTTTTTTGACAGGGTGGAAAATGCTTTATGCATTCCCCTCACCATGGGAGTGGCGAGGGGTTATGTGGGACTCACCCCGTCACCCCCCCTCCGAATGAGAGGGGGCATCGGAGCGCAACCCACTAAAAACCACCCTGGCGTACCCCCCTGCCGGATTGGCAAGACGCCGTGGAACCCGCCAAAGCTTTCTCCACGACGTCTACCGGCCGCCCCAGCCATATGCCGGGGCTTCCCGCGTCGAGGGAGAGAGAGGCCGAGTACGCGTGGCCCCTCTCCCAGACCGCCCAGTGGCTAGCCTACGGCGGGCGAGGGACTCCCATCCCCCACCCGCAGCCACTAAGGGTTGAGGCGAGCGGCAAAACGCCGCCGCCTCACCCCCCGCCGTCTACGCCGGAGCGGATGCGCGTGAGGAGACTCCTCGCGCTCACGCTCCGAGGCCTCCTTCTGCGAGATGACACACTCGCAGAAGGAGGCCACAGCCCTCCAGGACCCGTCGCTGCACAGCATTGCAGACACAACGCTGTGCAGGGAGAGGTCCTGTCGCCCTATGGCCAGTGCCATAGTGCGGCGCTCCGCACTCCACCGGCTGCACACCTCGAGGGTGTGCTGAGCCGTGTCATCCGGATCGCCGCACTCATGGCACTGCGGACCGGGCTCCCTCCCAATGTTGTGCAGGTAATGACCGAAGCATCCGTGTCCGGTCAATACCTGCACAAGCCGGTATGATGTAGCACCGACTGCCCTCCCCAACCAGGTGTCAAGCGACGGGAGGATCGCCCCTATGGTCCGGGTTCCATAGGGGGCGTCCTCCAGGTTGACTTTCCACCTGTCCCGCAGTCGGCGCTCCATCATCCGGCGCGTCTCCTCAACCTCCTCAGGGTCCGGGCGTTCTCCCCTCGCCCGGGCCCTGGACCTAACTGCATAGGTCTCTGCCTGCACCTCTGCGTCCAACTCCCAGGGCGGGGTGCAGGCGAGGAGGCAGGCCGCGGCGTGGGCCACCGTCATGTAGGCCCTCACGATTCGGAGGGCCACCACCCGCTGTGGCCTCTGTAGCAGGGCCCTGTTCCGGGCGGACAGCTTGTCCGCCCAGATGGGGGCCCCGTACAGAGCCATGCTCCTTGTAACGCCGGCATATAGCCGGCGGCACAAGGAGCCCGGCCCACCCACGTTCGGCAGAAGCCGACCCAGCGCCGACGCGGCGCCCACAATTCGGGGAGCTAACTGTGAAAAGTGCTCCCCGAAATTCCAGCGTCGGTCCAGGACAAGCCCCAGATATTTTATATGGGGCTTGATCGGGACCGACTCCCCCCCCAAGGTGAGCGCCGCGCCCGCTGGCAGCCTCCACCCCCGCCCCCCGAAGACTATCGCCTCAGTCTTCGGGAGGGCCACCCTCAGGCCGAGCCGACCAATCCGGTAAATGGTCAGCTCGGCCGCCGCTTCCGCCCGGCACAGCGCCTCCCTCATGTCGGTCCCACGCACGGCCACCATGGTGTCATCTGCATAGCAGATGGTGGCCGTCCGTGGGAGCAACTCCCCCCTGATGGCCCAATCGTACCCCAGGTTCCATAAAAGCGGACCGAGCACGGAACCTTGGGGTACGCCACAGGCCATCTCCGTCGACCCCCGTCGACCGTCCCTCTGCTCATAGAGCACTACCCGCTCGGTGAGGTAGTGCTCTATGATCCGCCGCAGGTAGGGAGGCACTTGATGGTAAATTAGTGCCTCCCTTATCACCCCATAGGGGAGGGTGCCAAACGCGTTGGCGATGTCCAACGACACCGCCACTACACCCTCCCCTCTGCTCGACGCGTACTCACAGAAGTCCCTAAGGGACTTCAGCGCGTCGAGCGTAGACCGCCCTTCCCTAAACCCGAACTGTCTGTCTGAGACGTTCGGGCCGGCGGTCTCCAAGTGCTGCTGGATCCTGTAGGCCAGGATCCTCTCCATCATCTTCCCGGCCTCATCCAGCAGCACTATGGGGCGATAGGCAGAAGGACTGTCGGGGGGTCGACCCTCTTTTCGGAGGAGGCAGAGCCTCCCCTCCTTCCACACCCTCGGGAACCGTCCCTCCCTCAGGCAGTCGTCCATCAACTGCCTGAGTCGGTCCCCGAGGTGTTTAAGGGCGATGGGGAGCACCTTACCCGGTACTCCGTCGGGCCCCGGGGCTTTCTTGCAGCCCCGGAGCCGGTCCACCGCCCTGTCGAACTCGTCATCGCTTACCGGTGCGATGGCGAGTTCGAGTGGGTCCTCCAAGTCCCCCGGTGGCTCGGTCATCACCGGGGGAGTTATCGAGGGAGCTGCCGGAAACAGTCCCTCGATGACCCTCCTCAGGAGGGGGGGCTCCAAGGAGTCCATGGGGGGGGCGGTGCGCATTTTGTTGCGCACCACCCTGTACGGCCTCCCCCACGGATCCCCGTCCAGCGTGGCCAAGAATGACTCGTGTGCGTCATCCTTGGCCTTCGCTATGGACAGGACGAGGGCCCCCTTAGCTTCTTTGAGGGCCTCGTAGAGCCCCTCCTCCTCCTCGGCGGTGTGCCGCCTGCGCCTACAGTGTTGGTAGGCGCGGCGGGCACTGTTACTGGTGGTCCGCAGGGCCGCAATATCTGCGGACCACCAGTATACCTTCCTCCGGGCAAAAAGGCGCCTCGCCCGGGGCATGGCGGCTCCGCAGACGGCCTGTAACGCCGAGCGGAACCGGCTGGCCCTCTCCTCCAGACCCAAGGCGGCGGGTGGGGCAGCACACCATGCCTCCACCATCGCCGCCTCGTCCGCCTTGGCCCTGTCCAGAAGGGACAGGGACCACTTGGGGAACTCCTCCGCCCCCCCTCTACGCCCCCCCCCTGGGATGGGTGGCGGCTGGCCCCCTCTTGTGGAGACCCTCAATCTGATGTACAGATGGTCAGAGAGGGTCTCCACGTCCTCCAGGACACGCCAATCCGTTAGGCGTGCGGCAATGGCAGGGGTCGCGAACGTTACGTCCACGATGGACCCCCCCTGCCGCCGCACGCAAGTGTTGGCGCTGCCCTGGTTTAGGACCACTAGGCCCGTTGCCGCCACCCAATCCCTCAGCACACCCCCGCGCGCGTCCGTTATGGGGGAACCCCACGCCGCGCTTTTGGCGTTGAGGTCCCCCAGGACTATTATTTGGCGCGGGGCCGCCCTCCGCACGACCCCCCCCAGGACCCCCAGGAAGACCTCGAAGGCGGCCAGCGGCCTATTGGGGGAGAAGTACTGTAATAATGGGGGTGGGGATGTAGCAGTTAAACACAGGTATAGCTGTAGTATTCTTCTTTTTATTTGCTTTTCAGATATTATAACGAATACAGTAGTTGCGTTCTAAGCGGTATCACAGCGGCGTCTGTCTATTTTTTACCATGAAACAAAGCACCGTTGTTCCTTCGAACCAATTTGATTTCAAATCTATAAATTTAAAACCAAATTGGACACTTCATACAAATAGTTTAATGAGATAAGGTTCGCCTTCAGTAGCAGGACCTTATATCATTACATCCCTCGTCCCTCTGGGAACAAGGAATGAAACCTACCTATTCCTAAAAACTGCCTACGCAGGAAATTACAATAAACAGTCGTCCCCCACTAGGGGATAACCTCCTGTGCCAAGTTTTTCCTTTAAGTTAGAACGGGATAAGATTATTATTAAATCACATAGCACAGCTGGTTCCGATTCCCGTAAAACCTGCGAAAAAGTAGGCACCGCGACTGATAAGAAAAATTAACTACCTACCTAACCCTAGCTAGCAAATTTTGACAGTCCCAACATGGAGGATGCTGGAATGCCTAAACCTTTTCGACGCTAAGGACATATATCAGTACTGCAGGCTCAATGCCAACGACTGACATATCAGTCATGGTTGAATAAAAACATGCATGATTATCTATGAGGTAAAGTTGACATTAGCTCTGACGTTGAGCTGTCAATGACGCGCGAGTAACCACTCTTTTGACAAAAGCGTTGAAAAGGTTAAATAAGACCCAGTTTCGTCATTACTTATCGTCTGATTAATTACTCAAAACTGTGTCTTGATGCGAACCTGTGTTCGTCTTATCTGTGAGTGCTCTGACGTTAGTCAAGTCACTCTCAGACTATTTACATCCTATTACATATTAGTGGACCTCTGTCCCCAGAATCCGGCCATGACTTGACCTTTGCCAAGTCACTTTTGGATCCAAGTTACCTAGCAATCATAACACATAATCAAAATTGTTTATTTTTCGTTAATACCTAACGTGGACAACATGAATAACAAAAAACAATATTAAATTATATTGTGCCTATGTCACACATCTCGGCCTGAGACATGGACATAGCATCTTCGCAGCATGATGATGCTCTGCATTCTCTTCCTGATGAGACATCAGGTGATTGCAGCATCAGCAAACTGCATGGCACATGCCTTAGTTTGCGCAGCTTGATTGTTGTTAAGTACATGAAAAAGAACGCGTGATTAGTACATGATAAATACAAATAAGGTAACAGAACAGAACCTGCTAATAATAAACATGAACAAGCATCCAAGCATCACCAACTTAACATGGAATACATGACTCATCTACCATGAAGGAACCCACGTGCCATGCGATATGTGAGATGAAACCAATCAAGTTTCTTCCAACCCTATGGGCGTAAAGGAATTCACACAACCCCAGACACTGGACCCATACCATGGAGACATGCCCATGCATCATGTTCCTTTCCCCTCTCTCTTTATGGTTGTTCATGCTTGTCACCACTTGCCATTCTGTGAAAATAACAACAATCATTATCACACCTTATACTCTTCACTATCATTTTCATTATCCATCCAATATCACTAGATTCATCAGCATTACCTAGCAGGGATATTTACCTGACTATACAAAATAACAACGTCATAACATTTCATACATTTTCTAATAGAGTTTTACGATAAAATATTTACTCTATTCACAATACATTTAACTATATTATTCATCCATTTTTCCATCATGTCTGCTTAACCATTTTACACTCCTAAAGCCTTCTATCCTAACGACCAATGACCCTATACATATAAAATATAACCCCCAACATTTCATACAGTTATAAGTGAACAAGGCATCGAACCATTGTTATAACCCGAACTTACTATGAAGTCATATGGGTCCACCTAGACTATAAGAAATTACTAGTCAACCCCCGTGTAAATCATTTGCCGTAGTGAATAATGAAAGACAATGCGTCTTTCCCCTGATTTACTATGTAATCATTTAGGGTTTTTATTCAATTAGCACGCGATTTACCTAACTATAAAAAACAATTCCGGTCGAGTCATTCACACCAACATTCCATAAAACAGTACTTCGCCTACCCATAATCCTGCTAATTCACTATCCTCGACTACTTCCTGGATGAATAATACATCAAATTAGAATTAAAATTTGCATTTTATCGTTATTTATTTTAATTTTATTTATGAGCAATGATTGACATGCAAAAGTCATAAATTTTGTGACAGCTCCTAGCTAATGAAAATTAAAAAGTTAATTTGGCTACGTTCACACCCTAGACATTGCAACGCTAGATGCCGTTAAAGCCATTAAATAATCAATGTCATATTCGACGTCACGTCATAACTATGACAATTTACGAAATACGTCGTATTAATATTTAAGTAGAAAATATTTATATTCATAAATAGAAATTGCTACAAAATAAATTATGCATAGTAAAAAAAAAATACTCCCAAAGAAAAATAATCCCGGATTGTAAAATCTATCGCGCCTAACATTAACACACCCGCCTACGCCTACGAATGAATAATATAAAAGAGCTGACTTTCTAATGGGAATCCTTCGTGGCGGCGTCTCCTGGTAATCATCAATCCCCTCGTGGCGTGACTACATCGTGGAATACATCTCGATCCTGGATTCTCCTTCAACGAACACTGCTGCGCTTGAAACTTCTGCCGCCTGCACAGCATCTTATTACGACGAGTAGCGGGGCTGAAACATTACTGACCCGTGCTAGGGGTCTAATTATAATAACGTGACTTTAATCTCCCCTTTTGATGGCCCCATTTCTTTTTTTCGGTGCAGTGAAGTGAATAAAATAAGCGTCGATGTTGACCATGGCGAGAATTCCAAATTCACTTCCATTTCGTCCATATCGTCGTTTATAATAAATTAGTGCTATAGGCGATGAAATATAATAAATATATAAATGATCATTATGCGTTATTAATTCTTATACGTAACTTTCGTTTCCTTGGCGGGTCTTGAAAATGATGAGGCACAACGTCAACTCATCTCCTTGTGCTCTATTCTCTCGCTTCATTTTGGTAGAGCATCGTCTTCTTTTTGCGCGAGAAATAGCGGCGACCCCGCACCTCCACCATGTAATAATGGGGGTGGGGATGTAGCAGTTAAACACAGGTATAGCTGTAGTATTCTTCTTTTTATTTGCTTTTCAGATATTATAACGAATACAGTAGTTGCGTTCTAAGCGGTATCACAGCGGCGTCTGTCTATTTTTTACCATGAAACAAAGCACCGTTGTTCCTTCGAACCAATTTGATTTCAAATCTATAAATTTAAAACCAAATTGGACACTTCATACAAATAGTTTAATGAGATAAGGTTCGCCTTCAGTAGCAGGACCTTATATCATTACAGTACACCGCAACAAGTACGGTGTCACTCCCCCATTTGGCCGCCACAAACCCTGGGCCGCCCTCTAACCTGATAAGGGGGGGACCGTTGCCGACCGCCGGCACAACCACGGCAACCCACTCGTCCGTCGACCCTACCCAATTGGGTAGGGGAGGGACGAAGTAGGGCTCCGCCACCACCGCAACGTCAATCGACCACTCCGCCATAGCTTGCATGAGCAAGTCTTGTGCTCTGGCGGAGTGATTGACGTTGACCTGCAGGAGCTCTAAATGGTGTGCTGGCATTTAGAGCTCCATGCGGGTCACTTCGATGGCCCGGCCGGCGGCTGCTTCCGCGGGGGCGTCTGTACTCGGAACGGGGGGGCGGGGCCGCTGCGGCCTCGTCTCCCTTCCCTTCGTTACTGGGGGGAAACAATTCTTCCCCCCCAGCATGTGCTTGGCCGGGAGTTTGGCCTGGTGGCACACGGCACACCACGCCTTCTCCCAGCACTCCCCCATTTTGTGCCCCTCCTTGCTGCACCGGAAGCAATAATTGCTCCGGTCTATTTTGGAGGGGCACAGCTCCCTCGAGTGGCCGACACCGTAGCACTTGAAGCACCTCATCGGTGTCGGCCCCACTGTCGTGACCCTGGCGGAGGCCCAGCCCACCAGGATCCTGCCAGCCTTTTGAAGGGCCACCGCAGCCAGCACCGGGCACTGGACCAAAACTGACCCAGTGCCATCGTAAAGGGCGCGGACGGCCCCCACCTTCACCTGCGCCGGCAGGCACGCTCCCGCCGCGGCGACGGCCTGGGCCACCGACTCCTTCGTGGCCGACTCATCCAGGCCGGCGATTTGGATGCCGGCCATTTTGACGGGGCGGCTCACGTCGGCGTCATCGCCGACTATCCCCTGCAGCTTGGCTGCCAGGGTGTCGGCGATTTCGTGGCCCTTCTCCCCTGGGACCTCAATGACTCGGGACCCCGTCATCGAGGTCCTGACCCTCACGCTCTGCAGGCCTACCTCCGTGAGGCTAAGGCCGTTGATGGCCTTAGCCATGGTGGCCTGCAGAGTGGTGGTGGCTCCCGACTTGAGGGAGATCACCACTGCTGCCGTCTTGGGGACGGACAGCTTCGCGGGTCTGGGCCCGTGCGCCGCCTTCCCGGCCTTCTTGCTAGGGGGAGGGGGGGGGGCCTTGGCTTTCCCCTTTCCCTTCTTCTTCACCACCTGCGACCACGACATCTGCGTGGGCGGAGGTGGCATTTGGCCCGAGGGGCCGGGTCCTCCCTCCGAGGGCCGAACGGCTCTCGGGGCCGGGGCAGCCTTGGCAGCCTTAGCGGGCTTCCTGGCTGCCTGAACAGGGGCAGGGGGTGGAGCCGCCGCCTTCTTGGCCACCTTTGTCTTCGGCTGCCCATCGCCTAGTCTGGCCCTGGCTACTGGCTCGAAAGCTTTTACCGGGGCCGGAGGCGGCGGGGCAGGCCCTGCAACCTTCCGCTGGGGGGGGGCGGGGGCCGCCACAGCGGGCTTTACGGCCCGCTTGTCGTGCGCCAACGGGGGGCGGAGGATGGGCTCCGCCGGGAGGCGCCTGCTCACCTCCTCTATCCTGTCATTGACCATCCTCCCGAGGCTGAGGAACAGGTCTCTCTTCATCTCCTCGATGGCCTCGGTCAGTTCGGCGGTGCCGAACTGCAGGGCGGCAGCAACGGGCGCCGGAGCAGCCGGGATCTCCCGCTCACTGAAGGCGGTGCGGAGCGCCTTCAATTCCGCCGAGTTGAGAGCGAGTTGCTCCCGCATCCTTTTGTTATCCGCTTTCAGGATGCGGATCTCCTCGCTCTCGGACCTGGCCGCCTCGACCTCGTCCATCGACCCCAGAATGGTGTGGCAGGCCCGGTTCATCCGCCCCCATACCTCCCCCTTCAGGTTGCCGGATACCCTAGCGGCCTCGAGGATATCCCTCGCCGCCATACGGGTGGCGTCTATTGGGTCAGCCTCCTGCCGACCCTCTAGGCCATCCATGGGCTCGGGGGAACGCGAGGCCGATCGGGAAAGCGACACCGAGCGCGAGCGCGAGACCGAGCGAGAGCGATTGCCACCCTTGGCACCTTCCCCCTTCCTTCCCCCCTTTCCACCCTTGGGGCGGAGTTCGGGAAAGTCCCTCCTGTACTTGGCGGCAGGATCAGGATCAGCTCCCTCCTCGAAATGAGGCTCGAGCTGATAGAGCTTTGCTCTTAACCTGGCCGCCGCCAAGCCCGCGTAAGCCCCCTTGGGCTTCCCCCTCGCCGCCGAGTTGACCTTAGGCCCCTGAGGAGGCTTGGGGTCATCCGACCTATTTGTGTGCGCCCTTTTGCAGGTCGAAGGGATGAGAATCTCTTCGACCTCAATGACGCTGTCATCCCCGGAGTCGGAACCGGAAGTAGTTCCCCCCCCCTCCGGCGGACCCATTCCTTTTTTTGTAGGCGAGGCCATGCCGGCCCCTCCTACCTGAATACCAAATCTGGTCCAAATCCGACCTCTAAGATCGGAATTTAGACCAAACCTAACTTAAAAGTGGTCAAGTGCGAGTCGGTTTGCTATTTTCCCATACAAACTTGGGTTGAGCGCCTGAAATAGAAAAAATAGCAAAGTGAGGAAAAGTTTGTCCCCACTTTTGACCCACTTGCCGACGTCGCAGGAGGTTGGTTTAAAAACCAAAAGGTAGTGCTAGCTTGCGCCTCGCTACCTAAAACCTAAAAACCTATAAAAGGTTAATAGGTTCAAAGATATTGATTTTACCAACTCAGGTGAAAACCTTAAGTTGGTAAATCAAAAATCTCTGAACACCTTACAAAGGTTAAAGGTGAATAACTTTTGACCTAGAGGTCAAAAAGTAAAAAAGTACAAACAAAAAATTTAAAAAACTAAATTCTCCAACCTAACCTAACCTAACCTAACCTAACCTAACCTAACCTAACCTAACTTTTTTTTTTTTTTTTTTTTTTTTTGTTACGCTGGGGAAATGCTTTTACGCATACCATCCAGGGGGGATGGTTATGTGGGACTCACCAACCAGAGTGGCCGGAATACCCACTAAAACCCCAGCGGCCTTTGCACTTCACGGGCTGTTGATGATGGGGGCGCCATGGGCTGCTAATGATGCTACCATTGGGCGCCCCCCAGCCGTCCCAGTATCATCTGGGACACCTGCGTCATAGCAGGACTGTATGTGGTGGGCCCCCTAACCCATAAGTCCTACTAAGGATCTAGGCTTGCAACAAACTGCCGTCGCCTTTGCCCCCTTCGCCTTCGCCGGAGCGGGTGTGCGTCGACATTGTCTTCGCGTTCCCGCTCCGCCGCCTCCTTCTGTGAGATGACGCTCTCACAGAAGGAGGATACCGCCCTCCACGATCTGTCACTGCGCAGCATGGCCGAGACCACGCTGTGCAGCGAGAGATCGGAGATACCAATTTCCGCGGCCATAGTGCGGCGCTCCGGATCCCACCGAGTGCACACCGCGAAGGTGTGCTGGGCCGTGTCATCCGAATCGCCGCACTCGTGGCAGATCGGACTCGGCTCTCTCTTTATCTTGTGCAGGTAATGACCGAAACACCCATGTCCGGTCATTACCTGCACAAGCCGGTACGTCAGCGTACCGTGCGCCCTCTCGACCCAGTGGTCAAGCGACGGGAGGAGTGCCCCTATAGTGTAGGTCCCATAGGGGGAGTCCTCCAGGTCACTTTTCCACCGGTCTCTCATTCGTTTCTCGGCCATCCGCCGAGTCCTCTCTACCACTTCCGAGTCCGAGCGCCATCCTATGGCTCTGGACTCTACCCTCGCCTGGTATGTCTCGGCCTGCACCCGAGCATCTAGCTCCCACGGCGGGGTACAGGCCAAGATACACGCCGCCGCATGCGCTACGGTCATGTAGGCCCTCACCAAACCTAACCTAACCTAACCTAACCTAACCTAACCTAACCTAACCTAACCTAACTTAACCTAACCTAACCTAACCTAACCTAACCTAACCGGAGGCAGCTAACCGATATGCCAGCAATATTATGTTTTTCGGGGAACAAAAACGATAGCGCGATCTAATCGACTAGTAGCGCCATCTCTCGACGTGAAAGTTGTATATGTTTTGTTAGACTTCGATTAGAAAGTACTTGACTGCTTTGTTGTTAAACAATTTTTGAGATATTGACAAAAATACCTAGTTTTAGCTATTTGACGACAGGTGGCGCTATTTGGTAGGTTGCATGACACGAATTAACGTCAAATTGAATCCAGGCGTAATATATTAATAATTTCATAATTCGAAAACAAGATTGTTAATCAGTGTTAGTTAGCTTCTTGACGATTGAAAAAAAAAAAAACACGGCTTTTATCGTTCGTAGCACTCACATTGGGTATGAAATTTTAATTGTTTTTTTTTTACGGGAATACGAATAAATGGAATCTGGCGCAATACTAGCAAAATTTCCACAACAATCAAGAGGACAAGAAGATAGTTAATGAATGTAATTTAGCTACTTGACCACAGATGGCGCAAGCTGTACTCATTTTCAATATGAAATAAAAGTATTTTTACGGGAATGTGTGCGGCTAAATAAACAATAAAACGAATAAACGTTACATTGAATCCTGGCGCAATATACAGCAAAATTTCCATAAGACAACATGATTGTTAAGAAGTTTTAGTTAGCTACTTGACGATTGAAAAAAAAAAAAAAAAAAAAAAAAAAGACAAAGTTCATTTGCATTCTGGCGCTATCTAGACATGACAATAATTTTTTTTAATCAAAACAACACGGTTTTTACCATATGTAATCAAACTACTTGACGACAGATGGCGCTAGCAGTACTCACATTTGGGTATGATTTTGTTTTACGGGTGTAAGTGCGGCTAGAGCTTATTACCAAATCAATCTGGCGTAATACTAGCAAAATTTTATATAACAGTCAAGAGGACATGATTGTTAATGAATGCAATTTAGCTACTTGACCACAGATGGCGCAAGCTGTACTCATTTTTGATATGAAAAGTATTTTTAGGAGGTTTTCAATTCGTCGGGTTTTTTTTTTTTATGTATGTTCCCCGATTACTCGAAGACCACTGGACCGATTTGAAAATTTTTTTCGTTGTTCGAATGGGTATACTTTCTAGTTAGTTTCATTGTCACTACGTCAGGATCTGATGATGGGATCATGGAGAAATCAAGAGAACTCCTCAAATATTATAGGCACACCTATAGCGATTTTGGTATTTTTCACTGTAACTCATGCATTTCCTTTGGAAAAGTACTATATGGTGAAGTGGAACTGATGATGAAGACCACAGATGGCCACCGGAACTCCTTAACGGTACCTATTTCAAGGGCGGCGATAAGATATTTCGATAAAGGTAGTTGAGCGACTATGACGAAGCACATTTAGGTTTAAATATGACTATGACATTCCCGCGGCGTTGTCTGCGGCGAGCTTGAAATGTTCTATAGTTTCTCATTAATATTTAGAAGTGGAGCTACGTAACAGCATAAATAGGATCACTAAAAAGTATAAAATAAAATAAATGTTTTAAAAAAAAAAAAAAAAACTCGCCTTCAAAAATGCAAAAAATAACTTCTTAACCGACTTCAAAAAAAAAAAAAAAAAAAAAAAGTCAAAGTGCATTTGCATTCTGGCGCTCGCTAGACATGACAAAAAAATTATTAAATCAAAACAACATGGTTTTTACCGTATGTAATCAAACTACTTGACGACAGATGGCGCTAGCAGTACTCACATTTGGGTATGATTTTTTTTTACGGGTGTAAGTGCGGCTAGCGCTTATTCGATGATAAACGTAACAGTTTGGCGAGTAATATTAGATATGCTAACTGTAGTCTTTATTATATTAAATTAATAATAAAAAAAAGCAAATCAATTTGGCATAATACTAGCATAATTTATATAAAAATCAAGAGGACAAGATGTTGATGAATGCAATTTAGCTACCTGACCACAGATTGCGCAAGCTGTACTATTTTTTCTATACATATAGAGATAAGTATTTCTTTTACATAAACGAGTGCGGGTTACCGATCTGACCCTCGAGTCCATTGCCGCCTTGGCGCTCGCCGACGGCCGCAGCGCCGGTGAGCACCCGACATGAATCGGCAGTGGGCAAACCAAGTCAAATCCTTAGACTTGTGACGACGACGCGAGCAACACACGCATCTCCGGCTCGCGTGTACGCCAACACAGCAAATCACGACTGAGAGAACGATGGCGAAATTATTGCCGATGGCTACGATCCCGCGCTCTACCTTGACATAGCCGACCAAGTTATCAACTCATACCCTGGAAATAATTTTCAGGTAAGATACGGCCTTAAGTTTACTTGTATAGAAATATAAATAGAAATAGAAACATTTATTCGACGATTAATTGCGCAAATTGTGGTTATAGAATTATCAACAAGTTTTTAAAGATGTTTGTAATTCTGTAGCTCTGCCTACCCCACTCTGGGAACGAAGGCGTGAGATTATGTATGTATGTATGTATTCGACGATCACAAGAAAAAAAAGAAAAAAAATTGAACATAAAACAAACAATGGCAACACGGAAAACAAAATTAAACAATGAAGAAAAGGAATAAAATACAATTGTAACATAATGTTGCCATGGGTGATTCTGTGACGTCGAAATTGACGCCACTCAGCACTATGTCACGGAATAAAACGCGACGCTGATTTTCAGTGGCGCCAACGTGACACACGAACGAAGAGACAGCAGTTGACTACATAAACAGTGATTTAAGTAATAAGAGAATATAATATATAGTAGTAGTGTAATAAGTGGAATAATAAGTAATAAATTAATATTTTACTATGGGAATGAATAGAGGACTAAAATATAATAAATCAGTCATGAATATTAGTACAAAAAATATAAAGGAAGGTATCGATTTCAAAAATGACTTTTGGGTAGGATTTGGGAACGGTTTGGAAAATAACTGTATTTCTTCGGTATTTCTTCCTATTAACCAAGTTCTTCGTAATGTGACACTACGACTTTGCCATAGTCGTCTGTCCCTTTCACAAATATATAATTTTATAGAGATAGAGCATAAAGAAGTAGACTTTCTGTTATAAATAATGTAACGCCTCCATAATATCTAAGTTTTTAATTAGGTTTTGGATGAAGGAGTGTTTTATCTTGGATAGCAAGCAAAACCTTTGCAATAGGTTTAGCGATGGTTTTTGACGGGGAGGGAAAAAAAAAAGAGGAAAAAAAAAGAGGAAAAATGGGGAACAGAAAAACATGAAAACGATGATTTAAAAGAATTAGTAAATAAAGTGTACACGAATCTATTTTCGCGCTACGAAATCGGATAATGTTAGCCAGTATGGCATGCGGTAGAGGCAGAAATTCAGGGAAGTAATCATCTGTATCAGTTTTTGTGAACCAGTATAAATTATTTTCGTGCGGATACCACTCATTTGGTTTATGTTTTTAATCATTTATTTTCAGCTTTTATCGTAGAGTACAGTACATCCTTTCAACTTCTGGATCAGTTCATCTTGCAATTAAGAAATTCATGTAATAAAGAAAATCAAACTGATATATTTATCTGGGGGAAAGTCCCATTGACATGAACGTTCTAGTGTTCAGGATCTCATACATCGATTGATGAATCGAAGTTCAGATGTAGATCAAGGTCTCGCTGAACGCTGTCCCAGAGAAACTGATATAAGAAAATGATCATTCAAGTCTACGGACAATACAGGAATTTAAACTTCCTACGGAAATACAAGAGAGGCGAAAGTAATGCCCAAAGCTTGAATTAATTGCTTGATGTAACTGTTTTCCAAGGATATACTACTTAAGCTATCTTTTCCACCTTTCATTCATGCATATATCAAGTCCTTCATAATATTTTCTCTTTGGCTATTTAAAGTATTGCCCTATCAGAGTGCTTGTCTTCTAAAATAAAAGTTAAGAAAAGAAACAAAATCACAAACTACGCACTCTATAGAGGGTTTCCTCTTGACCCCTAGCTTGACAGAGACTACTGATCGACAGACATACAATAATTAGGGAATTCCTTTAGTATCATCTTAGCATCTTAGATCGCGCTAGAGGGATACCCAGTCTGGTGACGAGTCTCATAGGTCTGGCGATAGCCAGGGGGCACTACCAGCTCCAGAGCGGGTGTGGGGCTCTACCGTTAGCGCAAACCTTACATGTTTTCCAAACATGTACTCAGTTTTTAGTTAATTTTCACTCCCATAATCTCATTCTACAATCAGCTCGATAGTTTCCTTTCCTCAGTGTTAATTAGATTTCCAAATTGTTTGAGTTATATTTTCCTTAGGTTGGTTCAGGAGAGATCCTAACATGTTTTTTCTAGCTTTTGTAGGATTGTTCTCAGTAGCCACTTCTCAAAAGTATTTGGGTTACATTTCGGGTTATGACGTAGGTTTCTAGTTCTTTTATCCCTAGACAGATCACTTGGCCATTACAATTCCGTATTTGCTACAAACTAGATCAATTCTAAAAGTTTTCTTAGGGAATAGCAAGGCAGAGTAGGTAATGACGTCGGTTTTTGGTGCTTAAGTTTAGTTAGATAGCTTGGGAGGCTACAATTTGTCGCTGCGACCAGGATCGTACCGTGCCGCGCTGTAGTAGTTGTTTGTTGCAATTGATCTGGTTTGTAAGTAAAGCGAAGGATGTCTGAAGACACCAATTTGTTACCGTGAAAAAAGGAGAGAAGTGGATACTTTGTACATGGTAAGAAAATAGACAGAATAGGTAAAAGGTAGGAAAATAGACAAAAGGTATTTTAAAATTTCTTAGGAGTTCTTAAAAAAAATACCTTTTGCAGTTTGTTGATCATCGAAAAATATTATTAGTCTTAAGGCAGTTACACACAGCGAGCAGTTAAACGCAGAGATAACGCAAATCAATACTTATTACTGCAAACCTTTATTACATTATTTAAAATGTAGATGTAGCTAAGGGACTTATTCGGGCTGGGGGTTGCTATGATATAATTATAATATCAGTAGTTATAATTTGCTCCCAATCTGATGACTTTTTCAGTAGCTTTACATTACTTTGCTTTGATAGTAAAACTTAATTTGTTTGCATAATTTTAAATTGTTAATGTTTGCAAGCTTGCCATGTTCATAAATACTTGTTTATTTGTTCTAGCAGTAATCGGCGTTTATCGGCTTTGTGTGTGATAGCCTTAATACGAAGTACCTTGTCACTTTAATTTCACTTAAGGATTAGTGAGAAATCTTTTTCTTAGCGTTAAAATGACACAGTACTAATTTATTAATTGTTATTCTAGCATTTTTCTGGTAAATTGTTAGTTTAATCAGTGGACGTCAACATGCGGCCCGCGGACGTCTTACTTGCGGCCCGTGAATGTTTGTAAATAATTGTATACTCATAGGTATATTGGACTTCTAGGGTTAATATCACAAGTACGGTCTGTCTTTCGTTTATTTTGCCACCTTGTGGGCCTTGCTTGCCAAAAGGTTGCTGACCGCTGAGTTTAATCGTTTGTCGCGTTGAGTCGTTTAAACGTTATGTAATGAACATACCCTTTAATATTAGCAAGGAAATAATAACATGAATAAAACTAAAACTTTAAATTTAATTACACTTTATGTATTAAATTATTACAGGGAAAATGCTTTAGCTGAGTTTGAATGTTTCAGGTTTTCTTGAGTGGTCAGGCAGCTGTAGTCGCTGCAGTCTCTTACCCTTCTGGGCTCTCAAAATTCTTCGGAGTCTGAGCACTGAGATGGAGATAGTTAGTTCATTGTAGGGCTGTAGTTCGGAGCTGCCGGCAGTCTGGTTGTGGGCTTATCATGATAGGCCGTTCGTATCGCGGTTTATTACGATTATTTGCATTTCAAGGTCCAGGAGAATTCTATTAGTTGAACAGATCCAGATGATATCACAGCGTGTATCTTCAACGTTACGTGCAGCGATGATTCCTTTATTTTAGCGCAGTACACTCTTATCAAACTTCTTTTTCCATTTGCATTTGCTAATTGCGCGATGGACGATATTTATTTATATTTTTCACTGTCGTATCTACATATAGAAATAAATAAAATAAACGGATATATGATTTTCACTTAGACGTTTATGACAGGTAAGAGATGTAGTCACAGACTTTAGAGTAGTTTGCTTTTTCCTCTCCTTACCACAGAGTTGCAACAAGAAGGTTGTAGGTAGAACTTTGCAGTAAACATTCGTTAGGTTGTAAATATTTTGGAAGAGAAAATTTTAAAAATACGTTATAGTTTTACTAAAAATAACTGGAAATTTATTTAAAATAATAAAATAGAAATTTTGAATTTTACATATTGTTATGTTGTATTTTCTAATATAGAATTGTACGAGCCAGAGGGGTAACAGAAAAAGGGATCGGACTTCTCTTTCTTGTTCTTCTTTGTTGATGAATATTATTTCTATCTTTGTAGTATGTATTTATTTTATTTTGTTTTATGTAATGAATAGATAGGTAGGTTGAAGGAGCTTTTTGTCCCTGGTATTAATGTTAGAGCAGCTTGGCGAGTCAACTGGAAGATTTTTGGGGTTGTCGGGCGTTGCAGTTGTGGAGCCAAACTCGACTGCTTCGTCATCGACAGCATTAACTATGCGATGGTGGAACGCACACGTAGATGCAGTCTGACGATTTTCTACTAAGCTGCGTTCGCTTCGAGGCTATCACTTCGCGTGCACTACGGTTCGGTTATGATACGCGTGCCAAGGTTTGTGATAGTCAATGTGACAGTCAATGTCGAGTGTCCAGACGACTGTTAGAAAGATGTCATGTTCTGGAGATTTCGTGGTAATCTACCAGTAGCGATCATTGTTAGACTGAGTTATTAATGTTGTAGTCAGGAATAAAATTGCCTTATTGTTCTTATCCTTATCACCAAGCATCGATATCAACATTCAGATTTCGAGGCGGGGTACGGTATACAGAAAAACAAATACAAACAAATACATTTAGTATTTGGAACCTTTATCTTTATAAACGGAAAGAAACGCTAAAGATGTATTAAAGGTTTTGAATTAATTACTTAGGTTTATTCCACGGGTTTTGCTGTCAACCTTTGACTTCTGTTATAATATATACATTTTCAATGCCTAAAAGACCTTTCCCACTGACTAATATTTATTGGATGTGGCAATAAGGTTGACATTTGTTACCTATTTGGCAAATATAATTTTTCGAATGCAAAATGAGTATTAAGGTTCTTTGTCATTATTTAGGATATAAACCTCTTTAAGTATAAGTACTGCATAAATATGGGTTCAGTTAGCTGCAGCATAATTACATTTTAAAAAAATCTTAGAGAATAAACGTAGGGAATTTTTCATTAAATAATCGAATGCATTTATTTCTTTGCTACCATGACCGGGTGCCGTGAAGGTTGTGTTGATACCGAAGTTTACTTGTTAGAGGCGTAGCATTTGGTCGTTCGGTTTCGCACATCACACATCACACATCACATTTCGAATTTTATAGATGCCGTAACTGTTTGGATAGAGTAGAGTTAGTATGCGGTTTGAATTCATGTTTATCATCATAATTCTCGTAGTAGTCGTAGTCTAAGGAATGTAGTTAATAGAAAGAATGTAGTTAAATAGAAACATTTTGTTAATATTCTTTATTTAAGTACTATCTAGTTAGAATCTCAAACAGGAATATCAAACAATTGAGGAGATGGAAGCGCCAAACAAACAGATTCATATACACAGAGGCGTCACGCGACGGATTCTTGGAGGCGGAGGTACCTATTAAGCTCTCCGGTATGTGATTCATTGTTTATATTAGGGTCTGGGTTCGATACCAGTAAACGTTAGTTATATTTTATTTTCAAAATTTAAAAGTCTTTCACTTGGGGGGTTGTTGAACTATATTTGTTTAAATAGTTAATCTTAGAATTTAAGAGTTATTTCAACACTAGTGACCCGCCCTTGCTTCGCTTTGGTTTGTGCCGGGTTTCTGTGGTACCCGTACATGGTCCAAAACTTGTTATGCGTAAGGCCTTCCTCTTGAATCACTCCTATCTATTGAAGGAACCGCATCGGTATTCGTTGCGAAGTTTTGGGGATCTGAGTGTACATGGGGACGGACGGACGGCGGGAGGCGACTGTTTTGTACTATGTAGTAAAGATAATATTAGTGATATTAGGAAAATTTGCTGTCAAAGATTAATTATTTACGGATAGTACTTTCGAATTGAATTCTTTATATGTCAAATCTTTTGATCTCAACTAAGTATTAAAAAAAAAAAAACTTAATTGATTTCTGATTAATATGAGTAGGAATATGTATTAATTACAGTTATAAAGTTTACGGATTTCATTTTACAGAAATATTACTAGGTACCTTAAATTATTTTAGGGAATTTCCAATATTAAATGGGAGTTTCTAAATTTAAAATAAAAGCCTGAAATTTTAAATAGGTATTTACTTATATTAAAATTAAATCCACTTTACTATAATTTAAAATATTATGTTTTAAGGAAGTATCTAATATTTGTTCGTTTAAGTCTGACGGTTTGATTACCGATCTTTTATTTCGACTAATTTTAAGAGACGAATTGAGACTATTAAGTAATTAAATCTTGATCTTCTTCATAGTATTAAAACATTAAACATTTACTTTTTTGCGAGTGTCGTTTCTAGTTATTTTTATTCTTTAACCTGCTGTCAAATCTGTCATGTGTGCTCGGGGTTGATTACCTACGATTCGAGGATTTGTTCTAGGGTAGTTCAGCGGAAAATTTGCTTTAACTTGAGGGTTTTATCTTAATTAGGCGAATACATTATTTCTATTAGTACATTTTGAGGAATGTTTTGGGAGATTCAATTTAAATAAGATTACTGCTGCAGTTTGAATAAAGAAGGAAGTAGTTTAGTTGTCATAGTTTACCTGCGATTTGATGTTATAGTAGTGTTTGGTTGTTAGTTCGTCTATATTTTTTAGCTGTTCACAAAGTTAATTTGAGGGGGATTTTATACATAGTTTATTTTAATTTATTTATTTGAATTTGGACAATCGTTAAAAAGTAAAGATACTTCATGATTTGCAGCATTTTATCAAAACCGGATCAGTAAATAATTTTGTTTCCTATTCTTTATGAGATTCTGTTTTTATTATGCAGAAAATAGTGGATATAATTCAATGAGTGGAAAGGGACTCAACTGACTCAACCTAAACTTCTTATTTCAAGTTCAGTAATATTTGATGTTTTTCGTAAAGGAAGATTTTGAATCTTATAGCTACGTATGCGCAAAGTTATTTAGGGGTATTAAACGTTTCAAAATCTGATCTAAGGGGGGGTTGGTCAGGAATCAGGATTGCTGTTTAATGTATGTTTGTTATCTAGCAAACTAAATACTTAACTAATGAGGTTAAAAAAAATATATTCCTTTTTCGAATTTATTCATATTCATATTTATTAATTGTTTTTGTAAAAAATTGGTGGCGTATAATCCATTTCTTTAAAATATTTTAATCCATTTAGTCATTGAAGGGGACATACGACTTTTCCTACTGTAAGAATTAAAAAATATATATGAAAATTTGAAGGTTTGAGGGGTGCAATAGTTGGAGCATGTCAATTGACTTTCGTCTGTCATTTATAACATTGTGTGTAGCGCTCCATAAAAAATAGGGTTACGGAACACTACACGGGATGGTTGCGATAAAACCACCAGCACGTAAATTTGGACCTGTAAAAAATAAAATAAAACCGAACGAATTTCAACAAGGTTATACAATTAGGGAACACACAATGATTAGATTAAAACAAATTACTTACAATGCAACTATAAAAACTAGATTACTAGGCTGACACAGATCTTTGCTTTGGTAACCAAAACGAATTATCATAAAACGGTCTGCGGATTGTCACGTTAATAAAGCTTTTTTTTAATTTAAAACACATCGCCTAATAAAGGTAAAAGTCCACCTTAGAACACGGTCAGGCCAAAACTTGAATACAATTTATAGGTAAAACTAAATCGAACTATGATAGAATGAATCGGTTTAGGTTCAGGAAGCGCTTCATGATTAAAACTGATGACTTCGGAGTATAATGAAATATGGATATCAAATTGAGGTGTTGAACGGTAAAAAGAGGTCTCGATACCTAATTAAATTTATGGCCAAAATACAACCAAATGTAACCTTACATAGGTTAGGGGGGAGTTCGCGGACTCAATTTGAATTTAGATATTAATAAAAATTGGCGAAATGTGGAACTATCCTGTAAACTTCCGTCGTCGCTGACTTGCCGCCGTACGAAGATATTGCCGTAACGCTGCGTTCGTCGCAACTGATGCGGCGGGAAAAGTCTGCGGGCACTACCGCAAACGACGAGCCGTCACCAGTGAACTCGTTGACGAACCACACGGTGATCTGCAGAACCACCCGTCCAGATCTTCCGCTGGGGCGAAGAGTCGCGTGATATGGGGTAAGCGGAGGTGCCGCTATCCGGACATACAGAAGACAACAGCACTATCTCGATCGGTCAATAATCGAGACCACGGCGTTGTAGGAAAGGCGTTCGCGTAACATCATTACCAGACGCGGCACTCGAAACAGGCTTATGATTCCATGCAACAATGAAACTTAGGCAGAGCAGAGACTCTACTTAAATGACAGTACCATTACAAGGAACGGATTTAACAAAAACGAATTCAAAATTCAAAACTGTCAGTAGAAATAACAAACTCTAACCGGTCAATGAACAAGTCCGCAATACCAAAAAGGCTGGGAAACGAAAAAGGCGAAATAATTTAGCGATAATTAACGCGAACTAACGCGATTTGTAGCGGTAATGCTACATGTGCAATAAAAAAATTATTTAAATATATAATAATATTAGTTCTATTAAAGTTAAGTCTATGAGTATATGCTCAAAGAAGTTCCATTTTGTTTGGACTAGTGTATTGTTTGGGGGAATGTTTGATGATTCTGCATTTAGAGGGCCCTAATGAGATTGGAGGAGTGTTATTTTCTTTAAAGTTTGAGAGCAGATTTTGTAAGTGAGCGCTTGGTTTAGTTTTCGCTATAGGTTGGGGATGAACTCAAACAATGCAATGGTTTCAATAAAAATGGAAACGTTTTAGTGATATTTGATCCCAAGGCATTACACGGTACAAAAGGGCTTCTGTAGTGTTTGGAGTTAGGATAGGTCAGCTGACAATCTATGCAGAGTTTAAACTGCCTTACAGAAGTGCCATACTATACAAGAAGCTAAGGCTATGATGAATATTCTTCGGCGACTCTACATGCTCCAAGAGAGTTTTATTTCTCTTCGATTGTTGGTCTCAATTTGAATAGTTTAGTTACTGCCCACTTGACGTCCTTATCTATTAAAGTTAATCCGTTTTGCGAAGGGACCTGAAGACCTTCCGGACCTGGCGGAGTAACCCGTACAGACAACCGGCGGGCTATCAGGTTACGACTAGCGTTGACAGGCCTCATAACCCTGTTCTCTTTGTGAAATTGGTTATCCTTGATGGGATATAACTTGTTCACTACTAAATTATTTTACAAGTTGGGAGTCTTCACTCTAAGTTTAATCAAAACTCTTTTGGTTGAAAGACACGCTACATTAAAAAAAAAATTGGGTTAAAATATGAATAAAATGCTAGTTATTTTCTTGTGCTTAAAGGTTTATTTTGGCTCTCCGATTATGCATGTTCTTAAATTTTCCGATCAAATGGTTCAATCGATTTGTTAATGCTACATCTCAAGACGCAACACTTAACAATGTGTTATCTGTGAATAAGTGTTAGTTTAGATCCGAACGTTAAAATTTGAAGTAAATCTGATTTCACAGAAAACGCATACTTAACCGGCCGACTGCAATGGTTAGTGTCAATTTCGTCAACTGCTCATGCTCCAAAGGATGGATGTTGATAATCGGGACTGACTTTTAGCTTGGGTATGCTGATTATTGGGCTGTTAGCATTTTAGCTATCAAAGGCACCCGGTTTTTAGAGGGGGGAATTTACCAGTTCACTTATGGCCTGGGCAATGTAGGTCAAATTCACAGACCGGGCAATGTGGTCGCCGAATTGTTGTGAAGGGGTAAGATTCTACTACTAGAGTTGATTTGGATTGACAACCCAAGTTCCCCTTGGGGAGACCAGGTGTTCCTTGCGAAGAGTTATGATAGTTCATGGTCGGATATCGACAGTTTGAGAGTTAAACCTTAAGATCAACATCTATTCTATTGGTATCAATACACACCACACCATTATTGTAATGGATTTTACAATTGAGAGATAGTGTTGACACATTGGTAGTTCATAATATTTGTGAATTAAATTAGTTTGAAAATTTACTCCGGTGAAACTGTCGTCTCATCTGTGCAAATTTTGGGGGTTGGCTGTGACACTACGACTTTGCCATAGTCGTCTGTCCCTTTCACAAATATATAATTTTATAGAGATAGAGCATAAAGAAGTAGACTTTCTGTTATAAATAATGTAACGCCTCCATAATATCTAAGTTTTTAATTAGGTTTTGGATGAAGGAGTGTTTTATCTTGGATAGCAAGCAAAACCTTTGCAATAGGTTTAGCGATGGTTTTTGACGGGGAGGGAAAAAAAAAAGAGGAAAAAAAAAGAGGAAAAATGGGGAACAGAAAAACATGAAAACGATGATTTAAAAGAATTAGTAAATAAAGTGTACACGAATCTATTTTCGCGCTACGAAATCGGATAATGTTAGCCAGTATGGCATGCGGTAGAGGCAGAAATTCAGGGAAGTAATCATCTGTATCAGTTTTTGTGAACCAGTATAAATTATTCTCGTGCGGATACCGCTAATCTGGTTTATGTTTTTAATCATTTATTTTCAGCTTTTATCGTAGAGTACAGTACATCCTTTCAACTTCTGGATCAGTTCATCTTGCAATTAAGAAATTCATGTAATAAAGAAAATCAAACTGATATATTTATCTGGGGGAAAGTCCCATTGACATGAACGTTCTAGTGTTCAGGATCTCATACATCGATTGATGAATCGAAGTTCAGATGTAGATCAAGGTCTCGCTGAACGCTGTCCCAGAGAAACTGATATAAGAAAATGATCATTCAAGTCTACGGACAATACAGGAATTTAAACTTCCTACGGAAATACAAGAGAGGCGAAAGTAATGCCCAAAGCTTGAATTAATTGCTTGATGTAACTGTTTTCCAAGGATATACTACTTAAGCTATCTTTTCCACCT
Source organism: Acleris literana (assembly GCA_946894065.1). Taxonomy (NCBI): domain Eukaryota; kingdom Metazoa; phylum Arthropoda; class Insecta; order Lepidoptera; family Tortricidae; genus Acleris; species Acleris literana. The sequence goes on along the minus strand of OX335684.1, from coordinate 19,377,976 downwards.
TTCATTCATGCATATATCAAGTCCTTCATAATATTTTCTCTTTGGCTATTTAAAGTATTGCCCTATCAGAGTGCTTGTCTTCTAAAATAAAAGTTAAGAAAAGAAACAAAATCACAAACTACGCACTCTATAGAGGGTTTCCTCTTGACCCCTAGCTTGACAGAGACTACTGATCGACAGACATACAATAATTAGGGAATTCCTTTAGTATCATCTTAGCATCTTAGATCGCGCTAGAGGGATACCCAGTCTGGTGACGAGTCTCATAGGTCTGGCGATAGCCAGGGGGCACTACCAGCTCCAGAGCGGGTGTGGGGCTCTACCGTTAGCGCAAACCTTACATGTTTTCCAAACATGTACTCAGTTTTTAGTTAATTTTCACTCCCATAATCTCATTCTACAATCAGCTCGATAGTTTCCTTTCCTCAGTGTTAATTAGATTTCCAAATTGTTTGAGTTATATTTTCCTTAGGTTGGATCAGGAGAGATCCTAACATGTTTTTTCTAGCTTTTGTAGGATTGTTCTCAGTAGCCACTTCTCAAAAGTATTTGGGTTACATTTCGGGTTATGACGTAGGTTTCTAGTTCTTTTATCCCTAGACAGATCACTTGGCCATTACAATTCCGTATTTGCTACAAACTAGATCAATTCTAAAAGTTTTCTTAGGGAATAGCAAGGCAGAGTAGGTAATGACGTCGGTTTTTGGTGCTTAAGTTTAGTTAGATAGCTTGGGAGGCTACAGTAAACGCTCGCTGGGAGCCGAATCGTTTCACGAGCGTTTCGCTGGCATTAACCTGGTTTTTTGGTTTTTGATTCTTCCTGTACTTGGATTGCGTGGCAACTGTGTTATTTTAAAATAATAAAGCCTGCTTGATTTCAAGCTGAGCAAATGAAAATGCAACTAAAGAGCTAGCTATTACGTTAGGGAACACGAGAAAGGGTGGTGGTGCGCGGTGCAGTTAAATTTTAGAGAGAAACTAGAAAGTAAATAAATTAAAGAGTATTGGACTTTAACCCGTCAAGTGTCCGGCCCTTGATTTACATAATTTCACGAAATATCCAGCTGATTTTCGAGATATTTTTATTTTCTGTTTGAGTTTAGAAAATGGTGAATTGTTTACGATTGGTATAATTATATTTTATGATTGAAATATCAATGGAAAGATAAAAGAACAGGAAATGCACGTAGAAACGAATAAAGATTATACACTTACGTTTTGCTGATGAAAATAAATGATTCAATCAATCAAATATTATTATTATTAGGTTTTGATATTTTTTTCATCCGAACGGTTTATTCTTTGACACACTGCACTTAATATATTGCCACATTTCACTTTTCTATTGTTAAACTATCAACATTATAAGTTTACGCGCCGAATTCAATAATTTATTTATCACTAGACACATAAACAACATCACAAAAATTATTTGTTTACGGAGCGGCGCAGGCGGCGGCCATTGCGGACGAGCACATTCTATTGCGCATTAATTTCGTTTTTATTATTTTTTCGCTTGTTCAGATGCTTGGTTTTTGGTGAAAAAAATCCAATATGTTGCCAAATAAGTAACAAATCAATAGGATTATTTTTTTACACTAGCAGGGTCTTCGTTTATGAAATATAAATTCTCCAATCACAGCGCCGTCCTGCGCACAACTGTTGTGCGTAGGACACGACCGGCCAAAATTTTCTACGCACTACTGTTGTGCGCAGGACACCTGACGGGTTAAAAACCACACCCATATGTATCATGTTACACAAGTTTTAAAACTTTATTAATTTGTTTGTCAAAAAACATAGAATTACTTAACTATTATTATGATATATGCTTTGGCTGTTGACTTCAACGACAAAAGAAGTGAGATCTAAATGGGTGCGCTAACTGCGACACATTATTTACTTTAACACGTTTCTGTAAACTACGTTCTTTGTTTTCCCGTCCTTTGCTAACACGTGAAGATTTTGTGGACTTGAGACTCGTGAGCACTCCACATATAGTTGTCCATGGGAAAAACAGTTTTTAACTAAATGTACACCTGCAACTTTCAGTGTTTTTTCCTTGTGCCTCAGCACTTTAACGAAAGTATAAGGTAAAAAAACATAAGTAAAAATCCTCTTCTGTGTAGTAGTAACCAGCTTGAATAAATATTACCCTCGTAGGTTTGATGGACTTTATATATAAGGGGGTACATATTTAAAATGTTGGTTCCATCTTAAAACTTCCTATAAGTGTGAAAACGGCATAACGGATTCGAAATATCTCTAGACCTAATTTTATTTGAATTTTATAGAGAATGATGATTTCCCGGATAAAGACTGCCCCTATCATCTTCCATGCGCCACAAACTATCTCTATCGCCCATTCTCACGATTGGGTGTTCTCCGCCTAATTACCGGAGCCAATTTTTTTTTTCGTTTAGTTGACTTAATAACATAAGAATATGAACAACAGGAAGCTAAATAATCAATATGTCGAAATGGCATCAACATATACAAAGAAGTTTTCGAGTTATAGAGATTCAAATATTTCATATGAACGGTAATTAGATTTTTTTGTTTCAGATGGATATGGTAATTAGAAAATACATTTGACTAGAGAACTTATATGTAATAATTTATAAATCAACAACTAAAAACATGAATTTTGATTTTTTATACCTATCTAAAGGATTACTATCGTTTCTTTTTAATAATTCTTATCAACATAATAATATAGTTAAAATTAACATTTAATGGCAAAAATGGATAATACAAAACGACAGACATGCTTATATATAAAAATAAATACTTAAATACATAGAAAATAACCAAGACTCAATAACAAAATAAATAAATAAATAAATTATAAATATCAAGGGACAAACAAATATTCGCTTTCATCGAACCCAGGATCGCTAGCTTCGTAGGCAGGCTGAAATTATATAGATTTTATTATGCCATTAGGATAAATGCATTTACTGCATGCCGATGCTATTAACTTTGGTTGAAAAGGCATTCGGTGACTCGCCATTAACACATAACTTTAATAATCTGATGGTCAAACGTAATATTTACACATTTAAATGTGTTTTGTTTTCAGACTAGCCGCAAGTGTCTTAATTTAAGGGCCTGTTTTCTTCCTGTTTTAATTGTTAAATAAATTGATTAAATATAATATAAAATATCGTGTTTTTTTGGCACAATATTTTGCAACATTGATTGTATTATTGAAAGTCTTTCAATACATTTCATACTACGGTGATTAGTAAATCTACGGTAATTAGCACTACGGTACTTAGAATAATTCACATTTTCCTAAAAATAACAAAAACTTTAAGTTGTAAAAATACTGCAAAATTGTTGTACACAGAGGCTTTAGAGTTCTTTTGTTGGACTAAACGACAGCGAATTTCCCTTTTAAACCAAATTTAAAAAACGGGGTACGGGAATTAGAAAATTTGTAAACCAAAGTTACGGTACTTAGACACTTACTTGCACTGTGGCAAAATACGACAAACCTGATACGTTCACATAGGTTGAGTACCGAGCCACAACCCTCAGCTCGCGACTCATGCAATTTCAATGAAATAATATTTTGTTATTTGGCGATGAGCCCTTCAAAAAGCAATGACTATGGTAATTATATGTGCGGGCCGGACAGACAGTTTTTTAAGAATATATTTTTAAGGAATGGTCCTAGTGAATTATAAATAAATCTGATTATTCAGGCAGTATTTAGCCCACCAGGATTGAAAATGGCATACATAGAAACCGTTGCTACTTGAAATTAGAAGCAAAATTGAAGACCAAGGTAGCGTGCGGACAGGCTACGGTAATTGGAGAATAAGGTTATGAAAAATAAAATAAGTATGATAACTAAATAACTGGGCTAATATATTTCGAATACCGTATAGATAAAACCGTAAGCTATATAAGAAAAATATATGCAGTTATTTCTGACCATGTTTAGGGATAAATATCGGGCCGGACACGTAAAAATTCTCTATTCTGAGAATGGCCGCTATATCAAATTTCATGAAAGTAAATCGGAAAATATAGATCATAAAAAAAAAATTAACCCCCCCTCTACCCATCACTCACCAGTAAGGGGATGATATTCGGGAAAAAAATATTGTATGCCCCTTCTCGGAACTACATATAAATATCCCTATATCAAATTTCATCTAAATCGGCTCAGCGGTTTTAATAGCTCCATGCAAATTTTAACCCTCCATTTCAACCCCTTAGGAGATTAATATCGGAAAAAACTATCCTTTATCCTTTCCCGGGATTCAACTATCTTTGGACCAAATTTCATCTAAATCGGTTCAGCTGTTTAAGTACTTATCCCCATACAAATTTTAACCCCCCATTTCACCCCCTTAGGGGAAGAATTTCGGAAAAAACTATCCTATGTCCTTTCCCAGACTTCAAACTATCTCTGCACCAAATTTCATCTCAATCGGTTCAGCGGTTTAAGTATCTCCATACAAATTTTAACCCCCCATTCCACCCCCTTAGAGGATGAATTTCGGGAAAAAAACTATCCTATGTCCTTTCCTAGGATTCAAACTATCTTTGCACCAAAATTTCACCTAAATCGGTTCAGCGGTTTAAGCGTGAAGAGGTAACAGACAGACAGACAGACACACTTTCGCATTTATAATATTAATAAGTATGGATAAAATATTTTATAACCACTTAAAATAACATTTATTTTATACCTTAGGATAATATATTGAAGCGTAAGGTCTGGCTTGGCAAGTTTTCATATACGAATTACATCATAGCCTTCGCAAGTTCTAAAACTGTAAGTTCTTATTTTATTGTTCCGTTAACTTGGCTTGCTGGCAGAAACTAGCCATCGAACATAGGGCCACGACTCTTTTAGTAGGTACACTTAATAATAATTCGTGTATGAGAACTAGCCAAGTCAGACCTTACGCTTGAATATTATATTATTATCAATGTACTCTTAATTTATAATTATAAAATAATAATAATTTTATCTTAATTATTCATTTAATTGATTTATTGTAATTACATTAATGTAACGTGTGAATAATTCTTATATTCGACTTAATAAATAAATTATTGAGTTAAACATTTTTAATTCATTAAATAAAATAATCCTCAACATAGTAACAAATTGTTTATTAAAAGGAATTTAAGCCTAGTTTGGAACATACGCAGGGGAAGGCTTATTTTATATCAGGTCCATCTTCGCCAGTGCTTGGTTCAAACTCCTACTCGTGATTTCCATTCATTCGTCGTTTCACTTACCAGTGGCCATAAACAAGATTCTTAATGCTATCGTAAACGATTTTCAAAACTGACAGTTGGCCGGTCGAAGTCCACTATTCGCATTTCCTCCCTATTTTATCTTTTTCAAGTCGCATATTTTTCGATGCAGATTTCTCCCAGACGCAAATTTTCCCACTTAAAATTAGGTCGAAATAAGTAGGATTTTTTTTGTTAGTTTTGCAGCAGACTATAAGGACCAAAGCACCCAGAAATAGAAGCTTCGCGAAACGGGAGCTTTGTTGACAACATTAAATTGATTTCGGGAACTGGAAAAAATGCGACAGTGTTTTTTTCCTGACGCGTTTTAAACTAAATTTGGAACAAAACGCTAAAGAAAAATCTGTTTCCAAGAAATAACGGGGAATCGATCTGACAAATTTTCTTTTCCACACTTATCCACATAATAATTCTTGATTAAAGTGATATATAAAACTTCATTGTGCAATTATAAGTCGATCGTGATTAATATAATACAAAAATGATTTATCAATAATAAACAAGGCCATGACAGGTCTAGAGCAGTTGGAGGAGCGTGGCAGCGAGCAGCAGTGCGGCTGCAGCGGCGGGCAGCGGGGCGGCGGCGCCGGGCGCCGGGGTGGGGGGCTCGGTTGCGGCGCAGGCGGCGCGGCGCGCGGCGGCCGGGCCCAGGCAGGCGGCGTGCGCCATCAGGTGCGGCAGCTGGCTCTGCTCGTACAGCCCCGTGAACAGCGCCTGCTGCGGCCCGCGCGCGAACACCGCCACGTCGTCGCCGCCGTGCGTCTCCGACTCCAGCGGGACGTCCACGTGGGTCATCCAAGCGACGGACACTAAAATATGAAATAACATTTTAAACCTAGTACTCAAGCCTGGAAACATCCTTAAACAAAAACAATACCCGAAGGATAGTGATGAACAATTTTTGCGCAGGCTAGCAAGCTAGTTACTTACTAAAGTCGTTGTCATCTGTGACGTCGGGGCGTCTCCCGTTGACGTGCGGTCGGTAGCCGGGCCCGTTAGTGTAGGACAGTGTCATGTACGGTACGCCATCATCACCTATATCATTAGACTGGCCCAGAATGGGATTGCCCCGGTACGAGTAGCCGTTGTAGGCCATGACGTGCGAATGGTCAGCGGTGAGCACGAGCAGCGAGCTGGCCGCCGGTAGCAAAGTTTCGGCGCGCACCACTGCGTCGTCCAGTTCCAGGGTCTCGTCCAGCGCCAGGTGTGGCTTGGTATCATGGTGCGCGTGGTCGATGCGTCCTCCTTCTACGAACAGGAAAAAGCCGCGCGGGTTGCGAGACAGCACGCGAATTGCTGCCTCCGTCATCTCGGCCAGCGAGGGCTCGTCGTTGCCAGCCTCTCGCGCCTCCGCCGCGTACTGCATGTGACCGTCCTCGAAGAGCCCCAGCAGGTACTCAGGCGGGTCGGTGATGGCCTGCAACAGCTGGCTGCGGTTCCACGTATACAAGTGCGCGTCGCCGGCCGCCTCGCGCTGCGCGCGCCACTCCTCCACCAGGTCGCGTCCGTCCCAGCGCCGTCCCCACATGCCCTCCTCGTCTTCCGTCAGGTTCGACCTGAACTCTCGACGGCCTCCGCCCAATATCACCTGTTAAGACGTATAATATAAGTTATGACACGTTTAGCATCAATGATATTTTACAACCGATGTTCAGTATATGCTCAGAGATTTAGTTAAAATTGTTTGACATCTTGCAATGTCGATGACAAATTTTGGTAAATAGATAATATTTTTTTATTGGAACCTATGTTGAATTTATAGTGTTTGAGTATAACGACTTTTATCTAATTTTAAAGTAAATTTTCAAGGCCTAACATCCTCTTTCACCTGAAATCGGTTGCCAGGATACGAGTTGATGAGTTGGTCGGCGATGTCGGGGCAGAGCGCGGGGTCGTGGCCGGCGGCGATGACTTCGCCGTCGTTCTCCCAGCCACGTTCAGCCACGCGCGCGTATGTGCCAGCCGGAGATGCATGAGTTACTCGCGTCGTCGTCACTATACCTGCATTTTATTTAACAGGAATACAATATTATAAAATGACTCAGCGAGGTAAATATTTGCTTTGGCAACAGCCGACTCAGGTTGGGTGCTCACCGGCGCTGCGGCCGTCGGCGAGCGCCCAGGCGGCGATGGACTCGAGGTGCGTGGCGGCGGCGGTGGATGCGGCGCAGTCGTAGCGCGGCACGTGCCCCGTGACGCCGATCGTGCCGTAGTTGTTCTTGACGCCGCACAGATACGCCGTCGCGGTGCACGCCGAGTCCGGAATCTGATAATCCAGACAGTACGTCTGGAATACCAAAATCACAGTGATTATAAATCTGACTGACTATAACCAAGTATACCCCAGCTTAAACTAAACTTATAGACCAGGGCCTCTCTTCTACAGGATAAAACTATATTGCCTTTGACATGTTATCGTATTGTTTTACGAGTAAACTACCCCGCCATTACTGTCAAAGTGTCAAGTAAATAAAAGCTATCGTAAAGTTGACAATACGAAAACATGTCCAACGACACCAACTGGACCTCTACCTAGTAGAATAGAGGCCCTGGAGTGGTGATAAAATGCAAAATGCGTAGGTTCTCCTGTTCTAGCAATGTAAATGTAGAGGTGCATTCAAAGGTTTTATCGAAATCCAACCTCCAAATGAGAATAAATGGGTCCATAGTGGAAATAGAATACACAAATGGTTTAGCAACCAACAATTCAGTAGAAGGTTACGGGAGTCTGAAGGAAACATTAGTTATTACAAAATACCTATTCATTTGAGATGAAAAGTGAAACTATACAAAACAAAAAAAAAAAAATTAATTTAGCGGAGGTGTCGCCTGCGCGTAAGTCATTTGGTCATGCCGTTAAAGCAAAGGAATATGTATGCCCGTCAACAGGGTCTGGCTCGGCTTGACTGACGTATCTCTCCGACCGCGGCCGGACCGGGCGGGCATCCACCACGTACTCCGCCCACAAAGTACTTATTAGGATTCTTGCCACATACTTATAGCCGGAACAAAAAATAGTCATCTCAAGTTATAGTTATACGTTGACAAGCGTAGTGAGGGCAAGTGCTTGGATGACTTATGATTCATGCCAGAATTGCCATCTAGAATTCAATAGCAAAAACACTCTTAAAACTATATTAGGACCCGTTTCAGCTATGGGACCTCGGTGATAGTGGTAAATTTGTCGAAAAAACCAAACGATAAATTTGAGTACGTATCTTAATATTCTAGAATCATCAGCAAACGCTCTTTATGAGCTCATTTACCAAGTAATTCTGTACGTTACTTTTATTTTTATAATTCTTATAAAAGTTATAAGCGTTAGAGCATTTCTTTTATTATTCTGGTAATATAAGTTCTTTTTTTTTTAAGTACTTTGTAGTATGCATGTGTCCAAATTTAGCCTGATTGTTTCACACAATCCTGAGAAAAGATAGACGAACAGAAGTCATCTTTTAAGGGTTCCATTTTTCAGTATTTGGTATGGAACACTAAAAAGAAATCTTTAGTGTCTTGGCTCTTGAATAAATAGAACATTACTGAAGAGACCGGGAAAAAAGCCGTAGGGGGACGAGTATGAACTAGCGCTGCCCAGACGCAGTAAAGCCCGCGCTACATACGAGTCCAACAACCGTCCTTCCCGGCCGAGGCTTGTACAGTGATTTTCTCCAACAATGCCAGAAAATGAAACACAATTGTTCATATTATATTTAAGCACCGTCCCAAAATAGTTTTAGTAAAAATATACAACTTTAATTGTACTTAATAAATCCAATTTTAATCAATTGAAATTTTAAATATAAAATTTATGACGTGTTTAATTTAATTTGGCAATTCATTATTGTTTATAAACGTAATGATAAAGAAAAGTAAATCTATGAAACACTTTTAAATACGCTGTAAACGCCGTTCGAAGAGATTACCTTTTTTCGGTCTGTCCAACCATATTGTAGGACAAGTCCATGTTCCGTACACCATGACGACAATCTCATATTATATGTGATTATTATTTACTTAACGTATGTTTGTAACATTTAAAAAACCAATAGTTGTAAGATCAATATTCATTCACATATGTAGTTTGCCAAGTCGCGCTAGATGTCGCTGTACGGAGCGGCGTGAATCCTAGATCGCGCTGTTAAGATTTCCCCTGAGATCATGACCTTCCCTGTACAAAATTGAAATTAGTGAACTATTACACCACTTTGGGATTTGAAGCCTGTGTTTTATTCATTGGTCCTTCGAATCGGTTGTATACGAGTGCGTTTTTTGCGGATCCAAACATCAAAACAATTCGTGGGAATTGTTTGCTGCATCGTACCTACGAGCAGTGGATCGCCCCCGGGAACAAGCAGCAGGCGTCAAGCGCGAGATTGGACTGGACGAACTGCAGCCGGATCCAGTAGAGGAGATACCGGAAGGACAACGGTGGCGATCACGTTGGACAGTGCGAGGGAGACAACACTACGCGATAGAAAGAGTGAGGTGACGTGTTTACACAGGACAAATTGTGAGTGATTTTATTTATTAATGAACTAGCTGTTTGCCAAAACATCAACAATCGGTGATTAAAAGTAAATTAATATTGAACCTTATTGCAAGAAGATTTTAAACTTAGTAAATTTCGTGGTGCCTTGAAGAATCAAGCAAAATTGGACTTTATTAGTATTAGTAAAATAACTTAACAAAATTTATAGTAGCTTAGTTTAGACTTAGAATAATTATAAGAAAGTGGTTACTACGGGGAACCTATGCCCAAATTTACTTAGAAGTTTTAATTGGTCAAACACTTGTAAAATTTAAAAGTTTTATTCTAAGGACTTGTAAAATTTTAAAAGTTTATTCAGTGGACTTAGAAAATTTTAGTAAGCGGTTTGAAATTTAGACTTGTTAATATTTTGTTGTTTATTTAAGTTTGTCGGTTATTGTTTAAAAAGATGAACGCGTTAATAGCATCACAAAGTGATCTTTCGGATAGAATATCTAATGGTTGGAAAAATTATAAGAAATCTCCTAAAGAACGCATCACAGAAGCATACGTAGATGTCAGATTAGAAAATTTAGAAGCGTTGTGGCTTGACTTTTGTATAAATCATAAAAAATTAGTTGAAAAACATGGTGATGCTTTAGAGACCAGTGTTTACGTCGTGAATGACATTTATAATGTAACAGAAGAAATGTATTTTGATTATAAGGTCGATTTAAAATCCGCTGCTTCTAAACTTAAACAGATTAAATCTGATATGGAAAAAGAGGCTTCACAGCCTTCGGGAGCTGTTTTTACTTCTGTGAAGTTACCTAAAATTGTAATTCCAACTTTTTCTGGTAAATACCTCGAATGGGTGACATTTCGGGATTTGTTTGAATCGTTAGTGAATAATAACAAATCAATAGACAATGTACAAAAGATGCATTATCTTAAAGGGTATCTTACTGGTGAGGCTGAACAACTTCTTAGGCAAATTCCAATTTCTGAGTCAAATTATGTCAAATGCTGGGACTTATTAAAGGAACGGTATAATAATAAGAAATTCATTTGTCATACAATTTTAAAGCGGTTTTTGTCACAGAAAAATGCTACGTCAGAATCGGCTACGTTTTTAAAGGAGTTAATGGATACCAGTAACGATTGTTTAAATTCACTGACTAATATTGGAATAGATGTGAGCACCTGGGATGTAATTGTTATCCACTTGCTTACACTCAAACTGGATCCTGAGTCGCGGAAACAATGGGAATTGAGTGCATCGGGAAGCTCTAGCTTAGATGAATTGCCAACATACGAGAAATTTAAGGAATTTTTAATGCAACGTTTTAGAGCTTTAGAGTTTATAGATAATAAAAAACCGGTTCATAATGCTAACAATACCACAAATAATATGAAATCTCGAGTCTTGCACGTGGTAAATAACAATCAATGTCCAATGTGTTCTGATACTCACAAGATTATATTTTGTAAGAAGTTTAGTGATCAAGATGTAGACACGCGCCGTGGTTTTGTTCAGAGCAAAGGTTTATGTTTCAACTGCTTAGGTGGAAATCATTCAGCTCGGTTTTGTAAGAATTCAAATACATGTAGGATTTGCAAACGCCGTCATCATTCATTGCTTCATCCCCAGAGTAGTTCTGAAGGGGGTACTTCCTCTGCCAACGCTGCAGGAAGTTATACGGGTTCGGGTACGGGTCAGGGTAGGAATCAATCAACTAGTGGGGAATCTACTAGTAACCCTGAATCGGTTCTAATCGCGAACAATTTCGCATCAAGGTGTAACGACGAAGTGCTGTTAGCTACGGCTTTGGTAGGCGCTCAATCTAAAAATGGAGAATATTATACCATCAGAGCTTTGCTTGATCAAGGCTCGCAGTCTTCTTTTGTGACGGAAGCCATGATACAATATTTAGGGCTTCAAAAAAGATCAGTCAAAGGTACCATCTCTGGCCTTGGAGGAGAAAATAATGTACTGTCCAATTCTATGGTAATTTTGAACTTGAAGTCATTGGTGTTCCCAGACATAAAACTTTCAGTGAAGGCTTATGTCCTCAAAACAATCACTACTTTACTTCCGGCAAGGAAAGTAGTTAAATTAAATGGAGTGGACTTATTGGACATGCAGCTAGCAGATCCGAATTATCACACACCCAACAAAATCGATATTTTGCTGGGTGCTGAGGTCTTTAGTCAGATAATTCAGGAAGGGGTCCGAAAAAATAGTCTAGGCACTCTGGTAGCTCAATCTACAAGCTTTGGTTGGGTTTTATCAGGGGTTGTAAATTCATCAGGTGATTTGTCATCCAAGGTGGTTGTATTGCATTCCCAAATCAAGGAGGACGAAATCCTCAAGAAATTCTGGGAATTGGAGGCAGATTCATCAATTGCTAACAAACAAAATTCGTTAACAGACGAAGAGAAACGATGTGAGGAGTTATTTGCAGCAACTACGACGAGAGATTCCGCAGGCAGGTACGTTGTCAAACTTCCTTTTAAGGATGATCATCCTAGCTGCTTGCACGGGCAATCACGTGAGGTATCTGAAAAAAGATTTTACGGATTAGAAACAAGGTTAAGTAAAAATAAGGAATTGAAAGTAAAATACAGTGAGGTGATAGAAGAATACTTACAGCTTAACCACATGGAACAAGTACCTGAAAACGAGAAGAAGTTGGAGTCAGTGTACTTATCTCATCACGCTGTGATAAGGCAGGATAAAGACACCACTAAATTGAGGGTGGTCTTTGACGCGTCCTGCAAAGGGAAAAACGGAGTGTCCTTAAACGACAATCTTTTAGTTGGTCCGACGTTGCAACCAGATTTACGGGAGCTGGTGTTGAGGTGGAGGACATGGCCGATTTGTTTGGTGGCAGACATTGTGAAAATGTACCGCCAAGTCAAGGTTGCAGCCGAGGACGCTGACTTTCAGAGAATACTGTGGAGAACCAACAACGAAACAGAATTAAGAGATTACCGATTGCTAACGGTCACCTTCGGAACGGCGAGTGCGCCTTATCTCGCTGTGAAAGCACTACAACAGGTAGCGCTGGACGAAGGAAACAAGTATCCAATGGCTGCGAATAGAGTACTTACGGACTTCTATATGGATGACCTAATGACCGGCTGTCAAAATATCGAGGAGGGAGTGAAAATTTACAGGCAGACCAACGAGATGTTAGGCAGAGCCGGGTTTGTGCTTCAAAAATGGTCAACCAACAGCGAGGAACTCCTACAAGAAATGCAACTGGAGAATGAAAATATCGACAAAGGGCTGAAAATAAAAGGAGACGAGTTTATTAAAATACTAGGTCTTACCTGGAATCGGGAACGTGACGAATTTCTATACTCGGTGACACTGCCACCCATGAAGACACCTGCAACAAAAAGAACAATTACTTCAGACATAGCGAGACTGTTCGATCCAATTGGATGGCTTTCACCAAGCATAATTGTAGCAAAAGTCATGATACAAAAGCTATGGTTGACTGGATTAAGCTGGGATGAAAGCGTACCAAATAACTTATTGGAAGAATGGTGTACTTACCGCGACGAATTGGTTCTATTAAAATCCATACGAATACCGAGATGGCTGGGTACACGAGAGAGCGACCGCCTGGTGGAGTTGCACGGATTTTGCGACGCATCCAAATTGGCTTACGCCGCTGTTGTTTACGTCAGAGTGGTCGATGAGACAGATAACGTAACTGTTACCCTAGCTACTGCAAAAACAAAGGTTGCGCCAATAAAACAGGTTTCTATACCCAGGCTGGAATTGTGTGGAGCAGTCCTGTTGGCAAGATTGTTGGTGGAGCTAGCTGATGTTCTGAAAGTTGAAAAGAGTAACCTACATGCATGGACCGACTCGACCATTGTGTTGGCATGGCTGAACAATCACCCGAATAAGTGGAAAACTTTTGTGGCCAATCGGGTGTCAGAAATTTTAACGACGTTAGAGTCAAACCAGTGGTCGCATGTTACGTCAAAAAATAATCCCGCAGATTGTGCATCGCGAGGAGTACGTCCATCTGAGTTGATGAACACGCACATATGGTTAACTGGACCTGAATTTTTGAAAGAAAGTCTTATCAAATACCATAAACTGAAGAATGTCACCACAGATCTAGAAGAAGTTAAAGTGTTTCACACTGTAGCTTACCCTGACATATGGGAAAGGTTTTCGTCACTTACGAAATTAGTCAGAGTGGTAGCTTTTTGCAGACGTGTCTTGAATTTCAAGAAACAGGTAAAAGACAGGCACTGCTCAAGCTTTCTGACTAGCCAGGAAATCAAGGAAGCTACTGATACATGCATAAGGCAATGTCAAGCCCAACATTTTGGCGAATATATTGAAATTCTGAAAACGGGAGGACAACTGCCAAAAGGTTCAAAGTTAAAATCTTTGAATCCTTTTCTAGACCAGCAACATCTTCTAAGAGTTGGAGGACGTTTGGAGAATGCTCAACTGAGTCATGATCGGAGGCACCCTGTTGTGTTACCGAAGAAATCGAATTTGACAGCTTTGATTGTCTCCGATGCGCACGTAAAAACATTACATGGCGGGACTCAATTGATGCAAAATTTTATCAACTCCAAATATTGGATTTTGGGGTTGAGAGATGTCATTAAAGCCCATGTCCGAAAATGCACAACTTGCGTTCGTCAAAACGCGTCCACCCAAAACCAACTGATGGGCCAACTGCCCCAAGCAAGAGTCACACCAACGAGACCATTCAAATCATGTGGCGTTGACTACGCAGGACCCATACAGCTAAGAACAGCAAGAGGGCGTGGAAACAAATCATATAAGGGTTACATAAGTTTGTTTATTTGTATGGCCACCAGAGCCATACATCTTGAAGTTGTGAGTGACCTGACAACCCAGGGTTTTCTACAGGCCTTCAAAAGGATGGTGGCTCGCCGTGGGCATTGTCAAGAAATGTGGAGTGATAACGGAAAAAACTTCGTGGGAGCTTCCAACGAGCTAAAGACGATGTTTAACTCAGAAAAGTCCACTTTCTTGACCGAGATTGCAGAGTCCTTAGCAACTAACGGTACGACGTGGCATTTCATTCCGCCTCACGCACCTAATTTCGGAGGATTGTGGGAAGCCGGGATTAGGTCAACTAAATATCATCTGAAACGAGTGATAGGAGAGTCAACATTGACGTTTGAAGAGATGGCGACAGTTCTAGCACAAATTGAGGCGTGCTTAAACTCCAGACCTCTGTCGAGATTGGACAATGACCCCGAGAACATCAACGTTTTGACTCCAGGTCATTGGCTGATCGGTGAGCCATTGATCACAATACCAGATGAAGACTTCACAAAAACAAATATTGGAAGTCTAAGAAGGTGGCAACTGACCCAGCGCATGGTCCAAGACTTCTGGCGCAGGTGGTCACACGAATATCTCATGAAATACTTACATCGATACAAGTGGGCAAATCAAACTCCTGAACCGAATGTAGACGATGTAGTGTTGGTAAAGGAAGATGACCTACCGCCTAGCCGTTGGTTGATGGGTAAAGTGGTTGAAAAGCACCCTGGCGCGGACGGAATTACGCGTGTGGTTACATTGCGCACTAAAACTTCTGTGATCAAAAGACCCACCTCTAAATTATGTATTTTACCAGTAAGTGAGTAGAGATAAGTATTTAATTTTATAGTTGAAACATTTAATGTTATTTATTGTTGCTAGAATTTAAGGGAATGCATTGTATAGGTTAAGTTAAATTTATTGTCGCAATATAAAATTGTTTTTTTTTTTTGCGCAACTCTGCTGTTTGCCACTTCGCCATGGTGGGCGGTGAAGTGAAGGACAACATTATTGTCCTTGGTGGGCGGAATGTCCAACCATATTGTAGGACAAGTCCATGTTCCGTACACCATGACGACAATCTCATATTATATGTGATTATTATTTACTTAACGTATGTTTGTAACATTTAAAAAACCAATAGTTGTAAGATCAATATTCATTCACATATGTAGTTTGCCAAGTCGCGCTAGATGTCGCTGTACGGAGCGGCGTGAATCCTAGATCGCGCTGTTAAGATTTCCCCTGAGATCATGACCTTCCCTGTACAAAATTGAAATTAGTGAACTATTACACCACTTTGGGATTTGAAGCCTGTGTTTTATTCACGGTCAATCACATTTTAAAAATAAAAAAACGGCCTTCAACAACGCAAAAAATAACTTCTTTTAAAATGGCCTATGTCCAGCAGTGGACTGCAACAGGCTGATATGATGAAAATGGTAGGTATAGGACAGTCAAACTGAAGTCGGCTTTTGGGTAAAAATATTGTGAGTCGCCGACTTCAATTGGACTGTCCTATACCTACCATTTAAAAAGAAGTTATTTTTTGCGTTTTTGAAGGCGGTATTTTGTTTTTTTTTTTTTAATTATTTTATACTTTTTAGTGATCATAATAAGCTGTTATGTAGTTCCACTTCTTGATATGGAACTTTAAGATATTTCAAGCTCGCCGCAAGCAACGCCGCGGGAAAGTTATAGTCATATTTAAACAATTAAATGTTCTTTGTTACATTTGCTCAACTATCTTAATCGAGATATCTTATCGCCACCATTGAAATAGGTACCGTTGAGGAGTTCCGGTAGGCATTTGTGGTTTTCGTCATAAGTTCCACTTCACCAAATGATACTTTCTCAATGCAAATGCTGGACTTGTCACTAATGTATGTATGCCTATAATATTCGAGGAGTTCCCTCAATTCCTCACGGATCCCCTCATCAGATTCAGATTTGGTGACAGTGGGACAACTTCAGAAGTATACTCTATAAAACACAATTTTTACAAACCACAATTTTTAAAATCGGACAACCATGTAAAAAGTTATGCTTTATCAAACGATACCTACGGGCCAAACTGATAACCTTCTTTTTTTAAGTGAAATTTAATAAAACAATTGCAAATGTCTCTAAAATAATTGTAAAATATAAATATAATGCAGATAAATGTAGGTAAAGTATAAGTAAAATAGTTACTATACAGTAAAATAGTTTTGTAGCCATATTTTGAATATAGAAAATAAACCTTGGCTGATTTTACACCTCCTTAGTCTGAAATGATGTACGAGTGGATTCTATAATTTAAAACTAAACTCATAACTCCCTAGGGAGCTTAATCGGCTATAACTGCCCTATACGCCTACGTGTTATGACACCCTTTCCAAGCAAGTGTGATGATTTTTTTTTGCATTGTTGCGGCACGCAGAACTTCGACCGCTGTTTCAACAATTTTAACATTTCCGAGCATGCCGGAGAAAATTAAACGAGACTAATCAATAACACACTGTAATAAGAGCAGGAATGTTTTAAGTACGTTTTTATAGTCACGAACACTAATATAAGAACATACATAAAAATAAATCCGCAGAATGATCCGTAGAAAACTCTATCAAGTCTATTCCCCATCACAGAACTTGTGCTATTTTGACGCCTAGCTGCCAAAGCTTATACTAAACCTAGGTTAAAGTATTAAGCGATAAACATAAGCTTCAACAAAATATATTTTTTGAACATAACAAACCACAGAATTCATAGCTTTTGTTTAACATTTTGATATAAGTGTATCACTGCCAATTTAAGAATTTAAAAATATATATAAAACCTGGCAAGTGCACGTCAATTTAAAAGCAAAGTTAACTATAGAGATATTTTGTCATTTTCATATTTCCCGCTAGTTTGTTGTTCTGTGCTTCGTTCATTCGTTCGTTCGTTGTTTCGTTTAATTTTGCATTTTATTTGAAACCTAGTCGTAGAAAAAATATTGTATGCTACGGTGTCTAACTAAGTCAAAAAACACTCGTGGCGTCTTCCTTTACGATGTTTGCCTTCGGCTCACTCGTAACACACGCCTCTCGTCTTTTCTGACCTCTCTTAATACAACTGTTTCATAAACTACTATTTCCGTACGACTTTCAATCATTTGCCCCGCTTATGCTGTATGTAATGAGACATTTACTATTTAAGATGGCAAATATCATGAAATTTCGATCAATTATAGAGTTTACCTTGGCGAGTCCGGTGACGGGGAACTTTTCGAAGGCGAGGCGCTCCTCCTCGCCGGAGCGGCCGGCGCGCTGTCCGCGCAGCGTGCGCGCCGGCGCCAGCGTGGGCACAGACAGCCCGTCGCCCAGGAACATCACCACGTTGCGCGCCACCTCGTCGAACTGTGGCTCCTCGAGACGCTCGTCGATGGCGCTGAACGCCTCCTGGTACCAGTGCTGCGGTTCGCGCTCGGCCGGGTCCGGCTCGATGATGGCACGGCCGCGCGGCCCGGCGGCGGGCGCCTCGCGCGCCTTGTGGTAGCGGTCGCCGCGTGCCGCGGCCAGCAGCGCCAGCAGCGCCAGGGCAAACGAGGAGGGGCGCATGCTGAGGGTGACGGAGCGGGGAGAGCGACTATGAGGCGCCGGTGGTGGTTCCCAGGCGAATGCAGAGACCAGTCACACTATTTTGCTTTAATTGCTAGCATACTATCTTATCGTAGCTGACCAAAGTATCGGATCATATCCAAATCTTTTATTACCTACAAGGTGATTATCGGGTTGTATATTGATTGAGTTTGTGTTTACTTCTTGAAAATTAAAATATAGTAGCCGGCTAAGATCGTATCAAACACTTAGTTGCCAAATGGTTATTTTTGTCCCATGTTATGGAAATACGCAAATGACCTGCATACGCATTCCATTTAGGTCATCAATAAAGCTGGAACAATATACCTACTCAAAATCAATAGGTGCGATATTATTGCAATGAACCAAGAAGGTTAATACTGATCTAATTACTAACTATCATAATCATAATAATAATAATGGTGGTGCTACGCTCTATTGGGATCGATCTGGCACCGCGAACAGGACTATGGTCGCCAATTAAGCCTGATATCGTGATGACAGTGTAACGTTAACGTGTTACTTGGAAAAATAATTACGTACATATGTTTTTTACTAAAAACATCCGGACAAGAAAGTTATTCAACTGTGCTAAATTCCAAGTTGATAACTTCTATAGTTTCTGAGACAAACTGCTGTGATATACAGACAGACACACAGATACCGAATTCCCACCATAAGGGTTCCTTTTTTTCCATTTTGGTACGGAACCCTAAAAATTACAAATTAAAACTAAAACTAAGTATGACAAATTAAAGCAAGAATAAACCTAAAAACCAAGCTAAATATGAATTAATTATTTTACCTCCGGCATGCTCGAAAATGTTAACCTTACTGTTGTAAAAACAGCCCACGTAGTTTATGCTATCCAGGCCAATGCAAAAAAATTAAATAAGAATGGCAGCGGAATGTATGAAATTTCATTACTTCCCGGGTTTTTTTACGTTCTAAAACAATGTTTGTACTATGATAACAACTCCAAACAGCCAAACACTCGTTCTATCAAAGTACTTTCATGTTTAATTCTTAAATGTTGCAATTTTAACCCTTGTTATTATTCTAATTAAATAGATGATAGATAAAACGTTTATTTGCGTACTACAAAACACACATACAATTGACTAAAATTATAATTAAAAATAAGCAGAGTGACACTAACATTACACACAAATTGAGAAAAGAATGTGTGCGCTACAGCAGGGCAAAAGGGTAATGGCTCAGTGTATAAATTTGCTCATCATGAGCAAAACACTGAATAGAATAATTCATTATTTTAATTAAAGTACACGTATTAAATTTAAATTGTGTGATTTTATTGAAAGGTATATTTCAGTTTTATACTATTTTGTACCTATTTTGAATTTAATTGGAATTTATGAGCGATGTCGATGCTGATGGCGGCAATTTTTTGTTTTCAAAGGTAATTTTGGTACTGTGTCTAAAATAGAAATATACAATTTGTGTAATAGTTTCTCGCATTGTTCGAGATAAGCACTAAGTAGCGCGGCCGAACGCAGCCAAGGCCAACTCATACTCGTCCCGCAACGACCTCTTCCCCGGTCTCTGCAGTGATGTACTAATTCTTACCGATATTTCTGGGGTCCTACTGGAAAAGGATACAAGTCTCCTGAAGACCAAGTGCAACAAGGTTTAACGATAGGCGTCCACTTAATCCGTTGTCGGCCGAAGTATTTGCGGACGTCACCAGTATACTCCGTCTATGTATATACCCTTTTTAGTACGAGTTAAGTCGACTTATACCCTTTTTCACTTGGTCCCCAGATTTTATGTATTAACACTTAATCGATTATACCTAATTCTATTTACTAGTCAAATCTCGTTATTTTAATACAATTGACAATTTATAAACTAATTATCATCTAATAATATAACTTAACAACATATTTTAATCACAAATAAAATAAAAATAAATAAAATATAACATTAAAATTGTTTAACACTCAATCGGCGCCACCGTACAATGCTCGCGCAGCCCTATAAATATTACTGGGGTGATTTTTTATACTTGGACGAATATCCTACGAATCCTGACCGATGAGTCAAAATGTATATCGCACTTGCTGCAGTTGTCATTGAGGAGCTTGCTTGGACGTAGAGCAGGTGAGTTGATGCCAAGGACAGTTTTACGGTAGGAAGGTACTAATGGTTTAATGGCATTTTGAGGATATCTTCGTGGAGTTTTGAAGTTTAATTTTCCCAAAAGTTGAGGACAGTCAATTTGATTCGTCAATAGTTTATTTAAAAATAAAAGACCAAGTATTATTTAAAAGTAATGAAGACGTTTGTTGTACGACGGAATCTTATTTGCTACTCCTTAGGAACGTGCTAAGTGCTATGTGAAACGTTTTTGAATGCTTTCCTTAGATTATGCGTGGCAAAATGGTCTCCACACTACACTGCAATATTCCAAGATACTACGAACTAGCGAATAAGAGAGATTTTTTTAGTTTTTAGTTAACAGAATGTTTTACTATTTGTAATTACGAATCCCAACATCCTTGAAGCCCTTTTTATTACGTGGTCCAAATGTGAGACAAATGTTGACTTATTGTCAAAAATAAAAATGGTCTTTAATTTCGTTTAGTTACTGAATGTCGTCTCTAGCAATATTGTATGTTGACGGAATTATTCTGTGGTTCCACGTATACTTAACATGGAAACATTTTTTGGGATTCAGATTCGGTCCGCTGCTTTCACATCAACTTGCACAAAAGATAAAGTAAAGTATCTGGTTATGAAGTTTATTCAAATATAAACACATTTTTAATTCATATTAAAACAATTATTATTTTGACTAGCTAAAAACTTAGGTCACTCAGTTAGAATGGCTATAACTTGCCATTATTTGAATGTTTCATCCAATAACTTATCTTAAATTGCCTACAATAACTTAAAGTTGCTCAATATTGTTTGAAAAGCAGGAGATCGTGGTACTCGTATTAAGGTTGCACTCTGGGGTGCTGATATGCAGGTCTAGAGCAGTCGGAGGAGCGCGGCGGCGAGCAGCAGCGCGGCGGCGGCGGCAGCCGGCGGGGCGGCGGCGCCGGGCGCGGGTGCGGCGGGCGCGGCGCAGGCGGCGCGGCGGGAGGCGGCCGGGCCCAGGCAGGCGGCGTGCGCCATCAGGTGCGGCAGCTGGCTCTGCTCGTACAGCCCCGTAAACAGCGCCTGCTGCGGCCCGCGCGCGAACACCGCCACGTCGTCGCCGCCGTGCGTCTCCGACTCCAGCGGGACGTCCACGTGGGTCCTCCAAGCGAGCGTCACTGCAATTACAATGTCATTTCTAGTCACCATCATAGTGTTCATTTTGTTTTCAGTAATCAAGCATTTAAGATTAAATATTGTGCTCATTTGACAAAAATCAGAATTTTAATAGATCCATCGCTAAATAATATGGTGGTACAGATCTAGTAAACTCACAAATATCAAAGTCGGTAGTGACGTCAGGGCGCGTGTTATCGACGTGCGGACGGTAGCCGGGCCCGTTGGTGTAGGACAGCGTCATGTAGGGCACGCCGTCGGCACCGATGTCCCCGGAGCGGCCGAGGATGTCGGAGCCGCGCGGGGAGTAGCCGTTGAAGGCCATGACGTGCGCGTGGTCGGCGGTGAGCACGAGCAGCGAGCTGGCCGCCGGCAGCAGCGCCTCGGCGCGTGCCACCGCGTCGTCCAGCGCCAGCGTCTCGTCCAGCGCCAGGTGCGGGTAGTTATCGTGGTGCGCGTGGTCAATGCGCCCTCCCTCCACGAACAGGAAGAAACCGCGCGGGTTGCGGGACAGGACGCGGATGGCCGCCTCCGTCAGCTCGGCCAGCGTAGGCTTGTCCGCGCCCGCCTCGCGCACCAGCGCTTCATACTGCAAGTGGTCGGGTTCGAACAGACCGAGCAGGTAGTCGGGTGGGTCAGCAATAGCTTGCAGCAGCTGCTCGCGGTTCCACGCGTAAGCGTGCGAGACGTTAGCCGACTCGCGCCGCGCGCGCCACTCTTCCACCAGGTCGCGCCCGTCCCCGCGCACTCCGGGGGCGCCTTCTTCGTCTACCGTCGTGTTTGGCCGAAATTCTCGACGACCACCTCCAAGAATCACCTGTTTTTACCAGGAGGTGAATATCTTAAATAGAAACAGACCTCTTGGAAGACCTTTTTACGAGTAGAGTTGAAGGCAATCTTTTAGAAAACTTTAATTTTATTAATGAATGGGACATCAACCGGTAATTCAATTCAATAAAATCAATCGGTGAAAGCAAGGGCAACGTTCCAGAGGGCCCGAGGATACAGAGGTGTTATTGGATTTTGATTGAACAAAACATGCTCACTCTATTATTAGTATTGGCAGGTCGTGTTCATTTATGGTGGTAAGCTAGATCTATGATCCTTAAACATTTGCATTCCTAAGACTACAATCTTAAGACTGCAATTCTAAGACCACAAATGCGTCGCCAACCCTGGAGACTAAGATGGAATGCCTCTATGCTAGTTATTTCACGGGTTTTCTTACCCCCTTATACCCACAAAACAACAATGCAAACACTACTGCTTGGTAGTAGTGGTAAACTGATAAAACCACAAAGTTTTTAACGCCAAAATATTAGCAATAATAGCAGGCAAGTTAAAACCCACATTGGCGCTGTACATCGTCGCTTACCTGGAACTGGTTGCCAGGGTGGAAGTTGACGAGCTGGTCGGCGATGTCGGGGCAGACGGCGGGGTCGAATCCGCTGGCGATCACCTCCCGGTCATTCTCCCAGTGCCGGTTGGCGGAGCGCGCATACGCGCCCGCCGGGGATGCGTGCGTCACGCGCGTTGACGTCACGATGCCTGACCGACACATATTGTTGTTACTCAGACAAAAACATGAAATGTTTATAAATACACTCATGATCCGGCTGCTCACCGGCGCTGCGGCCATCGGCGAGTGCCCAAGCGGCAATGGACTCGAGGTGCGTGGCGGGGTCGAGGGACGCCGGGCAGTCCCAGCGCGGCACCTGCCCGGTCACGCCGAGCGTACCCTGGTTCGCCTTGGCGCCGCACAAGTACGCCGTTGCCGTGCACGCTGAGTCAGGGATCTGTGCGTTCAGACAGTACGTCTGAAACCAATATCATCACATAATAAGTACCGCGAATAGAACTACTGCGTTCGTGATACTGACACTAGCCAGCTAACGAGGATGTACCTTGGTGAGACCAGTAACAGGGAACTTTTCGAAGGCGAGGCGCTCCTCCTCACCGGGGCGACCGGCGCGCTGTCCGCGCAGCGTACGCGCCGGCGCCAGCGTGGGCACGGACAGCCCGTCGCCCAGGAACATCACCACGTTGCGCGCCACCTCATCGAATGGATCTTCTTGGCGCTCGTCAATGGCACTGAACGCCTCCTGGTACCAATAGTCCGCCTGGCTCTCCGCAGGGTCCGGCGTGAAGGCTCGGGTCTCGGGGTCGTCAGCGCGCGCCGCGCGCTCGCGGTGGTAGCGGTCACCACCCGCAGCCGTCAACAGCGCCAGCAACGCTAACGAATAAACCAAAGGTTGCATGTTCAGAGAGGCAGTGAAGACGGACCAGCGGTAGCTGCAAGACTGCATGGTTCTAAGACGTGACCCCGCTTTAATTGCCAACCCCCTATCTTATCTTCAAAAATAATCTTGTGCTTAGAATAAGTCTTGAGCGCTCTTTATGCCGGATTAAGATTAAAATCACGCGTTAATCTTTGTAATGCATAGCCCAAAATGTGACCACTAATAGTATGCGACTAAAGAATTCTCACTTGCGTCATTGTTGATGAGCCTGCAGCGGTGAGTTCTCCTGGCGGGCCGCGGCGTGGTGGAGGTGGCCGAAGACTCGCGTGGGAGCGGCGCCACGAGGGCGTCGCGTGAGACCTTGGACTTCGGAGCTTAATGAGCAGTCACTGGTCTCATGCCAGTCGTAATCATTGCATGTAAAATTACGTGTCGATATCGTGTGATACTGGGGGCCCGAGCGGGAGCCGTCTGCGGGTGTCGCGGGGGCGTGGCGGGCAGCGCGCGGCTCGGGTGCAGGCGCTCAGACAGCGGGCCTCACACGACACGAGATAGCGGTCTGGGTCGGGACGAGCCTCTTTTGATGGTCGCGGCGGCTATCTTATCACATAATAGTAATTGTTTGGGCGATTCATCGATAAATTTATTAGCTTTCCCTTCGATCTTATTGTTTCTTCATACTTGTATTGTAAGTAATTCACCAATTTCATAAAAATAATTATGTACACTACATCTGTCATATCATTATGTTACAATTGACCTTATAAGTAGCTGCATACTTTTTTACAGTTGAGTACAAAGAGTTGCATCAACTTTTGGCCCTGATTACAATGCAATAAGTTAAAAAAACCGGGCAAGAGCATGTCTGACCATGCTCAGTGTAGGGTAGCCGTAGCCGGTAGCGGTAGCTGGTAGCCGGTAGCCGTTAATACACAAAAACTATCTCAAAAAATTATTAAAAATAAACAAAAAATTACAATATGCAATAAAAAATCAAATCAAAAGCGAAAAACAAGCTATATAATCTGTAGAAAATTATGAGAGCAATGTACTTATTGATATTTATGACAATTTAAATTTAACTTGAATATTGGAAAAGGTGTTACAGGTAAGGACAAGCAAATTTTTTTTTTTTCAAGAAATAGGTTTTGAAAATGCTTTGTCCCCGCCTGCAATACCTTTTCCAATATACAAGTTAAATTTAATAAGTACATTGCTCTTACAATTTTCTATAGATTATAAGTATAGCTTGTTTCTCGCTTTTGAGTTGACTTTTTTATTGCAATCGGGTTTATTGTTTATTTTTAATAATTTAATTTATTTAACTCTTTTTAGTTTTTTTTTAAATATAGTAGTTTAATTAATTATTACTAAGGGCCTGTTGTTTGATTAGTAGTTAAACTAACTAATCGTTAAAATTCGAAAAAGGAATCGAAAATTTGAAACATTTCCTTGAGATTTAACCATTTGTCACAATTATAAACGATTAGTTAAATTAACTACTGATCAAACAGCAGGTCCTAAGCGATATATGAGCTCTGGAGCTCGAATTTTTAATGTCACGAAGCTATAAGTAACAAATTACAAGCGAAACTCTCTTTCTAGCAAAGGGACGTTATTACTTAAAATTTACGTATTTTTTTGACTTTCCTGTCAAAATGGTAGCATCAAAGTGTTATAATATAATGTCTATATATTTGGAATGGGCTTTTATAATTAAGAAAAAATGTATATTCCTTCTCCATTTTTTTTTCGCGGACACCGTATTGAAATATTATATATCCTATGTCATTTCAACAACTAAGACGAATCGAATGACACTTCGTATGTTAAAATCCGTCAAGCCTTACTTCGATTAAAATTTGAGAAGATAAGATAAGAATAATCATTTATTGTCAAAACTATGTACATAATATTATAATAAAATGTCATGCATTACAAAATTTCCAACAGTTATCCATTTCGGACGTACAATAACTATAATAGTTTTAAATAATTTTACAAAGTAACAGAGAAATATTCATTTAGATCATAAAAACTTTTGCTAAGTAACCATTCCTTAACTTTCCTTTTAAATTCTATTCCATTTAGTGACTTAATATATTCTGGGAATTGATTAAATATTCTAACTCCAGTAACATAAGTGCTTTTTTAAGTATATAGCTAGAAGAAGAACATTTTGATACATTATTTTTGTACTGAGATCTTAGGTTATTTTTAAGGTCACTTTTTTTATAAAACGGTCATTATTTTCTTTCACAAATAAACAAATTTCTAGAACATAAATACAAGTATGAGTTAATATTTTGTTCGTTTTAAAAACAGTCCGTAATTATTCCATATCTCCTAGCTTATATAAAATTCGTAGGCATTTCTTACTAAATTAACCTTCAAATTTATTGATGATAACCAGTTCACTATAAAATTTAAAGTGTTGTATATCTCATTTCCTATGTCTGAACCGTTTAGTTTGTTTTCAGATATAAAAATTGTAGCATCATCAGCAAACATAACACATTAAGTGGTCAATTATTAGAGGTAACTCGTTGACATACACCAGGAATAACAAGGGCCCGAGAATGCTTCCTTGCGGTACTCCTTGTAGAATTTCTTTATAATCGGATTGTACTCTTATGATCGTTTTTGTGTTTTTGTCATACGACTCCAATATTGAGTAAGATAGGTCTGAAATAATTTTAAAACTGTTCCGCGTATCCCGATGTGTTACAGCTGTCCCAGTAATATTCTGTGTAAAACACAGTCAAAACACATTTTGACACATTTTGTATGGGCAAATGTCAAATTTAGGTTTCGGCTGTATAAGAGCCACTTTGCTAGTGTTACGCTACCCAACCCCCTACAGTCAAAACTACAAATACTAAAAATTCTAAAATATCTTAAATGAAAGCACGTATAACGTATATATTTGTAAGAAAAACTATCACGACTAAAAATAATTGATTGCTTCTTGACGTACAGGCTACTAAAGTGTTATTTTATTACCTACTAAAAATACTTATAAATACAAAATTCGTTAATACTTGTTGTTTTTCGACATAGTTTTTTGTGTTGAGACCCTTCACTGAGTGTGATCCGACAAGTTCTTGACCGGTTTTTTTTTCTTTTGAGGTACGGAACTCTAAAATGGTACCGTTTGGTTTACTACCGAATATGCTAGTAGGTATTTCATTTCATTGTTATCGCGCTCAAAGTATAGTTTGGGGCGATCTCGAAGACAAGTGGCCGTGTCAGATAAGTGATGATGCGATAACCGCCGAGTGATCTCGACGAGCGCCCGCGCAGTCGCCGCGGCACTCTGCACGATGTTGCGCGCACTTACTTTACTTGTGGTAGCGCAATGCGCTTTTGGTATGTTTTTTGGACATTCTTAATTCTTATGTGTGTACCAGCAGCCCTGTATAAGATGCAGAACAAGGAC
This sequence comes from Acleris literana, assembly GCA_946894065.1. Taxonomy (NCBI): domain Eukaryota; kingdom Metazoa; phylum Arthropoda; class Insecta; order Lepidoptera; family Tortricidae; genus Acleris; species Acleris literana. Next base: position 19,350,828 of record OX335684.1, on the reverse strand, counting down.
GTTATCGTTATCAAAGAATTATAGGATTGAAGTAAGCTGCCGGACGCTAGCGTCGAGCACTTATGTCATTTCCATACATTTTGACAGTGTTCAAAAACCGTTTAAGTTAGCGCTGTGCATGTTTTTCAGGTCTTCATTGACTACTGTTTTTGCTGTAACCGATGGCAAGTCAACAAACCATGTTTATGATCGTAGGTAAGAGGAGTAATTCATTGGTAAGTAGACCGCTGGTTTGTCAGAAAGCCAGTAAGCTAACAGCATAAACTGCCAATGGAGTACCCAAAACTTACGGGGTATTTTGGATCACCTCGTTAATAATGTAGGTACCGGCAGGTCTGGACGAGTACCACGGCGCGCGGGGCGGGCGCGGGGGCGCGGCGCCAGCGCGAGAGCAGCAGCCGGCGTTCTGGGCCGCAGAGGCCGCCGCCGGCATCGCTCGGCGCCTGCGCGACGGCGCGAACGACCGCGTGGCGGACAACGTGGTGATGTTCCTGGGCGACGGGCTGTCCGTGCCCACGCTGGCGCCAGCGCGCACGCTACGCGGACAGCGCGCCGGCCGCCCCGGCGAGGAGGAGCGCCTCGCCTTCGAGAAGTTCCCCGTCACCGGACTTGCTAAGGTATGGGGATCATTTAATAAATCAGCCGCTTTGTTATTTTTTGCGCATCGCGGATGTTCACTCCTAGGTAAGATTTTCACAGTTCTATAATGCACAGGAGAGTCAAGTCCCAAGTGCGTTGTAGGGTAGATTGCCCCTATATAATATGTACATAACTAATGTAGATGCTCGTATGAATGTAAAACAAATCAAATTAAATCAAATTCATTTCATTTCATTGCATTTGGAAATTTCGCTACATACTGATTATTGAATTTGAGCTCAGCCGTGGTCAGCCTTGGAGAGATTACATTAACTACTATATTGACTACTTACATAAAACCAAGCTAATTAATAACGTCAGATGCAGCTGTCGTCTGCGTTTATAAAATAGCTACTGCCCGCGACTTCTTCCTCATAGATTTCGATCATCGTTATTCCCTTGGGAAATTTTCGTTCCGCTGTAATCGGAAATCAACCGAGCGCACTTTTTTGACGACCTTTTTCCTAAACCTAAACGGACATTAATGGAAAATTAAACGGACTTCAGAACTTATAATGTACATCGTTGTGCACACTTTGCAGACGTATTGCACGGACGCACAGATCGCGGACTCGGCGTGCACGGCGACGGCCTACCTGTGCGGCGCGAAGGCGAACCGCGGCACCATCGGCGTGAGCGCTCACGTGGCGCGCGGGGACTGCGCCGCTGCCGTCTCCACCGGCCACCACGTCGCCTCCATAGCCGCCTGGGCGTTGCAGGACGGGCGCGATGTCGGTCGGTCCACAACACACGAGTAATGACTCGTTTACATCGTGACGATGCGTTAGCCCAGTTGGTAGCGAGTACCATGCCTAGTGGTCCTGGGTTCGATTCCCGGTATGGGCAAATATTTGTGTGATGAGCACGAGTAATTTTGAATCATGGATATATTCTTTATTTTAAGTATTTGCTTATCTATATAAGTATTTATATCGTTGCCTAGTACCTACCCATAGTACAAGCCTAGAGCTTATTTTGTGACTAGGTCGATTTGTGTAAGATTGTCCCCCGATATTTACATACATACATACATACATAAACTCACGCCTTTATTCCCAGTTTGGGGTAGGCAGAGCTACAGAATTGCCAACAACTCTAAAAGCTTGTTGATAATTCTGTAACCACATTTTGCATAATCAGGCTAAGATGTTTACCAGTGTATTAGTGATAGGTTGCAAGCGCATCGCCTAACAGTACTACAAGCCTTTATTCCCTTAGTCGACTCTTACGACATCCACGGGAAGACACGGAGTGGTACTATTCTAAGCCGGCAACCACACATTTATTATTTATTACATCAGATCAATAGGTTGACTTTTCTGGTCTAGTCGACGTATAAGGGTGTAAACACTGCTTAAGCTATTGAGACCCTTACGGCAAGCGCCATTCAACTAAACTAAACATTCAGCAGTCGATTAGCGATTCATTGACGGCGATTTTTTGCGCAGGCATCGTGACGACGACGCGCGTGACGCACGCTTCCCCCGCGGGCGCGTACGCGCACACAGCGTCGCGCGACTGGGAGAGCGACGCCGACCTCGTCGCCGCTTGCCGTGATACCGACCCGGAGCTGCGGCAGACCGACATCGCTATGCAGCTTATTAATTCCTATCCAGGAAATCAATTTAAGGTTTGATTTGATCTTGAATGTTATGAAAATCCTTTGCGTTTGGCTTTAACAACCATAACCTAACAGTTCCATTTCTTACTTGTCCGTCTAATAGGTGATTCTGGGTGGTGGGCGTCGCGAATTCCGCCCCAACACTACGGTGGACGAGGAAGGTGCATCGGGACGACGCTGGGACGAACGCGATCTAATATCGGAGTGGCGTGCGCAGCGCGAGGAAGCCGGCGTGTCGCATGCATACGTGTGGAACCGTACCGATCTGCTGCAGGCCATTGCTGACCCGCCCGAATACCTGTTGGGACTATTCGAAGCCAGCCACATGCAGTACGCGGCGGAGGCACGAGAGGCGGGCAACGACGAGCCTACGCTGGCCGAGCTGACGGAGGCAGCCATCCGCGTGCTGTCGCGCAACCCGCGCGGTTTCTTCTTGTTCGTAGAGGGAGGACGCATCGACCACGCGCACCACGATAATTACCCGCATCTGGCGCTGGATGAGACACTAGGGTTGGATGACGCAGTGGCGCGCGCTGAGTCTTTGCTGTCACCAGCTAACTCGCTGCTCGTGCTCACCGCCGACCACGCGCACGTCATGTCCTTCAACGGCTACTCGCCACGCGGCTCGGACATCCTCGGGCCATCCAATGACATCGGCGACGACGACGTGCCCTACATGACGCTTTCCTATGGAAACGGACCTGGCTACCGCTTGCAGGTCGACTCTAGGCGTCCTGACGTCACAAACGAGGACTATAGTAAGTGGTTTTTAAATTGTGAAATAAATTGGTCGCTATTATTAAGCGTATTAATGAGTTCTATTTATGCGTAGATTCGCTTTGGTTCCGAGCACCTGCTTTGGTCCCGCTGGAGTCGGAGACGCACGGCGGCGACGACGTGGCGGTGTTCGCGCGCGGGCCGCAGCAGCAGCTGTTTACGGGGCTGTACGAGCAGAGCCAGCTGCCGCACCTGATGGCGCACGCCGCCTGCCTGCCACCGCTAGCCACGCTGCGGCCCAAGTGCCTCAACCATCGGCCTTGGCTGCGCCCTACCGTTCCACTGGCATAAACATACAAAATCTTATTTTGATTCAATAAACAAACCGTATTTATCGCTTTTGGAATATTCCTATGAAAATCATGTAGATTTCAAGGTAAACAAGACCTATCTTGTACTGAATTGCGCTTTTTCTGTGGCTATTTTAAGCAGCTCTATAGGATACATGGCAGTAAATAAAGAACACTGCAAAAACAGACAAAGAAAATTTACGGTACTAAGTTTTAGGAACGAAATCAATATGACATGAAATGTTTTGAATTGCAAATAATTTCTTTTAAAAACGCAAATAAATAGGCACCCTATATAAGGTGCTAACAAATTAGATACCGATATTTTTATAGCTGATAGTAGTCGTCTCTAGGAATAGAGTTAAGGATAAATCATTTAAGAGTTTATAATAGTTTGTGGAAAAAAATAGGGTAACAACTTTGTTACGTAAACACACCCTTTTAATTAGATAATTAATAGTCACTGATTAAAACCTCTTTGAATATCTTCTAGAATATCTTAACAATCCCTTGACTGGCCACTTCACGTTGATAAATGAAATACTTAAATGTCAATGTCATGATATTTGTTGTGTCTGGTTGTGTCTGTTGCTAATAAATTTAATCAAAAATGCCTTACCGCTATACAAAAAACGATTATTTAAACATGGTAACAAGTTATCGCGAAGCAAACTACAGTGCGGCGAGAGGTGCAAGGCTTTACGCAGGAAGAGACGGTACACATGTGAATTGTCGCACTAGCGTCGGAGCACAACAAACCACACGACGGTGCCCCCGCCCATTATGATCGTATTTTACGAAGATACTTGACGGAACAATTCCAATGTCGATGGATAGGCCGCGGTGGTGCTGAGGAAGGTGGAGTGGACTGGCCGGCCCGCACACTATTTTCACGTATGGGGCCGAGCAAAAGATTTGGTTAATGGAGACGATGGTCACATGATGGTCACACAATTAAAACGTCTGAAGAATTACGGACACGTGTTACCAACGCCTTTGGAGTTATGAAAAGCGAAAGAGATTTTTTATTCGTGTTAACGGAAACATCCAAAAGCGAGCAATTATTGTGCATTGAAAGACGTGGTTGCCATTTTCAACAATATTAATAAAAGTTTCATTTCTTTCGTGTTTGTTTTTAAACCGCTTCATAATGAAAATAAATAATCAAAGTCTAGTAGTCAATAACCTCAGTTTTCCCGCGGATCTGATCTGATAATCATAATGATATCAATGACAGCTGTTTACATGACAAAGTGCTAAATGCAACATCTTGTCAGTTTATTGCACAGGTGATTATGTTTAGACAGAATTTGTATTTCTTTTTTTTGTTCGGTAAATGAAAACAAAAAAAACATATTATAAGTTGTCCTAATTTATATTTAAAGTTAATTGTTTTGATGTAAGAAACCGTCTCTTAAAATATCGGTATCTAATTTGTTAGCACCTTATATAGTTAACCGGGTTTAAATAAAATATTTTTTACCTTTTGAACCGATTTTGACGATTCTTTTTGTTCCAAAGGTGAGAGTGGTTTCATCATGGGACCCATGAGGAATCGACAGCACTCTTCAAGAATTTCAAAAAGACATACATGTCGATTAACGAAACGGCTTCCAACATGACAGTCTGGTGGAAGTAGCCAAGCGACCTACCAAAGCTTGTCTTTTTCACCAAAACAAGAGTATGACAAAACATAGCGATATAGAAGGTGCTCTGTAGTAATATTTGTTTATGCGCGCCAGGCTCGCTCGCTGCACGCTTGTACCTGGCACGTGCATCAGAGAAGCTACTATATTCTTAAACTAACACTAATTTAAGAGCGGTTCATAATAGATACATAAAACCGTACACGTAGGCGAGTATAAGTCGTCATAACATATCCGCGTGATAAAATGAATGTTAGAAGTTACGGCGGCACGTGTTTCGGTTAATTGCGTGTTCGATTCCCGGCCGCGGCCTGGCGCTCGCGGCCGTGGCAACACGTCGGAGGAGGTTATCATATCACGAAGTGTCACATATCAGATCCAGTTAGATAACAGGATAACCTTCAATGAAAAGTTTACATTAGGTACTTCTGCGAATTTGTGTTGTTCAGTTTTTTGTTGGTTCTATATTAGCGAAATATACAATAATTCAAATGCAATAGATGAGGTTAGATCTGCTTGAATATAGAGGTAGGAGAGAATGAATCATTCCGTTCAACAAAGATTTCGTCGAAATTGACCGCGTGCACGCAGTGCGCGGTGTATGCAAAGCAATATTGCTAATAGTCCTTTTTTCCCCTTGTACTCATCTCAACTAAGCTTTTAACAAAATCTAGCGGTAACTGCAGAAACCTACTGCTTACAATAGATACCTAATTAATTACTTAGACGACGTTAGACGAATCCAGATCTGCCATCCGAAATAGCTCGGTCTTTAACGGTACTTAAGTTTAATACGATCTTAATGCTAGTTACACTAAAAATCAATAGTTCTCCAGCTGAACATTAACTCGAGAAACGAGCGCCCTGGAGTCTCGCCGGCGTTTCATAAACACATTAGAGAACGCAATCGCAATAAAGTGCATGTGCAATGACGTCGTCACATTCTGGCAAATAGCGCAGCCCTCGGGGAAGTGCGCGATAAATCAGCGGGGCGACGCGCCGCGCGTCCTTTGTCTGACGGCGCCCGCGCCGCCCGCGCTCCCCGCCCGCGCCCCGCGCCACTCTCGGGCCCTGCGTCGCACGCGCCGGCAGGGTTCCTTCACTGCTACTCGGCTAGAGATAGGGGAGCAACCGTCATAAAACTAACACTACGTACGAAATCATGTTTACCAACACGAAGGGTTCAATCTACTTTCGTATTCAATTCAAAGATGTGTCCTTTTAATTCCGAAGGGCAGAACGGGCCGCCGACGGTTTCGTCGTTCGATTATGGAACACGACCCTTTAATTGCGTTCGGGATTTTTGTGATGCATGTCCTTGCAAGATTGGGGTAGGGCAGGGATTGCATGATTAAAATAGGTTACAAATAATTTGCGATGCAGCAATTATTATTTTTTACCATACATTTAGCCCAGCGACCCCACCCAAAGTACTGTACAAGTCTAGAGCTTAGTTAGGCTATATTCATTATTTATTTAATTATGTGTGCTATTAAAAAAAGCTTGTCATAATAATACTTTGACGACGCGCTGGCCTAGTTGGTAGTGACCCTGCCTACGAAGCTAGCGGTCCTGGGTACAAATCCCGGTAAGGGCAGATATTTGTGTGATGAGTGCGAATATTTGTTCCTGAGTCATGGATGATTTCTATGTATTTAAGTATTTATTTCTTTATATAAGTATTTATATCGTTGTCTAGTACCCATAGTACAAGCCTAGAGCTTAGTTTGGGACTAGGTCAATTGGTGTGACATTGTCCCCTGATATTTATTATTATTTACTTTCATTTGAAATATTGATAGAAGGAAAGCAGCAACTGGTGTACTTTTCTACAATATTATTAGTAAATCGCTCGTAAGACAGGGATTGTGATTTTGTTTTGTAATTTAAACGGCACGGTATAAACGCACGGTATTTTTATATAGGAAATGATTCATACTTAAAGGGAATGACAATAAATGAGATCGAAACTTGAATTGTAATCGATAACAAACCATTTCACTAAGAAAAGAATACAGCGATTTTAAGTTACGTGTGAATTCTTTGTATTAGTGTTTTCTTTTTATAGTTATAATTTTATGTATATTTCCCAATTTTTGGCTTAGATTCTTAGATCTTTTTGAATTGAATTATTTTGCACGAGAAGTAATTGGACTTGTCATTACTTACATAACACAATTAAAGTGTAAGTAACGTAATATTAATTATTTATTACTCAAAGTTTTTAAAACGTTGACCTTTTTCAATAAAATAAAATGAAAAAGGAAATGAAGCCTACCGTGGAGCTGTTTCAATAAAAACTTTATAATATAAGTCATCAATCGCGCTGACGTTTCAGTCGGATGCTGCATGTAACCGGCGGTTGGAGCGCGACATTGATTGATAAAAAGTTGCAATAGAATGTGCCGCGGGGTGGCAGGGGCGGGCGGCCGGCGCCGTCCCGGCCCCCGGCGCGGGCCCGGCGCGGGCACGGCGCGGGCCCGGCGCGGCCGGCGCGGCGCCGCGGGCTCAGTCCGGGCCGGCACGCGCCGCGGCACACGCGCGGGACCTCGCGCCGCACTCCGCCCGCGATCGCGACTCGTGCCAGTGAGCTTACAGTTCCGAGTGACTCCCGGCGGATCGTAACTTACTTGTTCAGTGAAAACACATTTTGGTTGCAGTATTTAGATAAAAAAGTTAAGTTTTAATTTAATAAACTGTTCGGAGTTGTAAAAGGATTTTTGGCTCGAACGAGAAAGTTTTTTGAAGTAAGTACAACTAGTTTACGGCTAAGTAGCGCACTATACATTTACTAATTTGAATTTAAATCAGTGATTTCATTGATTAGGTTGGTACAAGAATGTTAAATAAGTGGTACGTCTCATTTTCGACTGGCTTAATAGAATTGCTTTAAAGCTATTCTAAGGAACATTCTAACGGACGTTTTTTTTGGCCAATACTTTATAGAAAGTATAGAAACTGAAAACTATTAGGTCCTAGGCTAACTTGGAAACCCTACCACGAGTATGCAGTTGTAAGAAGCTCTGCGTGCAGGTGAAGCTTTTATTCCCGTAGCCGCTGTACGCGCGGCCGCTCGCGCTCGTAGCACGCGCCGCTACGCCAGGCTGCGCACACGCACGTAGCACTACCACGCGTAGCAGGCAGCAGCTACGACGCGTTAGTGATAATTATCACCATTCTTACTTTCTGCAAACACCATTAGCGCAGGAGGTAGTAATACTGACGAGTTACAAATTATAGTATTAAGTCAGTTTGTTGCATTAGTATTAAATCAAATCAAAACAAAACATATAAAATTCATTTATTTCAATACATTTAGACATTATCTATAGAGAGTTTGCACATATTGCGGTAATAAAGCGTGAGCACAGCTAAGCTGAATTTGAGCTCAGCCGTGGTCAGCCAGGCCAGAGATTATAGGTACAATATTTAATTAACTAGTTACATAAAAACTAAGCTTTTTTATCAATTTAAATGTGAAATAGTATTACTTGACAATCTTTCTTATAATCATAACAATTAATAAAACATTTAAAAAAGCAATTAAATAAATTCATAATATAAATTCAGAAAAACTTTACTTTACTTTAATGATTTATGATAAATTAGTACCTATTTAAATAGGTTTTTCTGTCTAAAAGTGATGCTTTCTTTGAATTTAAAACTTAATTTAAACGTAATATGTAATAAAATAAGTAAATTAATTTCTGTAACGTTATTGAAAAAGCTATAATTATACAAGTCGTATGGATTGTGCTAAAAATATTCGTCACGTATTAACTCGAATTGTAATCTTCATTAACACCTAAAAATCTGATCTAAAACATCACACGCTACAATACAATCTCTGCTTTGCCTAAATTTTAACTGGCACAGAATACCTTATGGCAGTAAGTTCGCCTTTTGTATATTAAGATAATTCTTTTGGGCAATTAATATTAAATAACTATATAAAAAGTTTCAAATATAATAATGATTCAAAAGCAACGATTTCAAGACTTAAACTTCACCTTTTCTAACTAATGGCCTGTTGTTTGATCGGTAGTTTAACTAACGAATGGTCAAAGAACGTTACTAATGGTTAAAATTTCAAGGAAATGTGTCAAATTTTCCGCCTCTGCGCGCTCAATGTAGTTACACCGTGATTCTTTCTCATTCTTCTCTAGTATTTTTAAGATACCGTTTCGTACGTTTTAAATAAATGTCAAGGTAAAATCTCACACAAATTGACTTACTTAGTCCCGTACTAAGCTCTAGGCTTGTAGGGACTATGGAAACTAGACCACAGAAGACAATCTAACAGAGAGAAATACGTTAGCAACATCCAACATTCAGGAACCAATTATTCAATGCTCGCGCTTATCACACAAATCGAATCGAACCCGGGACCGCTAGCTTCCAAGGCGGGACACTAACAACTAGGCTAACCGTGTCTTAATTGGGAAGGAGCAAATACCAAAGGACTTCATTAATTTGTATGATTTTTATATAAGAATAAATATCTCAAATGCATACAAAAAATGAAGTGCGAACAAAAACTTTAGTAAATGGAATGGTGATATACTGATAAAATATTATTTCGTAATATGTCACTAATAAGCGCCGCGCGCGCGGCGCGGCAGGACGCGCGGACAACGACGAGGAAACCTTAGGTACTATCTAGTTATCCAAGTATTATGTACTCATTAAACTATGATCTACTATTGCCACTTACACTTTAAGTAGTGCCTTGAACTTTTACATCTATTTGCATCTATTTATGAATGTGCTACGCAATAATATCTGATGTAGTAGTTATCACAAAAAAGATCTGTCAGCCATTATCATACCAGCCGGAACACGTTTTGCTGCTGGACTAGACGAAATCTAAAACATACCAAAATTTACATTCCGTTCTATAGTAACGGGTATAATTCGACTACAAAATTAAATAGTTGTATGACTTTTTCATGTTTCACTTCAATATTGAGATATTTATTTTCCTGCATAAAAAAAACAGATCTCTAACACCTTTTTAAATAAAGCTGACCAAGGATATCTTTTAAAAAAAAATTAGAACAATCTGAAAATAATGTACCTACCACCCGAACTGTAGTTACACAATGATGTGTTTCAGACTTACAAAATACTGCAGCTTGTGCTTATGTGAGGGGAATATTATCATCGTATCGGCAAAAATGCACGTCTCGCATGATCTACGTACAAGTATACTTCCTAGGGTGGCGTGTAGCAATGTGATCTATCGACGGGCGAGGATGGGTGCAGTGGTATAGCTCTGGTTGTTATGCGACCCAGTCACAGGGCAGATGCAGATGGTCAAAATGAGGATTTGATCAAAACCCTACGAAAATTGATCAATTCAAAGCATGTCAAAATGACAACTCCATAATGACCATTTCGCTACAAAAATTAAGGGATTTTATCCAATCCCTTATACTGTTTCTGTGAAAAGAGGAAATCAACTAGTAATGACAATTCATATTGTCTTTTCTCGAAGTATTTTTAGTGATATGAACAAATATCTAAACCGTTGCATTAAAAAGACGACAGTAATTCGTTAGGACTACTCGATATTCCAATTTCTTTGAATAATTAATTTACAGGATGAAATCCAGAAGGTAATTTGATGTTTTTTTTTGCATATTAATCTTAATACCTTCCAATGATTTGATTCAGATACAGATAAGTTTATTTGCCACCACAAGCGTAGATTTAGGTATTACGAGTACAGTAAACATTATCGTTCGTTCCCGGTATAGTTTCTTTAGTGGGCTGTTAATTACGAGTACCTATATAAAAAATGTATTGCCACCGATTAATTACTAATTTAATAAGCATTATTTTGTTAATAAAAATTAGTTTACTTTTATAATATGGCATAAAAAGTGGTTTACCACTTTTTATGCCATTTCCTTTGCATACTAATACACTACTTATTACCAGTGGTCACTCGGTGCATGCCCGGTTATTTCAAGGTTCTAATTTCAATTAACATCTTGGAAGGCCTTTAAATAATTAATTTTTGCAGGCTGATTTGTCATTTTAGCTTTTGTTGGGTAAAACAAAGTTTGTAACGTGGGCGTTCTCCATTTTTTTATTTTTAATGTTTATTACCTCAGAACTTTCGACTGGGTTAACCGATTTTGATGATTTTTTATTTATTTGAAAGCTGGTGCTTTCCGATTGGTCCAATTCTTATCAAAATGAAGATCTGATGGTGGAATCCATGAGGAATCGACAGAACTCTTCAAAATTTATAGGCACACCCATAGCGATTTTGGTATTTTTCATTGTAACTCGTGTATTTGGTCTTGGAAAGCACTATTTGGTGAAGTGGACCTGATGATGAAGACCACAGATGGCCACCGGAACTCCTAAATGGTATATATTTCGCGGGTGGCGACAAGATATTTCGATTAAGATAGTTGAGCGACTATGACTAAGCATATTTAGGTTTAAATATATGACTATGACTTTCCCACGGCGTTGCTTGCGGCGAGATTGAAATGTTCTATCGTTACTTATTAATTGAGAAATGGGAGAATAACAGCATAATTATGATCACTAAAAAGTATAAAATAAAATAAAAGTTTAAAAAAACAAAAACCCGCCTTCCGACTGAAGTCGGCGTCCAACAATATTTTAACCAAAAGCAGTCTTCAGTTGGACTGACCTATTTACCTACCATTTTAAAGAAGTTATTTTTTGCTTTTTGAAGACGGGTTTTTGTTTTTTTAATCCATAATTTCATTTGTCATAATGGTGTTTATTTATTTATTTATTTAATCTTTCTTGCTCATAAATACATATTTTAGACTAAAAGATGAATTAAATGCCTACTAGCATTCTCTACCAGTTATTGCATAAATTGTATGAATGGTAGCATACTGTATACAACGATTGTTAAACCGATTAAAGTGTGATAAAACATAAAGATAATTCCCTATCCTTGGCATTAGTAAACAGATAAACATTGCGTTATTAATTGTGACGTAAAGATAAACACATTTTAAGGAATCGTGAAGAGATTCTTGTACCGGCGGAGGGGTCGAACCGAGAGGAGCTTATCGCAAGGGTCGCGGAGGGTGTGCGGCGCGCGCGGCGCGGGGCAGGCGCGGGAGAGCGCGGGCGCAGGGGGATTAGCGTTATCTCGCGAGCTCTAATTATTCCGGATCTTATCACTGATAGCAAGCGGAAGGCGGCCGCGACGCACGCCTGCGGCGAATGCATGTTTGGTCTGATGGATGCTCTCTGTGACGATAGCCGGGCTTTAAACTGTGACGAGATATCACCTTTAAATCCTACAAATTTAATTACACCACTTTAGCACAGGAGATCATGCGATAGTGGTAGGGGTGAGAGATACCCACTTTGTCAGTCGGTTATTAAGACTCAGGTAACCATATATACAGTAGGTATAAACGTAACGAACACATGGCTTATCGAGATTATTAAACATGAACAGATAACACCTAATCTAAATGAGATCCATCACACACGTATGTACCGATACAATCATGAGACGCGCCGACCGCCCGCCACCCGCGCACTAATCTCACCGGCTTAACCCGAACTTGAGCACTAAGGTAAAAATAAATATCCGCTAAAAGTTGCGAAAATATGTACACGACAGATTAACTTTATTGCCCCTAGCGTGGCTCATCATGCGTCCTGCTGATGTTTATTTGTTTATAATGGTCAGGCAAGTTCCAATAGACTTACCGTTGTCGAAAATAGCAAATGTAATAATGTACGAAATAGACGTAAACTTTCCGCGAGCCCCTGCCTGCCCACGTTTACCCCAATGACATCTGTATTTTTAATCTTTCTGAAAGTTTTAACAATAATGAAGACACTAGTATTTGTTTAGATTTCAACGTTTTTTAAGAGTTTTAAACTAATTTACTTCAAATTCACAAAATAAAGGATTCAACTCGTTGATGGTGGTTCATGTCGGACATTTAAATTTACCGGTCACTTTCCGTTGTTTCCTCGTACGCTTCAATCAGTCTAAAAACTTTTTTTAATGATTTAATTTAACTACACAAACGTTCAGTATAAAAACAAAATATATCTATAATTTTTGTTAGCCTAACGGTCAAATAACATACCACTCATTTATCATAACAACATTTTGTAGTTATAACATTAATTTCGAATCATGCCATGTGACATCTATAAAATACATAATATTTAGTAATAATTATTAAGATGAATAGAAACATTTCAAGTATAGGTTTCGTCAGGATGTTTAATTACATTACATATTTTGTTTGAAATTATTATAAATGATAATTGTTTCAAATATGGGTAATGTTAACCAATTCTTTAAATAGGTAAAATTCACCTTGATTGGTTAGAGTTGCGTCAGGCCGTGGAGCGCCTTAACTAGGTAGGTACGCGGAACAGGAGCTCCGTCGACGTTTTTGTTCTTATGCATTCTATTTTTGATTTTTATCAAATTACGCAATTCGACTCATGCAAAATGAAAATTGGTACATTTTTGTTGTTATGAAAATCAATAAATACCCCAATTTGCAACGTCGGACCTAGTCAAGTATTTTGACATTTTATGTATTATTATCGGTTTGAGTTACGTTTTGGATCAGATTTTACGTTTCACGTGAGAAGTTTGAACGTCGTGCTTCTTTTAAACAAATCGTTTGTTTGTTTCAGATTGGGTCAGTTTCCGTGGAACGGGGGAGCACCCACAGTGAGTGCGATGCCGCGGTGACGGTGCAGTGTTGTTAGTGGAGTGAGTGCAGTGAGTGCAGTGAGTGGCCCGCGGGCGCAGTGTCGGCGTGCGATGCAGTGAGCGGACGGACATGGCGGACGACAGCACCATCATCGAAGGGACCGTCAAGTTCCGCGACGGGAAGAAGGTTATTATCTTTGCTGAGACACATGTTATAAAGCGATATAAGATAACATTGAGAATATTTATTAGTACACACGATAACACGCACATTGCGATGATAGTCCTCGTTTCCGAGTTATACGTATTATTATATCCCGTATTAGAAGCGTCAGTAGCATACCTGCAAGTGCAAATTAACTCTCTTGGCACTCGAGTTTAAAGCAGAAAATGCGCTCTCTAGAAATTATATTCCGAAAAGGAATGCTTGAATACGTTGACATAAATGTACTTTTTGCGTCGAAAAATACAATAATCTAAACGATGTACCTATATTGCACGTCAAAAGTAGATTGAAAAATTGCAAAGATTTAGATAAAGACGTTTAGAAGACTTTGTGGCTAATGGTTTATTATGATAAAAATATAGATTGAGAGCTGTATTACAAAAAAAATAGAGCTAATGTTTTAAATACGAAGTCTAATTAGCTTAGTGTAACGGGAACCTGTGGTTTTGAGACGTTTACCTATTCACTGGACGTGACGATTCTACCTTTGTAGCACTGCACATGAACTGGCACTGTCATTATTGTTTAAACACCTAGCTGCTACTCTACTGAGAGGCTTTTCCTGATTTTGGTAGCCAGCACGCCTTAAGGATGTTTTCAGTTTCTTGTCATAATTATGCAAATTATTTATCGCCTAGACGTTGATACAAACCGCAAATAACTAAAATGTTCTTCTTGCGCCCGTCTTTCAAGAGAAATCAATTTAAAAAAAAAAACTATGGTATACCGGCGCCCGGCTATCTGATGGTGAGTGGGGTTTGAGGTTCATCAACACATGCAATCAAGATCTTTGCTAGTAATTTCAGCTGTTTAAGGTTTAAAATTTGAGCATCCGTCACCCTAGCATACCTTATTGCTGTAATCGTCAGAGACGTTAACGAGTGTATTTGTTGGCAGTGGAAGTCGCGGTGGTGCGTGATGCGCAAGCTGTCGCCCGTCGCAGGTGAGCCGATGATGTCATTTTTCATTATTATTTAAATTCCGATTCATATCCGATTTATATCTTAGAAAATTAAATATAAATAATCAAAACAATAGTGAATGTCAATCAGGTCATTGAAAATCGTTGTATTCAATGAGGTTGTGATATCTTCTTTTACAAAAGAAATAACTGAGAGCTTGAGAGGTGTGAAGTTGGTCGCAGCACACGTTCTTATTAGACTTGGACTTAGACTATCATGTGTCGCAATAACCCAATCATGTACCGAACACGATCATAATCGGCTTTGCATAATGATGTGTTATCGGCGAGATAAAAAACTAAGTTAAATGAAACGACGATTACTTTGTTTACATGTAATCATTATGTACCTACATCGTGTTGTGTTAATAATTCAAATTAGCGAAGTTAAATGACGAAGCAGAAATGGCTAGCTCCATTTTGATGCGGATGCGAATCATTTTACTTTCTTTTTAACCGATATCATTACTCATGTCTCTTTGGACTAGATCCGATGAATGTAACGATAATATACCTAAATACACAATTAATCGTGTTAAACAATCAATCAATTACCGACAACATCATAAGGATAAACCGTGATATCCATTGATTTGTATCGATTTATTTAATAGTATGATAAACACTACAGCACTGTCATGGTCATGTCATTAAATCAGCTTTGAGTCTTAGGTAATTTAATTATCCGTATCACAAGTGGCTTCTGTTTTGTAGAATAGAATTATGGTTTTTCTATGGTTGCATCCTGGTCGAGGTACCACGCATCCTGGTCACGACACCATCACGGACGCCAATAGGGGAGACACCTCGCTTATCGCTTGAGGCATCGATTGCGCTACCCTAAACCTGGCCAAAAGCCAGGGTTGCTCTGAACGTTTGATATTTTCGCTGTAATTGTGAATTCCTTTATGCGTAATGTTGTTATAAATATCTTTTTTAATAGCGATCAGTGCAAAACCAATTAATTTTGACCTTGATATTATTTTTGTTTGTTGACGTCTATTAAGCTAACCTATTTGTCTAACCTATACTGACATACAGTGTAATAAACAACATTAATTAATAATTTAGCGACTGAGGAGTCAGTCAATATCTGAACGAAACTCATTTCAAAATAAACGAACCCGACAGGGGAAACGCACCCGGCGTATCCCCTGTTGGCACTAAAGTGACACTTTGTACCGACAAACCGCAGTACAAAGCAGCTACATGAGTTGCCGTCAGCTCCCAGCGTCCCGGGCGGGATAATTGAGCGCTGATCTCGGGCCTCAGTCGCAGTTCCTTTTCATTTAGCAACAAGTCGCGGATGTTGCCGCTAACGAGCGCGACATTGTCGTAGCTTCGCGCGACTGCGTGTAATTGCACCCTTTCGCCCTGGCTCGCCGCTTTGAGACCAATTAGTCACAAGGAACGTCCGCAGTGGTTCAAGCTTAGACTGGTTTGAAAATAACCCAAGTGACGAAGAATAAGCGCCAGGTTTCATAAAAGCAACGCCATTCAATGAATCTCTAAGGTTGGTAATTGGAGTCAATTATAAAAGATACTTTATCTTAATGCTGTATATAACCATAATACATTATAATAATTTCATTATTAGTATGTCCGACACTTTTTTAAAAATAATAATGCTTATAACGTGTAACATTTCTGTTATCGTCTCAATGAACTACCAAACTTATAAAACAATCTTCACACGTCCTTGAGGCTAAAACGAATGAGAGATAGATTTTTACATTTCCCCCAGTTTGGGCGAGAAACAAAAGAAGAAAGGTAAAGCTAACGAGAGGGAAAGGTTTCATTAGGAGACGTACGTTTCAGGTCGCGCACTAATAACGTATCTCGTACAATTGGCGGTAACCGGATTACGGCGAGCCGGCGCCGGCCGCTGCGCCGCCCGGTTTACACTGGCGGGCAAATACAACGGGTCACTTTGAAAGGAATTCCTGCACCAAGCAACCCTTTATTTTTGCTCTCGAGCTAAGTAATTAACGATGACAGAGCTGCCTGTAGTTGAGCAGAGTACTCATGAACCAATTTGAGGACAGGACTGTATGTGCATACATTGTTTGTCATTCCGAAGTGATATTTTTGGGTCTGATATTGATTGGGTTCAGGTTTCTTTATTAACTATGTTTTGAAGTTACATCGTTGTGGGATTGTATGGAATACGCCGGTTCTATAATTTTAGATCGACAAGGTAAAATATTTTTTCCAGTATCATCATAGTCAAATTCTATCCCGACCCAATGACTTCCACCTAAAACATAACGTGACAATAATAATATTGAAAAAAGACTGATGGTTTTATGTAATACAAAGGAAATGAGGGAGAAACATCAACATGGTTCTCTATCGTTTGCCCGAATTTCAATTGCCATAATTGTATCACTTGCCATAATATTCATTTGCAATAAAGGCATTTTTTCTGTAACCGTGAACTATTCAGAATTGTTATAAAATAAACCTAACTTAAACTGTTGGACTCGATACGATGGCATGTAAAAATTACCTGAAAGGTTTACGGTTTCAGAAACAATGCCTTTATGGCAAATGAATATTATGGCAAGTGATAAAATTATGGCAATTGAAATTCGGGCAAACGAAATGATCCGGACTGATATCAAGCCAAAAATAAATATTTCAAAAATATTATTGACTCTGGGTAAATGATAAAAGTTACCGTGAGTTTATACGCATTTCAATAGACGTACGCACTGACCGCGATAAAACTCTTTCGGGCATAATGGTTTGGTCGTATGCAAGATAGTGATCTAATCCCGGTATAAAGATACTCATCCTCGTTTAGACAGCACTGTGAGGGTTGTCTACAATCTTACGATTAAATCGAATAATGTCAAAGTTTCGTATTGTGGTTTTCTAAATGATGGTATAGTTTCATGAAACCTTTATAATGACTCCAACCTTATTTCTTAAATGTGTGTAGGAGCAATAAAGACTAACTCACCAAACTCAAATAACTATGATCCCTAACATAATAGTAATGAACTGTACAAAGGTCGTTAAACATTATTTTGGGACACAAAGAGTAACTTTACGACGGGCACCGTTCCAGTCGTATTGAACATGTGGCTAATTGATTTGTGAAATGGCGGAGCCAGCGGGATTTATCGTCGTTTGCTCCGATGACGATGTGACAAATAAATTAGCAACCCTAGCGAGCGCCCAGGCGTCGCAGCAGTGAGGGCAAAGGCGCGCGGGGCGCGGCGCACGAGGGGAGTATGCAGAGCGCGATCAGGGTTGTCAAGATAAGTGGGGGCGATATGACGGAGTCGTCAGTGAACTGTAGCGATAAGCGGCATCTTGGTCTGTTTATGAAATGATATTTTTACGATATTTGTTTATGTCATTTTATGCAACAACTGCGTTTCTTTTATACACGCGGAATAAAATAATGACAATATCATATTATGCACTGGAAAAGGATTGTCTTCTTGCATTTAAAAAAGCAACAATATTTTTTGACATCTACAATTATAGGCACTTACTAAAATGAATGAAAAATCCTCTAAAGTTTGATTGAATGGTGACACAATATTAATAATGCACCTATCTGTCGGCGACGTAATCGCGAACAATTTTGTCACGCGTCGGGCGCGACACGACTACAGACGGCGCTCGCCGCCGGGCGGGTAATTACAACGAATGAGCGCCGGGGACGCGCCAGAGCGTCCATTCACACAACCTGCCCATTATGCCAGGAACGCGAATCGAACTACAATCGAGTTTTTAACATTATGTATGTAATGTACGTGTGCTTAGAAATAATTCTTTACTCTGTCTACGGGATCACATCAAATTTTCAATATCTCGTCTTTAGGAAAAAATGAAAGCCAAACAAACAAACACATAAACAATGCAATGTAACTTTCCTTTTCTTTGTAGAACAATAATATTTAAACGTTCATCAAAATGTTTGTTATTTCACAGGTGATAAACAAAGTAAACAAAGTCACGGAAAACAGCTCACAGTATCAATAATAAACTCTCGTTTGCCGACTACAGCGCCTGCACAGAATTCACCCGTCTGTTCCCTTTTCAGTGATCAAACTTAAGATCATAAAATAAGTAAAAATTGCGATTAGGGTTGTACGGTTTTGCCACAGATTTAAGTATGGCGTCTCCGGCGAGATGCATGTAAAGGTCAGGTCAAGTGCCAACAGCGATCGCCCGCGCTCATCGGGTCGCGAAGCCGATTGCCAGCTTAAATCAAGCGGAAGAGCCAGCCGTTCCGTAACGTAATCAGCTCCATAAAATATGAACCACCATTTTAATTGATCAAAAAATTATTGAGTCATGTAGGACTGCAGGATGAATGTATTTAAATAATGAGTAGCATGTTTGCATTCTTTTTTAACAGGTACCTATTATTTTATCGCAACACCCACGAACGTATCATTATGCATAATTAATTTCATAATAACCACCATAATACGAGTAAGTTCTTTTTGTTGGAAGTCACGACTCTAACCTAGCAGCAGCAGAAATACATCAACGTTTCAGCAGAAAATAGTGTTCGATAAAATGAAATTCGATATGAACTGATACAATCGTTAAAGTGAAATTCGATAAAATGATCGGTATGATACGAGGATATAATTAAAGAAAGCCAAGTCGGAGGCTAGTCGGACTCGCGCACGAAGGGTTCCGTAATCTATAAAATATTACGTTTGTTGTATGGGAGCCCGCCTTAAGTATTTATTTTATTTTAATTTAATTGTATATTTTTGAGGTGAATATACAACTAAATATTCTGTGAATATTTCAAGCGTCTACCTGTTGCCGTTATTAATATCGATAAAAAAACGGCAAAAAAACACGTTTTTTGTATGGGAGCCCCTGCACTTAAATATTTATTTTATTCTGTTTCCAGTATTTGTTGTTAAAAAGGCAAAAGAAGTACATCATCTGTGAAAATTTCAAACCTAGCTGTCACGGTTCATGAGATCCAGCCTGGAGACAGACAGACGAACAGTGGAGTCTTAGTAATAGGGTCCGTTTTTATTACCCGACTGCCGAAGGAGGAGGGTATTGTGTTTAACAGCCTATATATGTATGTTTATTCCTTTGTGGCGCTTTAGAAACTAAACGCGTGGATCGATTTTGATGATTTGAAATTGGTTAGCAACAGTCGGGTTTTTAAGGTTTGCTTTTTGTTATGTAATTACCCATTGCGTACGGAACTCTAAAGTTGATAGATACCAATATATCGCTTATCCAACAGAATAATGATGCAATTACAAAAAATCGAACTTTAGATTTTATTGTCAAATAAGATCTCAAGGGGTAATCTACCAAGGGTGAAAAAGACAGAACTGCAATCCCAACGGTTACCGCTAGATGGCGATAATTATCATAATTGATTTTCTTCGACGTTCGAATAAACTTGCCGCGACTGTGTCAGTTGTGAGGGGAACCCTCCATGGTTCAAAGATACACAGACGTGAATGTAAAGTTATGGCCAATATATTTTACATTATTGGCGAAACAATGCCTCATTTGTACAAATAAATGCGTCTATGTTTTATGAAAATCTAGCGATATACTGACGAAAAGTACGTTATTTTACTAAAAACTAAATTTCATAATTGTGTATTTTAAAACAGTGTAATTTAACAAAGACGTAAGTGTAAGTCATGTTTTTTTTTAAATATTTTTATATGCTTTACAACGCATTTTTGCTTTATCAGATTAAAGGTTTGTAGTAACATTATTAAATAAAATATCGTTAAGAAATCCAATTCCGTAGGGTTTACAGGGAAATGTCCAGCTTGGTTTGAAATCTTTAAGTTGCTCTCCTGAGAAATCGTAAATTAGCAATTGGGGCATAATTCAATTGGATGAACGATTTAAAAAAAATGTGCCTAAAATGGTAACAGACTATATTGTGTGATTTCATTGGCCTTTAAATTAAAACCACCCAAGTAGCACAGAAGCTGATAAACAGTTAAAAACAAACTCGAGAGAAACAGCTGTTGAAGGACAGCTGACTATAAAGCTGCCGGCTATAATGGTTTGGTTACAAACTTGTTGAGAACGTTGAGTATGGCGCGAGATGCGGCTGTGACCACACAATCAGTTTGATCCCCACAATGCACTGGACAGGTACTTGAGGTTTTAACCAGTACCTAATCAACTTATGTTTTTTAAACAAGCAATCTATTCCGATTTAAAAAAACTATTTCTATTTTGTCCATCGGCGTTCAGTCTTTAAAAAATTACGACGTCGTAAAATTTGTTTTTTATTTCCAATAATTGTGTTTTATAGCCGACATATTCCAAAGTGATTAACAGAGAGTTGTTTCGACAAGCGTCGGGAGCGACTTAGAGGCGGAAGTATTTTAAGTAGGCCGTAAATGTTATGCTAACAATGTAGGAGGCGCCAAGCGCGGGGCGCGGGGCGGGGGGCGCCTGGCTTAGTGGACGACCAAGATCACCTCGTGTCGTTCAGGAAAGCAAATGAAATGAAAGTTAATGTGCACAAGATACAAAATGTACCGAAACGCATTCATTTAATTTAAAAACATTTTTATGTTTGTGTTATGAAATAAAACGTATTAAAAACAATAAAACTTCACTTTGAACAGTGATCAAATTGGCCTATTCAATTTATCATTTTTTATTTAGTATTCAAACTGATTGCTAAATTGAAACATGCTGCATGACAAATTCAATCGCTTCATGCGAAATGAACCAATTTGTTTCAAAGGGTCGGAAGAATATTAAATAGCGTCGAATAATTCGGCTTGAAGTGAGATATGACCCGGATCTTTATGGAGTACGAGTGATCGGGGACTGGCTGCTATCCGTTAGCTAAAGCCGCTGTGAGCGAGGTCGCGGCGCGGCGCGTCATGTCGCTTCGCGTCGCGTGTGCGTGCGATAGTTTGCGCTCGACGAGGCGCGTTATTTTCTCCTCGATAAAGCGCGCCCGGAGGAATCCTCGCCCATCGGATTTAAAACGATTTTTTCGGAATCCGAACCATTCCGTATTGGGACACCCCTTCATTGTTCGCTGCACCCTAAAGTGTAATAAAAATTCTTACAGTACATTCACTTTGTGCTTTACGGCGCGAGGGCTGCAGCAAAAAATGATACAAAACATAATTTGTTGACGGTATATTTGTTTTTGTGAAGGGCGCGGGATGGAGTGCCGAGACAAATGACACTGCTGTAAACAGTACGAGTGAGCTCCAGGTCGAAATCTAGCGGGCCCGCCTGACTGAACACTGAATTCTTAATGACCTTGTTCAAATAAGTTGAACAAATCTGATATAAAACGTACTCAAAAAAAATCCTCTCTTTTTTAATATTACATTCTATGTTAAACCTAGATTAAACCTAGTTGACCAACACGTCATGATGAAAATTAAATCAGATTCTTGGAATCATATTTGTATGACTAAAGCCGCGTACAGACATCGCGAGGAATGTGTCGTGAAGGTATGCACCAATTGTGTTGTATGTGCATGTGCGAGACACGTCCGCGAGAAACGTCAACACAGAGTACAGACCTACTGATGTCTGTACGCAGCTTTAAAAATGCCATTCCCGTTACGACGGTTCCCTAGCTAGACCATCTAATGAACTTCAGTCGCGTGCGTAATATGAATAGATTGATCGTAAAGCAGCCTGTACGATCAAGATCACGTAGCAAATTCAAACCTTGTGACATGGATCAAAACAAAATTAGAGGGGCCATTCACGTTGCGATCGTCGCAATATATTATAAATGTCTTCTCCTGGCGCAGATTGCGTGCACCTCCAGCTGTACCGCGACGCACGGTCGCGCTACAACGCCGCGGGCGGCGGCGGCGGCGGCGTGAAGGCGGCGCTGTCGCTGCAGCAGTTCCTCGGCGCCGAGACTGGGTTCACGCTCGATAAGCACTCCAACACGCTTGCGCTCGTCTGCCGTGACCTCGTCGCCATCCTCGCCTTCGAGACGCGCGAGCGGCTCATACAGTGGCAGGTGACTAACTACTTTAGACAGAAAACTAAAATGGTATAAAATTATTAGCTACCTCTAGTTATATGACGACGACATTGCAGAGGTGGCTAACGGGGACTGGATGCGTGTTGCCCAGGACAGAAAGAAATGGGGAAAGATGGAGGAGGCTTATACCCACATATAAATCAACTTTATGAATTATAAATCTTATGTTATGTTATGTAAAATTATGGAAAAAGCTATAAATAAAATAAAATATATGACCTCACCGGTCGTCTGATCTTCCACACTGGTACACAACAGTGCTGCTTGGTAGCAAAAGAGTTAAGCATCGATTACATAGAGACGAATTTATAAAAGCCGATGACAGGGGGCGAGTTAACAGGCTGCTAGCGAATTCGCTGGCTTGTAGCTTGTAAACTCGCTCAATGTAATCGAGGGTTTAGTGATGAAGGCGTAGCGATGGTAGCCATATGTTAATACGATTGGGTGTGTCCAGGTGAAAGTGAACGCGCACCTGGGCGAAGCACGGCAGTACTTAGTGCTGCTGGGCGCCGGTAGTGCGGGGGGCGCGGGGGGCCGGCGGCTGGCGGCGGGCCCGGCGCGCCTGCACCTGCTGGAGCGCCGCTGCGCGCTCACGGCTGGCGTGCCGCCGCGGCTACTCGGGGTCTGGGAGATGCAGCATCTCAGGTATGCCTCTAAGCTACCAGGATAGCGACTGTGTGTTCCTTTTGTACCTATTGCAAAAGGCTTACTCGCGTTTCGTTCGCAGTCATAAGTTATAATATAATCGATGTTTTTGTATTTTGTACGTTTGTCGTCCGTTACTCGTATTTTGACAAAAGACAAAAAGTATTTACAAAAAATCTGGCACTGTAATTGAGTGGAATTTTGTAGTTTTGTTAACCCTTTCGTACTTTAGCCGGTGAAATCTATACATATTAGTCGGGTATCATTTAATCGATCAGCAAAATATTCTTATTTGGTAAGCAACTTATGGTTAGCAAACATTTATAAATCTGTCTGCAATTAATGATATACTGAACTGCTCTAAATGATTATGGTCAGCAAAGTAAATATTTGAGCTGCATTGAGCGACCCACAGTTAATCAAATTTTGGTAAGCAATCAGTAGGTAAGCAAAATATTCAATTTTGTCCATCAAAAAAAGGGGGCAAATTTACTGTCGTGCCGGCAACGCACATATGCCAAACCCACCATAAAATTTACAAATTTAACAGAGTCGACGGAGCTCCTCTTACGCGGAGCTCCTATTTCTGGATTGTTCTGGCCCTCCGGGCCTGATATAAAAACGAACCTAACCTAAACTATCTCATATTTATGATACAAATTTTGGTTAATTTAGGGCACAGTATAGATATAAAGCAGTAAAGAAGCTACAAACAAATGTTCGAAACGACGCACTCACACAGACGCACGCTTCTATGAGACCGCTAAGCGGACATGGCGGTGCTGTTAGACGCGAGTGTCGTCGCGTCGAGACGAACGGTTTCCTTTGCATTTTATATTCTTTCTTCTGCTTTCCGTAGTAATTCGGCTAATTGTTTAAAAAATCGATATCTGGGGATCTGTGTGGTCTCCGACAGCGAATCCGTTGACAGAATGAGAAAAAGTAGCCGCCATCTTGAACTTTTTAGTTATTCGACTGATTGCTTCCAAAATCGATATCTAGGGAACTTTGTGTTCTCTGACAACAAATCCGTGGACAGAATGGAGAAACGTAGTCACCATCTTGAACTTTTTGGTTATTTGACTGATTACTTTCAAAATCGATATCTCGGGATTTGTATGGTCTCCGACAGAAAATCTGTTGATAGGTGACTCAATTTCAAGAGTTATAGGATACCACACAGATCCCCAAATATCGACTTTCAAAGAATTCTGCCCAAAAAGTGGAAAGTTAAAGATGGCGGCTACTTTTTCCCATTCTTTCAATGGATTCGTTGTCCGAGACCACACCGATCCCAGATATCGATTTTCGAAGCAATCAGTCGAATAACTTAGAAGTTAAAGATGGCGGCTACTTTTTTTGATTCTGTCAAGGGATTCGTTGTCGGAGACCACACAGCTCCCCAGATATCGATTTTCGAAACAATCAGTCGAATAACTAAAAAGTTAAAGATGGCACCTACTTTTTCTCATGCTGTCAACGGATTCGTTGACGGAACCACATAGCTCCCCAGATATCAATTTTGGAAGCAATCAGTCGAATAACTAAAATGTTAAAGATCGCGGCTACTTTTTCTAAATCTGTCAACGGATTCGCTGTCGCAGACCACACGTATCGACTTTGCACTAACTAGCTGAGATACAATATTTTTTTATTTTTTTATTTTACTAAATGTTAGTTGACAACCCTTACGCTCAATTGGAGAGTAGGTATTTGTCTTGAAAAGTAGGCCTAGTTTCTTTACTGCTTTATTTGTATACCGTGTCTAGGGTGTGATTGTGATTATTTCTAAATTTGTGTGCCAAAACTTAACTTATAATTACTACTAGCCTCAAAAATACCAACGCTTGGGTGCTCGCGTCACGTGGTCTGATATCGCTCCGCCCACAAATAACGAACACTGCTGATTTTTCAAACTAAACGCAATCCACTTATTTATATAGATAACCATTATTTTAATATGCGCACCTCTAATTTAAACTGCTTACAGACATGTTTTCTCTGCTGACCAATTGTAAAATCTTGCTGCCCAAGTAATTATTTTGCAGCTCAACTGTTTATTAGGCAGGCAAATGATAAAAAAAAGCAGATTGATATTGGTTAAAATGTTAACCGTTTGTAAATTGTTTGCTGAACAAGAGCTGTAGCCCGATTTTTATTTATTGCCTGGCTGACC
The DNA here is from genome assembly GCA_946894065.1 of Acleris literana. Classification (NCBI taxonomy): domain Eukaryota; kingdom Metazoa; phylum Arthropoda; class Insecta; order Lepidoptera; family Tortricidae; genus Acleris; species Acleris literana. The sequence continues at coordinate 19,325,144 of OX335684.1, read as the reverse complement.
ATTTAATTACTTCCCTTTTAAGTCTACTAACGTTGCGACAGGCGGTACGGCGTGGTGGAGGGCAAGTTCTGCTTCGAGGGCGGGTCACACTGCGGCGCCGGCGAGGGCCTGTTCGTGCTGGTGTCGGACCAGGCGCGGCAGCTGGCGCGTGACTTCGAGCTGGCCGCGCAGGGCCGCCTGTCACCGCGCCGCCGCCCGCTGCACGCGCGCGCCAACGACGGTACACCACCTAACTTAACTTAATTTACCACAGGGATTATGACTACAGTTAAGATAATAACATCGCACAACCATTTAATAAAATTCCCGTACCTAAATATACTAAAAACCTAAGACAAACAACTATAAAGAGTAGCGAATTCAACAATGCCAAGACGGGCGGGTTTATTTTATACAAAGTTTCGTCCTAGCTAACGTTTTGTCAAGTAACTAATTTAAACTGTTAGTCATCTAGTCCATAACGGTTAAGAGATACGTACGCGGATGTATTAAGTAAAATTGAGGTTTTTGTGCAGGATCGGAAAGCCCAAAATCGAACAAAGCATTCCGACCGGATACTAGATTGTCGGAACTCAACGCGGGTGAGCGCTCTCTGCCAGCCGACCTCCGGTTGGAGGGCCCGGCGGGCGTGACCGGCGAGGGGGGAGCAGGCGGCGCGGCGTCGCCCTGCTGGGGCTCCGCCGAGCGCGCGCACGCGGGCGAGGGCGACACGGCCTCCGTGCACGGCGAGTGGGGCGGCGGCGTGGCGCTCGAGCGCTGCATGAGCTGCATGTCCAAGCTGGGTGCCATGTCACGCTCGTCCACGGCGGTGCTCACGCCGGGCACCGCACCCTTCAGCCCCGCCTGGACCATGGACGCCGTGCCCGAGGCGTCACCCGCCCCGGCTCCCGCCGCCCCCTGCCACTGCGCCCCCCCGCGCCCCCCTAAGCCCACGCGCCTCGAGCTCGGCGCTGGCCGCGCGCCCGCACCACCGCCGCACGCTTGCCCCTGTTCCAAACCAGAGGATAGCAATTTGAAAATAGGTCCTTATGAAAATTACGACGTACCTAAAGTTGCTTCTACAGAGGTAAGCCAGTCTCTCTCAAATTAAATGTTTCTTCATTTGGTCTTAAATTATTTATACTGATTACCCATTTAATTAAATTTGATATTTATTAAACAGATTGAAGGAGAATATTATGACACCCCAAAAAGACTCAAGGAATGCCTAAATGATGAATTATTTAAAGTAACTAAGAGCTCCACGTCTAGCGCTATTATTTTAAAGAAACCATGTGGATGTCTATTAAAATTCGGGAAGCGGCGACGGGAGGCGACGGTGGTGGAAACGGAAGAGAGTCTGGATCCGGCGAACTGCCCGTGCCGCCGCGTCACCGACTGGGCGCACAACTGGATCAGCCTGCCTTATTGCCGCAAGGTGACTACACCCGGTGAGAGTTCCGTTCCCAACAAAGAAAACTTGACACCTAATAGTAACGATCGAACGGCACTCTACGCGACGATAGATCTTTCAAGAAAAACGAAACGAAAAGCGTCACTATGTGGCGGAGAAGGCAGCGAGGAGTTAGCTCGGCTGGGCGCAGGCAGTGTAGAAGTGGACGATGGACCACTAGCCAACTATGAAAACCTAAGCTTCGCGCTGTCGCTGGAGCACTACGAGAACGCGCGCGCCCTGATGCGCCGCGCCGGCGTCACGCAGGCCGAGCTGGACGCGCTCGGCGCCAGCCTGCGGCCCGGCGCCTACCGGCTGCGCGCCGGTCGCTGCGCCTGCCGCGTCTGCGGCCCGCCCGCCACTACCGACGAGTACCTCATGATGGAGCCTAGCAAAATAGAACTAAACAAGCTGGACTTGACTAAGGCACCTCCCGCTGGGTACACGCCCATGTCTCCCATCGGCGGTTTCGCATTCCACACGCTGCGTCTCCCGGCGCGCGCGGCTCGCAGCCTTGGAGACGAGAAATCAGCCAGTAATCCCTCATTGTGTCCGGCGGCGCGAGCGGCTCTGCGAGATGTGGGAGTCACCGGTGACTCGAACGGCGCGGGTGACTGCGGCGCCAGGCCGGAGCGCACCGCGCGCATCGAATACCGCAAACGATCGAGTTCAGCGGACTCGTCGCGTTTCCTCGAGGATGTCAAGGAGTTCGATGGAAGCGCAGGTAGCCGCGGTTCTTCGTCGTCAGTGGAGACGTTGCGCGACGCGGCGCCGGGGTCACGTGCCGCCTCGCCCTGCGGCTGCAACAAGCTGTCGGACGCGGACAGCTCGGAGGCGTCGAAAGCGCGCGCGCCGGCTCCGGGCAAGGCAGCCGGCAACCGAGACTCATCCAGCAGCAATGACTCGGGCGTGTCGAGCTGCTCGCTGCGACGCGGCGCGCCTGGCGCAGGTGGCGGCGAGTTTGAGCTGCCGTTGACGACGGCGGCGGCGCGGCGGCACTACCGCACGGCGCGCCGCGCGGCGCTGCCCGCCGGGTCCATGCCTCCGCGCCGCGCGCGCTCCAGCGACGCCCCGCGACTAGGCTCCACCGACGCTACGCACAAGTCTTCGTCGGCCGAAGCCGAGGTGCCCCTTCTATCACTGAAGACATTAAGAGGTAATAAACAATGACAAACAGTTTATTGTTTCGAGTAAAGTAACAGACTTTTTTCGTGTATATAATGCGGTTTCTGTCGGCAGGCGTGCTGGACACGCACAGCTCATCGAGCGGGGCGTCGGACATGTCGGACTACATCGAGACGCTCTCCATCTGCTCTTCGCACTCCTCCACCGATACGCCCATCACAATGAGGTGAGTAATTTAAAAAAAACACGTCTTAACTAATCCTAATAATTATCACATTTAATTTCAGTCCAATCACATTTTTTTAACCTGCATACTCGCATTTTGTATATCTACTACATGTCCACCATCATCATAATTGTAGATAGTACGCGCTTGAAATGACTACAGTATTTGCAGGCCCCATTGCACAGTAGGGCTTTCAATTCTAGTCTAAGAGCAAGATGAATTGCCCTCATTTGATCGCAGGGCGGGCAGGCAGTGTGCCAGCGTGCTGCGACCGCGATCTGGCAAAGAGTATCAGCCGCTGGGCGCCCGGCTGGCGGCCACACTGGCGCCCGCGCAGTCGCCCGCGCACCCCGCACAGCCAGCGCCGACTGTGCACCCCGCACACCCGGCTCGCCCCGCGCGCCCCAAGCCGCACCTCTACTCCAATTTGCCGTGAGCGCGACAAACATTTCTTACTGACGCTACCACACTGGCCCCGGGAGCCAGACGAGTGAGATATATTATTTATTAAATTATATTGAACACGTGTTGCTACCGAAATAATTGAATACTGTGTATTTCTGTACTTATAAATTTGTAAAGCTCATGTTTTGTCTGTGTTTGTTGAGTGTGATCCGTCCACGATCTGTCCGCTCGTCCAGACGAGTCGTCCGCGGGCCGCAGGAGCAGCCAGTGCTTCTGTGACTGTGGTCTATCCCTACTTCCAAAGTTATTTTACTTCATTTTGACTATTCCCTCGACTCTACATTTTGTCATAATAAAAAATATATTACTAAAATAAATTATCATTACTGAAAAGTGATGTTATTGAAAATTAATTCTTAGTAACAAACTTATATAACGGAAAACAAAGAAGCGCCAGTCGGCGCCACCGAACGAATTACAAGACAGGTTAAATAAATTAAATAGTTGTTAATTTTTTATTCGAATACCTATTATATTAGGGTAAGATTCAGCCAAAGTATATCTTATTTCTAGTCATTTATACTACTTGTAAATAGACGGATGGCGGAAACGGGGGGTGTATAGTGCGGGGGGAAGGGGTATTGTAATATTTTGATACAGAGATTTACGACTGTACGATAACTCACTATAGCAATAAGAGTGCAACCACAGGTGATCGTATGTGTAATATATGAATAGTTAATTATATGATAGCGTAGAGCTGGTTAGTGAGGGGCGCCCGCGGCCTACACGACACACGACTCAACTACGACGCGGTGCCGACACGACAGAATTAACGATCATTTTTAAGGATTTTGAAAATTAGGAGAATCAGACAAATGATTGCGCCAATAGGCGTTTACAGCTGACACATTATAAAATTACATGGGTACAACGAAACTTCTTTACTTTTTTTTACCATGTCATTTTTGTTTCTTATTTTTTTCACACATTTCACCTTTTACTGCCACTTTGAAACGATTTTACTTTTGATTAACACGACTTGACTGATGAGTGACAGACAAACACTGAAAGCTATCGGACTGCTACAGTCTCGTTGAACCAACTTATTTCATTACCGTTCGCTATAATTTGTAGATTTATTTTGGTGGTGGTATATCCACCAACCGTAAGAAAAGCTATTGAAATTGAAATTTATAGAAGTGGCTCAAGGCTAAACTTAGCCACAGAAATAAAAAAAAGGAGACCAAGACCACTTACATAAATGACTTAATATAAATTTTTGGAGCTAGCCTTGGCTTCGGTAATGAATTAACGTCTATTGATGTACTTTTGTTAAATGAAGAGCTATTGAAAGGGCGCGGGCCGCGGGAAGACTGGATAGTGCAGGTTGTGTAGAGTGCGCTAGCAACTGAATTTATATAAAACTAATGTTAAAACTTGAAATTTCTCAATAAAACACCACTATGAATTATTTTGTTTTATTCACTGACTATACCCTGGTTTAATTACTTGGTAAGTAATAAAAAGTCAATTCTTAATAAGACCTTCATTGGATTCTGAGAACTGGCGTCACCTTGTAATATATATATTGTTAGAAAATGACTCCGTTATAAAAGTTCGAGTAACAGATTATTCAACCTCTTATTAGGAATATGATTGAAAAACAAACCTGTAGGCCAAGAGGAGATGCATTCGGCGATCGTCATCGAAAATACATAAAATTTACGTAAGCTGCCAGACGGACGGTCGCCTTGAGCGCTTATTAATTCTATAAGCAGAGGTCGGAATAGGCAGTGCTTATTAACCTAAACTTGACTCATGTTCATTCATGCGCGAGTGAGATGGGAATACGTTATTGAATGAAGATGCAACAAGTTTAGGTTAATAAGCACTACCTATTCCGACCTCTGTCTATAAGAGTACTACGCGTGGTAATTTTCGAAATCGTATCCGTTAGCATTAATGCATTTTGGCCTACAGGTTTGTTTATCAATCATATTCCTGTAAGCTAGCAATAAGAACAGGGGCTCTATTCAAGACGGTAAAAACAATATCGTATTTGATCTGTCATCGTATTGTCAACGTTTTGATAGCTCTTATTTTCTTGACACTAATGGCGGCTGACGTCATAATAATACCATAACAGGCAAAGTTCAGTTGATGGTACGAATTGTAGCCTAGTTGTTATTGTGTTAGTGTAGTGTAGTGTTAAAGTATGCAGGAGATGCAACCATTTTAACGCGATTACCCCTTACTATTAAACAAGAGCAGTGTTTAACGTTAGAACACCAACTTTTGTTAACAGGCTTGTTAAGACCCATTTACCCACATTACGGACGAGGGGCTCCGAGCAGATACTACACAAAAATTCAAGAAAAAAAAGGCCTTTGTAAAGGAATCTTAATCATCGGAGAACATTTCTCTTTGACTTAACAGCCCTAATTAGCGCGGCCTGGACGAAGACAAAAGACGGTTAGTGTAAGACAGGGACGGGTGATAGTGATGAGGTAAATGTGAGCGAGAGCGCTGCCATCTGGGTGCGCTGAAACTCGTGATAGATGGCTAGGGCTGCCAACCTTCTCAAGAAAAGGTCGTATAAAGATTCAAGATTTACTTTTTCGAGGCGAACAAGCTTTTCCCCTCCATGATAGATATCGTACCCGGTTTTTATTATACGACTATATTGGCAAATCTCGGCGCTCGTAGACTCACGCAAGGATGTACAATTTCAATGATTCTGGAATGGAGTATCAACAAAGTGGGTTAAGAAGCAATTATTTTAACTGACACAAATAAGGTACACATCTTTGATACCCTACTCCTATTATACTCATTTGTAAATATTGAAGATAAGATACATCTTCAATTAACACGCCATATCGGAGCAGTTTCAAAAAAATACTTCTGCAACACCAAGAATAAAGTTGAGTATGTTTGTTGATCTTTCCGGGTGCTTGTGTGTGTGTGTGTGTAGGGGGAGGGGGGGTCAATATTAGGACGCTCATTATAGGCCGCGATGCACCGCGCGACGACGTTTTTGACGCAAATACGACTTCAGTCGAGGTGGTGCTCGGGGAGGCATCCTGGGGCCTTTGCTGTTTCTACTAACTTACGTTCTGCATAATCTTGACGGAATATTCTGCCTTCATGGTATTAAAAGTAGGGGTAAAGATAATTCTAATTTGAGGTCTCAACGTTGTGGAACATCATAATCAATAGACTACAATGAAAAAAAAAAATTGGTCGCTTGTAACAAGATTGTGATTGTTGTGCATAAGCGTCTTGATCCTATACGAGCCTGACAAGACGATAGATACATCAACTAAGACGTTAGATACATGAACTAAGATGTTAGTTGAATCACTAGAGAACTTGCTGTTTGTTACTATCAGTTTTGGTTTATATAACTAATATCTTAACTATTGTATTCATTTTATGTCAACTAAGTGAAAATCTCTCTTTGTTGGCTCTCATTTTTTTGAGAGTAGTTTTCTATTTGTGCTATTACACATTATTAGAAAATTAAAGTAATGAATATTAACTATTAAACATTAGGTCGCACGGGCACTTTTACACGTATAATGGCGACCCCTACTTTCAAACCTGATATCTCTGGAATGACCTTACCGATTTGTATAATAATCTTCTCAATTTAACTAGCTTTCTTTTAAAAAAACTCTGTCAGCATGGGTTTGGGAGTTACGACAACGCAGAAGATACAACAGAAATAAAAATACCTCTACACATGTTAACCTTATCACGCCCCTCTTTCAAAAAACCATTATGTCGTATTTAAAGGCGCTGACCGTAAAAGAATTAACCGGAGCAGGGTTTCTTCTAAAACAAAAGAACGATATTTCCCCGAAATAAGTGGCAGTATCCAGTTCCGCCATTAAGCCTGTCGCTCAGCAATAAAGCAAAAGTCCAGTTCTTTTCCTCGTGATCTCGACTTTCAGACTTCATTTCAGTGAATAATTAAGTCAATAATCACACTTCTTTATAAAGAGCCTTTTTAAATCGCGCAGGGGAGGGGCGGCCGGCGGGGGGTGGACGCAGTAATTAAACATAATTAATGATCACGACATTTTTCACCGACCTCCTTGCTTTTTACTTTTGTAACTCAATCTACGCTTTGAGATGCAAAAACTGGACATTTTCCACCGCTCGGGAAAGCTGAAACTTGTTAATCAATGACCATTAAGATTTAGAAGTTGGAGAAAAACTTTTTCTTATGAAAATCTGCCACAAATAGTATTTCAAGCGAAGCCAAAAATCTTTAAGTAATAAAATATTAACCAAAGTTTTTACTTCAGCATCGTACACTAAGCGTCATTGGTCCGACGCATTCTGGTACAACCGACATTTCAATTAATTTCGCATGCCAGCTCAAACATAAAATTAAAGTTGCGTAGTAGATACTATAATATATGAAGTTAACTGTACTAGGTTATCATAAACAAGCAGTGCCCCTCCATTCTTCACAGCATTGATAGATAAGATAAGCGCCGGGGATCCCCTACCTTGCTTCCCTCCGGTGGCAGGTGCTGCCTGATGGTTTAAATCCAATGGGGGATTTCTTCGATAACAACATCAAATTGTTAAATGTACTAGGTTATCATAAACTGACAGTGTTCCATGTCGGATAAGCGTCGAATGAGGGAGACGCAGACGGTGGCAGGTGCCTGCCTGTTGGATCAGCGAGGAGAAGCGAGATGACGCGGGCTATAGGGGGTGATTTACTTGGTTATCATATTATAAACAAATATTTTCCTTCTTCCTGCTTCACCAGATGTTATCGTAATAAGATAAGGTTTCGTTTCACTGCAGCCAGTGTTTGTCTGATCGGCGGGCCTAAAGAGAAGATGTGGGGGCTATATCACACTAAGCACGGTCTTAGTACTTTGCAACATTGCTGTTTTAATACTAGCTATAATAATGTGAAGTTGTGAATTTATTATAATATGACAGTGTGTACCTTATGTCTATAACTACCTGTGTTAAAGTGGTGTTAAGATTTAGTTGTCAAAACTATGCAAATCGAGTATTTTTGGTAGGTTCATATTGTCTCACTGAAAACATTGTAGTACGAATGTATTTAAATTTGTAATCACCGCAACATATACCTTCGGACTTGCTAAGTATGATTATGAATGAAATATGCGGGTTTTTCGAGTTTGCCTAGCGTGAGTGAATGATAATTATAATTACGATAACACTAGCTGTACGATTAAGAGTTGTTACTAACACTCTTATGGATCTTGTTATTCGAAATAAATATATTGAATTGAATTAAATGACTCTGTAAACTTTGGCGCGATCATTTTATATGTGTTGGAGTTGTGGTAATCCTTCAGGGACCTATTTCTACATTACTGGTCTATGATGTACGGAAACGTAGATAGAATACTAAACTGTACCGAGATGTCAATAACGAAGCTAAAACGATCTAGCGACCTAACCTAACCCAGCATTAGCATATCACTTAGCCAATATCAAAATGAACGCCTCACGACGCCACGCTACCGCCGCTATCAAAAATACCCATGCATCTGATTAGTGGTGAGGCAGTTAGGAGTTATGCAAATGGCCCTAATGTGTGCACTTAGCGGTGATGCGCTCGAGTGCAGTTTTAGCACGGGGGGTGCAATCTGCATCTTATCAGCAGCCGCCGAGGTTTCGTTAAGCGGTGACGTTGTTCTTATTTTGAATTACGAGTATTATGAAAATTTGTAGGTTCATACTTAAAGACACCATTCAGTTACCGTAACTATTACTGTATTATCGATTGATTCGTCAACGTAATCGTAATGGTACCGCTTCATCATTCCGAGGCTGTTATCCGAGACAGCTGTTGCTGCAGTGGATCATTCTCATCGCAGGCACGGGACATAGCATCAAACATACAGTACAATTCCGGTTGCCGAAACTACGGTAGATAACGATTAGATAGCGCATGTAAATGAATCCCTCGCGTGATGGATGGACGCGTGATACCGCCAAGCTTGCTTTTATTCTTAACCGCTACTGCGTGGAAATCGAGTTAGTATTAAGTAGTTTACTATCCCAATCTCAAACCATTTAATACTGGTAAAGCTACATCTGAGCCAATAGAATAGATGACAAACGCAACTGACAACATTGTGTATGATTACACAATCATTAATGTCAGTATTTACCACTACACTAACAACACACCTAGATAAATTACTACATACAATTAGGTACATTATTTTATACCTGTTCCCCAGAGGGGTAGGCAGAGACCACTTCTTTCCAACTGCTATTGAGTCGTGTTTTGGATTAAGATCATGATTTTCGTTGTGGAATTCTGTTACGTGTAAGTACCTCATAAACAACATGCTTCTTGCTTAAAAAGTTGCACACTTGTTAACTAAGTGAACAATAATGTCAAATACCTAAATTGCGGGACGCGCGCGAGTCTCCCGTGTGGAGCCGGTTCCGGTTACCACAGGTCTGATGGCACTAAGTTCTGAGGCTAATGACTGTTAAGATGCACGAATTCGATCGAATGCCACAATCATTCTAAATTCCAGGTACGTTTTTAGTCAGCTTTTATTTTTCTAAATTCCATTTTTTTTTAATTTTACCTGATTCCCTGTACACCAAAATAGTCACCCTTCAGTACGCACTTCGCTAGCTAAAACCTTAAGCAAAGAAAATGGCCTGACTGTGTCCGATTGACAGTCCAAATTCTAACTTCTCTGGAATGTGGGCGTGTTTCCGGAAACACCGGCGCAGGCGGCGGTCTCACTGGCGGCCGTGACGACGAACGTCATAAAGGCGCTGCGACCGCTTCCGCGACACCCACGACGAGCCATAAAGGACTCGTTTACACAAGTGTTTGTTTGTTTATCCGTTGACCGGAGGAGACGGCGCTTGCATTTAAACAATCTATCTGATTCATTATCATCGTCGTCACTAATATTTACGTCTTTCCATTTTCTGTTAACGTTCCCCACGACGAATCGAATGACTCGTGAACTGTCGATTCAGTGATCAGCTTCAAAATGGATAAGGACAATAACACGAGTACAGAAGATAACCTTCATAAATAACTAAATTGAAATCCGACGTTATCAAACTTGGAAATCTTATCGCGACAGGGTTGACAGGTGATTTTTGACTAATAAATTTTCATGGACTCCGATAGAGGAAACTATTTATATGTACTAGGTACGTTTTTTAGGGTTCCGTACCCAAAAGGTGGCAACGGGATCGCGCGTTGTCCGTCCGTACATCTGTCCATCTGTCCGCCCATCCGTCTGTCTGTCATCGGGCTGTATCACATGAACCATAATAGGTAGAAAGTAAAATGCTATTTTAACTGGTTTCAAGTTTAGAAAATGTTAAAAAAAACCTTAATTGCCGCCAATCAGCAGTATTCGCGTTGTTATGTTTTGGTGTAGGGATAAGATCACTTGCGAATTTCTTAGCATAGAAGCGTCCTCAGGGCTGGCAACACATTTGCAGTCTTACGACTGTAGTCTCGATAATGCAAATGTCTTTGGGTCTCAGTTCCCACTTACCCTCAGGTTATTAGCCTTATTTATTTATTTAATAATTACAATAATAAGTTCACAGTAAATACCAAAACACCTACATTGTTAGCACAAAAAGTGAGTGTACAAAAAGAAAAGAAAACAGATAAGTAGGTACACATTACAAACTATATTAAAAATGTGTCGAAAAATATATTGCATTCAGGCAATGGCGTATATGTATATTTGAACAATCTTGGCCAGAGATCCGCGAATACGTCGGCATCCTGGACCTCGGACACGAGAGTGTTCAACAACGCTAGCGCCCTAGCCGAGGGAAAGTTTCTAGCTCTACGAGTCCTGACTCCTTCCTATCTATGTCATAAAGGAAACTTTTAGTCCAGCCCTATCAGAGTGCTCGCTAGCGCGGCATCTAGCGCGCATTTCCGAAGTATCCGCCTTAATGCGCTGTCGTTTTTAGCGAGTTAATAATTCGATAAATCGGTCCGTATCGGCGTCTTTATCGCTCGTTATCTGTCAAGGTATGCTCGTTTGAATATCGCTGGAACTAATCGCGGTTATAACTTTATTTTTATTGATATGGATTAATTTAAGCAATAAATATGCAAAATAAAATAGATAAAACCCTAGAAAAGATGCTTACGGCGCACGTGAGAGATCACCTCGAACGTTTATGTCAATTCTGAGTTCTTGTTGTGCATTAAGAATAAAGTGTAAAGATTGATGTTAGCTGACCCGCCTCAAATCATATATTTCATTCAGACTTTTACAGCCGCACGCTTTATTAGGACGCCACTTCGCTAGTCCTACAGATTATGCATGAATATTATAAAAAGTAAATTATTATGCATTTGTCGGTCACAACGATAGCGAAATTTTAAATTGTGGTATTATTTTATATTTTAACGTCCCGCGTACAAAAACTGTACATAATTACACGGTCAATGTAATAAATATACATGATTTTAGGAACTCTAATTCATTCAAACTAGGAAAGTAGGTTTAAGTTTTGACAGTTTTGCAGCAGGCCCGAAAATGATTGCTGGAATAGGGAAACTGCGACAGGAAAAGAAAAGACAGGGAAAAACTCTACGGCGAAAACTTAATGCAGAAAAAAACGCGAATGGATATTGAAATTGAGCCAAACAAGACGTTAAACTTGTCGTTAACTTGGGACAAAAACAAAAGGAGGTGTCAAGACTGACGCGTGTATCTGTGTGTGTGTATGGCATTGTAGATCCCGAACGAATAAATCGATTCGGACGCGCTGTAATAAAAATGTTGATGACATATCGGCTCTGAAAGCAAGGGTCGCCGTCATATCTGGGGTTTTTATCTATTCAATTGTTACAAGAATAAGAATAAGATATCTTTATTTCGAACAACAAAATAAAACTCAAATAAACCGAGGTGACAGAACAGCTTGGTCCTATTTTGCCCAAATTGGCGTCATGGTCGCTGCCAGTAGGTTGCCCCGAAACCGCCGGAAAACGACAGCTTTTGGCCAGAAGAAGACGAGCTTGAAGATATTCTATAGTTTCCAGGGTTGTGTGAACTTGTGTAGGAGTGCACACGCTCCGACGACTCCGGCGCAAGCTGCTCCTGCATGCGTGGATAAGGCTTATAATCCTTGATAAGGTGCACGCTCGCGGCACGCGCGGCCCCGCCGCCCACGCAGTTCTAGAAACTTGCAGCTCATTCTACGTGTACAATTTATTTCGAACTTAATATGAAATTAATATTGTGTGTTAATGACATTCGAACTTTAAACCGTGTGAAAAGTTCAAATTGTATGAAACTGTTCGTTGATACTTATTTAATTTTGCGACCATTAAATATTTAGTGAAAATTCTGTAAAAAGTGTTTTATCATATCAAACATATTACGGTTTTTATCTAGAGCGCACAGTTTCCGAGACAAGTCACGTCAAGCCTCCTTTAGCGATATAACAGCGCTATACGAGTGGTTGCAGGGCCCGTCCACCGTAATACCGCCCGCGGCATGCTAATCCAGGCGCCGCTTTGTTGCACAAAAACCGAGCCTTTGACGCGCCTCGAGAGCTCCCGGCAGGTATTGCGTTTACTTTTCGCGCAAAACTCGATCATTAAAAGTGTAACATACGAGCATAGGCAGTAGTACTTTAAAATGCTGACAAGATTAAGTACTTAACTGCTCTCCTTTTTTTACTTTTTTTGTGTTTTAGCGTCATGAACCTGACGTAAATCACAAAAGCATTAATTCATGACACAAAATACAAATGGTTCACTTGATTCAGCACAACGCAATTATGCTACAATTTAGCAATAATTAACCAGTCAAATTGACGCCTTATGTAAGAATAATTTCTATCCCCAACAATGGTGAGGAGAAAATCCCAATCTTAAAGGAGCTGAACGGACAACTAAATATTAAGGATAACTGTATGTATGTCCCCTCAACGAGGCCCAACAAGCCCTTACCTTTTCTTCTACACTGTAAGAAGTTCCGTTCATGCTGTTCCTCTCACTCTTGAATTCTAAAAATAATTTGTGAGAAAGAGGTAGGATTATTGAACTTTAGAAGGTCATGTTTGTGAGCATCCCGTCGGCTAACGAGCGGCGCCCGCGCTCCTGTTTGCCCTCATCTGCATTCCGCGTGCGCGCCGCCCCCGCCCTCGCGCCCCTCTCCCTCTCCCGCGCCCCGCGGATGGGTCGCCGTCGCCGGTCGCCGGAGGCATCCAGTTATTGAATTCTGAGGTGTGCATTGACGCGCGTGTATAGGATTCGAGGAATGGCTCGGGTTTCAAGGTTCTATAGGTTAGTAATATTTAGGTAAACGTGGCCACTGCTGTCTGAAACTGAAAAAATAGAAAAATCTGATACCATTCAGCAAAGTATGCCAAACTGTATTTGAATGAAATTCCAAATTATGTTTAACCGGCTACTTAGATACAATAACACTCATAACGGTTGCTATAACACGAATAGTGTGACTGAGATTTTAAGATATTAAGATTATTATTGTAGAGCTAGCTCGTAGCTCAAGAATAGATACCGTTGTAGAAACAATGGAGTAAAAGCAACATTTTATACCGAGCAATACTTTTAATTAGAGATACATTGTACGGCACGACGGGAAAACTGAGAAGTAAATCTTGTTTGACCCTTGCCCTAGCTTATTGTTTTTTGCCATCCTCGTGCGTTGTCCTTACTCAGTCATTACAAGGTTAGCTGGAAGAGATCCCTTATAGGGATAAGTTCACCTTTGTACATTATTTACTTTCATGTAAGTGTTTTTTTGTAAAATCTTTTTTGTTTGGGCAATAAAGAGTTTACTTACTTACTTGCCCCTGTGCGATCCACTGAGCAGGCGCTCATTTAGCGCTGCCTTTTATTGTTTTACACAAAATACTACCTAAGTCTACTGTGGGCATATACACGGCATTGCTTTGTTTTGTCTAAACCTTTGCAAGTACCTTAATTACAAAAGCATATTATTTTTGAGTTGTTAAGGTCGCACACAGTCGCATCCAAAAATAACGCCTTGTGCCAAGAATTTACAAGCCTTAATATGATAATACTACAGTAAGTATGTGTAATTAGCTATTCAATATACAGTTCGTTCGTTCAAATAGTGTGCATGTGCATTGCAACCCTATGAAGTCGCCGAAACCGCTCTGCGCGCGCCGCGGCGGAGGTTTCTTTGTACCAATTGTGGCGGCACATCAAAGCATGCAAACTATTTGAACGAACGAACGAACTAACTATACAGCGGTATAAAAACTGAACTAAAAAAGGACACCAATTGAATAAAACACGTAACAGAACCAAACGTGATTAACAAAAATGTCTGCGAGGGATAATTCCACGCGTAATCGCCGTCATCAGCGCGCCATTAATCGCCGAATTTTAACTAAATCGGTTGATCAATTTTAATGAGAGCGCGCAATCGGCGGCGATGCCCTCTCATTAGACGCCCTCGAGCGGCACGCATGCTCGTCAACGAAAGTGCTGTCATTTGCAAAAAAAAAATGTATTAAAAAACGTACGTTGCATTTTACCATAAAATACTCGCATGACATTTTATTCCAAACTTGCACAATTTTTTTTCCATGATTATTATTTAGAAACATGAAAGTTCACTAACTTGTATAATAGTTTGTAAGTAATTTTATTCGATATACAATACAGGCAATATGGATGGAATGGACCGGTCCTTGCTTGCGGGAGGCCAATGTCCAGCAGCGGACGTCTTTCGGCTGAAATGATGATGGTGAAAAGGATAATTATAAAACTGGGCTTAATTTACATAAACGTAAAAACGAAATATATATTACGTACATCAATTTAGAGTGACTTAACATTATTAACATTAATTAAAGGTGTATTCTACACCTGATAGTCCACTAATTTGTTAAGAACAACAGTGTAACAAAACGGCGCACCTTGTAGTGTCCCATAAAGCAGCGCGACATGTAACTGCAGTTGGCTGCAAGTCTCCAGGGAGAGTGTAACGCAATTACGAGCGCTGTAAGCGCTGCCTAGTGCCCCGTTATACAGCGCGCGGCGCGGGGTAGGCGCGCTGCAGCCGGGCCTGACGAGGCTCTAATCACTTTAATGGCATTAAAATCAAGAGCGGACTGCGTTACCTACTTAAAGTAAATTAAATACGTTAAAGAGTAGAAAATCCGGAAAACCCGTATTTATAAACCGTGAGATAACCTTGTTTTAGTAAAAGTAACCCCATCAAAAACATGAATGTGATAAAATGCCAAGTTTGTAAATGGTTTCGATTATAAAAAAGTGAGATCTAACTGGAGATCAAATTCTTTCAAAACTCTTCAGATCACCTTTCACGTCATGCATAAATGTTAAAATTATTTGTTATGTTAAATTTTGCTACTTAATGGCACGAGTTGGCAAGTTTTTACCATTCAAATTTAATCTTTCAGTCTGAGTACAATGTCATTGGCAAAGATCTAGGCAAGGCAAACATTCAAATAAGGTTTCGAAGTTAAGATATGGATAAGTTAAGGAAGTATTTAACTTTACGTTCAAAACAATCAAGTAGAGGAATTTGAAAAAGAAAACTTGCTAATTCACACTATTAAGGTAGTAAATAACATTAAAAAATCATTTTAACATTTGAACGTTGATGACAGGAACTGTGATTTAAGGAGCTTTAAAAGAACTTGGTTTTCAGTTAGGTCTCAAATATACCAGTCTCTGAGTTTTAGTCTACTGACGGATGGACAGACGGACAGAACGGACATGGCAAATCGATAAGTTCCTAGTTTGAGTTGGGAACCCTAAAAATAGGCTGCCACTAAAAGTAGATATTTCTAAAAAAGCCAGTTATGTTTTTTGTATTATATAGGAAACATAATATTTTAATAAAAAGATAATAACTTAACTATTTTCCATTCAAGTGTTGAAATATTCGAAGTTTACGCATTTTTCTTTTACTTAGAGCTGTTAAACATATACATATACATATGTGTAAGACATAGTCGCTCGTCTTTTTTTTAAACTTGACCGGCACATTGCCATGTATCTAGAAAGTGCACAGAAAGTTCCATTGCATACCGTTACAAAATTACACGATGATTGTACTATGTTGTACACATTAACTTAACAAAGCTAACATGCTTTATAACGGCGGGTAAAAGAGCGATTACACAGCACGTAGCATCATATTATGCGGCGTTATGGCGCGCCGGCAAATTACATGGAAGTTAGATCGCTAACTGCGGCCCCGCAAGCGGCTCATAACATTTAAACAAGTGAAGTTTTTATGTGGAGCCGCACAGTGCTTTATGACCACGCACACATGGACACCCGGAGTTTGTTACTTTTCGTAATTCTAACTTTTTATTTCCCAATGTTTCGCGAACTCGAATGATAATTTAGTCGAATTGGTTTCAACAAAACTATGTAATTAGAAAGTGTATGTTATTTTTTTACACAGTTATCAACGAGTTCTAGTTCGTACAAGTACAACTCATCTAACGTAACTTTATTGTTTACAAACAACGGACACCCACCAGGGGCTCTATCCTACTTGGTAAAACCATATTGCTTCTGACATAATATTATAATATTGTTAACGTTATGATAGCTCTTATTTAAGTATAGTAATTGCGGCCGAGTTAAAACAAAATACTTGTAAAGTCCACGTCAAACTTTATCAGTTAAAAAACTAGCTTGTGTTAGTAACTAAGGTTAAACGTCAGACAAAGGTCCTAGATTTAGGCCGTTGGGCCTTGCGCATGGAGACTCATTGTAACAAACGTGCGTACAAGTGCAGCAAATAATCTACTACTCGCTGTGTATTCCAGAGGTCAAGTTACATCCCGTACGTACCAACTCGTTGACTGCTACAAAATTAACACCACGGTATATGTACTTGCTATGTAGACTTAAGCTGTGTGTGGCTGTGTATAGGACTCGCACGACACATGCAGATCAGGCGTGTGTGTGTGCAGCTAATTTCGTTTGTCTTCAACGAAACTCATTAAAACTCCGAATTCGCGACGCTCCGGGCCGTATTTTTAGGGATCCGCCGCCGTTTAAAGTGGACGGCTCTCTCCCTGCCGCGCCACTTGAGAAGGAACGCCGGCTCACGTTGGACAAACAAAGAAGGGTGACGGCTAATTGTAACATTAATAAGCACAGAGTATTGCATAATTATTTTTGATCCTAATTGAATGTTACGTTATGTTGTAAGCCTATGACAATATACAAAAAACATGTGTTAGGTTTGAACATACTGTCACATGTCTTAATTGTAATGTGATTCATAACATAAGGCAATAAAACATTATTTAACACGATGTTCAAGTTTCTATATGCCTAAACTTGCCAACGATCGGGCTGCAATGATTGGATTCTAAAGCAAAGACATACAACACAAGGTCTACAAGAGAAAGCACGTGGCCGTACGTGCACTTTTACAAGTCTAATTCTGCCAGTCCTTAACAATATAGTAAGTATAGAACGTAGAACTTTTCGTAGAACCTCGACCGTAAGATCCACCTCGGTGCTTTTTGCCGGACGAGTTTAGAGGCGGAAGCAATATGCCGGGACAAAGCAGCGGGAGCCCGTTATTAGTCCTCGCTGGTGCCGGGTAGCTGTTAGCCTACACGGTAACTAGACAATGAGGCTGTATAAGGGCTTTGTAGAAGTAGTTGAACCCTATTATATAAAATGTTATTTGAAAGGCGTTTGCGAACTACTTGTTAGCCTAGCTCACCACTTCACAAACTTTTTAATAGGGTAATGGATGTTTTCTATCCTCAGGTATGTAAATTGTGTATACTACAGCGTGTGAAAGGAAAGATGGAGAGAACTTTGGAAATCTGCCCTAGAAATTACAAAAAGATTCTTGGAGACATTTAGAGAGTATTAAGCATGTGTTTATTAACCAAAAAATAAAAAGAATGTCCTTGAAAGTTACCGAAGACTCCCTGTGAGAAAGTTTCACAATTTGAGACATTTATTATCGGTGCAATTAAGTACAATACTAGTGGGGAGGGGGTCGCTATTTCTAACAAATATCAACATCCCAGTACTTACACTTTATTTATATTTCCCACCTATTGAACCGATAATTTATTGAGGAGCCCGGCGAGTCAGACGGATGGGCGCAATAGTCGGCGCGGCCATAAACGCGCCATTTATCCGCGCGCCGATCGCGCCGACCAATCTAAATGTTCAGCGAATATGGATTTGGTGGTATTTTGTGACACAGTAAAGGCTAGTTAATTGACGAGCTATATATTTAGTTGCACCGTAATTAAAAATATGATTGATAAAAAAATAATTTATAGGCGCTAAGAGTCTGTGTAATGACTAGGACGTTCAAACACAACAAACAAAATCGGGAGGTATCCTGTATAAGCTGTAAGGTTTCATACATATAAATTACACAATGTACATCAAATTATCGCAATATGTCATTTGCCATCGATGAAAGTTTGTAAATAAAGCTGGAGATCTATTCTAGGCGGTAAAACTTATATCGT
The DNA here is from genome assembly GCA_946894065.1 of Acleris literana. NCBI lineage: Eukaryota > Metazoa > Arthropoda > Insecta > Lepidoptera > Tortricidae > Acleris > Acleris literana. Next base: position 19,306,431 of record OX335684.1, on the reverse strand, counting down.
ATCTGACCTATTTACTATGGTATTGTTTTCATTTCGGCCGCTATTACTGTCAAGTAAATTAAATAAGAGCTATCAAAACGTTGACAATACAATAACAGGTTAAATATGATATGGTTTTTACCGCCTAGAATCTCGGCACTGGACGTGCAAATAATCGTGGCTTGTTTCTAGAATGTCGACTCACAACACCGCACAATAATATTAGCGCTTTTAGTTCGTTTGTTGTTTCAGAGTTCCGAATATTTCTTCTTTAGACGTAACTGAGTATTTACTAAAGGTCGTGCCCTTGGAATTGCGTTGGCATAAATCTTCGTCCATGATAATGAGCGACACACCGCTTCCCATCAGGTGACATTGCTGTTTGGCCTTTATCGGCTATGAAAAAATGCCGGTATCCAGAGCCCTCATTGATAGACTTCTATTAAAGCATAACATGCACGCTGTGCACTGCGGCGGTATGGAGGCGATAATGGCGGCTGTTAAGGCGCCCGCCAAGCTCCCGTGCCGCTTGATAACTTGTAGGTGGTAATTATCGATGCCGCGCTCAGCCGGCCGCGACGCCGCCGGCGGCATCGCCTCTTAGAATCTGCGCAGTGCAGCTGCTTTATATCTCACAGGATTGCTTAGAAGCCTTCAAATCAAAACTCTACCAAGGTCAATTTGAATTGAAAGCGATAATTATGGGTACGACATAACAGTTAAAGACTAATTAGGTATCCGAATTTGATAGGTTTGTGATTTGATTTCAGTTATATGTAAATTAAAGGTTTCGGTAACGTTATAAGGGAACAACTTAAAATTCCGAATTACTTTTTTCCGAATATTCAGTTGTACGAATTTTCATTTTTCCGAAAGCTATATTTACGCTTGAGCTATTTTAGATTAAATCGATAATTTAATTGTCATACGTAGGTTAGGTTAGGTTTGATTTACAAGCGATAACAAAAAGAAGAGTCTTCTATCAAAAAATTACGTTCGCAATAATGAAAATTCGGAATTTTGATCAATTCGGAATTATGTAGTGTAAATACCAGCGTTATAATCTTAATAGAAATGGCTGCCACTATTTACAATCAGTTAAACATTCATAAACTGGTTTTATTAACTAAACTTTGTACCACATCTCAACTAACAAAACTGGTTTCCATCCAAATAACGTGCGAATACGTGAAATCGGTGAAACTGACTGCTCTGCACGCCTGTGCATCTTTCAGTTAGCAGAGACTTGCTGAAGCAAACTTTTACTGCTTTAACTGCACCATCCCCCCTTCCTCCTCCCCCTTCGCCCCTCTCTCGCCGGGCTTAAACCCCAATTGGTGTTCTTGGAGGCGCATTGTCCGCGCCTGTCGGGCTTGCTCTAGTGCCGCTTTTCTTTCTCCTTGTTCCTAGATTTACATTCATTTGGGTTGGAACAATTTGTTTTTAATTTACATTTTTTTATTGGATAGTGTCGTCGGTTTTTGCTACGGGAAGTAATGAGACAAACTATATCAAACAAAGATAACACAAAATACTTCATTTATAGTATTTATTGAAAGTAGATAGGTAGCAATTTCATTATTATTATTTTCTGAAAAAAAAAAATGTTTTCCTTCGAAGTTGGTAAATATTATTTCAACGCATTGGATTCTTAAGCCACTTTAATGTCAAAAAATGGTAAAAATTAAAAACACAAATGTCACAAGTATAAACTACTTACAAAAAAACTGTCAGTTAAAGGTAAGTCAGTTATGAGGTAGAAGGACCCGTTTTTGGCTATTTTTACACCGTTTTTGGCCACTCTGAATTTAAGTAATACGTAAAGCATTATGAAATTACAAAAATATTTTATATTTCGTCTTTATAATTATCTTCAGTACTATTTATATATATTATTTTTAATTTTACAGTATTTTGATACTCATTTTAACCTTAAGTGGCCAAAAAGGGTACAGTGGCCACGAACGGTACTTTTACCCCACTGTTCTTCAAAATAAATAATTTATCGTAGTTTGTAGTTTGATCGAAAAACTAGATGTGTAGTATTTAAATTTAACTGATATGTGTTATGGTATTTAAACTTTATGCTATGCGTGTTATGCAATAATAGTGAAGATAGACTTTTGAATGCATTAAAACTCTAAGTTCACTTCGCTCCCGTAGGAAATTAACGCACGCACCGCATCCAGTTCAAGTGCCATTGTTCGGCGCACTCGAAGATTTTATGTCACGTATTTAATGAACTCCTCCATATGTGTACATGTATAGGAGCTCCACAAGTTGAAGAACGTTAACAAAGCAATAGTATACTTTATGCCAATACCAGAAGAACTTAGGTATACGCATAAATGGTTGTTCTGTGTCTTTATTGTTTTGGGCCGTGAGTGAAGGGCCCATCAATACCCACCTGCCACTCAGCGGCGGCGAGGGCGCGGCGGGCGGGCAGACCTCACTAATGACTCCGCAGACAGCTTTCTCAACGAAGATTAATATTGAAAACGGCCAAATTATTTATTATTGAGACTCTAATCTGTGGCACATTGTCTTTGTATTGGTTGTCATTATGTTTTATATATGAACATATTTTACATAGAGGTAGAACGTTAAGAGGAATAATTATTATCAGCAAATGTATACTGTAGAACTCATAAGTTGAGACGACCTTTAGCAAAAGCCCGTGTTCATAGCCATATTTCCGCTGACGTGATGACTATGACGATGGTATATGGTGATAATGAATGCTAAGGGATCTTTTAACCGATCGTTCTCAATTTTATAATATTGTGGCAAAAAAATGATGAGAAATATTATACAAACAAAACGCTACGGTTTTTAGTCACACCCGCTTAGACATTATCAGATGCCCTGAATGCTGAAACAGTAAAGACATAAGAAAACACCTGATATCTCCACAGTCACGGAAACCTCGTATTTGTTCTGCAAAATAAAAGGTTTTACGTCTCTTTATCTCACAGAAATCATGTTAAATTCTCGCGAAAGCGCGGCGCAGATCTGTCAGAGCGGCGCGCGGTCGGAATCACAATGCGGGCACACCTGCCCACCTAACCGCTACCATAAACCTACAAAAGTACCCCCTATTACGGAGCTATAGGGTGCATCTGTGTGGTAGTAAAGGGTTGTGTTGCAGGGTGTACCGAACGCACTTTTACGCGATCGAGTGTTCGTGTCGATTGTTTCATTTCTATCGGCTAGGGGTGGGGGAGATTCGTTCTACGGCCGCTGAATACAAACGTGCCCGTGTCCATAGTACCCACAAACTACACAATCTATATTTACTTTGATGTACATTACAAAAGCAACCCGCCTTAAACTGTAACTACTTCTGCAGCTAGCCTGCATCTTCATGCAACGCACAACCTAAACCGCTAAGCCTAGGACTCGAAATTTGGAGGGATTATTCAAATTATGGATATCAAAGGGGATATCAAAGAAAGAACTTTCTGAAAGTCGATCTCTATCGGGAGGAAATAGAGTTGCGGGCAACTAAATAATACTACGTGTGCGAGTTAGCGGGCGACTTCCAGTAAGTTATAAATGTGTACATACAAGGTATAGTTCCATTGAGCGAGGTGCAAAGAAAAATATCTACGAGTATGAAATGTTTTGAATACAGGCTATGGTGTTATTAAATATAATTAAATATGAATGGTGAAGAGGCAGTCTTATTCTCACAATAAGAGAACATTTTATGCATAGCCTTCAAATTTGCGATTCTAATAGTCGGGTAATGTCGACAGTAAATAATTTTAGTATCAAGTTTCTTTCATGGCCTAAGGCCGATGTTTAATGTTTCGTTTTACTTATTTATGCAAATGTGTTTGTTTGTGTTTACATCAAAATAAAGCAACGGATAACACACTCTATTGGAAAAAAGGAAAGTAAAAACTTTGCTACGCAAAAACTCACGAAGAAGTTTATTAATGAGAAGTTTAGGTGGCTAATGGGCTAGTTTCTAAAAACTTTGACACTTTTACAATTTCGGAAACTTTCGTACTTAATATTATTTTATAAATCAAAATAATATAATTTGCAATTAATCGGAAAAAATCGGCAGTACATAATTTTACCATCATTATTTACCATAGTACAAGCGTAGAGCTTAGTTTGGGATTTGAGACTGCGTCAATCTGTGACACGTTGTCCAGGAAGAATGTTTATTTAATTATTACCTATCTGACGAGCTAATTATAACAACTGACAGCGATACTGTTTGTCGAGTAATTACTCTTGCTCGTCCTGTTGGCGTACAGCGGGCGATCAGCCAGTAGTGTTAGAGATCAGCCAGAGTACTTGAACGCGAACGAATCCTGCATTATTTAGCGATTGCTTAGCGGCCGACGTGATGTGTAATCCGTGCTGAGACGTCGCTTCCGCTGTGGTGTTATTTCGTAAAGCCTCTTGACTCTGGGTTGACTTTCATCAGCAAACGGTTTCATATTCGCCTTGCTCAAAGTCCCAAATTCGAATTTGTTATGTTATGTAAATAATCAAGTCGACTGATAGCCGTTTCTCCATCTTAGCAGACTAAGTCTACTGTTTTTTTTTTAATGACATCATAGACGATAATATCAAACCTTGCAGCGAGCTTCAAAGTTTGATTACTTACTTACTTACTTACTTGTTACATAAGCAAGAATATAGTATGACACAGATGGAGAAACTAAAATCGATAGAAATATGCGTTAGAGAATACCACCACTGATCCTTAATGAATTAGCGGATTCATCACTCTTGACACGCAACTAGCGACATAGCCTTATTATTGTATCAAATAGGGCCCGTAATCGCGTGTGTAATCTAAGGCGTGTACACAGTTGTGCTGATCGCAGGGCAGCCAGAGGTAATTAATATCTTCGTTGATGACGAGATCTCGATTATGGAGAACATGAAAAAACGGGTGGTGTCGAGATGTAAAGCGGTGCGATTACCGGAGTGACATGGAAAATGAGGGAACGGCCCAGGGCTGAATTTTAGTCTTTTGCAAGTGATCTTAAGGCGTTAAATCGATATTACATAAATTAGGGATTAACTCCAAGGTCATTCTTTTTTCCCCTCAACTGAATTGAGGCCTATATTCCGATTCCGAACAGAAACAACGTTTAATTAAATTTTAGGTATATATTTAAGTTACTTTACTCTTGCATTAGCATTATGATGTGTGTGTGCAATCACGTAGAAGATGTCAATGGAATCGCAGTTATCTTGCGATCGAAGCGCTATGACCACGTGTGTATCAATTTTGTTCTAAACAATTGTTTGGATAGGCTTTATCTTCGCAATCTATAACCACATCTCTCAACTGATTGGCCTGTATTCTTTTGAAAAACAATGGCTAACTGTTTCAATGTTTGTTTTTAGACCTTTGTTATATACCTATTTACTGCAGGAGAAGCAAATTGACCACGCACGATTCCGCGAGGCTGTGCGTTCGTACCTGCGACGAGATTTGCGACGTGCTCCGCGACGAGCTGACGGCGCGAACAGGTACTCGGCACGGCGCTAGTAACGCGACGTGTATTCGCGTCACGTCGCATCGCCTGCGCTCGTACTTTGTATTGACCTTTAACATCGACATTTTAGTTTTGACGTGTTTGATTATTCAATAAGCATGACATTTGTGAAATAAATCATGCAACGAAAGTACGTGTAGATCGAACAATAGTTGGTCATTGTGCACGTAGTAGCTAAGTCAACGTTCGTTGTCGTTAAGTAGTTTGGGACTGGGTTAATTTATGTCAGACTGTACCTACCCTAAAAAAAAAGAAACCAATATTGTTTCTATTTTTTGCCATTACTGGCTGGTCAAGTCACAGACAATTTTAATTACTTTTTTTGCCACCAATGGACAAGCAGGCAGACGGCCCACCTGATGGGAAGTGGCCACAAACCGCTGCCTAAGGACATTTGCAACGCCGGAGGCGTCACCAATTCGTTGCCGTCTGCGCCTATATCGGTGACTAACAGATGATAATTATAATTTACGTTCGTAATTATCGTAAACCTCCGTGCACTGTATCGCTCCCGCATCGACGCGGCGCATCAAGAATGCGCGGCGGCGAGTAATTAGCGCTGCAGCGTTTAGTACAATCTGCCGCGAGACAACGACAATGCCGACAAGCCGCAGATGGGCCTCCGGTCGCACGTGATTCGCATGTCGACTCCTGTGACATTTGTAATACTGTCACTAGACGAGCAAAGTTGGTTAACAATTCAACAGTATCTAGATTGAGGATTACGGGGCTCTAATTGATGTCGTGTCGCTTGCTGCTTAACTAACATCCTGAGTGGCACGTGAAAGGTAAACGCTCGGTGTAATCATTCGCGTTTAAACGGTCGCTGTCAAAATGTCCTCTGCCCTATTACAGTCCTGTTAATAGATGTAAATAAAAGTGGATAAAACATCTGTCACATTCTGACCAGTATGTAGGAGCGAGAGTGACGGATGCTTTATCCGCCGCTATAAACGTTACCATAATCCGCGTCTTGGAGTGGCAAGCCACGTAAGCTGATATAAACAAAATTTTGTTACAGCGGTATGAAAAAACTTTTAAAATATTTTATCTTTTTAATATATTCTTTAATTATAGGTTTTAATTAAGTTCTTATACTTACTCCTGGTCTGATAAGAAAGCATTCAAACGTCGAACAGGCACCTACCGACTTATTCATGAACGTACCGACAAGTCATGTCCCGGAAATGCGTTTATTGCGATTCTTCCAGGATTCCTGCAATTTATTGATATTCATGAATAGCTGGGCATGTTCCTCTCTCGCTTTAGTCTGCCTATTTAATGGCTTTCTTACCTTAACTGAAATGAATTGGTTTAACTGTAAAATTGCCTTAAAAAAGGAAAATTTCCGTCGGATTTTTGTACGAATATTGTCCTATTCTTGTAGGGCTGGGAGGAGATCGTAGCACAACTTTGATGTAGCTACAGTTAGCCAATCTGCCACCCTGAGGTAGAATACCGTTTGCACGTCGTTAAACAATAAGCTCGATATGACGCATCTGTAAATTTAAAGGACCTATTAAGCAGTAGTATTCGCATTGCTGTGTTCCGGTGTGGGTAAGACAACCGGTGAAATTACTATGCCTCTATGCATTCCATCTTAGTCCTCAGGGTTGGCAACGCATTTGAAGTCTTAGGATTGCAGTTTTGAGATTGTAGTCTTGAGATTTAAAATGTCTATGGTTCTCAGATCCCACTTACCATCAGGTGGCCCGAGTGCTCGCGTACCTTATCCTTGAAAAAAAAAAGACATTCTCATTTCAAATTTGAACTATTGAAGACTTTGGCCGATTGTATCTACCCTGCAAAGACTGGCCGAACTTTGTTTTGCTTTGCAGTTTTTTTTACGAAATAAAAAGTCCGAACTGCTTCTTCATTGCTTTTATACCTCGACAATGTTTCACCAGCGATGCCAATTAGGTTACGTTCAGTGACGACTGCTCCCCTGATTGTGAACTCGTTTCAATTCATCGAGCGGCTGCTGCGTCAGCCGCCGGGCACGTCGCGGGCGCGGGTTCGGCCCCGCCGCGCCGCACGCGCGCGCCATAAACACACGCCACTGAATCAAGGTGGGACCGGCGCAGGCCACCAGCGGGAATAGACAAACAAGGGCTCAGGAGGGGTACAGGTAGAGGCAGGGTGTGCTGAACTTGAATTGAATCATAAAACATTGACATGTAGAGAATGTTTTGAAACTTTTTCATGAAATTGAGGAGGCCAACGAGCACATAGGCCAGCTGATGGTAAGTGGCTTTTTAGTCGCATTCATCTTACTGCATTGAAAAGCGGGATAGATGGATTAGTAAAAGAAGCTAAACTTAGATAAGTTTTGAACTTCAATTAAATATGTATATTAATTCATTTTTTTAAAAAAGCTAGCTGTTGTCCACGACTATCCGCGTTGTTATAGGTAGGTACACGCGAATAAAAACTTTATGTTATTTCTCGAGGTTTGATCTATCCCCATTCCAAATTTCATCGTAATGGGTTCAGTATTTCAGCCGCGAAAGCTAACAAACAAACCAACACAGTTACTTTTACAGTAGTAATAATTAATATAGTAGAAAATGTTGACCATAACATAGCTAATTGGGTAAAACCCTACCTCCAGGATAAACGTTAATGTATGTGTATTTGAAATCTGTATGTTTTCCATTTTAAACTACGGTACGAACTAAATTGAATAGATTTTTTTGCAAACTGGAAAGTTTCTACACACAGAAAGTTCCAGCACAATACATTCGAACTGGAAAGTTAACTATTAAAATTTCACAGAAATAGCAACTCTTCTAGTGCAAATTTGCAATAAAAATCTAGCGACTACTAAATGTAAAAGTGAAATTTTAAACCATTTAACTGGAAGAACTGAATTAAATTACGAATCACTTATCCAAAGACAGAGCTCTCTGATCCCTAAGCTAATAAAACCCGAAGACACATTTAATTAAAACATTGCGACCACATCAAAGACTGCAAAATTAATCAGTTTACGAAACCGAGGAGAAAGAATGTCGACTGGAGATGGGATAACATCTAGGGTCTTATTCCTTCACGGGTAACGGCGAGCTCGCTCCGCCGAACCGGTATAACTTAAGCCCCGGGTCTTAGGCTCTTGACCGCTTATTTGTCAGTTATTCTGACAAGAAGGCAAAATAGGATAAAGATAATGATGTATGTAAGTAGGGCGAACGAGCACTTAACACGTTTTAAATCTACCAGCGCTTCCCAAGACGAGAAGATCGGTATCCTGAGAAAAATCGCCGCAACTCAACAATCAAGCATATTTGTCATTAGGAACTAAAACCGGGTGCTCTTAGGTTTGTACAGCCTTGGCCACAAGTATTGAGCACCCCACTTTTTCCTTTGTAACTAATAAATAAAGTATTTTTTTTCTAATTTCAAAAATACACACAGATGTAAAATATAAAATTTGTTAGTACATGTGCAAATTATTAGTAGATTATCATTTTGAAGTAACTATTTTCGTGTGAAATCTGAAGCTAGAAGAAATCGGGTTTTACAACAAAATGATTAATAAATTGTATATTTTTCCACGGAATTACTCGTAACGTCAATAAATATGACTATTTTTTCTGATAGATATACCACTTTCTATATAATATAAGACATAAATGCACCTTTTAAAGTTTGAATTTTCTATGAAAAACGCATGGGTGCTCAATACTTTTGGCCAAGGCTGTATTTATAACGTTTGATGTCTATGACTTTATAGTAACCCTGGTACAGCCAACCAATTCCTTGGCCACTATGGACTATGTTAAAGTAAGGTTGTCAACCAAAACGTAAGAGACTTCTCACGATTTCGTTTAAGACGTCACGTTGACATAGTCCGTAGTGGCCTAGGTATCAAATTGGTTGACTGTACAAAGTGAGCGTCCAGTGACTTCAAAAATATCACTAACACTTAATTGAACTACACACAGTGCGTAGCTAAGCTAGGTTCGCGAGTGAGCTCGCCGACACGCTTCTACGATTTGCGTCTCCGACGTTAGTTCAGGCGTTCCTTTGGACAAAACAACATTGTCTATTTTATATTGCAGAAAGAGGTCAAGTAAGACTAGCTCGACCGAATGCTCTCGCTTCTCCTGTGCGAGAGAATAACGCCCCCGGCGTCGTCTAATTAATATAATGCGTCCGTCCGCACGTTTGATCCGCCGCCGGCGACCCTGCGGCGGCCCGGGTGCTCCTGCGATGAATTAAATATGCCATCGGGACCGTCTTACTATTATATTCCACGTGCATATTATATCGAGCGTAGAGCCTTCAGGAATTCCCTAAGAGATACGTCTGATATTGGGGTACAGTACTGTGTTCGCTACTAGGCTATATAAATGTTCGTTTTGGCAAGCGTTTCCTTTCGAATAAAGGTCTCTTCAAAAGATTTGTTTTGCATTTTTGTAAACTGGCAAGGAGCAGGAAACTTTTTACCGTCGTACTTTAACCAAAATATTAGGGTTATTATAAATGGACGAGTTCTGTCGAGGGCACGATCAAAACCGAGTATAAGTATGAGTCCCATCTATTGCCATTTCCACCGAGGCAGACGTAGCATTCACTGCCGTACTATTTTTCGAACTTTCACCAGGTGCCACATCTTTTGTTTATACGGAGCTTGCCTACTGTAAAAACGCACATTATGCGTTAAGGGCACTACTGGGTGGAAGTCAGGAGAATGCTAATGCGTTAAGGAGATTGGGCAGAAATGTATGAACACTGGGCTAGAAACCAATAACAATAAACACTATATCATCGGATATCCTTTTTAATTCTATGACGATTTGGTATAGCGGGAAACCTCAAATATCTGTGAGAAATATTTAAAAAATCTGGAACATTGGGACGCCTATATAGACGACGTTAGCATAATTACGTTGAAACTCCGCTGTCTTTGCATGGCGATATTTTTTTTCACACAAAGATTTCGAATTACCTGCGATAGTAATAGTTTTTCAATTTAGAATTACCTATTCGGTGAAATACCGCTTGTCCTCATTGGTCATATAGGCCATTTAGCCCACCCTCCTTTAAAATTGTAGAACACACGTTACGTTATTTGTGTGACATTGGATGTAAGTGACGATTTTTACATGCACAAATGTATGCAAATGTAAGACCGAAGCGCTACAATTATAATAGTACCCATAACCAAACGCATTTCTTGATTGTGCTCAATCAAAACCAGTTTTTTCCCGAAAAGGCGCACTAATTCGGCACTCGTGAGGCCGTCTTTACACACAAGAACAAATCTCTAGAATCAGGCCTAACTTCTTTATTTTAAGGGTCCTTCACACGTCACGTGCAAGAGGGGCCACTATCCCCCTCCCCCCTCTGATCTCTCGATTGAGATCTACCACTCGACCGCGGGCCATTGAGCAAAGCGACCCTACAACAGCCGTCCCTTGCTAATCACGGTGGTCGGAGGGAGATGAGGCTAGCCCTCGGTGGTTTCTTGCGCGAGAGATTAGGCTGGTTCGGAAGGATCGCGGCGAAGTGATCAGATCGCGAGGGTAGTGAGGGCATGAGGGCTGGGACAGAAGGTTCACTCAGAGAAATGTGTCTGATTATTTTAGTTGGTAATGTATTTGCAAATATATTTATATTTTTTCTCATTATTTTGCTGAAGTGTTTTGTTTATTTCATTTTTACGACTTTGATTTATTAAGTACTTACTAATTGATAATGCCTTTGAAGTAGATATTTACGTTTAACTTGAAGAATAAGTACAAAAAGAGATACTTTTTATCCTAAACTAAAAAGTACTATTAGCTTGTAGGAATAAACGCAATATTTGCAGACCTTATCTAGATTAATATGTCACGTGGCGTAACACATTATCTAAAATAATCTAGGTTACCTTCGAATATGAATCCTAGTCCCAGTATCATCTCTGCACTGCTCTGCGTCGCTCGCGCCCATCGACCGCTAATAGCTTACTCCGCACCCGATAACAACACACTCAGACTCCACCCGCGCCCCGAGGGTTTTAACCACAGAAGTAGGGCATGAGACGCGAAGATGTTTCAATTGATGATAAATCTTTTATATAAATTCGCTTTCATTTGCGAGGTCTCGATCTAATTTTGAACATGTGTATTGTGTACATTGTGAAGTTTTTACTTGATTCGTCTTGTAATTTTCTATTCTTTTGCAGGTTAAAGCGTCAATTATAAAAAAAACAAAACTTCTTTCTAACCGTACGAATCTTAACTTTTTCCAAATAATATTGTTAATATAGGGATGATGCGTAGTTAGCATTTAGAGAAAGTTTTAGTAGCCGTGATAAAGTTGGATCCCGAATTCATGTTCATATTTCTCATTCATACAAAATAAATTGACTTGAACGTAATTGTTCAGAGTTGACCTATATTCAGAATATGTTCAACAAAAATATTTTCAAGATGTATGGTTGAGTCACTTTATCATAATAATCAAACTTGATGGCTAAACATTCCTGTACAACAGTTTTGTCATGCCTTTCTACATCTTTTTGATTAATATTTAGAACACTTTGTATTTGTATAACTAATAATTTCCCAAGGAAACTTTTTAAACAAATTCTCCGACACTGGAAGTTGTATTAAATATTTAACTAACGTATGTCCTGATTGACATATTGCTTTTTTGTAATTTAAAACTAGAGTACGAAACAAATCCGACAGAAAACTGACAGCGCATCGAGTGGAGTGGCCCCCTTACGAACAATTTGCACCGCGATCTTGTCTCGTGTTGCGCTGGCTTGACTGTGTGTCGGGTTTCAGCCTCCCTGCGATGTGTGATGGACTCTGGTTTACTTGTGAAGTATTTATTTAAATACTTTATTATCCTCTTAAGTAGGTATATTATAGTTTCTTCTCTCTCACTTAATTTATGGCTCGGCACAAGACAAAATTAACAACATTTTCAATATTGGTCGTATTCATAGAAGAAAGTAGGTACGGTACGAGTGTGCAGTGAAGTAATAATAAAAACAAAGTTTGTCTTGAAACCAGGACCTCTATTCAACACGGTAAAAACCATACGGTGTTAGACCTGTTATCGTATTGTCAACGTTTTGATAGCTCTTATTTACTTGATAGTAATGGCGATCGAGTTAAAAACAATACCACAACATGTCAAATACGATATGGATTTTATCGCCTAGAATAGAGGCGCTGTACTCAAAAGTGTTGTCCCAGGTAGACTCGGACTAGTTTTCCGCAGCATGACGACTTAAAATTATGCGGCAATTTTGCTTGACCAAGTGTTGTCTATAATTTTTTCTATAACCAATTCATCAAAAATCTTTATTGTTTAATAAAAATCATGAGTGACAGATGCTTGAAAATAACCACATAAATAACAAACTTCCTATTTTTTAATTTGCATCGGTACAATGAAGCTGTTTTCATCCTTCATGATGTATTATGTGTCTCTATATTTATTTATCTCGTGGTAACAAGATTTCAGTTTTACGTAATTGCTTCCAAATCTGAGTATTTTGTTTTGCAAACAATTTGCTGTATCCATAGATTAGTTTTGAGACGCAATTATGCCGCTGATATTAATCGGTTTGCCTTTATACTCGACTACAGACCAGATAGTGGAGGCTTTTACATTCTATTCACAAGCGCTTACTTTGTGTACGCTTAATGAAATACAAGTGATTGTTAGAAAATTATCTAACTAATATTAAGGTACAGTTATCGAAAAGCTAAGTACCAATTCCATCAAACGATGTTAAATTTAATCAATGTTAATCGACTATTAGTTCATACATTTTGACAGGTGTTAACGCTCTAATCGTCTGTAAAGTGGTTAACATCGTATGGTGAAATTGGTACTAAACCTGTTAAAAAAAAACCTCTGCATGCATCAATAAGTAAAGTAAAAAAATACATTAAAGTCATTACTTAGTGAATTCTAGTGTATTTAATGGAAATAAGAATAATAAAGCTGAATAAAGTGGGCAGCTACCCCGAGCACCAACATTTTAATCATAAGTCACGTTTTCGAATCGACTTTATTATTCGAAAAAGTGTTCTGGGTCTATCCGTAGCACAAATTCCTAAAATACTCAAATGTTCACACATTACTTTATGTAAACTTTCACCTTTAGTACTCGACGACGACGCGATAGTCGATGTCTAAGTATGTCAATTTGCTATTAAATCCAAGTACTACATACATACGAAGGTGCTGATACCAATCGCCTTACACATGGTTTTGCTTTATCTTATCAAGTTGCTTAACGCTAACGTCAACGATTTTCGAAAACTGACCAAATGTATGGAATTGACGTAGGCACTCGGCGCGACCGTCTGGCAGCCTACGTCAATCCTATACATTTTTTTATAAAAATAACGAACGCCGAGTGCATCTTGTCTAGGGTCTACTCGATAATAAGGTTAACGTTGGTGCTTGGAGTACGGAATCAAGCGTAACGGCCAACTCAGAGCTACTAGTGTCGCTACCGATGATGAGACCAAAAGAGGCGAAGAAGAAACATAATTGAAAATTCGAGGTGGAGAACTTTGCCAGAAGGAGACTATGCATAAAGCTATTGAAAATACCAATATCAGGATATGGATTTTATGAAATATTGCTTCAAAAGCTATTACGGGGAATTTAATTGGGATCGAACTCGTTTCCGTCGCGACCTGGCTCCAGTTCCTGGTGTCCCATCACGTCATAAATGTATCAAAAAATGGCCATTAGAGCCCTCCGCGGGACAATGTCGCGTCCGCTTCCGGTGTGTACGGCTGCATGAACCCACTCTAGCGCGATAGCGAACGTACCATTGGCTGGCTCACAGTGGTGCCGCGCGCTGATTGGTTCATCTAGAAGTCTTCATCAATTTTTACTCGACTGACCAAGAATGAGGTTAATGTTTTCGCGCGTATGTAAGTCCGTTCCATCGTGACTTCCTGTAGCCTAAACGGCTCGAACGATATTGAAGAGCGAGGTGTCTTTAGATTTGTATTGGTTGTGGGAGTGACGTCGGATATAATATTTTAGACAAAATCATGAAGATAAAAATAATAATAACATTAAAAAATAAACACTATGTTGACGACATCATCAAAAACTGCAATTTTTCAAAGTCGTTTAAAGCTTGCTTTAAATTATTTTTAACTAGCTTTTGCCTGCGTATTGGCTTTACTTTCTTCAATTGAACTCAAGTCACCACGCGTGTAATAAATAGTAAGAAATCTCTCCCTAGCTTAATTTTGACATAATTATGCGATGGGAATAACCATTTCTGTGTGCATTTAAATACGCTCGGCGAGAAAGCTTTAATAGTTGTGACCTCACGACTGCGAGCGGTCGGGTGCTGTGTAGCCCGCGCGGGCAGCGGGTGGCTAACGACTTCCGCTTCCTGCGTCACGCCGCGTAGCCCCTCTACGCCGCGCCTCTACGCCGTAGCCGCGTAGCTCTAAATGCATTTTATTTGCTCGCGGATTTACAACGCCAATGTGTGAAATATTTTTACTGCGAAAAGTCATTTTTATGACCTTTTCCAACGGCCATTTGTCTGTCTGCTTATTCGACGGATTTCGACATTTTGTATTCTGAATCGACGCGATTTTATTGACATTTTTTGCTGAAATAATTTTTGGCAAAATATTTCAATTCAATCTATCATTTATTTATATTGCATGCTTCTGTATACTGTTAAATCGTTTGGTTATTTGTTGAGTAGAATGTGTCATAGCTGCACCTGCACTGTATTATGGTAATAGCGCGGGCCAATATGACTTCCAATGAGCTCGGCTATTCATCATTAACTAGCGATTTCCACCATTCCACCCAAGGTCAACCACCGCGCCATCAATGAAGGTTCTATCAAGATACGATCGTTAGGAATCAATCAATTCAGCGTTCTTTTTGTTAGAAAACGAATTTGACATTTATTTCAGTTGATAGTAAATTATAAAAGGGATTCATGTGTGAGACCGGTAGACGGCAGACAGATAGACAGGCCCGTGAGAATGGACATCGTATTTATGTAACAAATAGCTTTTGCCCGTGACTTCATCCGCGTAACAAAATTGTTTATTGCTTCTTTCTGTTACTGTTTGTCACCCGGTACAAATAAAAAATAAACAAACACACTTTTGCATTCGTGACATTTTAAGATGAACAGCAAACACAACACTTGCAGTTTAATTTTGCCAGTGACAACACTACGGTGTTTCAGCATTCAGTGTAAAACACAATGCCCGATTCGACAATAAAACACGTGACTTCAATCTTACGCACCTGTTCCTCTGGAGACCCCCCTCCCCCTTTCACCCCCTCCGCGGCTTATCGCCGAAGGGCCAATATCCAATCGAAGGCTTCGTTTTTACGAGCCAGGGCCGGGGCCGCCGGGCCGGCAATCAGGGCTGTCTGTTGTTGCAGGGCCCGCGTGGTATTGCTCGCGTGGTTATATAGTGAGTACCTACACTAACATGCATCGACTGGACTGGATTTAACGAGAGCGGGCCGTCAGGCCAAAATATTTATGGTCAAATGTTTCATTTCCCAAAAAGCATTTTATGTTTTTTTTGTTTAGTATCCGGGATATTGAAACCCCTTGCTACTTCTATTAGGTCAGGTTACACTTGTGACTACATAAAAATAAATCAACTGCGACTAGAAACGACTTTTTGGAAAATGAATTTTGGGAAATGATACATTTTGACTTAAAATATTTTGGCCGAACGAAATAGAACCATTCAATTTTGTATTTAACACAAGTCAGCCTCTCTCCTATCTTACAAAGGTAACGATTTGGAATACCTACATTGCTAATTTGACAAGTTTTTAAATCATTAGGATTCATTTGAACTCGTACACTCGTTATTGTCGGGATGGTGAAACAGGAAGCTGTAGTCTTGTGCAATATTTTCTCAATTTTATTTCTTTTAGCTTAATGATGTGAATCGCAGCAACGTCAATGACTTACTGGCTTACGATGTCAGCTGAATAGGAGACATTTAATTAATCTGAGAACTGTAGTGGGTAAACGATGGCGAAATAATTCGCCGAGATTCTTGCTGGCTGTTCTCGGGAGTTTCTTTCAAACCTGGGGTACTTAGCTTCTTCTTTAATATTAAATAATAGGCAAGATTTTTTGACTAATTGATTCAGTTTAATTAGATTTTTTGAAATAAATGATTATGCAAAAGTGAGTTTGTTTTTCTATCTGTTTGTGGCACATTAACGGCTGAATCCATTTTGACGATATTTGACATGAAAATAGCTTGTCCGTCGGGTAATCTTTTCCGTAAACGTATTACATATAAAGTCATGGGCAAAAATTAGTAACAATATAAGTAACAAAACTTGAATATTCAAGCATCTAACTGATAATCAAATGCAAACCTGTGAAGCTACCTATACAGAAGTTGCTTAACGCTTGCTACGATTTTCGAAAACTGACAAAATGTATGGAATCGCGGCCGTCTGACAGCTTACGTCAATCCGTTATCATTTTGGATAACGATAACGTTCTCGCAGTTGTCTAGAGGGCCTCTGATCTAATTGGTCTAGAACGAATGAGATTGCACATCTACCCTTTCACTTCAGCATTAAGTTCCATCGCACGTAGAATAACATTCAAATCACTCGTCTACAGACCAGCCGCACTGGTCTTAATCACAGTCAACCTCGATCGGGACGCCATTAAGCGATGATACATGCTCCGGGGCAAATACAACTTAATAGGGGGCAGCTCGCCAGACCCAGATCACGTAGAATACGACTCGTTTTAATATATTACAGTAAGACGAGATGAGGAAGATAATACTGCAATAATTTATGCCACTTAGATGGTGTAACTACATATTATTATAGTAAGTAACCAAAGGTTGATCGCACTGTTCTATAACTACTCGGGTATCTATGAGGTCTAGTCGTTAGTGTAACGTGTTCACAACCCAAAACACGCCATAGTTCGGGTTGTTGAGTGTAACGCGGTATCCCTGGTGGCCCAGAGCTGTTTTAATATTCAACCAGGGCATGTATTCGACGTTGTTTGAAGAGGAACTAGGCCAAAACCAAATGATATTGATTGCCATAATGCTAATCTTCAAAAAATAAACACACAGAGTAAAAGGTTAATTATTTAAAAATTAAATACTACAATCCAACTACTGACTAGTATGATACACCAATAAAACCCTCGTATCACTGTAAGCAGTATTTTTTCAAGTGCATTTACAATTATTTCATGAATATTGGTTTGTAACGTCTTTGTTGAGCACTATGATCAGCAATATTCATACATCTTTTTTAGTATTTTTATTATTATTTTAAAAAAATCGTGTACAAAGTGCAAAGTCCCTTCAGCATACCAAAGGTTAAAAGTACCAGTACTCGTGACAAAAAGTTCACCTTTTTAACCTTAATAACGCGAATCCCTCTAACCAAACGGCATGCAGTACATTAAAGCCGTATAATTTAACCAAACCCGCATTACTCAGCAGACCCAACAAATTGCGCCGTAAACCAAACTTTGTACAATACATAAAACCGGGTCTGAATTCAGAAACACTTTGACAAAATTGACTAGAACCCACAACTGGCGGGTCCCCGGGGGCGCGGGACCCTCCAGGATCCCAGAATTAGCTATCGGAGGAGCATCGCAGTCATCGAGACGGTTGCAGCAGATTTAATTAAGGACCCTCACCCTTGGTTTTTATGTAAATGTGCGTCTCGTGTTACTGACACGACGTTACGGAGTAAGCAAACATTTGGGAACGGCGTCTCGCAAAATGTTCGAGACAATCTTTATAGAGGGTTATGACGTACAAGTCATATTTTCGTGATTTCGCTTCAGCGCTTAATCCGTTAATTATTTGATTCTACTAAGTTAATCCAAAGTCAAACCACAGGCTAAAATATTCATGTAGTAAAGATAAATCTAATCAAAAACTGATTACATATTACCTACAACGAACAAACAAATTCTCGTAAAGTACGTGAAGCGGCGTAACCGATATTAAAACGTTTGTTTAATCACGAAGAACGGCTAAGTTCGTAACTATAGAATAACAAAGGCTATGTCCATGTAGACACATATACTACTCGTAATACAAAAGTAAACAACATCGGCCTTGAGTTTGCCTACGTTTGTGTACATTATGTACAAATACTCGTCTCTACTAATGACAATCGCAACTGAAGATCTATCTCGCTTGAGTACCGTAACACGTGTATATAATTATTTTCCGCTGTCTTCCTATACATAGTGTTCAATATATTTGTATTTTTTAATAGTTGCTAAGTGCACGTTTATGTGTTAATTAAAAATTAAATTAAAATCGTTTATTATCAGATAGTTAAAATCCATATTATGTTAGTAACAAAAAAGCTTATGCCCTAAATTAGAAATTTTCACACCACAACACGTAATTAAATAATATATAACACTGCTTAATTATTCTAACAATTTTTATGTTTAATTTATAATAATTTATTTTACTGTCAAACAATTATATGTGATTTTATTTTTATTGGACTGAATTTTGTTTTATTTTATTTTATTCAAAATTGGCCCATTATAATTTAATAGTTAATTTATCTATAAACGATTTAATTTTCCTTAACTTTCTGTACAATGTATATTTGACAAAATAAATGAAGAGCGACGCTAAAGCCGGATCGGCTTTCTTTCCCACAATGCAAATTGAGTTATGAATGAAGTAGCTAATTTAATGTTGCTAATTACTCTCCGTAATGAGAAAAGTTTGCGACGATTGTGCGACGTGGGCAAATAATACGCTAAAACACTTTAATAGAAATTGTAACAATGTTGAATTCGAATCATAATACAATGAAACGTTAATGAAATATGAATCCGTATTTCAAGCGCTCTGTTATGCTTATTTGCATTCAGACTGTTTTTTAAGAAATTGCAGAATTTTCTTTATAATAATAGCTATGATGTTTACGGGACCTTGCTCTCTCCGTAACTTCCTAATTGTTATTATTCTATATTATAAACCGTATTGGTTAACAAATAAACAATGTTTCCAATACATTGTTTCACTGATAATGTCAGGATTGATTATTGATGGCTTTTATATTTTGCCTAACAAGACCCATTTTTTTTTTGAATTTATAAAGACTGTTATAAGTAAAATAGGTAGGTAACTAATTTTGAAATATTTAACACTAACTATCTTAATAGTTTTAGAAGCGCAGCATTATACTAACCGAAACAACTCCAGTGAACAAATATTCAAAGATAACCAGCTTTACCGCGAGTGTATCGGCGCGGCTGCTCCGTCGTCGGACCGTTAATGCAGATGAGACAGCCGCCATCTCCATGGAGATCAGTCAGCCGCCGCGGTACAGTCGCCGGCAGTTGTGGCTTCGGCAGGATTAACCTGACTACAGCGGCGGCGGCTGACCACAGATGGCGACGATTAACCGTATTAATTGAAGCCTTAGAAAAGTTACCTACAGTAGTGGCCACATAATTAGGGACACTTGTTTTTTCCCCATACAATAAAATTGCCTACAAATATAACTTTTCAATTTTGACCACTTATCAAAAAGTTCTCGACCAATTTTATTGCTAAATACATTTTACTTTACATAATTAACTAAGGTTTAAACTGATGTACAGTGAACTAATATTAAAAACGGACCTTATATTTTATAACGACTTAAAAAGTAAGTGCTGACGCGTCCATACAAAATTCTACAACTTTGTATGAGCGCCGAATATTTATTTTTTCAAATCCTTATAAAATGAAAGATCCGATCTGAACAGAGATAAATTGTACATACATTTAAACTTTACTTTATAAGTAAACGATAAGTGTAACTAAACATATAATTGGTTAAGAACTTTTTGATTGGCTTTCAAAATTGAAAAGTCATATTTGTAGGCAATTGTATGGGAAAAAAACAAGTGTCTCTAATTATGTGACCACCACTGTATATTCTTCGCGCAGTACCGTACCTAAGAACTTCACCCTCAGATAACTTTTGGCAAACGTTTGTTGATCATTATAGAGCCAGCTCTTTATTATTTTGTACCAGTATTAATTGACAATGTTTTCGCAAATGTTAATGCCAAGTTTTACTGTAGATTTGGAGAAATGGTCAAGTTGGCGGTTGGCCTAGAATTAACTAAGGTGTCGGCGCGCGGTTCACTGCTTTCGGTTTCCCAACAATGGCCTATAATGGCTTTGGGTCTTAGTAGGTACCACGTCTTTTTTTTGGTCATGCTTGATTTTACCCTCCAAACATTGCATTTTCATTTCATTCATTTTAAAACTTTGAACTTTTCGAGTGAGATGACTGATTTCTGGATGATGTGGATCGTTTTGGCGTGATTTAATGTATGTATATATGGTCTTAAAAATTACTGGACAGTTGGCGTTTTCTTGCTCAGTCTTATTGTACTTGTAATTGCGGTGTTCTCGGCGCTCCCCGGCTGGGCGAGGGGAAAAAGGGCCGAATGTAAATGCGCCATGAATAGATTACCGCCGTCATCGGCGAAGTTGGTCGGCTCGGGACGGCGACGCTCGGGCACGTCAGGCCGGGACGGACGTTTGTATTTACGACTGTGTATTTATTGTTTTATGTTAAAGTATGTAATACCACATATCACCCGACTATAACGTTTATTATTTAAGTAAATAGGTTAATATTTTACCGCAGATGCAAATACTTCCCAGACGATGAAGTCCAAAATGAAGTATGCGTTTCTAATTGGTACCTATTCACTTTAAGACTAAAGAATCCTAGGACACATTTAATATACTATAGAAGGATTGTAGTACTTATATTGCATTTATCGTATGTGTTATGTGCACTAAAAATACCGTCATATAACTTATCTGTCTGTTAACCATTTCCCTACAAATTATGCGTTTTGCCCTAGGATTATTTTGTCTTAATGTAAATAGGTTCAATTTTATTGTTAAGCCACCATGTGATAAACTGATAAGTTAATCATTTGGACATTATGCTCATAGTTGCAATATATTGTAGGTTGACAAATATAGCCCATGTCCAGTATAATTATAATACTAATATCATTGAAAAAATCCGGCACATTTCTGGCCCTCTATTCTACAGACTAAAACTATATGGCTTTTGACGTGTTATGCTATTGCTTTTAACTCGGCCGCCATTACTGTCAAGTAAATAAGAGCTATAGTAACGATGATAATACGATAATAATGCCAAAGGAAATGGTTTTACCTGCCCTGATTAGTCAAAATATTACACAACATTAGTAGGTACAGTCGAGGTCATAAATATGCATACACTTTAATACCTTGTCACGTTAATCGCTGTGACAATTTATGTATTTGCAGTTTAAACATGACATTAAATAGACAAGGTAACTACTAAAGCGTATAATATTTATGAACTTGACTGTACTATTACCTGGTCTAAGATTGTTTAGTTAGTCGCGAGTTTATAATTAACATGCAGTTTTGGTCTGAAAGTAGTTACATTTTGATTTGTCTGAGTACAGCGTACTAAAACTTCATCGCAAGCACAATTTCAATCACGGGCTTGTTCCAAAAGCCGTAAATACCACAAGCAAGAACTAACATTTTCCTGGTAATATTTCATTTGGCCCGAACTGCGTTTCCTAAGTGCTCGAAGTTATTTTACGAGGAAAAGTCAAGCTCAACTCGACGAGCATCCTTATCATTATTTTCCCCACTTTCGAACTCCCTAAAATACTCCTGTTCATCCCCGTACTCGCGAATCACAAACAAGCAGCGCCGCTAAATACCCGCGTAAATACTTGTAGCGGGTAAATATACTCGACAATTTGCAGCGATCGTTTGATTAGCGGGTCGGTACATATTTGTGGAACCAACGATGGGTCGCTTTGTGAAGCTTTGTGTAAGGGCGGCGGGTGGCGGGTCTCTTGCCGAGAGGGGAGCAGTTTGCAAAAGCATCAAGGAGCCGTTACAAAAACAACGGTATTTAAGTATTACAACAATGCTATTCATTTCTGATAAGTACGGTGATTGTGTTTAGGGACTTCAATCTTCATATCATTGGGGTCAATGGGGCAATCTGCAAACGTTGAGAGTTGCATACATCGCAGAATAACAATGAAGAAGAAAGCAAGGAATCGCAACTTAACTTGCTTCAAGTGTCAGAAGCAACTAGTAGCGGTGTCTCATATCAAGCATGCTGGTCTACCAGTTCGCTCGGGGGACCCAGCGTTGTATTGACCACGAAGAGATATTTTCCAACTAGTGAATCATTCCTTGATTCAGTAATTACAATTTATAGTTTCAGTCAAATTTTGTTGTGACTCCAGAAATTACGATTTATAAATTCACCCTTCAGAAATAAGTTCGGGTTGATTTTGTACGAATAAAGATTCTGTGCTCATTGGTAATCACGGTTGACTTGGTCCACCGTTTTGCTCCAAACCAACATCACACACTTGAGCAAGAAATTCAAAGTAAACAAGCATTTCAACGCACATTTCAGCTTATTTGTGCTATTGTCGAGTCGGGGGCGAGCCCTCAGAGCCGGCACGGATCGTCCGCAAAGAGAGGGTCCTCGAGCAAATTGCCTTCTGCCGTAAGCCCGCCGCGGACGGACGACGTCGTGGACGGGACGAGTTGGACTCCTCGCAGCTTACGATGGAGCTTTATTCGTTCCACTTGGTTTCAAAGCTATACCTGAAAGCAATATTGTTATTACTTATATTGGAGAGTTCTGATGGGTTTTTATAAATTTATGATTACTTTTTTCTTATCTTGCCTTGCTAGAAAATAAGAAGCAAGTATTATGCAATCCAACTCCAAAATATATAAAAGTGTATTATAAAAGTAAAAAATAAATACGAGTAAGTATGTTTAAAAAGTAAAAAAATTGTTTGTTAGCAAAAACACGATGAGTGGGTGCATCATGGTCAACAATATTGTCTAAATAAATAAATCAGTATCACATCATGTTTAAAAACTTGAAACTTTCTTAAAAAATTCATAGTCGTAGTTTCACCAACCAACTAATAACATTTAGATCTACTTATGATGTTCAATGGAGAAACTTTTAACCATTAAGTAAAAGTGCGATACAAGGAAAGCCACCACAAAAGAATCCTCTCCATTATCAAATCAACTAAGCCCCCCACGCCCCGCCGCGAGTGCACCGTATCAATCCGAATCAATCGGCATCTGCATTGCGACCGATAAATCCGAGGCAACCAGCGCAAACCCTCCCTTGGCTCGCCACCGCCTGACTCGAGCAGGATTTGTCAAGATACCATTAAACTACGCAGGACTCTTGTAAACGATACTATTGTTTTTAATTAGTCAACTTCTTAAATCTTCAAGTTAGGTAATAACGGAATTGAGGTATGGAGAAATCAGCGACAAAGAAACCTATTGATGGACATTATATAAAAAATATATAACTTTAGTTAAAATGGCCATTCTAATTTTCAGTGTACATTTTTGTTATCGTCCGATAAAAAGTATACCAAATTATGAATCCGCGAATTAATAAATAACTTGAACTTAGAATGTATAAGTTTAACGGTTTTCAAAAAAACAACTCTTAAATTACTCAATTATCGTTGAAGAATCTTGGTAACCCAGTGGTAAATTGCATTTTTTCCATAGAAAAGGCGGAGACATCAATGTCCACTGCGTTACTCACTTTATACCTAGGTAGTTATTTCAAATAACTTTTTATGAATTAGGATAATTCTAAATATAAGCTTATTTACGTCCCTTTTCGAGTTTCAAGTTAGAAAACGCAGCACTGTATCGTTTTTTGAAATAAAAATAGTTTTTTGAAATAAAAAAGTCGCTAAAACTTATGTACAACGAAAAGTAGAATGGCCCAAAAACGTTCTCATTTCCCATCATCCAGACAGCATTATTTCCACTTTCTATGACAATTTGTTGTTGAGACACCTCGACTATTGACGTTTGATTGTTAATTTTATTACTTAAACAAGTCTTCTTGCATACTTTTTAACAGCATCAATGAGAAATAACCACGCGGTTTGCCTATTGGTAAACATGGCCCTCGTGTTGCCAGCCGCGCAAGAATATACCTTCGTATTCCATGAGCCCCGAAGCGTAGGCGCTTAACATTTGAATAATCCTAACCGATATTGAAAAGGTGCTCGTCAGTGTGTATGCCAAGTGTGGTGTAGCGTCGATACTACCGGCAACTGGGGCGCGAAGAGCGACGTGTGTTAGTTGATCTACTGGATTTATACTTGATATCATGACCCACGTTTCTAGTTTCCCTTTTTTCCCTTTTTTTACTTTGTTATGAAACGAAAAGGATGATTAACATGTTTTTCTCAAACATGCCATGAAATATTGATGTTATGTTCCTTATAATAGGCCGCCAAGTATAACGTTTCAGGTGCGGCTAGGACAAGAGGTCGTTTATGGAATTCCATACAAATCGTGCAGGCCTAGGCCGGCAAAGTCTTTTTAATTTCCATTCCACATAAAGTTTGTGGCACAGGCATCATGACATTCAAAAAAAAAAACGATTTTATTTTATTTTAGTATAAACATGGTTGCTGTGTTTATGAACAGGCTAGATAGCTGTTTTTTTTTAATTCTAATCCGTGCATGCAACCAAAGCGTTTGCATGTTTATCTAAAGTAGGAGAACAAAGGTATTTAGGGGTGCGTACCGCAACTTAGATCGCAGGCGGTGCGCGGCGGGCGCACACGACACAGCGCGGATGACTGAGCACTATAAGTTACTTTTAATGTTTATGCACTCCTAGTAATTTGATTTTGTAATTTTTGTTGTAATTTTTTTAATGAATTATTATTATGTTTGATGTTTGAGAAAAGCACTATACATACCTCGGCGGGAAATTCGGGTTGCCCGCCTCAGACCTAACCGTCTTCGGCCGGCAACACCTTTTGTCCCGGCCTCTGTAGTAATGTACTATAAAACTGTCTATGAAAATTAGATTAACAGTTGTGTAACTGTGTTGTTGGAGTTACGATATAGCCTACAGGTTGATTTTTCGAAAGAGCTGGCCTTAAGAGTGGCTATAAGAGTTTTAGTGGTTAAAGGACCTTGTGCAGGGTCAGTCCCGATTGCTATTTTATTACCATCTTATCTTTTAACCTAACGTCAAGCAGCAGGGATCGTATTGTTGTGTTCTTGTACGGGGATAACACAACCGGTGAAATGACTAGCATACAGGCATTGCACCTGTCCTCAGGGTTGGCAACGAATTTCGAATAAATAAACAAAAAAGATAATTTAAATATGTACACCACATGCCACATGTGTCTGCGTGTGTGTTTGTGTTTGTGTGTGTGTGTGTTCGCGTGGTGTGTGTGTGTGTGTATTACAGTTTGAATATAAATAAATAATTGGTACACTAACTTGAAAAAAAATATATTTATGATTGCAGTTTTGCGATTGTAGTCGTTAGAATGCAAAAGTCTCTGGATCTTAGATCCCACTTAGCATCAGGTGGACGGTGTGCTTGTGTGCCTTCTCCTTGCCATAAAAAAGTTATAAGAAATATAAACCAGAGCTTGTAAACTCCTCCTTATGCCTCGAATCTGTTGTTCCCTCTCGGCTCACCTGCGGCTGCGAGGGCGCACTTAAGTC
Organism: Acleris literana; assembly: GCA_946894065.1. NCBI lineage: Eukaryota > Metazoa > Arthropoda > Insecta > Lepidoptera > Tortricidae > Acleris > Acleris literana. The sequence goes on along the minus strand of OX335684.1, from coordinate 19,280,330 downwards.
ACTGCTTATTACTTATTAATCGCACCGCCTAATCCGAGCACACACCGTCCCCCTCGCTCCCGCGCACCGCGCTGTTTACCTCTCCCTCACGCAATGTATTAATATCATATCGTTGCTACTTGATCCTTCACCTATGGCACAGTGTGAAGTGATAACAGTAGGGATGGGGGATTATTTGTAGTTTATCGATTGTCATTATATTTCGAAAGGTATTAAATAGATAAGAACTCTGACATAATAGCGACCGCTACTTTTAGAACTGAAAACTCTTAACTGTTTTCGTCATAGTGGTCACCTGTGATGTCCTCCTAGGTGCATTCTTGGTAAAAAAGCCATCTAGTGTAAAAATTACGTCTTTATCGTAATTAATAAAAATCTGTGCCCAACCTAAGCTATTTTCATAAAATTTAACTAAGAATAATTCTAATAAAAATGTCTTTCTGTGCAAATAAATTACACGCGAATCGGTTCTTCCTTTTAGGAGCTATGATGTCACACTCCTCTGTTTTCTCAGGGGTTGAAAACTAATGATCATCTTGAACACTGTGAGTCCAATGACATGGCAAGCTTGTGTAAGGGACATTAATTTACTGATGACTTTTTATGACGATACATGGACTTTGCCATGTCCACTGGCGTTGTTGTTGTTGCTGTTCTATGACACCCCGATGGTGCAGAGGGCCTCTTCTCTTCTATACAAATTAACTACAGATGCCTCGGTTTTTTTTGTATAATTTCTGCTGTATTTATCACTGCTCGATGAGTTGCATCAAAAGATGCCTCGAAGTCGAGTAACTTCATTGCAAATATGAGCATTTTAACTGTAGTAAAAAAAAAAAACCGGCTTCTTCGCCAACTTATTACTAACGTACTTATAGCTCAGCTGTTTGACCAGTTCTATACTGGTTGACCCGCGACTGCGGGCTCTGGAGTAGGGCACAATATTGTGTTTGCGCACCGATACTCGCGGGCTCGGGAGCTCTCTCGTGACGTGAACGCGCAAGCAATATTATTATAATATAAAACAGTTCTTTGTTATATAACACTGGTCTAAAATGTGATGCCGCTGCGTATGTTTGGTCCTTTGTTTCCTCGAAGAAGGTGAACGAATGGCGCAACGTTGACGAGTGAATGTTGTTAGATTTGTGGTAACGTCGCGAGTGTCACCGGGTACTTTTATTATACAAATACTAATATGGTAGCTTATTTAACCTGCTACATTTATATTTACTTGAGCATATGTAATGCAATCCACTTTGTATAATGATTGGTTATACGGAAATATCGAAACATCAAAGGATTTGCAAAGCTGAATTTACTTAATTCTTCATAATGTTGGATAGAAACCAAGCTGGATCTGTTCCTGGAACCCAATAGTCGGGACAGAATTGAGAAAGTGTCACATTACTGAAATATCAGAAGCCTCGGCTACGCCAGCCTTTGTTGTTCTTTGACTTGAAGACTTTGCCGCTGATTTCGTCTGTCCTTAATTATTTACTCTTGATTGCCATTTCCATATCAGGAACCAAGGACAAGAAGTAAGAATAAGAATCAGAATGTATTTGTTAAACATAGGTACTGAATGATTGTCAAATTAGAACAGCTTGACGAACTGGATTCCTTCAAGGAGACTTGACTCCTTTAACTGTATCATTCAGATGACGGTGTTTGGTCATCCTATTACCAGGAGTTCAGAACCTGCAAGGGTCTGCTCCAAACTGGCTGGCCTACGTTCAAACAGATGTTAATTGAAAAATAGGTACTTACAGTGATGGTGGATAGTGATACACGTCCCGTCCGCTATGTATGTCTTATCAAAAACGGCATGTAACCAAGTTTTTAAAATGCATGCTTTATTTTTAAAATTATTAATGTTATAACAAACGGTATAATTGCTAGCAAAAGCAGATCATACCAAAACAAATTACAAACAAAAACTATGTACTGATATAATATTTTTCCTAATTTTGTCCCAAATGCAATAATTGTAACACCCAAGAGCTTTGAAATTAGTAGAGAGTATTTTAAATTTGTTATACAGAACACAACAAAAATTGACGTCTAAATTCGGAATAAAAATTTAATACGCATGAATGATAATGATAATCCTACACCCGGCTGGTTCTAATGACTTCATAAAGAGGCAATTAAAAAATGATTTTGCAATTTGCTTGCCCCCCCCCCCCCTTCAACCAGGGGACCAGGAAAGTCATTAACATTGTTTCCCCTCCCCACCTTTGTCGCAGTCGTAATTATGCTGAGATCGTAAAAAGGAATCTGAATCATTGCGGAATGCGCTGTGAGGGTCGACGTGATTGTCATTTGTTTTATAGAGAATAGAAGACGCTTAAAAATATAATATTATTGTACTTTACAGGCAGGTACCATCTGACACCCTGTCATTATAGAATGTGGAAATGGAATACGAGCAAACATTTAAACTAGACGTAGGTTATGGCTCAACAAATCATGTAAATGTGGAATTTCGTTAATAACTCTAATACATAGAGCGCCATTAATTTTTAAAGGTCCCATGGAGCAGCAGTGTATAATGTAAACGAAGATTTAAGTTTCAGTTAATTGCAGTTTAATTCGGCTATTTCTGATACATTACATTGCGCGGCGAATTCATTTGTATGAAAAGAAGAAATTACAACTTATGTTAACGAAAACATGTTTTTATGTTAATTAGCCCTTCGATTGGCAAGCAGCCGTATAACGCTGCTGTCAAAAAACAATTAATACTTCATGACATTAACCCAAAATTCAAATTTTAACTAACTATAGTTTTCTTGCCACTTGAAGGGTTAGGATGCATATTAAATATCGTTAAAATATTTACTCGAGAGCAAGATACATAACGAACTTTGTCGATCATAAACGAAGTTTTATGTTTACTTAGTACGTCTGTACCGTCTTACCCACAATATTTTACCCCCTCCTCGGTAAATAAGTGGTGGTAATGTAGTATCCCGGCAAAGAGCATCCGCTAGTTTTAGATATGCAAAAAGGAATTCTATCTTAATTCTTAAGGTTGGGAATTTACGATCTCATAGGCCACTTGTGGAATAAAGTCGTTTTTTTTCCCTGTTATTATCACTAGAATCACACTCGACCGACAGAGTACGTAGGTACTTTGCTTATGGTCTTTTGGGCACTAAAATCACTTTATCACTTTCCATCCGATTAACCTTGTTATGCTGCCAATTTGCTATCATTATGTACAAAATACTTCAGTTACATGTCATGTCAAAGTTGGACAATTTACGTACTAATGTCCACACATAAAATTAATTTTGACAGAATTCCGCTGAGTTAGCAACAATGATATTTAAGTCATAATGTTTGGTAACTTATAGGAATAATCTTAATTTAGTTTTGAAAGAGAACATCTATAATTCTGTTTGTAAATCATTTTGGGGCTCCGTACCTGAGGGTGACAGCGGGGCCCAATTCCAAAGGCTCTGCTGTCCGTCCGTCTGTCACAGAGATGTATCTTTAGAACCGATTACGACACAATTAAGCTAGGCATTAGACATTTCTACAGAGTGTATATTCATATCAGCATATACGAATTAGAGAGGGTCCTCATACAAGACATGTGTTATTTTGTTGTTTTTTGTTCGATATTTACGGTGGTAAGGAATCCTTCGTGTGCGGGTCCGACTTGCACTTGGCTAGTATTTTTATGTTCATTAGTTTTGAGTTTTCTTTCAACAAATAAGTGTTTACAGACATAAATTATCATTCTCAATGTTCTAAAATATTTACGAGAACGTTCTCAGTAACTTCTTGAGAAGATTTCCAAACTTGTGGGAACGTACACGTGCCCACATGACTGCCCTATTATATTCGTATGAAAACATCAAACAAGAAAGTTTAACATTACTTTGACGGATGTCTCAAACTTGGAGGAAATCTTACGAGATTAAGACGAGGAGGGTTCGGCCTTCTGGAAAGCGGGTAGGCCATGGGCTATGTAGATGTAATATTAGGTTGTAAGTCATGTTATAGTTATGTTAGATTTTGTTGGTTAAGGCAACGAACTGTTGTTCAACACTTACCCCCTTACTAATAATCGTTGAGTAATGGTGGTATAGCTATACAATGTTTTGTCCTTATCTGTCAAATTCAAATGTCACAATGACAGATAAGGACAAAACATTGTATAGCTATATCACCGTTACTCAACGTTTATTAATAAGGGGGTTAAAGTATGTAGTGATTTATCAATAAGCTTTTTCATATTTGGTGCTGCTCTAATTTTTATCCGAATTGTAACTTTTTAACAAACATACATTATGTATTATGATAGAAAAACAGTTTACAGTTTCACGATTTAAAGTTGCGAACGGATCAACATGTTTTAGACTCATTAAGACTCTTACATACAAGTAAATAATAATGAAATCTTACGTTAGTTTTAATATTACTTTGAACAATGTATAAAGGTAAACTACGACTTCAGGACTTCAATTAAAGTCTCATCGCTCATAAATATTCGCACAGCTCACACCTCGTCCTATTTAAAACATTAGCATGTACAAACAGCCCCGATTGTCCCCCCCCCTCGGGTTTTCAATAAATTGACGTCATGAATAATGTTCGCGCAACAAAATGTAACTGATTTATTATTTACACGAGCCCTCTACCGAATGCCCAGAGAGAACAATCTTTTTAGTCTAAACTATTTTAAACGATCGGACTACTAATAACACGATATTATAGTGTTACATGATTCACGAGATTTTCCAGTTTAAATACTTTTCTTCTACTAGGAAATTTAACGTATCGTCAGCCTATTACTAGTACAAATATTTAATGCCATTCTTGTACAGGCACACCACTTGACCAACTATGTTACGAAAATGAGACAAAATTGTGGACAAGAGACCACACCTTTAATTCAGTACTCCTTTTCAACAACGTGCAACTCGGCAAAATTCATTTTGAGATTCACACAAAACGCGGTATCATTAATTTTAAGATATAAAAGAGGCGTAAAATATTACTTTTTATATTGTTAATTGATCAACCTAAGCATGCCGCAACATGTCTAGTACGATTAGTTGAAGAACATCTTATCTTTCCGTTTGGTTCCTACGTCATGTCACCACATAACTCCTGCCAAAAACCGCGCTTTCAACTGCATTGAATAGCGCACTCTCCCCGACGCCACGCGTGCGTCGGAGGCCTCCAATTAAGATAAAACCTTGGCTCTGAATTTTAATGCGCTGTAAGAAACGCAGGAGGCGCGAGCGCTGCCGCGGCGTTCTAATGGAGACGCGAGGATGCGCCGGGGCTCCGCCATTTTCATAATTACACATCATTAAAAGTAGTATAATATGTATGTTGGTATGTCTAAACACTTTATTGTACTAAAACAATTACATACATACATTAAATCACGCCTATTTCGCAGAGGGGTAGGCAGAGACAACTTCTTTCCACCAAAACACGTACTAAAATTACAGAAATAAAAGTAGTGCAAAGGCGAACTTATCCCTTTAACGTAATATATATGTTTGTAGTAATAGTAGTAATGGTAAGGTTAGGTTAGGTTAGGTTAGGTTAGCTGAGCCGAGCAACAATAAAGTTAGAGTATGAACTTGATAGTCTACAATAACCCTGATATTGATACGACCAACGCGAACGTACCCAGATATATAATTTTAATGAAATAATTTATGTTGTAAATTGACCGGTATGTTGGAGTGAATCTATCTAATCAGCAGCGTTTCGAACAATACCATCATTGCAGAAAAGGAAGAGAATAAACTCTAGCGGGACTTTTTATAATAATATGTGCCTTCGTAATCATGGAGTTTAGCTAGGTTTATTAGAACATCAAATATTTTTTCGGAAACTCCACTAAAAATACATTACGACAATCACCCATCTACAAACTTAGAATTATCTCCTTTACAAAGTAGCATCTGTTTGCCTGTGTGTATATCCGCAAACTCCTCCTAAACTACGCAACGGATTTTGATGCGGTTTTTATGTATAATAAAATCCGGTTTATGTACGGGTGTTGCAAAAAACTGACATTAACCGAAACAAAGTGAGAGTGGGTTGCTCGCAATATGACACGTCATAGACATTAACAAAATAATTGTAAACTAGTTAATATTACAAAACGTTATCTTTTATTCATCAATCGCCACTGGTTGTCACGCCTGCTCGCAGCTTAACACAATTGCATCCAAATACTCCACATAGCGTCTATTTTGTATTAAAACCCTCGGATTTGGCACTCATTGTTTCAATGCATAATTAAAGCATTCAAATGACGTGTTTAAATCGACCGCGTGGCGCGCGTCCGCCGGGATCCCAATGATCACTAGAGTTCGGTAGTTTTTAATCGTGTATGCTTTCGATTTAAGCTAATTAATGGACTAGGAATTGAAAATAAATTAGAATTTTAAGTTAATCCTTAGCCTTAACGGTTCTAATAGACTTGAAAATTTACTCAAGCGTTCGCTACATGACACATAAACTTGCCACTCTTTCGATTATAAAATAAACGCAATGCTAACTTTAATAATAAAATAAAACAACTTACGAGTATTAATCACAATTAAGTCTGTGAACTAATACCAAATGAAAAAATAAAGAAAGTTATTCATATATTATTGCCATCACACTCAGTCCACTGCCAATTGCACTCGAACTTTGGGCCTAGATTTTCTTGATGTTAAATACTAGTACAATACAACAATACTGTACGTGTCATTTTCTACATTGACAAACAGAATAATTAAACTACAGGAAACAATATCGAATAGGTCATGACTGGTTATTTGCCGGTCGTGAAAAGGATTTACTTTTCCCCGCAATTGGTCCCTTCGCAGATCGTCAATATAGTCGTCATTAAGAGTAATCCGGCGCGCCGCGATATTACAACTGTTCACGCGCCAGTGTCCTTTATTAATATCGTCGTCGGCGGCACAAGTGGCGCACTGTTGTACCATATCGCTTTAGCAACAAGCTAGAACTGTTATATGAAAATGCCAAACGGGTGAAAGCGACAGGGTACAAAAGTGTTCATTTACTTTTGACGTCGAAAGTCAACGGCGTGGGTTCATTTGTGGTGGCAATGGCGTTGTATTGCTGTTGAAATCTCCAGCTAATCGCTTCTTTATTAAAGTTTTCTAAGCAGACACAAGTGTTTGGTTTTAGGTGAAAGTGATATGCTGAATTTTATTACAAGTGCGAATCAATTGGAATACCTATGTATGAAATTGTATAGTATTTTATTGAAAAATTGAATACCGGCCCGTCTAGAACCTATTATTCAAACTCTACGCATTCTAGGGGTTTTGACGCTAGGCATGTTTTTCTTGCCAGCTTTATGAATGTCAGTTATGCCAAGCAAATGTACTTACCTACATACTTCTTAAAAGCCAAAAAAAGTCAGCAATGATTTCAGTTCTAAAAAAATACATTAACTCATATTTTATTTAGCAGTTAATGAATAAATAAAACTAATTAAAACTAAAAAAAAAATACCTTTATTTGGAGCAGTTTATGAAACTACAAAATCTAAACTGGGAAGGTATGTATATTCCAGTATTATCGTCTGTTTCAATCTAAATCAATGCAGAATCATCCGCACCAGTAATTACTTCGAATGTATTTCGGTCCGTAACTCGCAAGATCGCGATGCGGCCGAAGTTCGACTCGCATAATGCAGCAGACTAATTCCGGACAAACTCGGGTCCACAGCCTGTCGTGTACTACTCTGGTATTCCGGGATCTTTGCAGTGAGATCGTAACTAAGGTTTGAACTAATTGCAAGATGGCGCTGGTTTCAAAGGTAAAGTCTACATATACTAAGCATTTTAGTTTTCAAATATTTTAATAATAGATTTGATTGGTATTTTGATATACTCGTAGAACGTAGATAAAAGCTGTTTCTTTGACATACAAAATGTCCAAGGACTAATTACAGCCTAAAAAAGCCGCCTGTATTCCAGTCCTAAAAGGAGAATAAGTTTTCAAGATGAATAATAGGGCAGGTCACATGTTAGATCTTCTCCAAACTAAGGTTCCTTATCCTTTGAGTGCAGAACAAGGAGACTGCTAGTAACTTTTTTATGCATACATTGCATAAAGTTGGATCGATCGTGTTCTTCCACCGAAGCTCTGCGTGAACTAATAAAATAATATTTTTTTATAGCATAACTAGTTTCTGCCGTCCTCATGCGTTGTCCTCACCCAGTCATTACAAGGTTCGCTGGAAGAGATCCCTTAAAGGAATAAGTTCGCCTTTGTAACTGTATATTATAATTTATTTTCATAATTAAGTGTTTTTTTTTGCAAAACGGTTTCTTTTTGTGCAATAAAGAGTTTACTTACTTACTTCCTAATCAATTATCCGGAAAAAAATCGTATGATATTTTGATCCAGGACACGGACTACGTGTGTCGAAATTCATACAAATCCGTGTTGTTGTTTTTGCGTGACTAAAAGACAACCATCCAGCGCCTGTATTCAACACGATAAAAACCAAATCGTTTTTTGACCTATTATTGTATTTTCAACGTTTTGATAACTCTTATTTACTACAGTAATGGCGCCCGAGTTTAAAATAATACCATAAACAGATCTAATACAATTTGGATTTTACCGCCTAGAATAGAGGCGCAGCTTAAAAACGATATGGTGTTTACCCTGTTGAATAGAGGCCCAGTCATCCTTCAAACTTTCTCGTTTATAATATTTGTAGCAAGTAGCAAGTCGGAAAGGATTTCATTAACCCACGCGAGTGACAATCGCCGAGCCGCTTACAAGACGGCCCAGAGCTGCGCAGCGCGGGGCTGTCTCGAGAGTGTTTGTGTTACGACGAGCCTAATTGGCGGCCGCGGGCAGGTTGCTGCAGCGTGTGCCTTTATTCACCACTGCAGACGTTTTGGGTTGTACATTGGACTGTGAACGGTTGGAACTACAGGGGGATAGTGAAAGAAGAATAAAATTGGCAATAGGCATTTGTCCCAACGCTGACGGTGACCGGGAAGCGAGTAGAGCCAGAGATCAAGAGTTTTAGTGGCACGGGATCTATATCTTTCGCTTCGATAAACTAATGGAGAGAGTTCTCACCGGCAGTGTGAACAGACAGCGATCAACAATTAATTATATGTGTCTCTTTTATTGATACGGGATCTGTACGTATTGTTTCGAAAAACTAGTGGAGAGAGTTCTCGCCAGCAGTGTGAACAGCCCCGATCAACTATTAATATTTGTCTCTTTTATTGACACAAGATCTACTCGTATATCTTTTGTTCGTTTTTCGAGCGAGAAAATAGCCGATAGCTCGCTTCCTCGCCGACAGGACAAGTGCCTTAACCCCGGCCCAAATAGTTATCCTCAAATGTGGCTAAGAGCTCCCTCGGCAATAATTCTAGTCACCAATTACATAAAACCGGATGAAAATCAGTGCGTCCGATCTGCTGCTACAATGTCATGGATTGATACAATGATGGATAAATAAAAGAGTCAATATCATCTGTTTTAAACGCCCGAATTCTGTACAATTGGTAATATCAACCATTTTTTACTTATACTCGTACACCGTGCCCGGGACGTACCCGAAGGATTTTAACCATCGATTTTAGACCCTATTTGGAGTATATAATGTGGTATAACATGTAGTCCAATATCGCATAATTTCCGAGATTTTTATTATTTAAAAAACAATTCCATAGTTCATTTAATTTGAACTCTGTCACCTTAATTTAAGCATTATTTATTAAGAAATTGATAAAATTAATTTATGTTGTACGTTGATGATATCGACGGTGAAAATTTCCAATGTCGTAAGGGACATTTTGTCGTAAGTACACTAAATATACCATTGGAATCTGTCTGTAGTATTGAAATTTCGATATGACTCCTAATAAAAAAGTTATGAGATGGTTAAAGTTTGTCGTAACTTCCTAATATTTAACATACTATGTTGTATCGGTCAAATATTTTTTGTTAACGTCTTGTGGTATTAAGCGTAGGTCGTATGTCTAATATTTTTGAAATTACTACGTTGTAAGGCGCTAATAAAGAATTGACATTCCCTTACAACATTATATTTGTTAAAATGTATGTAAAACTTTGAATTAATATTGTTGTAAGTACCAAATATGTTTTGCACTATAGCCGTTACAACAATACGTCCATTAACATTGACTCGGGTATCTTATTGCAAATTATTATATGTACGTAGCAAATAAACGAAATAATTTAAAACTCCGATTATGTATGTCACAAAAAATATAGCTAACAAAATATTCAACATTAAAAGCAGCGTAAAAATGACAGTTACACCCCAAAAAAAACTTTATATTCTAAAACATTTACCATTTTTTGTGTGAGTTAATTTTTCGTTGCACTTGTAATTTTATTGGGCGAGTGCTGGAACACCACCCGTTAGTAAGGTGAAGGCGGGAGGGGTAAATACGACACACACTTGCTGTCGCTTCGCACCGCGTCCAGTGACAAAACAAAAAACAAAACAAGTGGGAGTGTAACTCGTTCGCAGATCACATCGAAAGTTTCTTGTTATAATTATTTATGTTATATCGCGTGCGTTGTAACCATATCTCAATAAAAACGACGCTTGGATCCTTTTCAATCCAGAAGAAAAACATCAATTTTTATCAAAACAGAATGTTGCGATAAGTTTTAAATACCTTAGTGTACCCATTTAAGTGCCATTATTCAGGAATTACAGTGATAAATATAATGTGTTAATGATTTTTTGTTTAGACTTTTCGTGATCTTAACCAACATAAGTAATTCTAAGCAACTGAGAGGTTGTTACTGTCGTGGATTAGTTGGAGTGATAATAATGTACCTACCAACTTATTAGTTGGTACAGTATTACTACTAAGCTTTTAAATGTTTTACTGGATTACCCATTATGATAATGAATTCGTTTTCTCATATTTTCGCGTGTGTTATAATAATAATAATAAACTACATTAACCGGAGGATTCCAATCTTAATAAGGCAGGAAACCTTTATATCAGACAAAACTGCCCTTATCTATACAAAAATATAAAGATTTGAAACGTTTATGCGAGAAAGACACAGTGCCAAAGCGTTTTCGTAACGAATATTTACAATTTGCATTTTTGCATGGACTCCCTCATACACTAGCGGAGACGGACGAGGAAGATGAGCAGAAAGGAGATCCAGGGGACTACTAAATACTAACTGTATTTTTATTTATGTATGCCTCGTGTTTTCTTACATGATTTAAATTACGGATATAAATCTGGGTCCAAGAACAACTATTAAATCGCAGATTTCAGGCTGATTATTTGAGTACCCATCCTGTGTATTTGCCGGTTAGGTTGTTATATTTTTTAATATTTCTCACTGAGAAAAGTTGGCATTTTCGAAAAAAAACACTTTCATTGACCTGATAGTTGTGAACTGACACCTGTAATTTGTATCAAGTAAGGGAAAACGAGGTATAGTGCTTATTTTTTTATAATGGTCCAATTATTTTGGTTTTTGGGAGACGTGACTATTTTTTGTCCCATTGCCTGAGTTGATCTTAAAGAATAATTCACTTTTGATCTCACATCAAAAGTTCCTTTTAGTTATAAAGGTCATACAGATTTTAAATAAACGTCTTTCTTGTGACCAATGCAAAGCCAAATACAACTCATTTATATAATATAGTCATAGTCTAGTGTAGCAGAGTAGTTAGTAATAATAAGAGTTGAGAAAGAAAATTGGGCTTTTAAAGCCCTTTACTTCAAAATACCCACGGAAAAGTTGCCAACACGTAACTTGAATAACAAAATCTGTATGATTTAGATCTGTTTTACTTATTACCAAAAAAAAAAGTACAATGTAACAAAGAATGTTTTTTTTTGATAATTTACCCAACTTGTTGAAGAAGATGTACATAGATTAGCATTGGATTATTTTGATTGTGATTTTGAAAAGCTGGATAGCACTGCTACTAGAAGCCCACTCTTGAGTTAAAACTGTTTGAGACGCTCTATCATAAGGTCAATAAAAACACATGTCGAATTGATTATAGACAATCTCAAACCCCTCGAGAATAAGGCTAGGTACTGTTGGGCTGTTAAATGTAAGATGTACCAGATAGAAGAAAGTTAAATTGATTAAGTTTACTTTTTTTAATTGATTTCACACTTTTATTTGGAAAAAAACTAAATATGTACCAGACCGTTATTTTAAATTTTTCCCGCATCCCAAAATTTGGAACTAAATAAATTTAGTATTAAAATCTTTATTTTCATACGTTTTGCTACGTGCTTACTTCACTAACCTGGAAACTATAATGACTTTACAACACAGAAATTTGCAGTAAACAATACTGTAAACGCAGTTACGACATAAGACAACAATATAGTTCTAGGGCGTAAGAGATTTTGTTAGATAAATCGCATGCTTGGTAATAAACGGGCCTAACTCAAAATTGGCATTAAATTAGTTATAGTATTAAAACGGCTTATAACTGACAGCACTTTCGGTTCTCTTTCTTAAACCAGCCTAAATCGCGTATTAAAAAGAGACGGCATGATTTACTACGTTTCACTTTCAACAAAATTTGGTGCTAAAGCAGCTAACTTCAGTCATGTTCCGACCGGCTTTCGAGCAAGACGTTGTTTTCGTGAGACATTTGGAGATAGATCGTTATCGTATTCAGGATTATGTGAGTATTTTGAACAACTTTTTATCAAACATAAGCATATTTTGAAGTTAATTCGTTTTAGCATAAAATCAAACGCAAGATGAAGTGATGTAATTCGGATTGCCTCGTTTTATTACAAATAATACTTGAATACTTTGTGTACTATTAAGACATGCATCAGTTTATTATTGCAAGGCAAGGTTCAATCATAGACCTTTGTCTTGATGTACCGTTTTATTATTTTTGTTGTTGTAAATTGTGTTTTTACATCAGTTTTTTTATCATGAAATAGAACGCAAAGTATGTGTTTCATTTGTAGTAATATCAATGTATTAGTATGATAAATGTAGGGATTTCAAATTAATTGGATTTAACCTAATTTTAGCATGAGGAAAAATTCAAGAATAAAAGAAATTATGCGGCTTGCTGGTGCCGCTGATGAACAAAACCAAAATCCCGGTATATCGTGTTTGGATGCCGAAAACACTTTATATGCAGCTACAAATGATTTGGTAAGTGCGAATTATAAATTATCTTAGGATGTGTATAATTATATAAAGATCATGCTCATAGTTCTCAGGACATTTAATCTTCACAATAAACAATAGTACACACGATGTATAAGTATACACGGATTTTACATGCATCTAACACAATTAGGTTATTAACATAAACATAAGTGAAATTATTATTAGGCAGGAGTTAGCGGTGGCAATTCGCGACGGCGCGCGTGAGTCGTCCGGCGCGCGGCTGGGCGTCCGCGGGGTAAGCGCGCGCGGGGGTTCGTTGCTAGGGCGACCGAAAGGTGGCCGCGCCACAGGCCATCGCGAGCGCTTAGGGTACACGTACGTTATAGACGCGAGCGCTTAGGGTAAACGTACGTTATAATTATCATTTTAAAATATCGATGTTTAATTTTGTAATTACCTTTCTTTTTTATGCAGTCGCTCAATATCACTGAAGACTCCCGTATTGTTGTTCAAAATGAGATCAACGGAAAAAAAGATGATACGATTGATGACATTATTGAGAATTGTTTTGCTGGTCTCGCTGATGAACAGAGACGACAACCTGGCATAACGTGTTTGAATGCTGAAAACTGTTTAAATGCGGCTACAAACGATTTGGTACGAGTAGATTATAAATTATCTTATTTTTAGTATATTACTTTAAAATATCAATGTTTAGTGTCGTAATTAACTAATAATCTATTTATTGCATATATATCACTCAAGACTCCCCGTCTCTTATTAATCAAAATGAGATCACCGGAAAGGAAGATAGTGAGATTATTGAGAGTTCTTCTACTGATCAGGTATATTATGCATTGAATCCGGGATTGCTCAGAAGCCAACGCCATTCTTATGAGACAAGAGACGTGATGCCTGACCCAAGGTACGTATTCTCACCTATAAATTCAGGGGAGAGCGATGTCGATCTGAGTGATATAGATCCAACATTCAATACAGATAATTTGCATCATAGTCCTCCTAAAGTTATAGCAAAATCATCATCATCTGGATCTTCATCTAGCAGTTCTTCTTCTAGTTCAGACAGTTCTAGCTCTACCTCAGCTTCTGAGAATGTATTACCATCGCCGGATACTACTCAAAAACGAGGTCGAAAAAAAACTAGAAACCCGCAAACCTGGAAGCGAAACAAAGTGCAGAAGTTAAGAAATAGCGGTAAACCCTATACGTCGTTGTCTACTTTATCCAAATCGATGCCCGCTCGCAGCGTCAAAACTCCTTGCACTGATAAGTGCAGACTTAAGTGTAAAGAAAATATTAATGACGAGTCACGATTAACCTTATTCAATGCTTTCTGGGAGTTAGCGGACTTATATAAACAAAGAACTTTCATTGGTTCATGCATGATGGATATACAACCCAAGTATAGATATACGAATGCTCAAACCCCAAGATGCTTTAATAAAGCTTATCACTTCACTGTTGATAATAAGCGATTTCGTGTGTGTAAGACATTTTTCAAAAGGACCTTAGATATTACCGATAGAATGATTCAAACAACGAAAACTAAATACGATGCAAATGGCATGGTACAAGAAGATCTTCGTGGAAGGCACGAAAATCATAAAAAAATATCCGAAGAGTTGGTAAGCGATATTAAGGAGCACATTAACTCTATACCTCGGATAGAGTCGCATTACCTACGAAGTATGACGTCTAGGGAATATATTGGTGGGTCAAAAACCATCGCAGACTTATACAAAGACTTTGAAAAACAACAAGCTGAGAGGGGAAAAGACCCTGGAAAGTACGGTTCCTATTTTAAAATTTTCACCACAGACTTTAATTTAGGATTCTTCCAACCAAAGAAAGATCTATGTGACTTATGTATGACATTTCAAAATGCTTCTCCTGAAGAAAAAGAACAGTTAAAAAATAAAATTGAGGTTCATTTGAGAGAAAAACAGCTTTCCCGCATCGAAAAAGACGCCGATCGTCAAAATATATCTGCCACTAATAAGGTTGTTGTATACGATTTACAGGTGTAACTAGTCTAATGTACACTTGGTCAACGCTTCTCAAATCCTAGTTAACGTGTACCAATTGAAACCTACCTATCTGCCTATCCTTAATGTTTTTACGAATAAAGCTTCTAAACCCTGATCTACGCAGAACTAATTGTAAAGGCCCGGGCCAATACTCCTACTTTACAATCCTAGACTCGGAGACATTAATAGTAGTTACCTTTCCTTTGACTGGATTTATATTTATTTATATGATGATGATATTTATAGTATCTAAAGTCCCTAATACTCTGCTCTACCTAACTATATTTCTCTACAATTTAAATTTCATACTTAAACATTCTTAGTTCTTAATACTTTTAATATCTGTCTTCCCTACATCTAACCAAATGTAATTTCTATGTCCTACCTATACTAGCCTTATATTTTTAAACCTAATTAGTTCAGTATAATTTACCTAACTCTCTTACTATCCCTACCAATTCATTATAATGTAACTTAGTTTTGGCACGTGATCGTCAAGTAATTTAAAAGAACCCATTAGTTGTACCCATAAGTAATCCTAGAATTCTTTAAGTCTTTGTTTTAATTCCTAACTTTTCCTACCTAATACACCCTAGAAATATACCTAAATAATTACAACAACCTATTATTTATAATTTAGTTATCCTATCTGAATTAATATTTCCTATCTAGTTGAAAGCCATCCTACTAAAAATATAATTCCTAAAGATATTATTATTATGTTTCTATAGTATAACTTATGTGACCTAAGTCTAAAATAAAGCAGATCTAAGAATTTATGTTTTGTGGCCCCCGTAGGGAAGGAAGGCTCCACCATACGCCTTAGGATTGCTATCCCAGGACCTTAGTCCTCCTCAATAGACATCCACCATAGACAGGACAGTCTCCTTGCCAAATAAGTCCTATTAGTCAGTCGGTTGTATAGTAAGGGAAGATTTGGGATATGAGCATTCTTTACTCAAATATTCAGTAGATTATTTTATCCTTCATTAGAGTGATTTTCTCAAAATAATATATTTATATTATATTTATTAAAGTGACTCAAGATTGATATTGCTTAATTCACTTATAAGTCTTTATATGACTTGAGTTTTATATAACTATATGAGATGTTCAATTTCACCAAGTATCCATGTTTATCTTATATAGTAAACAGTGGGACACAGAAGTCATTTTGTCTTCTAGCTAGATTGAATCCTCATGTTAGTCTAGGATAGTAAAGAAAGTGATCAGACAATTCTCACTATTGTCACTCCAATATATTTACTGGTATATTTGCTTTATATCTTATAAAATATTCACTCTAAAAAAGGTCTTATCTCTTTAAGCGAACTATTGATATTCTAGATTTGCTTTATATTCATATAATACTCTCTATAGTATCTTGTTATTTTATGGTATAGTTAACTTAGATGTTATTAAATATTCATTCTAATTAAGGACTTATTTCTGTTAGCTAACTATTGGTATATTAGATTTGTTTTATAACTATATAGTTAGATTTCTCTTAAAATTATATTTACTTTATATAATATTTATACTAAAGTAAGACTTATTTCTTTTAGTTATCTATTGATGTTATAGTTTGGCATTATATATTTTCTTATAAATATCAAGTTTATATATTTAACTCATGAATTACTATATCAAAATCAGTTTATTACTTAAGTATTTATTTATAATTATATTTCTTTAGACCAGTTAATTACTAAAAGTTACTTTTACTTTTATAAGTTAACTATTAGTTAAATTTATACTTCAGTTTATTTATTAATTAAATTTATACTTCAGTTTATTTATGAAGTTAAGGTGATTTTATAAGTTTTCTAATTTAATTCCTATTTCCTATTTTCCCTATCCAATGAAGTTAACCTAACATACTTTCAAGGCCTAAACTAAAAATCTAAACTATGGGCTTACCTCTCCCAGTAATTAGCTAAATCCCTAGGTAAACTGTAAAGTTCAGCTGAGTCGGCTGATAAAAGCAACCTAACACTCGTGTTCTTGTCCCCTCCATACTTTTGATAAGCCGCAGCTCTCAGGGATAGTATGAATAGGACGCCCTATTGTGTGGTTTAGTATATATAAATAATAATAGATTTATCGGGACCCATTCTCAACTCCAAAGAGGCTTCCATGGGTGCGCGCCGGCATGCCAACTATGTGGACCCCACTTGTTCCTCTAAGGCTGACATTGAGGATAAGTAGGCATTATTGTAAATATCTGTGCCGAATATAAAGATATCTAGGCTTGCCCAAGGCTTCTTTTTGACTCTAATAGTTCCAAATCAGAGGCTTCGTTAGGCTTCCTCGGACTTGTCAGACACTTACTAGTGGTAGCCTGACCTCTCGCTCTGATACAATCAAGTGCTAATCTAGCTGAATTCAAAACACATTTCCCCACCATAGTATTAATTACCACTTAAGCCCCAAATAATTAATGCAATGTATCAGACGCAAGCGATAACCAACCCAAAATTTCCTAAAGGGAAGTACACAGAAAATAATGATTAGTTAAACAAACAATCAATATCACAAATAAGCAAATGAAATCTCATTATTACAAGTCTAGCTATATGAACCAGAATTATCAACAACAAGAGAAAATAAATCCAACAAAGATCAAGTCTCACCAAGTTATTGATATAACCTGATACACTCAACAATTGTTATTGCGTCCTCCCTTCTATTTGATCTGTAACAGAAATAAAATTAATACATCCTAAACACTAGGTATTCGGTACCTAGACCTAAAGGCTCCCGATTCCTAAGCAAGAATTACTGTTATCTAATCCCCCTTACAATATTTAAAATTTAAAATTATCGAATTAATTTAATTTTCCAACTAATAATTTAATTATCTAATACTCAATACAATAAACTAGAATTATTGCGCGAATTCTAACAAATATTACTCTCAAAACAAAACCCCAGCGAGCCACACGTCCGTACGTGACAAGCGACAAAAGTCAAAAAGCCCCTTCCTCCGCGCGTCATCGTATATAAAGCCACCTATCCTCTTCGGAGTCATTGGCGTCATCGGCGTCTTCGGCGTCTTCGGCGTCATTAGCCTCATTGGCTTCATTGCCGTCCTACAGAGCAGGCATGTGTCACTTTTTGGCAGCCATCTTTAAATTTGAATTTTGTATGCAAATGTTCTTATATTTTATTTTTAGCTTTATTTGATTATTTCAAACAACTATATATTCATTTTTAACAAAATCGATAATAGATTAATGACTCTTTATTCTCAAATCTACTAATGTTTACTCATTGTTTACCAAACAAAGAAATATGTTATCATAAATAATTGATATATGTCTAACTTTTCATTTCTTTATACAAGTCCATCTGGAATCGAACCCTGGACCAACAGCTACACTAACTAAGCCATTTAAAATTAATGAAATAATATTTCTTTATTCTCTTATTTAAATATCTTACTTCTTCTTAGTTATATAAACGATATTATTTTATTTATTATAAAACATTACTTATCTCCTTTGTTCTTTAGTTAAACTATTAGTCTCCTATAAATATAAATTTAATTATAAACATTCTAATTGATAATTTTGTTTGTTCTAAAGTCATTTATTTCTATTACTTTTAAATTTCTTAAATGTTATATTAGATTTTGTTGGAATTAACTGGACAGACATCGTTTGTTCCGTTACACCCTGCCTTTAGATTTATCGCAAAATGTCAAATCTTTCTAGTTGGCATTTGAAGAGAAATCTACCCTAACCAATAACATAATAAGATGCCTTCAAATAAACTACTTTAATGATTTTAATAATTTATCAACACTTAGCCTTTCCTGATCAGAAATTCTGATAATTATGTGGTGTGTTTTTAACCAATTCTAATTGTTAACATAACATGAATACTAATAGTCAACAATAAATGTCCAGACATAACAATGCAGTTACAATTATCAGATCATTCTTTTGTCTGTGGAAAAATCAAAAGTTGTGCTAGGCTTTTAATCAGCTCTAATAGCACTCAACCAGTCAAATATAACGAATCTTTTGTATTTATGATCTGTATATAATTCACCGATTAAGTTTCCCAGACCAAAATACAATCCTTAAAGATAAAGCTTCTGTCACCGTTAAACTTTCCATTCTATCCACTATTCGTTCCAAACCATGTTAAACAATTAAAAATTGGAGAATGTAAAGTTGTCGATTGCTAAGTATCTCCTGCCGGTACAGTAATGTCTCGCCAAAAAAATGCATACAAGCTACCCTATTAATCTCATATTAACCATAATATGAAATTTTAATCTAACCTATCACAAATGGGTCTATTTAATTAACGAAACATTTGTATTGTGTTGTGTCTCCAGGCTAAATTTTGACAAACATGGCTGGATGCTTAGGTGTATGGTCTCGATTGTACCCCTTCATAAATTAATAAAACTAAAACTTACAAAGATCTGCTTACAAACATCTGTTTCACAAATTCTTACATACTCAAAATAAATTCCGTCAGAACTCCTCATTAGTTTTTCACACTAGTACAACCGAGAACACAACCTTTCTCACATCAAACCATTATATAAAAGTTAATTTCACAAACTATGAAGTTTTCTCTTTTAAAACCAACCACAAGTTCAAAAGTAAACAAACAATGATAAACTTCAACTTAATTCAACTGTCACTTGACGTCCGTCCAATTGATTCCGTTCAAACAACCAAAAGTCGTTTGGTTTAATATAACTCTATTTAAACTTTTAGCGCGATTTTTCCAATAACTCAAACATTCCTAGATGTGCTTTTTGTTTTTAAACTTCATTTGGCTCTAAAAAAAAAAAGTTTCTAATGTAAAGTTTTATGGTTTATATTATATTCTCTACTCATATCTAAAGACTTTTGGTGTAAATAATTTCCTTCCTGAACAGTACACAACGTAAGGTCCCAACCACCAGACGATCACAGCCCAATGTCTATTGCTAAGTTTTTCTGAAACCTATTAATTAATTCCAAAGCTAAATTAATAAGCTGTTTACATACGTTCATACATGTATACTATTTTTTTACTTTAATAGTATTATCAAACCGATTTTTTAATTCATGAAAATTCGTCAAAGATATTAGCTCACTGCACTAAAGTTACTATAATACATTATCGGCGAGATATTTCCGTATTCCTAATTATTTGCCAATCTTTTTTACATACGCATATACAACTTGACAAACATACATAACATACATATAAATATAACACGTTTTGTATTGCAAAAATGGTCCCTATTTTTATGACTATGATACCTAATTATTCCCAACCTTTAACAATCAAGGCATGTACATAGCAATAAATATAAAATAATTCAATTCAAAGATGTTAGATACTCAAATTGAAATTGGCAACACGGTTCTATTTTCACTCAAAAGTTTCTTTTTTGTATTTTTATTCACTAACATTTGATTATCCCTAATTAATTAAGATTATTGTAATTGAAATCCGATTATTATGAAATAATATTATCAACGTTTAATTAACCGCGCCTCTCACTCATATTTAGTCTTATCAAACTTTTCCCTTTTTCTTGTCTCCTTAAACGCTTTTGAATTATGAACGGAACGTACGCCATAAACACCCACAGATTATAAGATATGTCTAAACACCTTTCATTGCAAGCAATGATTTGACAGCTACCTTATTGTTTATTTTCTATTTTATAATGGTTATTGTTGGTCAAAAACAAAACAGAAGAGCTACCTATGTTTAACAAATTAGTTTTTAGTTATGCAGTATTCAATATGTTAATCACCTAATCAGTTAATCATATTTTATGAAATACCTGTTCCCGCCTATCAACAACTTTGTTTATGTTACTAACAAAGAGAACTATTCATAATACGTAAGTAAACAAACGACTTCTTTTATTATTTTAACCTGTTTTAAATGTTTGTGAGTTAAAACTTATAGTATTAACCTTAATATTTAAAGTCGTGCGCAACTTTGCTATCTAGTATTACTCAATGACTTAAATTACCTAATAAAAATATATAACCTATCTAGCTTATCTAATGGTATATTTTGGTTTTGTTTCAGCTTTTGCAACCCGTATCCTAGTGAAATGATACCCCTTGCTGATATTATAAGAGAGATTTATCGTGCTGACATAATGATGATGTTTTTCTGACTACAAGTTATAATCGAACTAGCATGAACATTTTGCCTGAGAAACCATTGCAAGCTAAAATATTTGGTTTTCTACTTGTGTTTGAACTACTTAGTAAAGTGATGTTTTTTGCCTGAGAAACCATTGCAAGTTAAAAGATTTGGTTTTCTACTTCTGTTTGAACTACTTAGTAAAGTGATGTTATAAGTGTTTTATTGCATTTGTACCATACAAATTGTGTTATCTACCTATCTTTTTGCACTACTTTATTTTCTTTGTACTATTCTTGGATTAAACAATTCCTAATTAAGTTTCTTAATTATTTTTCTCCTAACATACCTAACATAGCATGATTTGTTTACTTTACTAAACACATTGGTGTGCAATTTTATTTGATAGAATTCATTTACTGCTATGTTTCCTATTATGTAAGTGCCTGGTGTTGCCTAACTTTGTTTAACATACATACTAGTTTTAAGTGAATGTTCTAAGAATCCCTGGCTTTACTGTATGTAAGAAGTTTCAATTTATGACTGCGGCACTAAGTACTCCTATAGTACTCTAACCTTGCTAATCAACATCAAAGATCTATTTATACCTATTTTAAATATTATGATGATTATAATTAACTGTAAGGTCATAGTTCTTTTCTAATAAACAATTTACTAACCTGCTAGTTACCAAACTTTGTAAGAATTTATTAATTGGTTTCTTAGCAGTTCAAAATAAAGAATTTCATTCTTATCTATTAAACTTCTTAATTTATCCTAACCCAAAGCAAAACATACATCTGTTCATCTAAGTTTTAACTAAACAATTCCTGACTTTTAAACCAGCGAGATAGTCTCTAAGTACTATAATATTGCTTATTAAATCCTATTAAGAAAGTGTTATCTATCAATTCATAAAATATTCTATCATCAGACCACTACTTTGTTAATTTCAGCTAACTTTTGTTTCTTATCCTTAAATGATCATAACAAAACAGCTGTTTTTACTATAAACCAAACTACCTACTACCTATCTCTTTCCTTTTTAGTCTATAGGCTTACTCTCCTAATATATTTCAAATAAGAGAACCACACAAGTGATATCCTGATTAATTAAAATGGTAAATTTACTTTATTAAGTTGAAATTGAAATGTATATCTTATATGTTTTTAATGTTTGTTTATAATGTAGGTTTGTTTTTAAATTCCATTTCAAAAGCTAAACATTCATAATTCGAATAGACCTCTCCTGACCTAACCCTGTTATAATCTGTGTCTCTTATTTTTTAATTCCACAGAAAATACAACTTGTCAAAACAAACTTTGTCCGTTTACTGACCGGCTACTCTAAACAAAAGTACACAATAATTGTTGTTTCCCCTTTTAAAGATAACCCTATAACATTTCCTAATTTCATTGTGTTTTACCTAATCATATTTATGGTATAAATAGTTGACTCTATCTTTGCCTAATCAATGACTACATTTTGATTGTTTACAAACTCGATCACACCGGCTAACTTTTACTAAGGATTCAAAAGCTGATACAAGGTAATGGTGAATACTGTTTCTTTCCCACTTTCTTGTACTTTAATTATTTTATAAGTAGAATATCTTACTATTTAAAGTAACTTCATGTTGTAAAACTATAGGAACTTTTAACCTAGTTTATTGTTTCCAACAATTTACTAGCTAAACATATCTTTTATAGAGATAGTTTATGTCACTTTAACTGAAACTACATAATTAAACAACAAGTTTTATAAACTATTTCAAATAAACTCTTTTATTTATCTTATTGTTTGATTTTATAAAAGGTTTTAATGTTGTTTTGTTCTTTTTTAGGTTGTAACAACATTAGTCTGACTAACTCAGCAAATGACAAGTGATTTGATCTCTAACAATTTAAGTCTGATCAGCTGTCCTATCTAACCACCTAGACTATGGCAACAGGATCAACAATAACCATATGCCTCAGAAGAAAATAAAAAAAGAAAAAGTTGTACCTACTACTTTCAGGTAAAATAAATTTAAGCAAATATTTTTCTTAGCTCAAGTTTTAGTTCTAATAAATTTGTAAACTAACTTATTTTAATGGAAAAAATTGTAATTACTATTACAAGATTTCTGTTTTTTAAGTTGAGTGACATCTAACTAGAAACACTAGCTCCCTAGGTTCCCTGACATTTGAACTAATGAATATACTGAATAATCCTTATTTACTTTTCCAGTTTTGCAAGAGATACAAAGGAAGGAACGTAGAAACTTATATGAAAGATCAACGACTAACCAAGAATATTGTTTCATTTCAATAATTAAGAATTAAATCATACTGTTACCAATTTTAGTAAAGCTACTCTACGGAACTAGTTTTAATGACTATAATTAAATTTACAAATTTAATTGGATCTACAATAAATTTCTTTTTAACTTGTTATTTCATTACCTGCCTTCGATTTAACAACTATTAACATCTAAAAAAAATATAAGAACTTATGTAAGTTTATATATTTCTAGACTTTTCCTTTATACCATTATAAAAGATAGGATATTTTGTCTTTATTTAAATTTTATTGTTAAACGACAATAAATCCACTACAAGATACTATTTATCTTTGCCTGACTTCATCTATAGAAATCAAACTACCTGCCTTCTATTTTAAAACGAAAGATTAACTTTAGCTTCCTATCTTCACCTGTATGGTTCACAAACCACAATTAAAGAATTAACTGCTATTACTTAATAAAATTCCTACATAAATGAATAAAAATTAAAACAAAGACTTCCAATTTCACAGGCAACAATTGGACTTCAGTCAGAAGTCACTTACTTAACCCTTTATAGGGCAATTTTAAAACCTGGTACTAAAAATGACCACTTATAACTGATACTTTTTGTATTTTTTATTAAAAGAAATTTGTGCGAATAGGAGAAACCTAATGAGGCTAGAATTCAGTTCTATTTTTAGTTTTGCCCTATAAAGGGTTAAATTAAATAATTATCCCTAACTTAAACTCATAGAATCCTAAACGTAGGTAACCAAAGGATCCTGGTCACCCGGCTCCAATTGTAACTAGACAACCAGTTACAATTGAACAGTTGAAGTACTATAAAATCCTGGTCACGACGCGCCAATTGTAACCGTCGAGACCATTTTTACTCAATATCTAAGTCTAATTACTATTAAAAATTGTGCAATAACTCAAAGTTCAAAATCCTGGTCACGGCACCAATTGTAACTGGACAACCAGTTACAATTGAACGGTTGAAATACTATAAAATCCTGGTCACGACGCGAATTGTAACCGTCGAGACCATTCTTACTCAATATCTAAGTCTAATTACTATTAAAAATTGTGCAATAACTCAAAGTTCAAAATCCTGGTCACGGGGCAGCAATTGTAACTACCTTCCTGTCTATCCTAAATGTTTTTACGAATAAAGCTTCTAAACCCTGATCTACGCAGAACTAATTGTAAAGGCCCGGGCCAATACTCCTACTTTACAATCCTAGACTCGGAGACATTAATAGTAGTTACCTTTCCTTTGACTGGATTTATATTTATTTATATGATGATGATATTTATAGTATCTAAAGTCCCTAATACTCTGCTCTACCTAACTATATTTCTCTACAATTTAAATTTCATACTTAAACATTCTTAGTTCTTAATACTTTTAATATCTGTCTTCCCTACATCTAACCAAATGTAATTTCTATGTCCTACCTATACTAGCCTTATATTTTTAAACCTAATTAGTTCAGTATAATTTACCTAACTCTCTTACTATCCCTACCAATTCATTATAATGTAACTTAGTTTTGGCACGTGATCGTCAAGTAATTTAAAAGAACCCATTAGTTGTACCCATAAGTAATCCTAGAATTCTTTAAGTCTTTGTTTTAATTCCTAACTTTTCCTACCTAATACACCCTAGAAATATACCTAAATAATTACAACAACCTATTATTTATAATTTAGTTATCCTATCTGAATTAATATTTCCTATCTAGTTGAAAGCCATCCTACTAAAAATATAATTCCTAAAGATATTATTATTATGTTTCTATAGTATAACTTATGTGACCTAAGTCTAAAATAAAGCAGATCTAAGAATTTATGTTTTGTGGCCCCCGTAGGGAAGGAAGGCTCCACCATACGCCTTAGGATTGCTATCCCAGGACCTTAGTCCTCCTCAATAGACATCCACCATAGACAGGACAGTCTCCTTGCCAAATAAGTCCTATTAGTCAGTCGGTTGTATAGTAAGGGAAGATTTGGGATATGAGCATTCTTTACTCAAATATTCAGTAGATTATTTTATCCTTCATTAGAGTGATTTTCTCAAAATAATATATTTATATTATATTTATTAAAGTGACTCAAGATTGATATTGCTTAATTCACTTATAAGTCTTTATATGACTTGAGTTTTATATAACTATATGAGATGTTCAATTTCACCAAGTATCCATGTTTATCTTATATAGTAAACAGTGGGACACAGAAGTCATTTTGTCTTCTAGCTAGATTGAATCCTCATGTTAGTCTAGGATAGTAAAGAAAGTGATCAGACAATTCTCACTATTGTCACTCCAATATATTTACTGGTATATTTGCTTTATATCTTATAAAATATTCACTCTAAAAAAGGTCTTATCTCTTTAAGCGAACTATTGATATTCTAGATTTGCTTTATATTCATATAATACTCTCTATAGTATCTTGTTATTTTATGGTATAGTTAACTTAGATGTTATTAAATATTCATTCTAATTAAGGACTTATTTCTGTTAGCTAACTATTGGTATATTAGATTTGTTTTATAACTATATAGTTAGATTTCTCTTAAAATTATATTTACTTTATATAATACTAAATATATTACTAAAGTAAGACTTATTTCTTTTAGTTATCTATTGATGTTATAGTTTGGCATTATATATTTTCTTATAAATATCAAGTTTATATATTTAACTCATGAATTACTATATCAAAATCAGTTTATTACTTAAGTATTTATTTATAATTATATTTCTTTAGACCAGTTAATTACTAAAAGTTACTTTTACTTTTATAAGTTAACTATTAGTTAAATTTATACTTCAGTTTATTTATTAATTAAATTTATACTTCAGTTTATTTATGAAGTTAAGGTGATTTTATAAGTTTTCTAATTTAATTCCTATTTCCTATTTTCCCTATCCAATGAAGTTAACCTAACATACTTTCAAGGCCTAAACTAAAAATCTAAACTATGGGCTTACCTCTCCCAGTAATTAGCTAAATCCCTAGGTAAACTGTAAAGTTCAGCTGAGTCGGCTGATAAAAGCAACCTAACACTCGTGTTCTTGTCCCCCTCCATACTTTTGATAAGCCGCAGCTCTCAGGGATAGTATGAATAGGACGCCCTATTGTGTGGTTTAGTATATATAAATAATAATAGATTTATCGGGACCCATTCTCAACTCCAAAGAGGCTTCCATGGGTGCGCGCCGGCATGCCAACTATGTGGACCCCACTTGTTCCTCTAAGGCTGACATTGAGAATAAGTAGGCATTATTGTAAATATCTGTGCCGAATATAAAGATATCTAGGCTTGCCCAAGGCTTCTTTTTGACTCTAATAGTTCCAAATCAGAGGCTCCGTTAGGCTTCCTCGGACTTGTCAGACACTTACTAGTGGTAGCCTGACCTCTCGCTCTGATACAATCAAGTGTTAATCTAGCTGAATTCAAAACACATTTCCCCACCATAGTATTAATTACCACTTAAGCCCCAAATAATTAATGCAATGTATCAGACGCAAGCGATAACCAACCCAAAATTTCCTAAAGGGAAGTACACAGAAAATAATGATTAGTTAAACAAACAATCAATATCACAAATAAGCAAATGAAATCTCATTATTGCAAGTCTAGCTATATGAACCAGAATTATCAACAACAAGAGAAAATAAATCCAACAAAGATCAAGTCTCACCAAGTTATTGATATAACCTGATACACTCAACAATTGTTATTGCGTCCTCCCTTCTATTTGATCTGTAACAGAAATAAAATTAATACATCCTAAACACTAGGTATTCGGTACCTAGACCTAAAGGCTCCCGATTCCTAAGCAAGAATTACTGTTATCTAATCCCCCTTACAATATTTAAAATTTAAAATTATCGAATTAATTTAATTTTCCAACTAATAATTTAATTATCTAATACTCAATACAATAAACTAGAATTATTGCGCGAATTCTAACAAATATTACTCTCAAAACAAAACCCCAGCGAGCCACACGTCCGTACGTGACAAGCGACAAAAGTCAAAAAGCCCCTTCCTCTGCGCGTCATCGTATATAAAGCCACCTATCCTCTACGGAGTCATTGGCGTCATCGGCGTCTTCGGCGTCTTCGGCGTCATTAGCCTCATTGGCTTCATTGCCGTCCTACAGAGCAGGCATGTGTCACTTTTTGGCAGCCATCTTTAAATTTGAATTTTGTATGCAAATGTTCTTATATTTTATTTTTAGCTTTATTTGATTATTTCAAACAACTATATATTCATTTTTAACAAAATCGATAATAGATTAATGACTCTTTATTCTCAAATCTACTAATGTTTACTCATTGTTTACCAAACAAAGAAATATGTTATCATAAATAATTGATATATGTCTAACTTTTCATTTCTTTATACAAGTCCATCTGGAATCGAACCCTGGACCAACAGCTACACTAACTAAGCCATTTAAAATTAATGAAATAATATTTCTTTATTCTCTTATTTAAATATCTTACTTCTTCTTAGTTATATAAACGATATTATTTTATTTATTATAAAACATTACTTATCTCCTTTGTTCTTTAGTTAAACTATTAGTCTCCTATAAATATAAATTTAATTATAAACATTCTAATTGATAATTTTGTTTGTTCTAAAGTCATTTATTTCTATTACTTTTAAATTTCTTAAATGTTATATTAGATTTTGTTGGAATTAACTGGACAGACATCGTTTGTTCCGTTACACAGGCCGTAATGTCATGTCCCGATGGTGACACCTCTTCCTTTTATTATAAGTCAAAGCTAAATAGCTATAATTTCACTTTGACTAACCTTGTTAAAAAGGACGGTAATCCTCAAAACCAAACCCGAAAAAACAAAGAGTGCACAGCGTATGACAAGGTTGATTGTTTCTTCTGGACGGAGACAGATGGGAAAAGAGGAGCTAATGAAATTGGTTCTTGCATTTATAACTACCTACAAGATATGGACCATAATGTGGAAGGTGATATCGATGTTATCTTTTACTCGGATAACTGCTGCGGGCAAAACAAAAATAAATATGTCACAACCATGTATATGTATGCAATTCATTCATTAGATAAAATAAAATCCATTACACACAAATTTCTTATCAAAAGCCACAGCCAAAATGAAGCGGATAATGTACACAGCTTAATCGAAAAAGAGATCAAGAAGAATAGGAAATCTGGCCCTATCTACTGCCCGCAGCAGTATATCGCGTTGATAAAAAATGCAAAAAAAAGTAAAGACCCCTTTGTAGCCCATGAACTTACCTTTGATTTTTTCAAAGACCTAAAATTATTACAAGAAGAATGGGGCTACAACTATAATGTCAATGATGAGGGTGAAAATGTTACATGGAATGAGATCAAAGTGATTAAAATTACTAAAGAAGATCCTTTTGTATTCTACTATAAGAATTCATTTGATCAAAAAGAGTTCTGCAAAGTAATACTGCGAAATAAAAGGAAGAAGATGCCTATCATATCGGATATTTATTTACATACATTATATAGCGAAAAACTAAAATTAGCTGAAAATAAGAAAAAAGATTTACGTGAATTGATTTCAAAGAAACTCATACCCAGCTTCTATGAAGACTATTATAACACAATTTTGTAAAGTGTAACAATTGTACCAATAATTATGTTTTACGCTTAAAGGCTGGCTATAATATTGTTTTACACTTAGTGCAAGTGTGTCTAAGAGTTTATTATCGTTTTATGTTATTATAAAGAAATAATGTTTCCTATTTTCTATTATATTCAAGTTTTTTTCTGTCAATGTGAAGAAAAAGGGTTTCTAAAAGTTTTTTTTATTTTATTAATAGGCTACAGTAAAGAGTGATACCTACTAAATTGTTTGAATGTTTACCTTAGAAGCTAATAAATAATCTTAAAATTACGAACTAGGAGTAATGACGATCTCTTTTTGTGACTTGTTAAGACTGATTAATAGGTACGTTATGGTCATCAATGGTCATAGATAAGTAGTATAAATGTTAAGTAATGCTGTGCCATAAGTTTTGATAATGTATCTTTAAAGATGTATAATTATTATAAGAGAAAACTATGTTGACGTTTTATGATTATGATGATTGTGAAAAAAGTTCATACTGCATTTTCATTTATACTCCTCTTAATATTACTAAAACGTCATATTCATAACTGAAACATCTAAATTCTAAAAGTATTTCGTAATAATTTGGAGTAATACGAATTATATCTATAGACATAGTTATCGCTTTTGTACAAAAAAGCATTACTTGGACTTAAGTTCATTTAAAAAATATATATCTTGCTACATTTTGTAATAAAGGGATTTATCACTGCAATGTTTTTTTTGAAGCCGTGGCAATATTATTAAAAATATAAAAATAAATTGGTTTTACAAAAAATGTGCAAGTAGGTATTATAAACAACGTCAGGAATTGTACAAACACATAAACAAATTTAAATTCTACCAAATAATTCGACGGAACCGAGAAGTGCTAATTACGAAAACTTTAAACTCGATTTACCACAATTCACGATTTTTGAGTTAAGCCCGTTTGGAGGTGTAACGCACATTTTCTTCTTATTCTTTTGTCATAAGGGACACTATTTCTTAAACTACTGCATTTATTGATATTATATTAATAGAATAGTGTAGATGAAGTTATTTTAAAAGTATATCTAAGAATCATCTTAATCGGACGAGTAGTATCCAAGTTATGAATTAAAAAAAAAAAGTTTTTCGGTTCCCCTAAAAGGTAGGCGTTTGTCCCTTACGACATTTGAAATTTCCACCGTCAATATTACTACTTACAACATGGATATTTCTTAGTAAATAATGCTTTATGTTAAGGTGACAGAGTTCAAATTAAATTAACTATGGAATTGCTTTTTAAATAATAAAAATCTCGGAAATTATGCGTGTTTGGACTACATGTAATATTTGCTTTATTATTTGTTTCTCGGTATGAAGTAGGTAGGTTCTGGTTCGAAATTGGCAGTAGGTAGCGATAAAAGACCAGTCCTTTATATTGTATTTTGCATTTTTTGCGCTCAAGTTTATTTAAGTCAACGTCATTAAAGCTCATGTATTTTCTTTCATTCTGTAGTTTCTTATTAAAGAACAGGAAACAGCTGAACAAGATGTTTTAAGTTTTTATTAGGAACGTCTGTCGTCTGTGCAGTAAAGCAGGGCCGACGCAGCCCGAGGCGCCTTCCCCCCCCCCCCCAGCCGGGCAGCAAGACGGTCGCGAGACGCTGTTAAATAATTCTCTGTGTGTCGCTCGACCCTCGCTCACTTCCCCTTTGAATAGTAATTGAGGAATACAGTAGGTGAGCATTGCGTTGGACAACAAGTTAGAACTATTAGAAGTGATTCGACGTAGACTAAACTAGGCTGGTCACAGCATAGCTTGAGAAAGAATATTTCAATCATTTGACATGTTTTCGATTTGCCTTTTCTATTGGAAAACATGTTCTGAACCTATTCGAAAACTAAACCCCTAATACAAACTTACATTTTCATACATTATACTTACGTATACTTCAACTTGCTAACAAATTATAGTACTAAATATGGACATTGAGCGCTGCTAACAATCGCCATACACAATTTCTCGATGACAAATATGACAATACGTTAACGTTACTTGATAGAAGGTAAAAGTTCGTGCTTAGGGTAAGGGTCTTCACCTCTCGATGCTAGAGCAGCAACACCTACTACACGACCTATACAGTACCTATGCAATACAATATAATACATATGACAATACAATACATATTACAAAAAAAGCTAAGTATAAAAACCCGACTGCTTGTTTTAATACCCATTTTACCAACCATGTTACATATTTTTAAATCCTTTTTTTTAAATTAAAGTACCCAGCAAGACTCGGGATGCTAAAGCAAATCTAATGACATAATCATTTGTTGCCTCCACGAGAAAACAAAATACGATACATTGCTGAAATAAGTGGTCAAAAAATTACCTTAGAAACAAGCAGTTTTAAAAGCGCTATCAGAACTCCACTCAGAATAAAGCCGTGACAAAGCCTCGGACCTGATTCTGAGCGAGTTATTAAATTATTTCAGAAACGGTGAACGGTCGTGTCCTATCCCCGGCTGGCAAATCAACTGCTTTTTGCTTGCTGTGTGCCAGTTACGGGATAAAACATCTCGATAGTTATGCTCATTGGCGTACTAGCAATAATATTCAATGTCTCAACTCTCTTCGCTTAGGTCTTAGGTAGTCTGTTTGTCTGCAAACAAGTTCTCGTATGAGGAGCCACGTCGACCCACTGTCCCGTGTTAATTGCTGCTGCGAGTGTGATTGCCGACTGCAAACGGACTCCAAGCATGAAGACGCGGAATGGCTGGAGGCTGCTTGAGCCCCCGAGTATTTGAGCAGCTGCGATACAAGATCAAGATCCGTTTAACAAGGAAATGGGCAGTTTAGATAATGTGACTGAGAAACGAACAAGTTTAATCAGTTTCAAACAAATAAATATAAATAAAACAAAACCTAAATCTCACACAAGGTGACCTACTCCCAAACTCAGACTAAGATAAATATACTTACATACAGAAATACTTTTTTAATTATTACTTTTGTAATAGAAAACATTCAATAGTTAGCAAAAAATACTAAATATACTTGCGCTCATTACACAATTATTTGCCCTCACTGTGCACTGCACCCGGTCACCTGCTAACTAGGTTAAAAAATAGATGGCAAACCAGCCCTATAGGCCAGTCAATAACGACATCAAACATCGCAAACGCGCATTTAACTACGATTTTTTTTATTTGTTGTTAGGTCCCTTGATAGTACTTAGTTAACACCCAAGTTTGCAACCCTGAAAACCCGGTTCAGTTCAGATTTTTTGAAAAGAAAACTATCCTAAGGAACCGTTTTTCAATTATCTTTGTTCCTTACTTTAACAAACATAACTAAATTTGCTTTGGGCATAACTGGAGCACACTTTGTCCATGTGTTGCGGAGATACATGAAGCCAAAGATGGGCAGATGCGCAGAGCCCGCTCCTCAGACCCTGCTTAAAATGGTGGCTTGCAAATGCTAAAAGAGGTTGCTTGAGGTCGTTCACTTGCAGAAAAGCTGGGCTGAAGTCCTTTATCCTATGTTCCTTTTGCCACGGGTGAAATTGCAACAACACCATCCCTATCGTCCTGGACGAGGAGGACGAGGATGTGGACGACCCAACACCAAGGCCATGCAAACGCATTTTTTGTGTTGATATAGACTTGCCTACTAAGAATGACTTGATGAAAATATTGCAAATGCGCTGTCATTCCGAAACTCCAATAAAAGACATATTTTCTAATCACAACGCGTCTTACCCCAATACCTGAAAATCAAATCAAATCAAATAAGTTTATTTCCTAGAATACAGTAAGTAAAGTGTTACATAATAATGATCACAGTGTATTCAGCCTGCATGCAAGCGTGTAAATATTATACATTACTCATTTAAATTATATTTTAAATATAATCTCTAACACTATAAAAAAGTTTACCTATCAGCCAATTATCTATATGCGCTTGAAAGGGTTTCCTGAAATCGACTTCATACTTTCTGGAAAATGGCTGTAAACTTTCTTTACACGTATTGTACACATTCCTGCCATATATCACCTTGTTACAGAAACGTTATACTCGTAATCGATAATTTGTCTGCACGGGGCAAATCCACGCAGTTCATTATTCACGGACTGCGTTCCACTTGGACTAATGGTACTGCTGATGGATTATCAAGCCCAATCTCTTGGATTCCATCCTCGAATCAGTCTAAACATGTAATAAATTATTAAATGTCGGTTGTTTTCAACTTTACTTAGTTTATTCTTGTTTGTGATAAAAAGTCTGTCATGAACTATATACGTTCTCAAGACGTACAAAATATCTACAAATCTCTGTGCCACTGAGAATAAGGTTTATGTATTCATATTTGACGCGATAGGTGAATAGATGTTAGTGCTTTTGACGGTACCTTGTGACAGTAATATTATAAAGTAAGAGTGGTATAAATTTAGATATCAATAGCTGCGACTACGTACTAAAATGTTCGTGTTCTACAGTACTGGAAATTCCAGGTCAATTTTTTTACGCATAATGTAAGATTTAATTACAAAATATAACATGTATAATAAATGTTACTTTCTTAAAGAAACGTAATTCGTTGTTCAAACAAGATTACTATAGGTTAATCCGAATTGTGGAACGTTCTAGCCACGTCGCCTCCACACATACCCGGCCTAGGTAGACGAACACACGGCCCCAGCCGAGAGCCTAGCGAGAGCATTCAGCGGAGCAGCAAGGAGTGCAGTTTAAGCTGCACCGTCTAGCCGCGAGGCCTACTTTTACCACTTATACCTTTTGCATTTGTAAGGCTTTGCGTCTTTGGAAGGTTGCGACTTGGGTTATTTTGCCGTCTTGACCAATATTATGTCGGAGCCTTTTTTTGTGCGTTTAATAATAACATTTTGTTTTTTTTTGTCTTATAAAGGAAAAGTTGATAGTGTCGCGTAACCGCGTATAGGATGTGTGCTTTTACTTGTACAAATTGTCCATACATCAACAAGAAATACTTTGAACACAAACAGCGTGCAAATAAACCGCCTGGCTACTTAAAAAAGATTAAATTCATGTGACAAACGTCGTCAATGCACGGTGGGTGCGCGGGGCATCGATTGTCTTCACTACATCGTTATCGTCGCGTTTAACCTATGAAGCATTATAATAATTATATACGAGTATTTTTTTACCTTAAATACTTGCAATTTGTGCGGTTGAAAATCGAAAACATTTCTGATATCAAATATACTTCATAATGAACCTACTTAATGTCACACGAGCGCACTTGTGACTTTCGATGTAAATTTACCATTATTTGGTTATTCAAATCATTTAATTTGTTACCCGATTTATTAACATTGAGGTTAAAAATTAATTTAAACTGTATTCAAAGTAACTTGATTGCAACCGTGGCTTATTTTTAACTGACCTGATTTAACAAGTTTCCAGTATTTTAATGTAACAGCCGCATTTTTCAACAACAAACATATCAAATATTTAATTATATGTTGATCAACGAATATCAAATAAAAACAAATTAAACAGAATTGACCCAAAAACGGGCAACACATCTCGTGACGTAGTGAACACGCTCGCCCCTCCACATTACGTTATTCATTTTTCAAAAATCGAACGTCCCGGAATAGACGCGTCAACCCTTCGGCGCCGACAGTGACGCGGGTCGCGTCAGGAATGATCATCGAGTTGTCATCGGCTGCGGCGCGGCGGCGGTCGATGACGGACGACGGGCCGGACGTACGAGAGTTTTAAGTCTTTTGAAAATCTCTTCTCAGGTTTTGGTGTATTGGAAAGCGTTGGAAGATTTTGTAATGTAGGTTTGTTTAATCTATAACGCCCTTACTTATAAACGTGGAATAACAGTGGGGTAAGCTCAACCATGCTTTGTCTGTCATCTTATCGGTCAAATTCAAATGTCACAATGAAAATAAGGACAAAGCATGGTTTAGCTTACCCCACTGTTATTCCGCGTATATAAGTAAGGGCGTAAGTGTTGGAAATTGTATTTACTGAAAGTTGACTTCCACTGGAATTTTTTAATTGTAACCCAGCACCCACCAGCTCAGTGTAGGTTTTTTACGAAGCGCGACATTTTGTTATGTCCTTTACTAATGCCATCTACCTCATCTCCTTCTTGTAGAATATTGGAAGCTATCTTATCTTAAGACACAAACATCGTGAATGAAATCGCTGTTACTATTTGTGTTCCCGTGATGACAAGTATAATCGAATGGTGGTCTCACGCTGTGTGAAACGGAGAACCAGTTACTCTAGTTTAATCAAAACCTTTCTACATTATGTACATTTGTATAATTGTTATTATTTATCTCACAAGTGTTCTTGAGACCATTGTGCCCGCTAACAACAGTGCGAGACACGAGATAGATCGCCGAGCAAACAGCGCGAATAAACACGAGGAATCACCAAAGGGGTAGTTACCGTACTACGGCGAAAATAACTACCTCCCACAGTAAGCAGATGCGCAACAGTAGGAACGGTTTGGTTACTGGTGGAGGAGCGAATCAACTGTGAAGTTTACTATTGTGATGATAAATTTCAAATCTTGGTAGGGATCTGGAGTTTACATCGATATTGTGCTAACAAAATTGTATGTTATTTTTTGATTTGATTTGAACAGCGGTCAAAATGAAACTGCTCGATCTAATGTTACCCAAATTCGTTTAAAACACTATTTGATTAAAATCATTACAAACACGTTTATGTGGTGTTGCTTTTAGCGACAGTTGTTAAGGATATTATGGGAGCCCACTTTTGTATGTGTTAAAGTTTATTTCTTAGCTTGTCGCAGTTTTTATTCCTACTTGTACATTAAACATGGAGCTAAATAATGAAAAAAAATAGTTTGAAATAATTGGCGAACTAATTTATACGCTTGCACTTCGATGGGGTGCGGCATCAGCGGTGCAAGGTGCAAACCGTTAACACGTGATCGAGCTGGCGGAGTTCTTCTCAGGTTACTGCTCCAGCGAGGCCACCTGCGACCCACATGGGGTCTTTATGGCCCGCGGTCTAGCGCTGAGTGACCATTAAAATTCATTTTTAGGCCTCCGGCGGCGAGGGGCTCGCCGCGCTCGCCGGGTAAATTACTGGTCTCGGCTACTGTATATTTAACGTGTGGTGTTTTGGGTACGGCAAGGAAATAGTAGTATTGTTATGGCTATTTCGAGGTTCAATTTAAGTTAGCTTAATGTCTTCCATTAAATACTGGTACCTAGTAATGAACAGGACAAGATTTTTTGTGGCAAGTCTCCAGAAATGTAATTACAAACGTACGGGAATAATTGTTAAATTAATATCATTTTATTTAATAACTTTTTCAGGGTGTTTGGTGGTCGAGTGCAAAGACTTTTAGCGATGGCAGAGAGGATCATTTTTACCATACTATAGGTAGTTACTATCATGCAAAACCTTTAGAGTTTTCGAGATATCTTGCCCGTTTTATTTAAAAATTTGATGCTTTTCCCTTAATGAGCTTATGACCTTTATACCATCTCTAAGTCCTTGCACTCGGCCACCAAACATTATGTATTATTGTATATAATTGTGACCTCTATCTTCAAAGCCGATAACTCCTGTGAGCTCGATATTTTTATTCTCCGTTTAGTTATATTTAGTAGCGCGTACTCTATACTATATCCGCTATTAAATAAGAATACAAAGATTTCACTACCTAGAATTGGTATCTCACATGCCACCTAAATAAACGGACAGAGTCTTCATTTCGATAAATTAGCCTTGGAAATATTAAAGACCAAATTGAGGCAATAAGAATCTATATCTGAAGGGCCGTTTAATTTACTATTTAATAATTTTAATTTGATTTATTTGCCGTGTCATCATCAGCCGCAAGACGTCCACTGCTGGACCAAGGCCTTCCCCAAGGATTTCCACAACGGTCCTCTGCTGCTGTCATCCAGCGGTTTTCCGCGACCTTTATCAGATCGTCGGTCCACCTTGTGGAAGGCCTGCCGCCAGTCCGCCACTTTAGAAGCTTCCCGCTCTAACGGCCAGCGATGTGCCCCGCCCCCTGCCACTTAAGGTTTGCAATTCGGTGAGCTTTATCAGTTACTTTAGCCGTGTCACCTAGACTAATTTCCTTAACGCTTCCAGTCACATGTGTGCTTTGTACCTATGTAGCATTTGTTAACATTGTGAGTTAATTAAAAAAACAAAAAACCGCCTTCAAAAAGCAAAAAATAACTTCTTTAAAATGGTAGGTAAATAGGTCAGTCCAACTGAAGTCTGCTTTTGGTTAAAATATTGTTGGACGCCGACTTCAGTTGGACTGACCTATTTACCTACCATTTTAAAGAAGTTATTTTTTGCTTTTTGAAGGCGGTTTTTTGTTTTTTTAAACATTTATTTTATTTTATACTTTTTAGTGATCCTATTTATGCTGTTACGTAGCTCCACTTCTAAATATTAATAAGAAACTATAGAACATTTCAAGCTCGCCGCAGACAACGCCGCGGGAATGTCATAGTCATATTTAAACCTAAATGTGCTTCGTCATAGTCGCTCAACTTCCTTTATCGAAATATCTTATCGCCACCCTTGAAATAGGTACCGTTAAGGAGTTCCGGTGGCCATCTGTGGTCTTCATCATCAGTTCCACTTCACCATATAGTACTTTTCAAAAGCAAATGCATGAGTTACAGTGAAAAATACCAAAATCGCTATAGGTGTGCCTATAATATTTGAGGAGTTCTCTTGATTTCTCCATGATCCCATCATCAGATTCTGACGTGGTGACAATGGGACCAACTAGAAAGTATACCCAGTCGAACAACGAAAAAATTTTTCAAATCGGTCCAGTGGTCTTCGAGTAATCGGGGAACATACATAAAAAAAAAAAAAAAAAAAAAAATATCCCGACGAATTGAGAACCTCCTCCTTTTTTTGAAGTCGGTTAAAAATGAAGCAAGCTCAGCTAAATACTTTCTCTTTCCTTTTGTACCAGAATTTTCACCATTCATTCAAGTAGGAACGTAAGTGTATTATGAACTCGTCACCAAACGCTAAAACTACGGCAAAACGAGAATTGCAATCGGAAAGTTGAATGGAGCTGAGGACTCGCGTAATTGTCTTAATTCCTCGGGCGATGGAGGGGGGGCGGCTGCTCGCCGCGGGACACCATTTGCATCTAGAGACGGCTGCATTAATAGGAGTAATCATACCGGTGACGTTGTCAGTAGCCTCATCCAACTGCAGTTTTTAATTATTTTTCTCATACATGTAATGAAATATTGATGTTATGTTCCTTATAATAGGCTACGAAGTATGACATTTCAGGTGCGGCTAGGACAAGAGGTCGTTAATGGAATTTCATACAAATCGTGCAAGCCTAGGCCGGCAAAGTCCTCTTTTTTAATTTCCATTCCACATAAATGCGTATTAAAAAAATAAAACTTTGATTTTTTGTTGTTTATTTCATTGCATGTTTGAAAAAAGCACTATACATACCTCGGCGGGACATATAGGGTTGCCCGCCTCAGACCTATCCGTCTATATGTCTTCGGCCGGCAACCCCTTTTGTCCCGGCCTCTGTAGTAATGTACTATATGATAATCCCAACAAACAGAAAGTAAGTTTCTACAACTTTACTATGATTAAACAATCCTGCTGGTGACAGATTCCGATTGCAGTTACGGAGGCTTTTTTAATACATTTTATAATTACACTGTAGAAATATTTGAAACATAGACTAACGCTAAGTTTGGAGCCAAACTTGGGGACACTAAAAGCTGCCTCAACAGTTGTTTTATTTATTAATTGCAAATAAAGGTCGACACTGCTGCAGTGGTCGTCTTTTTCTCATCACGCTGACGCAGTACCACTAATTTCAACTGGAGTCATTTCATTTTCGACCATTGTAAGTTCCTTACTCCCTGTTTTTTTAACCCTGGACGTAAAAAGAAGGGTGTATTTATGTCTGTCTGTGGAATTTGAGCTCTCAAATGGATGGACCGATTCGCAGGAGGTTTAAAAAAAACCTACTCTAATCGGGATGTCTTTAATATTTCATGCTCGCATGAAAACTGGTTGGGCCGTTTCAAAGAAACCCTATGTATAAGTAGGGGTCGCCATTACAACGTGGTTTTGTATCTATTTCATATTTTATTTGTAATAAAATTTTCATTGCACAATTTTCATTGGCACGTGATCCTGCAACTGCTGGCGCTCGCCCCCGGGCGGCGATGTCCGCGCCCGCGATACTTCGTGTTCCGGCACTAACTTCGAGTGCACCCACTACCAGCGTCCGGGGCGGGTGCAGCGCCCGCCGGCCACACTGTGTCAAGTGCAAAGACATGTTGAGTTTCCAATTATATACCAGAAATTAGGTGAATTCAATTGGACCAGGAGTATGTGTTCATTAGTTAATTAGCAAATGACTAAGGCATGCTGTATTATTGCGAAAATATGTACTTAATAAGCTTTTACTGGTAAATAGTCATTTTCAGTCACACACAAACAGAAATTGCATAGGCGATGCTAGTATAAAAATCGTAATAATAGACTGTTCTTGGCCAAGATGCCCTTCTCAAGACAAGTCAAAGAAAACTTTAATTCATAGGCCTGTATTAAGTAAGTAAGTAAAAGTAAGTAACTCTTTATAACACAAAAATTTATGAGAATAAATTATGTACAAAGGGCGAACTTATCCGTAAACCTTATTAAAAAACTGACTCGAATACTGTAATGGCCGTCTCAAGATCCGTCAAAAATGACAGTTATCTATGACTTGACACACGATAGAACATGTTTATTCAGTAAGTAGGCGGCACGGGCACATTTATACGTCAAAAATCTAATAGCGCTTCGCATGAGACTACTGCTGAGAAGAAACGCCGCAAGAAACTCAACAGTCGTTTTTTAAATATTGCTCATGATATTATACAATGACAATTACTTAAATTAATATTAACAAAAACAGTAATTAAAAAAAAGCATGCGTAGTGACGTTTACTTTGACGCATTTTGTGACGGGCTCTCGGTCAAGATGAGTACTTACGGCCTTTAGAGAACTGTCATCTCTGACGTATCTTAAGAAGAGCATGTCGATCAACATTAGTTCATAAAAGGCCCTTTTATTTATTCAGAAGTAACATACCTATTATTTTACCTAACAAGGAAAAATTGTATCTTCCTTGATTATTCTCCACCGTGAGTATGATTAGTCTGATTACAGACTCCTTAAACACGTACTAATGATCAAGTTTCACACATCAAAACGCGGTCTCAAAGTCACTGAAAGCATTATACTCTCCATTCCATCCTACCGACCGCGCCAACCACAGTTCTATCGCGTTAAAACAATTAGACGCGACACCTCGCGGCAACACGTGGCAACTTGCGGCAATACGCGGCAAACACGATAATCGCAAAACGTGCCGCGAACCGATACAAAGCATCTTAATTCTATTTGTCGTTTGAATTCACAACTTTGCTACTGAAATTCAAACTTTGTATCCGTTAGATCACAGTTTTAATTAAGTTTGTCTGGAAAAGGATATGATTACGTTTGCTCTGTTGATTTGTTGATGTGTTTAATAATGAGTAAAGTTGTATCGGGTGTGCGGATAATATCTGTAATGTGGCGTGATAATGTATTTGTTAAGCAAATACATTTGTTAGGACATTATAATAATAATAATAATAATAATATAGTTCTTAATAGTCTTTTGTCGGGTGGCAATAAGGTGCGCGCCTTCAATGGCTGGGTGATGCCGCTGCTCACATATTCCTTTGGCATACTAAGGTGGACTCAGACTGAGCTGGACACCCTGGATAGGAGGGTCCGTCTACTGCTTAAATCACATCGCATGTTGCACCCACGCTCATCTGTTATGAGATTGTACATCCCGAGGAAATGTGGTGGTCGAGGCATGTTAAATGCTAAGAATCTCCACAACCGCGAGGTGTGCAATCTCAGGGATTATTTCCTTAGCAATGAGTGTCGGATGCATCGTGATGTGGTTGCAGTAGACAAGAGCC
Source organism: Acleris literana (assembly GCA_946894065.1). Lineage (NCBI taxonomy): Eukaryota > Metazoa > Arthropoda > Insecta > Lepidoptera > Tortricidae > Acleris > Acleris literana. The sequence goes on along the minus strand of OX335684.1, from coordinate 19,239,100 downwards.
TCACGCCTCTTTCTTTGGCAAACGAGAACTGGCGCAAACCAACGGTGTTGAGCACTGATGACCGCAAGAACATATGGAAGAGCAAGGAGCTACACGGACGCTTCTACCGGGCCCTAACAAGGCCCGACGTAGACTTTTTAGCGTCTGTGAACTGGCTACGATTTGGTGACCTCTTTGGGGAAACCGAAGGTTTTGTCTGTGCAATTGCTGACGAGGTCATAATGACGAACAATTACCGGAAATATATTCTGAGGGATGGCACGGTTGACATTTGTCGAGCATGCCGTTGCCCCGGCGAGTCCCTCAGACATATAATTTCCGGTTGTTCGCATTTGGCCAACGGCGAGTACTTGCACAGACATAACCTCGTAGCCAGGATCATCCATCAGCAACTTGCTCTTCAATATGGTCTTGTTGAGTCTGAAGTGCCGTACTATAAGTACGCACCGGCGCCCACCGGCTATTGGGATCGATCTGTCATCACGGACAGGACTATTGTTGCCAATAAGCCTGATATCGTGTTGAAAGATCGATCTCAACGCCGGGCAGTGCTCGTCGACATCACCATCCCGCATGACGAGAACCTTGTGAAGGCCGAGAAGGACAAACTCAGCAAGTACTTTGACTTGGCTCACGAGGTGACCGCCATGTGGGATGTTGACTCGACTATCATTGTCCCGATAGTTGTTTCGGCAAACGGTCTTATAGCGAAGAGTCTCGACCAACACCTCAAGAGACTCTCGCTAGATGGCTGGATCAAGGGCCAGATACAGAAGGCAGTACTCCTCGACACGGCACGTATTGTGAGGAGGTTCCTCTCTCTGCAGCCCTAACCACCGGTAGCTTGAGCCCTGCCCCGCTGCCGGCGGCACTCGTAGGTTAGGTTTTTTTATAATGTCTATTTTTTTGTATTAGTATTGTTATTTTACTTTTATATTTGAATATTTGTTATAAAAAACCTAATGTACAAAAAATTTAATAAATATCTAAAATAATAATAATAATAATAATAATTCTTTATTTCAGACACTTCAAGTCCATAAAATATTACATAAATGTCAGGTAGGCAATTACATCAAACACTAAATTAATTTACAATTAAAATCAGAACTACATATTGACTTAAATTAAAACACAATAAATAAGTTTAAAATAAATATACACATTTTCTGTTCAAGTGAGCCATAGAACAATGGTTCACATATAGACAGTCAATCCTACCAGCTATCATGCTCATGATGCTGTTGGCGCTGCCCCGCACCCTGCGCACCAGGGACGTGCCGCGCTTGCGCATAGTGGCGTGGAAGCAGTCCACCCGTGCTTCAGCGAACATCCCTGAGGCGCTGCAGTATCGGGGCAGCCCCATCAGCAACCTGAATGCATTATTGAATTGCACTCGCAGAGCACTGTACTGCTTCTGAGTGAATTCGGCCCACAGGCTGCTTGTGTAGAGCTGTGTGCAGTATGCTCTAAACAGAGTAACCTTGACCTCAATGGAACATCTAGCGAACCTGCGGGCGATCATGTTGGCTCTTACCGACAATGCTCTGCGTTCACGCTCGATATCTGCATCGTCCCTCAGATCAGACGTCACCACATGTCCAAGATATTTGAACTGTGTCACTGTCTCCAGTTGTATACCATTTAATATGATAGGAGGGACATCCGATAAACCTTTATTTCTAACCTTAAAGACCATACACTGACTTTTAGTGGCATTATAATCGTTCACGGTTTTACTTGCGTTATAATTACGGGGCCTATTTTTATTCAATCAAACTAGTTTTTCTTTAACATGTTTAAATTTTAGGAAAAAATCACTGAAATGGTTTGATCTGAAAAATAAGCAATTCTGATTAATAACACGGGACCCTGAAGTTTTAATGTCAGATTTAATGCTAATGGTTGCTAACCATGTCACAATTTAACATTCAAGTTTTGTAAATTAATTTCTAATTTCAAGCCTCAATTCCTCGAGACGATTATAGGCTGAAATATTGGGTCTAGAGCAAACAGCCCCGAGTAGATTGTTCCTAGAAATATCAATAAATTGATTCTATTTTCTCCAAGGTAAAGCGTGTACATTTTAAAAGTTCATGACTATGTATACTCAGTTCGATTAATTTGTCATTTGTCATCAAAGTTATAAATATTTACCAAATTTACCAAGACCTAAACTAAGCTCAGGCTTATGAATACGTACTAAAATGTCTGTTGTTTGATTGACTGATTTCTCATAAATTTTCTAATTGTCTCAAAAACCCTTTCTTAAAATACTTTCAAAACATTTTTTTATCCTGTTAAAGCTAATAAGAAAAATGTTTCCTTAAATATCATTATTAAATATAAATTAAGTAGCGTATAAATTATCTGGAGCATAATTATTAAAATTCCGTTTTGTGTCGGTTCGCGACCGAAAATCCAATCAGGCCTAAACTAGCATTATCTCATCGGTAGCGAGTAATTGGGTCCCTCGTTTGGCTCGAGCCGCCGCCGCGCCCGAGTTGGCCTGGCTCATTGGCGACGCCTATTTAGGTGTTATTCTGTTTTCACTAGATAGGTTCGGAAAAGATGATTTTGAACCATCAAAATAGGGATCAAAGTAGCTAACTTTCATTCTAAAATTTGTAAGGCGCAGCCTCCACAGTCGCGTCGCTGCTGGAGCTGGCGGGACTGATGATTGATTCCTCATGGGTAAAGTGAAAGCAGTTTTTCATATTTGAAAGCAAATTTATTTTCGTCTCGGGCAGTGTTGATAAACTCGCTTTGTTTCATCTCATTGCTCTGGCAATGACAAGATAAGCAATACTCGTATACCGTCCTTGTCAAAAATATAACACTTTGCTCCCTTGTGACACAATCTATACGCCTCAAAGCGGTCACCGGCCAGGCCAACCAAAAACGGTATACTAGTCTAACTTGACCACTTGACGTATCATCACTTCATATCTACGATGTTAAGTTCGGGCATATATCACCATTTCGATAGAGCAATCTTTCACTTGCTACATAAGAGAATACCACCGGGCCCGAGCTGTGGCCGCGCATTTTAAACCACGCTCTCTCCACTAAGGAGTCGATTTGACATTTATTTCTCGGACGTGGTGAGACGCCGGAATTGGATTGCACTTTGAATATCTGCCGAGTCACTGGAATGTCTTGGTTGACGATTTCCGAATCCCAAGTGAAGCGGTTATGTGAGATATTCATTTCACGGAGCCTTTTTGAGTAAAACTAAAATAGTAAAGTAATTTGTCATGATGTACTGGTAAGCCAGAATCTGAAGTGACAGCACTGACACAATAGTATGTGTTGGTTACAGAAGTTCACTAGGTTAAATTACAAAAAAACGTTTGATTCAACATTATTGATATTTGTTCTAAAAGAGAGACGTTGTATATCACACTATCGCCCTGAATTACGCTTGATTGACGGTTTTTCACGCACGCCTCGTCTCATGTTGTTATGATGTCATTTGCACTTGACAAAGGTTAATTATTTGCTTGACAATAAAAATAAGAATCTTCATTCTGTCAATCAATAGGCAGATTCAAATGATTTGTATTCATAATTTGAGCCTGTCGGCATCTTACAAAGCAGTAGTAGTATCAGTCTTTCACTCCTTAATAATACAGCAGCTGCAAAATTAATCAATCAAAAAAAAATCCTTTCAGTCTCACTCGAACCGCAAAATAGGTACCAATACCCGCTAATCCCCCCGGTCTCGAGTCGACGTAAGACGGACTCATTCCCCCGGCGCGTGCACCTGTGCTCTAACGACTGCGCGGGAGTGATTTGTAGCTGTCGGGGATGCACCTTTTAATATATACTCAACTTGGATAATTTGGTACAGGCAGCATCGAATGCATCTTCATTTTTGTACAGTAGTAAATATTCAAACATTCTCATTTAGCTTGTCGAAAGCCAAGTGAGGAAACTAGCGTTGCTATTGTCTAACTCACTCGCAATCGCCATCGGCTTCAAAGTGGAACAATTGTTTTCATTTTGTATGCAGACGAAAAACGATTGCGATTGCGAGTGCGTTAAGAAATAGCCCTTCTGATTAAAATGAGGGTATCTGACAGATTACAATATCGGTAGATTATTTAATTATACCTGTATGTTTGTTTTTGCCCTTTATCTGTCATTCTTGTCTTCGCAAAACAAGAGTAAAGAGAGCTAAAAACTTTTCAACGACCCGATTGATTTCCATAAAATTTTGCTTTAGAATAAAAAAAAGTTTGCATTGAAATCGGGTTTAAAAAATTAACATTGCGATATGTAGAAAACAATATGACACAATATTGTAGCCGATGTTTAATTGGAGACCCTAGAAATTTTCAGAGCATTGGTGTTGCTGTTATGGCTACATTTTCTTCCTTATAAGTTTGGTCGCCACCAACCATTTTGTTACAATTGTTTTGTTAGCTTTAATATAAACTTGAGAGAATAATGCTCTATGTTTATCATCCTCAACATTTCTGCTGACTGTACCGTCTTCAGGGGCTGAGATGAGGCAGTAAAATATAAATGGTTCTATAACAAGTTCGTCTTTATCAAGCCCGAGGTGCAGCAATTTATGGCTTATTCATAATGTACAGGGGACGCCTGGTGGTTCCAAAATATTGGCAGCATCTGTGTAAACAATGCAGATTTAAAGTACATTCGGGGTGTAGAGATTTAAAAATTGGACATGATTCCGATGTAAATTTTTTTGAACAAAAGCTGCGAATTCAAAGGTCTTGTTTTTTCAAAGAATGAAGTTCTTTTTTCTATGTATATTTAGGTTATTGGACACTTTTACAAGCGTCAGTTTACCAACGGTTCCCAAGAGAAGACTGCGGTTTAAAAAGCAGTCCAGAACAAAATGATTTTTCTTTTATTTATTTATGTGTAGGTAGTCTTACCCCTCTATTAACCCACCATACAACTAAAATAGTCAATTAAATATTAACCAACTAAGAATAAAATAAAGTCATAAACCTAGTATGATTGTCAGTCATGAAAAAAAAAACACTTTATAAGTGTAGAATTTAGAAAAACAAAAATCATTGACTGATTTTTTAGCACCAATCAGACAAAGTCCTGGATCCTTCGTCCTTCTGGTAGTCGTCCCGCGATGGGCGGCGGCTTTAATAACATGCGATTAAAGGATCCTGTCGCACTCAGGCTTTATTATTCACTGCTAGTATTTTTTATAATCTACCGACACGAGGACGGGATAAGTATCGACTGCACGGTCCAGAGGGTTTTAGAATAAATAAGAATGTTCCTCATATTACCCTTTAAGCGGCAAAATGACCGAATAAACCGATTTCAGTACTTGCCAAAAAAAAACCGTTTTTATCGAATAATAAATCGATGGGTCCTACGTAAGTTATGGTAACTTGAAATATGCAACTTTACAGCAGAGCAGTTTAAAGTTGAAAATTGATGCCGTAGATCCATTTTTTAATGGATCCTGTTAAAATTTGGTACGAATGTCAACAATAATTTAGTGTTTAAACTTATCTTACTAATATTTTAAAAAAGCCCTTGGTTTAGCTGCAATTGTTCTTACGATACTTTTAAGTGGATTAAAGGTTTCGATAAGTATTGTTTGTGATACTTACCATGTTGTACGTGGGAATAGCTTGCGCATAAAATATCTTAAGTACAACAAACCATAACTTACGTGGCAATAGTTCTATACTAATGTAGAACATACCACAATGTACTACGGGAAGTTAAACCAAAAATGTATAGAATCTTAAAAAAAAAAATACTTTAATTGTTATTTTAAGATGGATAAGTATTAAAACACATTACTTCAGTTAAAAAACGTTTATTTATATTGACAAAATATTTTGTATTCTTCGGTGAATAGATTATCTCTTTTTATTAAAGTACCTACCTACTAATAGTATTTTTTGAGATGGTTTTAAATGTTGATAAGCACCGAATTATGTACTAAATGCGCTTAACCTTAACCGCAGTTTTAATGAGATCAATTTAATACCATAACAAAATCCACACTTATTTTGATGCCACACGAATAGGACAATATAATACCTTTGAAGTCGGGGTTGGATGATAACAGATGTAAACAAATTAGTATTGTTTGACACATAACCACAATATTTCTGCAAATAAGATATGATTTAAAAAAACGTATGGTTAATAGTTATTCAATCTTAAGCTGAATGTAAAAGTAACAATCAAGCGCGTGCATCGTATACCTCACGCGACGTTCAAAAGTACGTGATTATGGTGTAATAATGGTAAACAGACCCGTTTGGTTTTGTTTTGTTTTATCATTTCTATTGACCCCGAATTTATATCCAGAGGGGTTACTATGACGTACTAAAGCAGTTCAAATTAGGATGAAAGAAAGTGACAGAGCTATAGCAGTTATACAGCTCTGTTCCTTTCTCTCAACCTAAGCTGAACTGCTTTAGTATGTCATGGAAACCCCCAGTTCTTAAATCATAATATCATCATAAATTTAATGAGATCAGTTTAATACCGAAACAAAATCCGCAGTTATTTCGAGGTCAAACGAATATAAGAACAATAATAAAACAACAATAATCATATTATGAACAAACAAAAATTCTAAACAATTCTAGACAAAATAAATGAGTCTTAATTTGTACATTAATCTAATTTGGCGATAAACACTGGTAAACGTTAGGACTTATGTATTTGTACTAATTTATGTTTAATTTATAAAAGTCTTAAAAAAAACACTTTGAGTCCTTAAGATTGAATCTGTTACTGCATACCTCTAAACTTAATAAATCATCATTTGGACTTGACAGAAGCGCGTGGAGCTAACCCCATGTGCTTCTGTTTAGTCCACTAGAGAAAATACTCTTTTACCGAACAATTGTCCTCGCGTGTGATATCCATGGACTTGTTTCTCTAATAAGTCCTTGGAAGTGTCTATAAATGTCACAATGACAGATAAGGACAAAAAAATTATAGCTATACCACCGTTACTCAACGTTTAGTAAGGGGGTTTCAATATAGATGTGTACTTAAAGAAAAATCGTGCCTCTTATAACCTAAAATCATACCCAAGTCAGCGATTCTAATAAAACCAATAAGCTTACTCTGCGCCAAGTTAGTATCATTAGAACATAATAACATGCTTTTGCACATGCGGTGCGTTGTAAAGCAAAGCCTCATCATCCTTGTCTTGAGGATCGTCACTGATTTCCTTGTCACTTTCGCTGAATACACTTTTCCAAGTAGGTAGATGCATTGACCGGTTATCAGGTCCAAATGGAAGTGAAGATTCTGTAAGAAAAATAAAAATGAAGGCAAAATTTGTAACTGGTAATCGGTATAATATCGTATGTTTATTTCTCACCCGGAGTAAACTATAGCAAGTAAGACTTACAACAAATAAAATGAATCACAATCCGAAGTATACTATTGTAAGTAATTGTACCACATGTTTTTTTAACAAAAAACTCATCGTAAATAATCGTAAGTCATACATACAATAGCTTTTAGATGCTAGGCTCCAACGTAAATGACCGTTAGTAATAGTTACCATATTGTACGCTGGAACCTACAATTAAATTAATATAGAATAAAAAATTTTAAATCTAAATGCACTTACCTGATTTCGTAGATGTATCCGATGCAGTGTTATTTCTACGTCTTTGTTCTTTGGGAGTTTCTCCTCCCACAGCCTCATCGTTTGAATTACAACTGTTTTTCGTTTTTGGGCTATGGCTTTTTCGTATAATAATTTCGTTTTCGACGAAACGTTCGGTACTTTATTTGCATAACCGGAGTTTTTGTTAATATTACGTTTCACATGGAGCATGTAAACCACAAATTTTGTTAATACCCAACTAAAACATGAACACAGGCGCCGCCCCGCGTAGCCGGTCGCAAGTGACACATGCGATGCGTAAGCGCGCGCGGCGCTCCCCGCGCCGTCCCGCGTACTTTGTCGCCAAGGTACTTACGATAGAAAACGTCGGAGCCGTTTGAAACATACCACAGTTTACGTTTCTAAAAACTGGTTTAAACTACGAATTTGTTTATTTTTGTTTTAGATACTAATAATAATGGAATAATACAATGCATTTTTGCTATAAACCGAATTTTGCCATTTTGTGGGTTACGATAACTTACGTAGGACCCATCGAAATATTAGAGGACAATATCACTCCAATTGACCTAGTCTCAAGCTGAGCTCTAGGCTTTTTCTATGGGTACTAGACAACGATATAAAAACTTATAGTAGAGATAAATATATACTTAAATACGTAGAAAACATCCATGACTCAAAAACAAATATTCGCGCTCATCACACATATATCTGCCCTTACCGGGATTTGACCCCAGGACCGCTAGCTTCGTAGGCAGGGTCACTACCAACTATGCTAAACATTTCCCCTCTTCCTCGTATTCATAAATTATTGTTAAAGTATGCTTTGTCACTTTCTATCGAATTTACATGTCACAATGAAAGATAATTCCGAAGAATATTTTAAGCATTCTTTAGCTATAGAGCGTTTATGAATAAGAAAAAGGGTTAATCTCTTGTGGTAGAACTCGACTCGTCGTTAACCTTTAACTCAAGCTGTGACCCGGCGAGGCGAATTTCATAAAACCTTACTAAACCTCCTCGCAAAAATATAGAATACAGAATGCGTGCTAAGGAGAAATTACCGCGTAATCTGTTACAATATTTCCTCGAGCGGTGTTTAGTGCAGCAATATGGGCCTTATGTCGGGGGAGCAGGGCTTTGTCACGAGGAGACGACAAACCCACGCTGATTTATGCTGGGCCGTGTAGCGACGACAGCGCTGGACTTCTTCTTTCACCGAGTGCTTCGCCCCTGTGCGTTTAATATTTTTATATTCAAACATGGAAAACCAGGAAATAATTAAAAAGTAATTAGTACCTAGACCTATTGTTAATAGGTCATCTAAAATTTACTCATTCCAATTACAAAAAAAAAACCGTAACATGCTTCGTCAAGAGTTTATATGGCTAATTAGGAACATGAAAATAATAATTGAGGTTATTTTAAGGTTTAAGTACCCAGAGTAAAAACTTTTACGTCTCGAGCAGGTTAAATCCTTGGTCTTAAAGCTTAAAGAAGTTCACGACTTATACTTAAAACAATAAACACCCACTGTTAAGGAGATTCTTGATACTAAATCAAACTTAGCCTAGCACCTACCGGCTCGTGGATCCTACAACTTAAGTCGCAGATAAACCGTAATTATTAATTTAAATTATAAGCACAACAGGTCGCTTCTGAGCTCGTTTAAGACTGCCCGGGTCGGGATCAAGCGCTTAACCGGCTAGCAGCGCGGATTAACACTGTCTTCTCGGAAAAACGTTCAAACTTTGTGTTGTGTCTCTTGTTTCCAAGTCGCAATAATGCGTGTGATTAAAAGAATACCTTTATAGCTTTTTATTTCATGGGTCACAAGTAAATATTTTCTTTTAGCACTACTATACTGACTAATATTGTATCCAATAATTTATCTGAATTCTGAATGTTTAGCCATCCATGCAGAAACAGTCAGCGTCTGAACTATTTAGTAATTTGTTGTTATTAATCTATAATGAGATCAATGACTGGTAGTTTATTTCCTGGATAACAGTATTTCCCAAAAGTCAAGTGTCTCAGCCTATGGTGGGATTAAAACTCAAGTCCCAAGCGGAACGGCCGGGTCTCGGAGAGGACTCGTGACGTCGCGTCTCTATCAATCACTGTCGACACGGGCCAACGTTGGCCCCAGGTTGGCCCAATGTGCCACTATCTCGCATTATGTCCGTCGTGTGGCCAATGTGTGAGCCAGCTCATTGTGCTTAAGTCTAGATCAGCTATTCTCAAAGTGTGCTCTGCAAGGGCTTCGTCGAAAAAAAGTCCTAATTTAATTCTAAGGAACCTTTTTTTCTTTCACAAAGAAAACAGGTTTTGTCTAATTTAGGGCACCGTAAAAAAAAAGTATGAGAACCTCTAGTCCACTAGAAGTTTGGTTTGACCTCTACTTTCAGAACTGATAATCCTTACACGATCCAACCAATCTTCTTCAAACCTGTCTAAGAACCACCCCTAAATTATTATTATTCAAAAACCGCATCCAAATCTTATCCGTTTAAACACAAATACACACAGATAAAGATATTAGAGGCAAGAGTAAATTTGAATGTTGGAATAGGGCGGCCAAGGCAACCGTTCCAGGATCAGGTCGGGGACGTATTAAGAAAGGGTCAGGTCAGGAGGTACCCTAAACGACGCACGTGTATGAAGAGACTTATGAGTGTGGAGGAAGGGAAGTTTGTCTGGATCGCAGCAAGTGAAAAGAAGTGGTCTCTGCCTACCCCTACGGGGACGAGTCGTAATTGTATGTATGTACTTATGTACACACAGACACACAGATAATAACACCTCTCCTTTTCGTCGGGGGTTAAAACCACTTATTATTTCCTTGAAATTAGGGCAAGCAAACATTTGACCAGATAATTGGCTAACAGACGGGCCTGCAGCCAACACTGGGTCAAGTTAAGGTGATAATCGGCCATCGTGCCAAGATGGCGGGACCCGAAGAGAACACGACAGCGTTTAGCGGAACAAACGGAACAGTGATCATGACGGTTATGGTTGGGAGATGAGTTACGGCCGCCGTATTTCGTCTTACCTGTTAAGTTTAAGTATTATATGTATTTTGGCTACGAGTATAACTTTACGAAAATATTACAAATGTAGAATTACTAATTTAAGACTTAAATTTTTATAAAATAAACTAAATACACTTTAACTAAAATAGGTTTATTGAACGTTTATGAAAGTATAAATAAAGAAAATAAAAAATAAATATCAGGGGACAATGTCGCTCCAATTGACTAGTCCCAAACTAAGTTCTAGGCTTGCACTATGGGCACCTAGAGAACGATATAAATACTTATATGGAGAAATATATACTTAAATTCGATTCTCAAAATGAAAACGATTGCGATTGCGAGTATTGTTACGCGAAAGACATGCGGGTCTAACGATATCTCGTTTGTTGAAATTGGAACCACCTACCTACATAAGGGTCAAATCTAGGGCAATCGGGTAAAACTATGTATCTACATTCTCTAGCTTTTCACAAAAGAACGTAGGCACCTGGAAATCTGTTGTCTGCCAACAGCTGTTGTGTGTGTGCCCCACTTGGCCAACGTTGGCCCAACCCTTCAAGCCGCTAATCGGCCCTCGTTCCAAGCTGGGCCCAGGAAACATGGCGGCGTTTAGCACGGCAAACAAAACGGTGATCATGGCGGTTATGGCTACTTGGGATGAGTTATAACGCTTCGTGTTTTGTTTTACCTGTTCAGTTTACGTTTACGAAATAAAAACAAATTCGTTGGAATATGGGTGAGAGTGTACGATGTACCAAATAAGGTTATTTTGTATTCTTTTGTCTTTCTAATAATCATTCATTTGAAACTGTAATGTAGTTCTGTAATTAATGTTAAGGTTTGGAAAAGACACTGTTTTTTAGGAGCACTCAATAGTGTGCCAACATAAAATAACTATCTTTGTTAATTTAATATTTTATGACCTTTTCCCTTTCTTAAAACCTTTATCATCATCATCATCATCATTATCAGCCCGATTTAGTCCACTGCTGGACAGAATCCTCTCCCAATGCACGCCACTGCTCCCAATCTTCGTTTCTCACATCCAACCTACACCGGCCAATATGCGCATATAATTATCATCGCTCCATCTTGTCCCACACGACGTTTGCCGAGACGCGAAAACCTATATTAATTATTTTTCTTAAAGTCTATTTTGAGACTCGCAACGTATAAACCTTCATAAAGGAGCAATGACACCGACACATTTTCAATTTAAGCCAAAATTACTAACGTTTAATATCGGCGTGTACGCTTAAAATATTACCTACGTACGCTCTGTTTAATTTTCTTGCGTTAATGAAAAGAGGGTAATCTCATCATGGGGGAGAGGGGGAGGAGGGGGGAACTATTAATTCCGCGGTTATCTTTGATGCGGCGATTAATAGGTTTAATCAAATACTTTACCTCGGCGGTAAACGGTTAGCGTCTGGGAAAGTGAGCAGCGAGCGTCTTGACTTGTTAAATTTAAACCAATACGATGTTGAAACTTCAGCAACTTGTTCAGACATGTTCTTCAACGGTTAGAGAACAAAAAAATAAATTTCTTAGCTAAAATTGCTAAACGTTTGTTTGTTGCTATGAGCAGGGCACATAACTTGGTAGGGCAGATCGATTTTGGATATTTCGAAAGATTTTTCCGAAATCGATCTGCCCTACCAAGTTATGTGCCTTGCTTAGTAGCGTAGCGAGAATAGGCAGTGGACCAGTGACCTAGTGAAAGCGTTAGCTATACGCCAAAATATGTGGTAATGATCGTGACGATTCTTAAGGAGTATGTCTAGCAGTGGACGTCTTTTAGCTGATGATGATGATAATAATGAATCACAATTACATGTACCTGATCGTAAAACGTGTTAATGACAGAACGGGACTGGTGTACTTGCGGTTTGGGGAACTACGTAGATTCTTAAGAGGCTCTGCGTGTTTGTGGCTATTTTATTTTGAAAACACTGAATTTAAATTCTACATTATGTATACTTGTTGTGCATTCGAGTAAAGTTACCGTTAACGAAAACGTATAGGAATTACGTAAACTGCTGGATGGTCGTGTCGAGCGCTTATAGATAGATAGACAGATAAATAAAATGTTTTTTTGATGCTTCAATCATAAACATACAATAGTCATAAGTGGAAAAGAAACAATATCAAACGAACTTACAAACGAGCTATCGTTCAGAAAATATGAATTGGCCGTCTGTAATCTTCACACGTAACATCTTTTTGTTAATATCAAACGAAAGGTAATCGTAAAACTACCCTCGTTCTTCAAAAAGCACGGTGGGTTGAAAGGTTAAGGTTAAGGTTAGGTCCGGTAAGTCTTAACGAAGAAAAAAAGATCGCAAAGTAGACAACAGACCAAATCATATTTCCTGAACTATACCATCTCAATCGCATGATTCAGATTCCAGATTTATTACTCAATATAATGTAACAGTATAAATTACAACACTTGCATGTCAAATTAAACGTAATTACATTGAGGTGACACGCGTCAATTCAGTTTTCGTAAATTGAGCACGATAGCGTTAAGCGTCTTGTCTAGGGCCCCTGAGCATCTTACGACTTCCACGATTTCGTTCTTTATTATTCAAAAAAAGATTTTACATTTTATACGAGTATCATAATTTAATTTAATTATCATTTTCCTGTAAACGGTAACGATTATGGAAACCGTTTACCTTGTCACTTGTTACTGGCCAATTTAGTAGCTGCCATGGCAAGTTAGTACTGAGCGCATGTTTGCCGAGCACTGCTCGCTGCTGTCGTCGGCCGTCTGTCGTCGAGGAGCCATTAGTGACGCACATTAAAATTCATCCGCGACTGTAAGGACGCGACGGGCCAGTGGACGCGATGACAGTTAAAATAAGGCGTTAACTTATGGCTAACATGTTTTTTCCTGAATATGAAATTTTAGTCATAGTGGCATAAATAGCATTCCAAATTGAAGGAAAACAAAGCGCCATAAAACGTAAAACTTAACTTAAAAAAACACATCTTTAAAAGTTCTCGCACCCGTGGACTTCAAAAGAGAAAATATTTTCCCACACATCAGTCCACTGATTTACTCACTAATACATTTATTACTTTTCTTGCGTAACACTATTCCGAACATCGGCGAACTTTCCCGAAGCGATACGATATTACCAACTTAGCCTGTAAGTAACTTCGTGACACTTAGCACCTATACTCTGCAACTTTCTATAACGTTTTTTATGATGTTTTTTATGACAGGAATATATTTTTACGAGGGTTTTTTACGAGCACTCGGCGATCGGCTCGTGACGCCATTTAGCAGATTTTAAGATACATCGTCACCTTGCGGTAATGATGGAAAAGATTTTCCTCAAATCAGACATTAAGATGTCTTATTTGAAATTCAGAGCCCGTTTTATGGGCGGTGGTAAACTCGCAGGCACTCCGGAAAGTACCGGCGAAGGTGCCGGAGGACGATACTTAACATGTTAGAATGTTGCATTTAAACGACTATATCAACTTCACAGTTGAAATTAAAGCACTGTGTTGCAAACACGTGACTGATTGATATTTCAATACGATCAATCAGTCTCGTCAATTAGTAGGATCTTTGTGATATTTTCAACCCTTGTTAAAATAAAAATAGGATATCTTAAGCCATCAGTTTTTTTATTTGATGTCAAAGTATTGCAATTAATACCAAACGTAATTTCCAGAGAAATAGCAAGCATCCCACCCACTCGATTATTTAAAAGGGAGCCACGAGGAAATCTCATGGCACTACATGTTCGAGTTTTAACCAATTAGTATTTTTTTACGACAGTAATTATAACGTAATGTTTAAAACTCTATCCAAATTCAGCAGGGATATACGAAAGCAAACTTTTCCTTTTAAAGGATCTATTCCAGTTAACAACTCAGCTCTCAATCGCTCAAATTTTAACTGGACGAGATCCTTTAAAGGGATAAGTTTGCCCTTGTATTATTATTAATGACAATAAATATTCAAATAAGTTCAAGTCGCATTTCACCAAACTGGAATAAGATTTACTCCGAGATTAGTCTATACAAATTTGGCGTTAAATCTAGGTATAAGACCTTCTAGTTTGGTCGAATGCAACCTAAAATAAATATACTTACCTAAATTTAAACTGCTATAAATATCAATAAATATTTAAATGAATAAATGAATACGTATACCTTAATCGACGGACCTCACTGCCTAATTTAATGTACGTACATTTATATAAACGGTAGAGAGCCCCTTTTTGAATTAAAAACACTACAGTGAACAAGAGCACTAGAGTGTAATCATAATTATTATAAAAATATTCCCAAATAATAGACTACAACTTAACCATCGTCTAACCGTCCGCTAGCCGCTCGTGGTCCCACTGGCCCCCAAAGCGCGATAAACAGCGTTTGTCATACAAATGTATTTCCTGAATAAAACCGAGATTCAGACAGCACTCGTAATTAAAACTGCTTTACGCAGCCCGCCCGTAATGGCGCTCGGGGATAACGAGCGAAGCAATTGTAAGCGAACCCTATTTGAGACTTTTAGGCTATTTCAATAACCTACTACTTGCGTAAAGAGGCCGTAATTAATGCCAAAACAAGCCAAGTTCCTGAAAAAGAAAAGACAACGTTTTAACAGTTCTATACATATAGATGGCCGTTTGCTATTCTTTTTCTGGAATTTGGCAGAATTTACAGGTCATAATACGGTATCAGCATTCTTAAGAAAGTATTAAGTGCTTTAGTGCTTTGTTATAATAAAATTTCGAAAGAAAGAGACTGCCGAGTAGGTACAATTTCGTCAGTGGTGTTATTGCGACAAGGCTCTAAGCATGCTTATATTTTTGTTAGTCGGCTTAACCTACCTATCGGTTCTGCCTACTTAGTACTCGTATAACTTGCGTTTGTTAATATATGATTATCATGACTGCTCTGAAAAATACTGATCTAACACAATAGGTACCTCTTTCGTTTTTAAAGTCAATTGTAATAGGCTTCCTATCACAATTACAGTAAGATTCAGCCAGATGACGGATAACGAACGCTTATATATAGTTGTCGAGTTTCTTTACTTTGAGTATGGAGCCCTAGAAAACGATTTGGCTCGGTCGGCAAAAAGTGCTATTGGCCTGAATACCCTCTCCCACCTTACTGTCTTTTCTACCTTTTACCCGTTTCAGAGTTCCGTACTTAAACCTTACTACTATGTCTCCGCTGTCCATCTGTCTATCTGTCTGTATGTCTGTCTGTCAGCCAGCTGTATCTTATGAACCGTAATAGGTAAACAGTTGAATTTGTTTACAGACTGTGTATTTCTACGGCTGCTGTAACAACAAATAATACCAATAAAATTCAGTGAAAAATTAGTACCAGAAATACAGGTATTTAATTTACCATTTTTTGCTCAATCGGTGTATCTTTTGAACCGAAATACGTTACAAGAATCGTACAGAACAGTTCGTGTGCTCGTCCGATTCGCACTTGGCCGGTTTTTTCCTTAGCTTAACTTCGGGATCTGCTGCAGAGCGAAATATGAGACATTTCAAAGCGTAAAGACAGCTGAGGGCGTCTTAAACAGACGTGTCTTAAGAAAATGATACCTCAGCGAGTTTCTCGCCGGTTTCTCTCAGAGAAAAATTAATTTGAACCGGGACAGTTCTGCAATCTGGTGTTAAATTTAATAAGATATCTTCTATCCTCGACTTCACCCTATCTTGTCAATGCAATTTTTATTTGAATGATTTACTGTATTCTATGATGTTTACTAGGAAGGGGTTTTAACCATGCGAGGTCAGGTGTAGAATTTAAAGTGTAAAGAGATGAAAATGTTTTATCAGATTTTTCCTTTCCTTTTCTTGGCAAAACAAAATCCAGATAAAATATTTCTTAATCAGTGGAATAAGGTCTTGGACACTATAGACTGACTATGTCACATTTCACCGACAATTTGACAGGGTTATTAAACCAACAGTATTTTGTAGACGACGCAGTTAGCCTAACTGGGGGTGCCCCGCCTACGCAAATATTTGTGTGATGCGCGAGCTATTCCTGATTCATGGATGTTTTCTATGACGTTTTTTTTTAACATGATCGGTTAAACCGTTTTTGAGTTATTGCCAAAAAACTGCGCTTCTCAACAAAACGACATAAATGCCATGAAGATACGGTCTTTTGCCGGTGCACTTTTCCACTTCATATTTTTTGAGATAGATATTTGTGCTTGTTTTAACGGATTCGGAACCCTTCACTGAGCATGGTCTGACATGCTCTTGCCCGGTTTATTAAATTAGTATTTTTATCATCGTCTTGTAGGTACCTATCAAAAGCACACCAGGAGCTAGTCTGGAACTAGGTCAATTTGAGTGATATTGTCCTGTGATATTTAGTACTCTTTCATTATTCAAGTTAACAAATACAAATAATTAACTTCCAAAAAAAAACTGTTTCAAATATTAAAAAACATCAACTATAGCCATTCGCTCAAACAAACGCAGTGAACTTTGAAATTAAACCGCACTTAAAGTCAACATGGCGGCATAACAGCGTGATGTATGGAATGAAACAGCGGGATTGAAAAATGTTTGTTTGTGATTGGAAATAAGCAGGAGCCGAGTCACCCGCGGGGTCGCAGAGGGCAGCGGCGCGGTCGCTTTGTGTAATTAACGTATTGTTTTATGTAAATAACTAATATTATAAGCGAAGTATAAGCGTAAAAATAATACATCATCAACCTTAAACTCGTGAGTAGGAGTAAGCACAATGTTTTGTATTTAATTATCTGCTGGCGTTATCTCCTGTTGCATGTTTGAACTGAGTTAATGAGTAACCAGAGTAACATCACGTGTATCATTATTCATTCTGGATAGGTTAAAAACTAGCCAAACTGGGCCCATAATAATTTTACCTTTATTAACTGACATGACATTGAGAAATTTTGTCATGTTTTGCATATTGTATACGAATATTTCAGATTTTAAATTTAGAAAACTCATGAAAGAAACGTATTTTATTCTAAAAGTAGAATAGAGTGTTCTAATTTATGACTGCACTTAGATACACACTTACTTATATATGTATGTTTGTTATTTTAATGTTAGTATATAAATAAAATGATTGACTATTTCCCGAGCAGTTTCCCAGCGAGTGCCTAGGCCGCCGCGCGTTGCATTTGTTTACAACTCGAGCGCGAGTTCATCCAGTTGTTGACCCACTCGCTCCACTCGCTCCACTCGCTCCGCTCGCAACACAAATACGCACTCACCTGCAGCTCGAGCCCGGCTTAAACAGCTTCGATACTTGCGAACAACCGGGTAGTTGGCTAATATCAAGTGTGAAGGGTGAAGTCGCTCCAGGGTTGCTTTAGCACACACATGTGTAAATATATAAAAAATTATAACATTCAAAATCGACAGTCTCATACAATCACAGCCTTGATTTCGCCCGGGTAGTATCTATGTGTACCTACTTATATTATACGTATTAACTCTCTGAAAGACATTATCCTAGTAACTGTGAAAATCTATTTATTGCATAAGTTTTTTTTAATACATAGAGAAGACAAAGAAGCACTCAGGCGACATGATAGCTAGTGAGGTGTGAGACCGATAGACTTTTTTGCATTCTTAAGATAAGAAAATCAAGACTGCAAACGCATTACCAACCCTAAGAACTTAGATGAAATGCGTCTTTTCGCTGTTTTCTAATACCTTCTCCGAAACACAACAATGCGAACACCGCTGCTTGACGGTAGGTAAAAGAAAAAGATAGTGGTAGTGATCAGGATAGACCCTGCACAAGATCCTACCACCATTAAAAGAACTAAGGACAAACAGAAAGACCGACTGAAATAGTGACTATACTTCGTACTATTTATAGTTGGTTGTATTTTTGAGTTTAACGCTACCTACACCCTAAAATCTCAACCCCCAAGTGAATGACTTATCTCGCTTCAGCAAAATAAGTTCACACCTATAGATAAAAGTTTTAGTTTTTACATGGAAGCGGATTTGGACATTGACGGATTGGCAAAGTGAAAAATTTACGATTGGAACACTGTGCTTATCTTAGCTTCTATCCTTGTTTCATTTACTTAGGCTCAGAAAACCTACTTTAGTTAGTCCACTAATTTTCTTCTTAAGTAAATAGAAGATTCTTTGCTACACGAGGTAAAGTCAAGACCGATCCGATTGTAAACATAAATCACGAGTATAAGTTACTAACATTTGTTAGAGAAGTTTAATCCAAGGAAATTGTCAAGGTATACAAATTTCAGTCTTTCAAATTCAATAGAAACCTGAGCTTGTGCTTCTGAGTTGAGATCTAGAGAAGCAGATCTACATCGTTACAGTTCAACCTTAAACAAGTTTTAACAAGCGGTCAAACTTGGGTAGTTCGGCTTGCTTCACTAACCGATGGTTTGAGCAGGGATTTTAATTTAACCAGTATTTTAGAAGTTGAATAATTTGTGCTTGCTAACAATTAACCTTTTTTTTAAGACTACTGTAGAGTGTCTGAAATAGTAGAGATTGGTGTGCTGAGTTAGATTAATTAATGTTGAATAAAGAAATCCTACTAATTATAAATGAGAAAGTTAGTGTGTTTGTATGTTACTCTTTCACGCACGGCAGCATCGATTTAGATGAAATTTGTAAAGAATATAGCTTGTATCCTGGATTAACACATAGGCTACTTTTAGTCCAGGAAAATTAAAAAAAATCCCTAGGGAATAACGACAATCGAAATCTACGCAGACGAAGTAGCGGGCAGAAGCTAGTGTTTCACAGGGGTGTCCCTCGGAATCCCTAACAATGTATCTATGTTCTAACACATCGTTTGTCCGAGTGTTCAAATATTGCCTTAACTGGTTTTCAGCTGAGTCAGGCAACTTTTTAAGTTTTCCAATTATATCTGCGGTTTGGTTAGGTTAGGGTTGTATAATAACAACACTGAAAAGTTTTAATTTTTTGCGGAAATCGTTTTAGGATAAACGAAAATTCTGACAAAGGATGCATTAGGACAAATGACAATAAGGGATTTTATAGGGGAACCATTTCATAGATGCTAGATAGCTTCTCTCTCTCTCTCCCTCTGGACCGCATCCAGCGGAGAGCGACTCGAATTGTCGGCTGCTTGCGTGCTTCTGATCGGCTTGACTCCTTGGCGCTGCGTAGAGATGTAGCCTTACTCAGCATTCTCTATCGCTTATACAACGGGGAGTGCTCCGAGGAGCTATTCGGATTAATTCCTGCCGCATCCTTCCGCCTTCGTTCTATGCGACAGAATTTCCACCACCATCATTTAGATGGTTGGCAGTCCACAACTGTGCGTTTCACTCGGAAATTCCTGCCTCGCACAACTAAACTGTGGAATGATCTGTCGCCTGCGGTATTTCTGGATCGTTACGACCTTCAAACCTTCAAAAAAAGAGTGTACTTTCATTTGAAAGGCCGGCAACGCACCTGCTGCTCCTCTTGTGCTGCAGGTGTCTATAGGTGACGGTAATCGCTTACCATCAGGCGATCCGTCTGCTCGTTTGCCTCCTATACCATAAAAAAAGAAGATATAAGTGTATTGAAGAACTAAGTGGACACCGTAGCAATTATCTAATGTTTAAATCCTCGCTGACTTAAATTCAAAATTCAAATTCAAATCAATATAATAATATATATTAATGATCATTATTCAATAATAATGTTAAGAATGATGATTAAGGTAACCCTGTGAAGTCTAAGCCAACTTAACTTAAACTTAACTTTATTGACAGATATAAAACCGTACAAAAATCTAAACATCTAGACCAAGTCTAGATCCCTGTCGCCCGAGACGAGACCGCAAAGCAAACATTCGGTTCTATTATTAACGTTTAACATTGTGTAGCCGTTGTTGCAAGCATCTGTGCTAACTGTACATTTTCGTTAGCGGTTCCTTTATGGCAGACTCCTTTATTAATAGCATACCCCTTTGTGCCCTCCGGCAGTCTGCCTTCGTCCTTTTTGTTTTAAGGAGTATTAAAAATACTTAGTATGTTCAAGAAGCAGCCTTTGTAGATACTTAATGAAATATTTGCGTTTGAAACACTGTAGTACTTTCAGAAAAAACCCATGCAGCTTTTAATTAAAGACATAAGTATGACAAAATTAGTATAAAACCACAATAAAATACTCTTTTTTTTGGTTAAAATATATTGTGTCTAAGATATATTTATTACAAAGTGATTTCATTATTCTTGTAACCAAGACCTACTCACCTAATAACAAGAATAATCTACGCAATGTTTGCTCAGCTATCCAGAATAAATAAGAACCACACTCTCATGCAATGTACTGTCAGCTTTAAAAATACATTAGCAGGGTTGGTACTGGTTTGTTCCCGTTCCAAGCTCGATCAAATAGTTTGTCGTCCAATTAGGAGCGTGTATAGCGGCGCTTGATGGCGTTGACACAGCGACGCGCCGCGCTGCGCCGCGATTTAAAGCACTAGAGGTTCGTGAACAACCGTCAACATCATTATGTTATTAGAGTAACGAGGCTCTAGCTCAACGGACTCAATGAGAAACCTAGGCTTAGGGTCTGTAATAACTTTCGAAGAGTTGAACAATCGAAGTACTTATTACTTTTTTTAGGCTTTTATTAATATTGGTGTCGAGTCAGTCAATGTTAAAATACCTGTCTAATAAGTATCTCCAATAAAATAGTGTTTTTGTTAGACGATGCTGTCTACAACGATGCAGAGAACTGCCAAGAAATTTAATTGCGTTTCTTTGGATTACCTTTAGAAGCTGCGGACGAAGTTGTAAACTCCACAGTGGTTTATTTCTTAAAAACTTGTTCAATATCTAAGTTTTATTATTGACTTTTCGAAGAAACGCTATATCAGATAGTTTAAAAAGAGTAAAATAAAATATTTAGGTTTCTTAGTAATTTAATTCTTAGGAACGCTTTGTTCATCTTGATTATAGCAGTATTAGGTTTTCTACAATAGAAAAATTGAGGGACGGAGAAGACCTTTCACCAGAAAAGTCAACTTACTATAGTCAAACCCATATCTCGAGGATAAGTTAGGAACTCATACTCTTCTTAATATTTCACATAAACTAAATTAAAGTCAAGACACTGCAATATATTTCCAAATAACCATTGACTTCGCCAATTACTTCACCCCGGTTGCTTCCTTGCTCCGAAAATAATTGCTCGTTCCTTCCTGCCACGACAGGTGTATTTATGTCACTGGGTTGTTAGGGCGCCGGCTTATGGACCCCCCAATAAGGGACACTATTCCAACAACCCTGCACCCACTCTGCTCTCGACCATAACACGAAGGTTCACAGTTGAAATTGGACATTCCACAATTCCTGTTACTTATTTTAGCTATACCTTTAATAGTTCCTAAATGTCAACTGTGTTCCGTTGCGACAGGGCTTACACTTGTTTGATCGGGCTACAATTTGTCGTGTGTTCCTGTAACTTTACGTTTTGTCTTGAAGGGTGTAATGGCTCGCCCGTCCACGTGCGGGTCTAATTAAGGTATCCTGTAATAACATGCTCCCTGTAAGAGGATTTTAATAACAGTTTAGCTTAAATTTGTTGGCTTTAATCAATTTGTATTACATGATGTTTTACATGTTGCTATTTTATCGTCAGCTCATGAGTAATATTTAGGTTATGGTAGGACTGACCATTAAACATTAGTTTTACTAAAGTAATTAATGTGATGTAACTGACATGTTATTGTAAAGCTAGAAAAATATTTCACAACTGAGTAATGCTCGTATAAGCCGTAAAGGGTTTTATAAGTATTTTTCCATATCAAGCAGAAACGTTGTCATATTTTAGTTTTACTTTGTAAAATAAGTGATTTACCTTCATTTTTTATCCATTTGCATAAACGAAATCACGCACACAATAAAGTTGCGGTAAAAACGTGCAAAGAGCTTCCAATAAATTATTCGTGTGAAATGTGAGTGTCCGGGGCCCCTATCTCACGCAGACGCGGGAATGCTTTCAATGACAGCCCGTAAGTCGCCTCCTATTCCGTTAACGCACCGCATTCGACACTTTGTTTTATCGACTGACGAATGGCCGGCTCCAGGTGTGATAGCCCTATTTGATATCCCACAAAATCTGCACTTCACATCACCTTTAATACGTATTACTATAGCATATTTTCCAGTATTTTCCAGAAATCAAATGTTGGTCAATTCTGAATAGGCTGCATTCGCAGTTCCTGCATCTTTGTTCTTTTTGATATAGAGTTGATTTTGCGGTGATTTTGTTTTATTTTCACTTGGTTCAGGTGAGTTACAGCTTGATACAGGCCTATTGACACAGGTAGGGGCAGGATGAGGTCGGCTGGTTTGATGTCTACGAGATTACCTTTAGGTTGACGATCTGATAGTGGGGAAGGAAACATTCTATTGATCGGTCCGACATCGAGTTTCATTTGAGTGAGGGTGGTTGTATTGTCATATAAAACGACTAGTAATTATAATTGATCAGCAATATTTAAATTAAACTGAATATTATTATGAATTGTTGTCTTTTTTTAAAGTATATTTTCAGTCCGTACTTTTAAAATTGAATCGATAATCATTATTTTTACAAAAATTATTTTTGTTGTGAAAGTGTGATTGAAATGGGCCACGCTTTTTAAAAAGATTTTTTGAGTGCGGAATATTAATGCTGATCTAGCTTTGTGTCTATGGACAAAAATTTTTAGACTAAAAAATTTTACGATTCGAATAAATGTATAGGGGAATGCATTAACTGTCAAATTAAATGGCAGATCCTTCCCTAAAGCGTTGTGATACTCTCAAGTAAAGAATAAACTACAGAGAGTACATAGAGGGCACTCCCTGTTCACCTGCGGATAATACTGTCCCTCAAGCCCTCTCGCCTCCCGCGTGACAAGTGACACTCCTCCCACTATCAGCTGCACTCATTGCTGTAGTAAATGCTCACTACGAAGTGCGCAAATCTTTGAAGAGTGCTGACGTTGTTGTTAAGCCAGGTCGTCTTTTGAAAGAATTACTTTCAGTTTCCAAAACATAATGACATGAACAAGTATGTTAATAAATGTAAAAAAAATATACCAAGAGACCGTAATTTGTTTTGATTTATAAACATTGCTTCTAAATTTTCGTTTGTCTTTCCACATAGGCAATGTCTAGCATTGTAACGAAATTCCTCAAGCCATTTCTCCCTCGTATGAGCCGATTTTCATCTAAAGTTATTACCACAACGAATTACAAAGTTTCTTGCCACCGCGTTCATTGTTCAAGTCAAAATAGTTTTCATATCCTAACGTTCTGCTTTATAATAATCATAACTGTCAAAGGTGTAGTCGATAATAAGATGTTTCAACGTTGAACATTACTTCACTCAAAAAAGGCACAGCAGTCAGCAGGATAATGCCTAGGATAAAAATAAAGTAATTTTACTCTCATTTTTCGTTCAGGATAACGTAATAACTAAAAATATTCTAGGCGAGTAAAATCCAGCTAAGCGAATATAAAAATAGATAACTCGCATGCAAACCCGTATGTCTAAACTTAGAAAAAAGCCACCATTACTTGCATCCCCATAGCCCGCACCCTCCTTATCAAAAACTATTCCAAGTGTACTTTATAGGCCTTGATTTCAATGAACACATCCCGCCATTCCGCGCACGTGTCGTGGGCAGGCGCCGCTGCGAGCGCCCGGTGGGGGTTACTCTTTTTCACAGCGACGGTGAATTTACTGCATCGAACTGGTTTTAATTGACCTTTGAAGCTTTGCGTGAGCAACCAAGTTCTATGCAAATGCTAGAGTCCAAGTTTACGACTTGGTTAAGCCGAGGATAATACTATGCACGCGCTAACATTGTGTGCTGATTCTTATCTACGACATTGCTTTTCCTGAGATTTCAGAGTAGGTACTCTAGTCGAACAAAGTGTTGAGTTATCATTCCGTATACGTGAAACGTATTGGCAGTTGCCTTGCCTTCCCCAGCATCAGATTCCTAACATCTTGCCGCGGGATGGTCACGCATAAACAAGAAAGCCCTAACGACTATTCTGCGTACTGGGGTCAAGCTAGCTCAGTCCGCTAGAACAAGTTCCCCTAACCTCATAACAGAATATCACCGCCGATGGGTGCCGGCGCCAAATCTTTCAATCGTTATCTTTTATTCGGCGGTGCCAGTCTCCCGTCGGGCGCGGCGTTTGGCGCAAATAGTGAGAAATGGCAGCTTAAAATAAGTAATTGACGAATTGATTCCTTCGTCATTTATATCTCGAGGATCGCCAGAATTATTTTCGTCCATTGCTCCTGATATTTATTTATTTATTATTATTGCTATTCCGTAAGATGAAGAGTTTATTTTAATGTAACAATATTCATTCTGTAATAGTTAACAACTGCAAGAAAACTTACGTCAATTCTATACCATTATGATAGATTCCTGCAACTAGCCTCATGCCGGCACAGTGGATCATTATTGAGTTAGCTTTACCACTACATACAAAGGACGGTATCCTCCATGTAATATCACCTTTACCTACAGTACACCTTTCCTGGAATCTATTCCATAGGCATTCCTTCCGCTACCGCCTTTCCCCGGCTCACTCCACACTGGTGCTGAATTTATGCCGGCCCCGACGCATCTGCGCGAGATTTATGAAACGACGTCGCTGACACTCAGCAAACTTACGGTTTTTGCGCCTACCCTCCACCCCCCTCCCCTCCGGCCCTTTTACCCCTCACGGACCTGACAGTGACTAAACGACATTCAGGGTGATGACTAATTGTCATGTACACTTGAACAACACTTGGCTCATTTTGTAATTTACTGATTGTGAGGTGCTACGGCACACTGAGGTGGCAATGAAGTACTACCTGGTACGCACGTAATAGTACTGTAAGAGTAAATTAAAAAGTACACGTTGATTGTTCTTAAACTATGTTTATTTAGTCAACAACAACAACTTTACACGACATTTTTACCATCTCATAATACAACCTACCTAATAATTAAAGGGAGTCACACTGAAAAAGAAGACCAATCGTCAGATAAATTATCACTGCTATGTCAAAAATAGTGGTATCTGACATCTACTTTCAGGCCTTTGAATTACCTACATATTATTGGGTACCATAATTACTGACTCAGTTCGGTGACTAGTCGTACTTCATAGGGCAAATGGTAATAGTGCAACCTGCCTACTGTATCGATGGTTGAAGGTTCAGTTCAATTCTGTTTGTGTCCATTTATCTCTCTCTAAGTATGTCTATAGCGGTGTGGGCTTTGGTCTGATACCAATGTGACTTTTATTTTGTATATAATGTGTAAGCGCACAGCTTACATCGTTAAAACTATGTTCATAAAATTATCTGACACGCCTCTATTACTACAAGCATAAGAACGTGTCAGATATTTTTGAGCCCAAAATAATGTAATAGTTGCGGTGATTGTACAACAATCCCAGTTTCGGGCAATTTTAAGGTGTGTTGTGTATCCATGATGCTTATAATTTATACCTTTTTACATACCGGATACGAAAGTAGTATTTATAAGTCATTTATATCTCTTTCCATTTGAGCTTTCCAATCACTGAGTCAGTTGACGGAGCGGCGCGGCATCACGCGCGCCATTACCCTGGATATCGGAGCTGATTTATTACTAACAGAGTTTACGGAGAGATCACGTTTTACGGATTTTGGGAAAAGTGAAAAAACAGGCAAGATTTAAAGATGATCAGCAATTACTGCTCATAAACGACAAACACGCAATAGACGAAATATCAAAAGTATCGCATAACATATATCTATTAATATTTTATATAAGGAGTTAGGGTCGTTACAGTGCAGAACATAGTTTGTTGACTATTATCGTCACAATTTATTGACATTCACGTTCTTTCTGAACATTTTATTATGTAACCGGATTGTTCGATAAGTGTTTTCTTTTCATTTATGACTTGGAAGTATTTGTCTAGGAATACTCTATATATCCTACTTAGTGTCCCACTAGGAGGCAAAGGCCTCCCACTCATTTTTCCAGTCATCTCTTACTCTGGCTAATCCTTGCCAGTCAGGTTTGAATTTATCCCAATGTTTCCGCCATTTTCTTCTCCGAGAACTAGTTACGAATATTTATATATTTTTAGTTAATCTGAATCGTACTCTTTCACGCACTCATGCGATTGAGTTTGTACCTAATTCGTAAGTTCGTTTGATGTTGTTATTTTCCACTTATGACAATTGTATGTGTGTGATTGAAGCACCAAATAAACGTTATAATCTAATCTATTTGAAAAACCAAGATAAAAAAACTTAAATGACAAGGCGCTGGCCTAGTTGGTAGTGACCCTGCCTACAAAGCTAGCGGTCCTGGGTTCAAATCCCGGTAAGGGCAGATATTTATGTGATGTGCACGAATATTTTGTTTCTGAGTTATGGATGTTTTCTATGCATTTAAGAATATATTTCTCTATATACGTATTTATATCGTTGTCTAGTACCCATAGTACAAGCCTAGAGCTTAGTTTGGGACTAGGTCAATTGGTGTTACATTGTCTCCTGATATTTATTTATTTATTATTATTTATTTAAATGTGTGTTTAGATCGATGTTAAATATTTTTATAATACTCGTATTCCGCTTACGCTACGATCTTCTTTTCTCTTCTGCGATGTGAATAACTTAAGACTCCCGGAAGCGAGACGCATGCGGGTTGCTCAGTCTTCGCGGCGATTTAATTAAAGTTGCTGCAATATCGCAAATTGCACGGTTTGTGGATTTAAATATGAAATAGCGCCCGGCTCCGGATTGTTTATCTTTGTTGTCTTGTGTGCTTTGTGCTAGGTAATTAGTTTATGTCGTTAAATTGATTACAGAACGTCTTTTAACACAAGAATCATGACATGAAGTAAAAAGTTTTACATCAATTCAATCGTGGTAATATTTGACATTTTATTGAAAGTAAAATTAAAAGGTTCTTACTCTGCTACTCGGTTCTGTTCGACTTATTTCAATTTTATCTCTATAACGTAAATTAATATACATTACTATTTTTCATGCCTCACACTAGGAAACTGTGTGAAACAATATTTTTTAATATTGGGACCTGTACCACATTCTAGGCAAAATAAAGATATTTGAATTTGGTTTTGACTTTGAAATAAAACATACTCTCCGTTCAATTTACAATTATACGCGACTGCATCCATGTATAATTCATTTTCCTGTCTTGCGCCCGGGAACTGCCAAACTTTCCGAACTATTACGTTTCAAAGTGTTGCCTCAGTATAGTTTCCTTTAGTCCTAAAAAAGGAAAAGTACCCGTACTTTAGCTTTTAAAATACTTTATTTAAGAGCCCGATTCGACCCGCTGCGAGGCGGAGGCGTCCTTCTGTTTGCGTCCCTGGCTTGGGCATTATTTGTCCTTCTCAAACTGAATTGTAAAGATTACGATAAGAAGTTAATCCTTACACATTGAAAAACCATGGAGTCTCTGAATCTCTGTTGACAGCAGAAAAACAATGTTAAACTTACTTGTTGCTTGCTAAGGAATAATAATAACAGCATTGTAGCAGACAGCAGTAATATCAACATTATCACTCTTCAGAAATTGTATGGTTGTGCTATAAGAAGTGCTGACAAATCCTGACAGGTTGACTTCTTATCTCCACATAAAATATCGTATATACAATAAATATTTCATATTCCCTTGTTTAATTAATAAACCGAATTTCTGAACGAAGCGCTTTGCATGATACTTCATAACGCGTACCTACTGCAAAAGAGTGGAATGCGCTTCGGGCGTCTGTATTTCTGAGTGCATACAATCTAAACCTATTTATAGCTCGTGTGAATAGGCATCTTCTGAGGGAGCTCGCTTCATCGTCAACCAAATCTTCGTCCTCCAAGGGTTAGAGTTAGTCAAGAGCAAGTCAGAGCAAGAGTTCTCACGTTTTTAAGTAATTTATCTTTGTCCGTGTGAACATCTTTCATCTTTTTTCCTAAGCGTTGGATATAGAGATCATACATAGTAGAAATCTATTTAATTAGTTACTTTTCTTGAATCTCTGTTTTACCAACATTTATTAGAACGTAATTTGAGAAATGTTTCATATAATGGACCCAGTATTAGATGGTCTAAGACGCAATTAACGCGTTCGTTTGGGGCGAGATTAAACGTAGACTTGCCCTGAGCTCGGTGTTGCCGCTCGCCGCGCGGCTGGCTGTTTGCTCCAACTTTTAATAAGATTGTTGGCCCTTGGGAGAGTTTAGTTAATACTTTTGTGGCACAGACTTGTAATACCTAAGTGAATAACTGTTGAAGGACTGTTATTAAATGTTGAGAAAAGTGAACTATATTATTTTTCTCCTTCACTTGTAGTGTAACTAAAAATCTCACACTCTACGTTTCTTAAATCAGCGAAAAAGTTAACTTAGGTACAAAGCCACAGTTTAAAATGTTGTTTTATACTACGAGTATAACTAAAACAAATACTTACCAAATTATTCTTTTTTAAGTTTTTTGTAACGTTCCAGGCAGTAATTTAATATATGAGCAAAATCATCGAACGATCTCTTTTTTACCGATTTCAAAGAAGAAGGTGGTTCTCAATTCATGTATTTTTTTAATGTGTGTGTTATTTGATTTATCGCTTATTATCTAGTACCATAGTACAAGCCTACCGCTTAGTTTGGGACTAGGTCTGACATTTATTTATTATTTTTACCGTTTTTTTTTTTCTTTCTCTGAGTTTTTCTCTGAGTATGAGTAGTATGGTCCTATTTCAATTTCATCAAAATCTACATAGTACTGAGATCCATTGAAGTCACTTTTCAATTATTTGGTGTTGGTTTATTGTTTTTTTTTAATATGATAATAAAATATTGGTAGATATTAAAATTGCAATAAATATAATATCTCATTCAGCGAGCGAAAACCGGTCTTTGTTTATTTGCCAAGAATAGAATTTGAACAAAACATTTAGAAATTCTGGTACCCTTATATTTGGTTGTCTTTATAAAAGTAAATCAAATAACAATGTTAACATCATCAAAGTCAGTCAAATTGTGCACATAAAACTCGGTCCAATACTTTTTCATTCGTTGTATAAAACAACTGTGACGTCATCATGCTCGGCGGCTCCTGGTGACGGCACTGCGCTCGCGGCGGCAACTGGAGCGCGCAGTTTTAATTGCACACGCCGCAGCTTAAAATAAAAGGCAACAAGTTAATTGAATCGACTTTTATTTTTAACTTTAGTAACACTAATTATGGTTCTGTTTCGAATGGAGTTATTTACTTTTTACTTTTATACGTGCGACACATCTTTTCAAACACGAAATCAAATCGCTGGTGCTATCTTTTTCGCTCTTAAGTCTAAATAGAAAGAGCACAAATGACAACGTTTTCAGTTCTGCAGTCAGGAGTAGCTCCACGCGTTGGAATTTGAGATACGATTTTGTTCAATAGTTTTTAACGACGTATTCATAGTAATGTCGCGTTAGTAACTATTTTCACTGGGTTACTGCTACAGAAATGCAGCAGTGTGTAGCTAAAACACATGAACCATGCATTTAACAACGTGCGTGTGAGCATGGCTGAATCACAAGGATGAATGTGGAAAATTGTTATTTATGTACGATGTTATGATGTTGATTGAATCTGCTTGTCTTGTGAATGTGGCAATCCCGTACATTGACCTCACTCGCCCTACCTTAGGCTTTGACTGGAAGGGATTGTATTTGGGGAAAGTTTGCTCTTTAAATATCTCACGAAGAAACAAAACGAGCTAACAGACTACCAGCTATGGTGACCACTAAGGCCTAGGGATTTTTCCTGGCTCTAACGTTGCAAACCGAAACCGCTGGGTATATATATTTCAGGTAGGATTTAAAGTTGGTCACATTTCTGGCGTAATTACAAATGGACATTATTTTTTTTTGGAATTTTTTACCATGGGACATGTATCTATCTAATTATAGATTCTTCACTAATGTTTTACCAAATCATCATTTGACAAAAACTATAATCATTTTACAAACTTTCAATTCGCATAGACGTACTTCCCGTCACATTTTTTTTTATAGTCATTAATCTAACCTATTTATTAATCCCATGTATGTAATTATGTAATGGTTTAAGCACAATTACATTTTTGCGAAATTAAAGTTTGTCAAATGATGATTTGGTAAAAAGTCAGGATACCATTTTAGACCTTATTTAGGTTGGTATTTTTTTTTGTCGTTGTATCTCAAATTGTATTTTTTCTGGTTTGACGCATAATTTCAATTCGTGGATTTTCCTTTGCACAGTTTTAACCAAATGACAGTCGTTTAGTTCCCTGTTTGGTCAATGACCGAAAGCGGTAGCCGCCATTCGGTTTTATCGGATTCGTTATTTATTATGAAAAAGTAGATTACACTAGTCGGTGACGGAATACGGTCTGCAGTCGAACACGGCCAAACCGAATAACAAAAACGCTCTATAACATATAGCCTGTGTCAATTGAAATTGCCAAAGATGAAAACAAATTAGTACTGTTTGACACATAATCTCAAATATTCATCAAGAAATAATGTTAAATTGGTTCGTTCGATTGTCTTTACCTTATACATTTAACCATATAATATTTAAAAAAACCGGGCAAGAGCATATTATTATCTGACCATGCTCAGTGAAGGGTTCCAAAGCCGAAGCAAAGTTACTACACAAACACCATCTCAAAAAACAACAAGTATGATTTTTTTTCTCTATTTCAAGTTAATTGGTGCTGTCTTAGATGACTTTAATAGGTATAAACATTTTAGTCGCCTGTATCTCAGGATCCAATCAAGTCTACTTAGTCATGATAGTTTATCTTTAAAATTCGTTATATGTGCTTTCATCTAAGATATTTTTCAGATTTTAAGTATTTGTTGTTTTGGCTATAGAGGGGGGGGGGGGGACACCTGACTCTAACAAAAATTAGCGCTTTAAAGCTTAACATTTCATAAACGGATCCCGTAATCGAAAAATTGTTTTAACAAACCCGCAATATTTTTGAAAGACCTATCCAACGACATCCCACACTATGGGGTAGACGAGAAAAAAAACATCCACACGTTACGAGTACGTGTAGGAGGTACAATAAAAAAAAACATGATTTTATTGTACCACTTTGTTGGCGGGACTAATATGTCTATTTATGCCAAATTACAGCTTTCTAGTACTAAGAGTCTCTGAGCTAGGCTGCGGGCGGACGGACGGACGGACGGACGGAAAAAACATAATAAAATATTATTTGATTTTGTGAGACGTGTTATTTCTCCCAAACGAGCTATCAATGACAGTCGTAAACATAAACAAGTTATGTGACGGGATCGTATTGAAAGCATTTCGGCGGCGATGGCGGCGATGGCGGCGGAAGCCGTCAGTCGGCGTCGTGGCGGCGCTGGAGTGGAAACGCGCCGTGTCGCTGGAAACAGGTACGCGATGAAGAGAACTCCTGGAAATTGATGTGTTCAATTTTTATTTGGCTGCATGAATTATATTTTAAACAATTTAAGGGCGATGGTATGCTTTTGCCTAAATGGTATAATAATATTTGCAAGGACTTGTTGTTCAGTTAATTATTATTCTGGTAGGTTTTTGACGTAGAAACCTCGTGGTGTTGTTCTCCTGATCAATGTTTTTAATTTAATGTTATTGAACTTACATTTTGTAATTATTTTATTTGCTAGCTCTAATAGTTATTATTTATTATTTTGTATTACCATGTAATGTAACTTACTTTTAAGTATTATTGTCTTTTATTATTGAAGAAATGACCTTCTGCGGGAGTTCCTTGCGGCACTTCTTCACCGAAATGATAGTCTTGTCCAGGCGCTAGGAGATTCACGCAATGTTACTGACTTCTACTGACTGAAAAGAGTCCTCATTGTGGCTTATTTACTGAATAAATATTTCGAATTTGAATTTGAAATGTATGTAAATAGTGTTTGATATCTATTAAAAACGAAATAAATTTAGCGTTTAAGATGCTTTTAGTTTAAGCTGTAAAGAAACTCCTTAATAAAGAATAAAGAACGTAACGTTTTTTTTTATTATAAATTAGTTTTTAACGTGTAACTTGTCAACTACCTTATGTTAAAACATGATAAAACCCAAAAAAAGATCAACTCCATGCCCTCTATCCCCCGTGCCTCATCACACCGATAACGGAGCACATCGCCGCTCTGCACCCACACGACATGACAGATAGAAGACGCGCATAATGTGGCACTGACTGACTCAATCGAGTGAGTTCTATCAGAAAGACGAATATTACAACAGTTTTGTTTCAATATTAGTTTTACTGGGTAGAATAGAGCACAAGTTAAGTGAATAGGAGCTACCTTAACATCAATAATAAGATCAAAACAGAAGCAAAATTGGCTAAAACAAAGTGGAATATTTAATTTAACATAAATTACTTCAATAAACTAATGTCGTTAACTCTTTCAAAATGCATCTAAGCTTACTATCAGGCTGAAAGAGATACCTTTGTTCCTGTCCCTAGAGATGCCTTTGCCTGTGAAGTTTTACAAGACAGGAGACAAGCTTACTAGTATAAGTATGTTACTAGACGCGGGAGCGTCGTCGGATGAAATAACATCTCCTGAACTGGCTGACGTTGGTTTACATATTACATGAATGCATACTTACTTACCGCGAATTATATGGGGCTAATTTTAAGAAGCGGAAAATAAATTTGGAATATGTCTTCTAGAAATTATTCAAAACTTTGATTTAAACTTTAAAGGTTAGTTAGTATGTATATTTTTGGTGATATTTTTTGACATATTACCAGAGATCGGAATAGGTAGAGCTAATTTGCCTAAACTTGACGCATATTCATTCATGCGTGAGAGAGATGGGAATACATTATTGAATGAACATGCATCAAGTTTAGGCAAATTAGCTCTACCTATTCCGATCTCTGCATATTACACAACATCGATATTTTTTTTTTAAAAGTGTTATAGTGTAACATGTTCGCCTAATTGTGCAAAATGTGGTTACAGAATTACCAACAACTTTTTAGAGTTGTAGGTAATTCTGTAGTTCTGCCTATCCCTCTCTGGGAACGAAGGCGTGAGTTTATGTATGTACTATCGCGATCGTTAATTTGTGACTCGTTTCAAGAAAAATAGGCTTGAAGTCGTCAATGTCATTAGAGATGCCAAATCATTTGTAACTTATAGGAGACTCAACCTTATTGTTGTAGAATGTCAGAATGACTTTGGACCTAAGGTGGGTCCCAAATTTAAGTTCGTGACTCTATATGTATGTAAAGTGTAAATATGGATGGAAAACGGTATTAGTTTACTGGTGTGGTATAGGTATGCGTGCGTGTATCCAATGATAGTGCAACCAAAATGTAAAAAAATGTAACCGAATGTTTCAAAATTTTCAAACATTTGCCTACATGGAAAGAAAAAAAAAATTATACTTTCAAAAAGGTCAGACTACGAAATACATAAGGTAGTTACATACGAGTACTCACTACTCGATAGCTTGTTGTCTGAAATCCAATAAACGGTTCTGTCGATACCCAAAGCATTATTGGTGTCCCAACAGTTTTGACGGGTCAAACAAAATTGCATTTACTTTATAAATGCATCAAGTTATTAGTTACGCGTCACTGTCGGCGGCGGTTAATCAGCCGCGAATGAGTGACGTTATGTACGTCAATGCACGTCGCGTGCGTCGCTGGACGTCGACGTCATGCGACGTCATTAGGCGTTTTCCAACCGGTTCGTAAATTAATCAACCGACGGACCATGATTAATTTGTTTCGTTTCATGGTGATTAACCAGCTAGAAATCAATTTAGTGATTGATATACATTATAATGACCACAATATCTGACTGCATGTTTTGAGGATGAATTAAATCGCAAGAAGCATAACTTTTAAAATTAAATTTAGAATCTTCTTAATAAGAATATTTAATGTAACACTCTAATATTGTCAACAGAAACAACAACGAATTATTAACCTTAGAAATAATTTTATTATAAGTAGTTTAAGTACAGTCTATTATGCGGTTGGATACATGTGGCCTATTATGGGTACCACCTGTCTGACTAAACAAAACCAACTAGGTATAAGTCATATAAGTGTCAACCAACTATAGGCAGCTGTTAGGTGCGTACAGGATGTACAAGTGAGTGCAATAATTGCCGATAAACTTACGTTTGGCAAACTGTTAAACTAAAAATGTACAACACTGTTTTTGGAATAAATAAATAAAATAAATAAATTAATAAAACAGGAGGTAAATACACTTAAAACTAGTAAGAAAACTTTAAAAGAAAAAATAACAACCGCCGTCACAACTTTAAAGTGACATTAACATAATTGTCACTAATGTCCGTTAATTTTTAGGTGTTCGTACCCAAAGGGTGCCAATGGGACCCTATTAGGTACTAAACCTCCGCTGTCCATCCCTCCGTCTGTCTGCCCATCAGCGTGTGTATCTCACGAACCGTAATAAGTTGACAGTTGAGTTGTTCACGGCGTGTGTGACAGGTGGACACTGGACAGTTGACATTATATTCCCAGAGTAAGTATTTCTATTACCGCTATACTCGTAACAATAAATAGACAAAGAATGTTACGAAATCCAAAGTATGCAAATCCGTTTTTAGCATAACACCTTATCAGGCCAGTATTTTATCATCGCCTGGTGTGATTGAACCCTGCTGAAGTGATTTATTACCCTTATTTTATCTCAAAATAACAAAATTGTTAAGAGAAGATGGCTAATATCTGAACTCAGATTTGTACCATTGCTAACATTATTAGCATACCATACATGTAAGAAGTAAGAAATTCGTGGCAAGAATAAGTAATCACTTCGTATTAAATAAACAATAATGTCCATCAAATTATACCCAGCATTATTTCTACCAGCTATACACCCTGCCCGCTATTTGTTCATAACTAAATCATAAACTGTTAATTACACTGATCGAATTAATTTATTAGCCGACTTGAGGTTGAACTAATCGCCGTCAGCTGAACTAAGTTCGCGTCGCGCCGCATATCCCGCGGAGGCGGAATGTTCACGATGCGGAAGTAATGATTGAAATCGACGGCTGATTATGTAGTTTCCAATTGTTTGATACGTGTAATATATTTGAGTTTGAAATTAAGTTAGAAGCAGGAGTTTCCCTTGTTACCAAATGTTTGTAAGATTACTTCCGATTCAGAGGAACATATTACCTACTCAAGAACAGCGAAGAGCCGTAAATAAAATAATTAAAAAAAACAAAATATTTATTCAGTCAATTGGCCACATGAGGGCTCTTTTACACGTCGGTAATATGGAGTGAATCTACTAGCGCTTCGGACAAGACCATCATTGCGAAGAAGAAACGCCGCAAGAAACTCCAGAAGCTGTAAGCTTAAGTCGTGATAAAATATATTCCTTAAAATTGTCTGTGTCGCCAGAAAAGGCGGGCTGTGAAAATGCTATTGAAACTGTACCTATATCAAATTATGATCAAATTGGTTATTAAGCAACCAATAGTTTTATATGAAATAAGATAGGTATGCCCTGTCGGGTTGGAACAAGGACTACTTGGATGTTTGTAACAGTGTAGGTACGTCTGAGCCCTTTACGTTGAAAGCCACATTCAGATTTTAAATCTTTAGTTAGGGTCGTTTTGACAATAGACCGCCCGGTGTAACATATTTTTGCATAGATAACCTACTTACGAGAAGTTCAGTCTCCGCTGCAAGTCAATAAGTCAAATATCAAAGTCGAAAAGAAATCCAATCATGCCTCCGACCTCACCCAGTCAATAAAATCCAAACTTAGTTAATATTACCGGAGTATCTCGGGCTTATTGTCTTTTTACTTTGCGGGAACTATTTCTTTTAACGGCAGTATTAATACTGTAATGGCGCGATAAAGTAGAAGTTTCGTCGCACAGTTTATTGAAATGGACTCGTCCAGTTTACGATGTTTTGTTGCGAAGTTTCTGGGCCCGAGGGACTGCGGGTTACCGCGTTACCGTGCTGTTTATTGAAAAATCGGGGCTTCTAGCAAGAAATAAATTCTGTACTGGAATTACATTATCTAAATGCCTATGCCGGTTTAGTTATTTTTTACTAACCTGGCTCTTGTTAGTGTCGGTTTATTTTTGAGTATAACATTTACAGTTCATTGACGTCCAAAACGTCCAAGTGACTGCTTTTTCTTAGGGTGCCGCTCTACTACTGGAGGTTGGCTGTGGAAACATCTCGCTCTATATAAGGTTTTCATACCTAGTATTTTTTACAACATTTATTAAAATGTTTATTGGTTACCATGCGTAAATCCCAGTTGGAGTATACAAATTTTTAGTTGACCAACACGTCCCAGTGCTCTTGTAAAATATCAAAGCAATTAAGCTATAATTGACCACCAGGGCCTCCATTCTCCTTACTAAATAACTGGACACAAAGTAGAATGAGGCTTTGTTGAACCTTTGCAACCCTACAAGTCCTACAAGTACTTGCTATCCCCGACCTAATCTTCCCATTTCGCCTAACATTATTTGTAAGAAGCCTCTTAACTTCGAAAAAAATGTGAAAGTCGCCACAAATATTCTCGCAACTTCGGCTGACACTCGAGCAAAATGGCGAGATCGCGCAATAAGTAGCGAGTGGAGATTTATAACTTATGCCTTCTCCTGAGCAGGGCCATTGTCAACCTTGAGAGAAGGGAACAAGAGTCTTGATCTTTTAGGTTTTTGGAACGAAAGGCTAGCCGTTTTTGCACGATGTGAGCCATGAAAGGGCCATAAATCAAGATGGAGGATGTTCGCCAAACGTTGGGGCCAATGAGCCAATAGGCGAAGTCCATATCTGTAATTTGATAAAAAGTAAATTGGCGTACTGCAAGTCACATACATTTGATATTATAAAATAGGCATTACCTTACTTGGTTGATGTGAAGTTTGGTAAGAAGAGACATATACGTTATATCCCGAAGGCGGACATTGGGTATTGTTATCCCGGAAAAAATAACAGTTCCTGTGGAATAGCAATAAACAACTCATACGCGGAAGAAATCGTCGAAAAAAGTTAGTATGCACTTAAAAACTTGTCTTTATTGTACAAAACACAAAAATTCAAGTACAATATTTACAGGATAGGAATGTAAAAACGCGAACTTATCCCTTTAAGGGATCTCTTCCAGCTAACCTTTTGGGTTATACTGGTAATTGTAACGCGATGTTACTATCTACCGAGTTGAACTCTAGGATCCGAGTTCATTTCGGTAGATTCGTTTCAAGGAGAGTAGGAAGGAGTGGATGACTAAGTTTGTAATAACGTTAAGCTAGAAAAACTCGTTTCAAATAACATTTATTTTGAAGAAAACTTTATGCAAGTTTATAAATATACAAGGCAAAGTTATGCTTGGTGGAAAAATTATCTTGGTATTCCTATTTACTCAGGTTAAATGTGATACTCGTACTTTGTATGGATGTTGAATGAATAAAGGAATTTTAATGAAATTTGGTATACATCTTGGCCTGAATTTACACATAAGACATATTTTTTTACATAAGAAAAGTTCCTGAATAATAAGCTAAAAACGATTAATAAATTAATTACATGATTAACATTATACTATTTACAAAAAAAAAACTTTTTAGTCACGTAAATAGGTTCATATTAAATCGCGAACAGTGAACGATCCTCACGATCGTATCAACCCGAGCGTGAAGGGGTATTATCATATCCCGCGTTACAGAAGCGATTATCTTATAAAATACTTTCGCATCGTTGGGATACAATAATAGGATCATAACTCATCACTAACCCATTAGCTTACACATGTTAATCTAGCGTAAATGTCGATCAAAAATGATGTAGATTTTCGTTTGATTAATGTGTACACTTTTACGATTGTTGGTCCGATTCCAGTGATAAATTATTCGAAGTTCGACCCAATACTCGTACACAAAATATCCAGAAAATAATTCGAGAAAATACTTGGCAGTTATTTCTTGATAAACAACTTGTATAGGGAAAAGTCCTAGTTATTAAATAGAATTTTAGGCAATGCCACATTTAAAAAATGCTTAAAAATCTCACATTTTAACCGACTTCAAAAAAAAGGAGGTTCTCAGTTTGACCTGTATGTATGTATGTACCTTTGTTCGTGATTATCTCACGTTTGGCTGAACCGATTTTGATGCGGTTTTCATTACCGAATTATATTACCTACCAACATAATCATTATTTATCACTTCATAAACACTTCCGTGGAGTGCTAGCCGAGGACGAAAGAGGAATCGCTGAAATATATGGGATGTCCCTCGGAATCCCTAACAACGTTTGTCCTAACACATAGTTTGTTTGAATTTTCATTTGCCCTTAACTGGTTTTCAGGTGACTCAGGCAACTTTTTAAGTTTTCCAATTATATCTGCGGTTTGTTTAGGTTAGGGTTGTAATATAAGAACACTAAAACGTTTTAAAACTTTAGGATAAACGAAAATTCGGACAAACGATGCATTAGGACAAATGACGATTAGGGATGCCATAGGGGAACCAATATATGCTATCGGCATGATTCCGTCCTATAAATCGGTCGACTCGTTCTGTTGGTAACTGAATCTCCCCAGCTCACATCTTACTTTTCACCTCATGTCAGGGTGTTATTCTATAGAGAGACACTCCACCTCCGAGTTCAACAAAACAAAAACTAACTTTTGCTATAAGTGAGAAAGAATAACTTGAAAGTGCGTGGTTCTATCTTGAACATGCATAAGATATATGATGCTTTTAGGCAGCTGCACCAAGGTTCTAAAAAGGTACGTACTGCTTACGGTTTAGACCAAATCAGAAGTAGCTATACATTTGAGTACCTTGTCGTCGTAACGTATTAAAGTGAGAGTAGTTTGAATTTAGTATATTGAAAGCTGCGATAAAGATACAATGTACAGCTTCATCTAAGTTCGACCGTACACGGGTTCAATATATTTTTATAGCGTAGTAAAGGTAAAGGAACATTGCCCACCCGTTGATAAGGAAGCCCAGAAACTTGGACATGTTATGCAATCCTACGTAACTACGTAATACGTTTGTAACCTTGATTACAAACGTATTACTAACCCTGAGGACTAAGATGCCTCTAAACTAGTAATTTCACCAGCTATCAAAAAACAATACAAACATTGCATGGCAGGGTTGGAAAAATGGTGGTAGCCATCCAGAATGGCTCTGCTCGACTGCGGACTGACTGATTGCTAATCGAGAAAATTATTGCAGAGAAGAACAATGGCGGCTCAGTGGCCTAATGTGCCAGTGTCACAAGGTATCGAACTCCATCTTTAGAGGCCGCCGTGTACCAATGAATTTAGCTAACTTACCAACGGTTTACCCTTGTTTCACCGACACTTATTTCATAGAACGTATCACTTCGCAGAATTTTCGTTTCATAGAAAGCTATATTCTGCTGAACCCGGGTTGATTACAGGTTATCTTGTGATTGTTACAAGTCTAACCTCAATAATATCAATATCAAAGGCGATCTCACACAAATTGACCTTGTCCCAACCTAAGCTCTAGTTTTGTACTACGGGTACTAGACAACGATATAAATACTTACCTATATAGAGAAATAAATACTTAAATTCATATAGAAAACATCCAAGACTCACAAACGAATACTCATGCTCATCACACAAATAGTTGCTCATACCGGAAATCGAACATGGGACCGGTAGCTTCGTAGGCAGGGTCACTACCAATTAGGCCATCGCGTCGTCACCTAACCTAGGTTAACCTAAGTGAATCATGTTTATGATACCTGAAATCAACACGGGTTTAGCAGAAAATAGCATTCTATGAAACGAAAATACTGCAAAGTGAACACAACTTGAGTGCTTTTTGTGGTAACCGATACTTCTCAGGTGAAGGGAAAACATCGTCAATCATCGTGTAAGAAAGGTAATTACATAAAAGATCCTACAGGACATTTTGAGAAGATGAGATAACATCAAACGTGATTATGAGAATAGGACCCCGGAACGTTTCCTCACGCCGGCACTCCACTCCCTTGTACATTTGCTTGAAACAAACGCTAAAACTCAAGAATCTTGGAACGAGTCCGCAACACAGTGTAGTGTTAAGACGTAAGGCGGCGTCGTAATGCGAGTTGGCAACGCGCCGCCACCGCTTCATGCACAGTGTGTTGATACACAGTCGTTCACGGTCTGTTGGCCCAAAGTTGGTACTCACAATGTGCTTTATCGCTGGGTGAGAAGATGTAGAAATCCATGTTCCCAATGGACTTCAAAACGGCTAGAACGATTTTGATGAAATTTTCAGGCTACCTTCAAATTAGCCCAGCGATTAATCCTGTGAAGTAAGGTAGCAATCGAATCTACAGTAAAATAACAGCTGTTACTTGTGCGAAGTTGGGTCGGGTCGCTATTAATAAATAATATCACGGTCACTGGACATAGATTTAGTGGATCTAATGGACCTTAGATAGAACCAAACCAAAAGAGGCCAGGCAAGGATCGCACTGATGTGTCTTAGTGTACAAATAAGACAATCGATGAAATAATGAGCATAGATTCATTACACAATAATCTTCAGGTTTAACAACGCATCTGCTGTCATAAGTTTGCGCTCTTAAAACTGCAGTCATGAGATTGAAGTCTTAAAATAGCACTCTTAAGATTGTAGTATTGAAATTGCTGTCTTGAGATCGTAATCTTAAGATTGCTGTTTTGAGATTGCAAATTTCTACGGAACTCAGCAACCACTTGGGTCATTAGGTGGTTAGTGTGTTAGTTTTCCATTTCAAAATGAAGTAAACCTTCTGGCCGTAGCTGATCTGCGGCGGCGCGACAATGAATATAAGCACTTGGCAGCGCCGCAACATTATTGTTACTGCCGCGAGATTAAATAAAACGCCTACGGGCAGTTTTTTGTAATAACTAGCGAGAACTGGAGCACTTTGAAGTAAATTACTTATTTAGATTTGACTGTGTATTTGCGACTTCAGGTACATTAGCATAAAATAAATGTTTAAAAAAACAAAAAACCGCCTTCAAAAAGCAAAAAATAACTTCTTTAAAATGGTAGGTAAATAGGTCAGTCCAACTGAAGTCTGCTTTTGGTTAAAATATTGTTGGACGCCGACTTCAGTTGGACTGACCTATTTACCTACCATTTTAAAGAAGTTATTTTTTGCTTTTTGAAGGCGGTTTTTTGTTTTTTTAAACATTTATTTTATTTTAAACTTTTTAGTGATCCTATTTATGCTGTTACGTAGCTCCACTTCTAAATATTAATAAGAAACTATAGAACATTTCAAGCTCGCCGCAGACAACGCCGCGTGAATGTCATAGTCATATTTAAACCTAAATGTGCTTCGTCATAGTCGCTCAACTTCCTTTATCGAAATATCTTATCGCCACCCTTGAAATAGGTACCGTTAAGGAGTTCCGGTGGCCATCTGTGGTCTTCATCATCAGTTCCACTTCACCATATAGTACTTTTCAAAAGCAAATGCATGAGTTACAGTGAAAAATACCAAAATCGCTATAGGTGTGCCTATAATATTTGAGGAGTTCTCTTGATTTCTCCATGATCCCATCATCAGATCCTGACGTGGTGACAATGGGACCAACTAGAAAGTATACCCATTCGAACAACGAAAAAATTTTTCAAATCGGTCCAGTGGTCTTGGAGTAATCGGGGAACATACATAAAAAAAAAAAAAAAAATATCCCGACGAATTGAGGACCTCCTTTTTTTGAAGTCGGTTAAAAAAATAAAGTCCTAACCGCCAATCTCAGAAAGTCTTGGATGGAGTTTGATGCGGGGTTTACCATAAATAAAATTATATTGTGTGTAGAATTGTTTTGATCCATAACATGATGACATTTCGCTTTTGAACATAATAATTATTGTTAAGCTATAAGTAGAAAACGGAGTGACTCAAGTCAACGCTACTAGGTAAAAATTATGTGAGTAAATTAAACGTTACACTTCTTTTAATTATTGTACTCGTAGCTATGATGGATAATATTTAATTTTGTGATACATTTTTTTTTACCTTTGCTTTACTTGTATGGGAGTACCCAAACATATTTTTATCGAGATTTTATTTTACAAATTTGTCGATGTAATGTAAATGTATAACGATGCCAAATTACAGCTTTATAGTATCAAGAGCCTCTGAGTTGAACCACAGACAGACAAACATGGCGTAACTATAAGGGTTCCTTATTGACTACGGAACCCCAAAAACGAGTTCCTACCGCAGTTTAAATAAATATGGATCTATTTTGTTGTCAATCGTTATCATTAGTGTTATGAATTAGGCATTATGTTTAGCAGATTCGAAGGACTAGACGATAGTTACTTGTCTCTATTAATGCCTCTTCAAAGATTGGAGATCGTGTCTCACGTATAACAGTAACAAAAAGCCGATTTGAGGTCTTAGGAGTTAGTTGCGTAATTTATTTGTGTCTACCAGTGTAATCAAAGAGCAAATTAAAATTATTATTTTTCTATTTCTCTTATACCACTACAATATGAAAGCATTGCAATAACGAGATGAATTCAACCAAGAAATGACAATTACACCAAAACGCAGCGTTGAATTGAAATGAAAATATAATAGTCTAATCCGAAACATCATGAGCTTCCTCATTAAGTTCTTCAGTCCTATCTCCTTCAACCGGGAACTTAGCCTTTCGAGAGCGAGAAGGATAGAACTAACAGTTCTGTTTTATTTTGTAAAATATTTTTCCTAGAGTTCTTGAAACCGCGGCGACAGAGGGAGAGAATAATTGTAAGTTGCACCGCAATAAGCAATAAACTGGTGCACAGTGGGACGGTCTTGCGGAGTTACCGACAAGAAATAACTTTATAAATATTTTAATACCAACAAGCAGAATAATTTGACCTCAAAAAAGAAGAGAATTTAAAACATGAAAGGCCCAAAGTGAT
The DNA here is from genome assembly GCA_946894065.1 of Acleris literana. NCBI lineage: Eukaryota > Metazoa > Arthropoda > Insecta > Lepidoptera > Tortricidae > Acleris > Acleris literana. The sequence continues at coordinate 19,195,477 of OX335684.1, read as the reverse complement.
TTTAAATAGGCTAGTAACAGTTTTGACTAAAATTTAAAAAAAACGATCCGGACTATAGTCACGAAGTTAGTCTACACTTTAAAAATAAAGTTAGTAATTATTCCTTTTGACTGCATTTTTTATGTAACGAATGTCAACAATCCTGAGAGTTATTATATGCCTAGTTTTATCCACTTTCCTTCCTTTTGAAAGAAAAAGGAATAAAAGAAAGAAAATATTAGGTACTCACGCAAAATGACACGGTTTACAATAAACAAAGAACTAAAACAGATAAAACATTTTCGTTAGTGCCGTTGTGTCATTAAGGGTTTCGATCGAGTATAAATTAATTTTAACCATTGGAATGTGTACCTCCACAATGTTGGAAGTAGCGAACCCGTAGTTTTAATGAGGAGTTTCATTTTTAACTTTTATTGCTACGATTTTTCCAGCTTTCAATTAATAATTTGTTTAGATTTCGTTTCCAACTTTCAATTTGCACAGCGAATGAATAATGGACTTTAGATTAGTTCCGGAGAAACGAAACTAACTGGATTAAAGTAACCGAAACACCCTGTGTAATTAAACGATTTGATAAACTACGGGACTAAGTTCAAATTAATACTTTAATTGTTAGATCATTAGAACTGTTAATTGATTGGCAATTATCTAGTTAAACTTAGAAACTGTTTGAACTGTAGTGAAAGTTTTAATTATATTCAACTCTTTAGGCTACAAATTTGTTGTACAAGGGCGGGACTAAATCTTGTAGAATAAACAATGACATTAATTTTGACTAACTCGTTGTCCACGTGTATTTACACATCGCGAATGTTTAACAAATATATTGTTAGGCTACTTTGCCTAAAGCAATTTAATTCGGACGTCGCTCGATGGCAACGGCGTCATTGCCGCACGTTTTTTATTAAAGTATGGAAGTCTAAAATGGCCGACGTTACAGGGGTATATACATTGTACAGTCGACGTAATAAACACATTATTATAAACGCTTAAGTTACGCGTTTAGAGTTACGTTACACTTGGGTTAAAGGCAAACGACGTCACAGACCCACTGATGATAGGGTTCTGAGGCCTAAGGAATATGATGAGATGGGTGGATTTTAGCTACATACCGAAACGCAACATTGTAAACACTGCAGTGCTGTTTGGCGGTACGTTCAGCTGGCTCAAGCCGATAAAATGGTAAAAGCAACACCAAGGGAGGTGCGGAAGCAAAAAAAGGCGTGCACGTTCTTAAAAAAATCAGACTTCCGCAAATAAGTATGTTGGATTTTTCAATCCAAAAAAGTAAAATTTCGTTAGTAGATACTTGGTAAGTAGTCGGCGCTCTTTGTTTAGCCTCGCTTAAACGGGGAATTATAAAAACAAGTTTGGGACCATGGAAAAGGAAAATTAAAATAATATACATAACACAATATTACAAAATTTATATAATAATATATGATTTAGCGAAACGTTCTGTAATAAATTATGTCATTTTCAGAAAATACGCGAAACAGTGTAACGTCTTTGACAGCCCCTTGAGTGACTGGAACCCGTAACTTTCCTAAACATTCGCCATTTATTCGAGAACTATTCGTCTCGCGTTACCTCCCTCCTCCAACTTATCACATTTGCAGTTTTGCATAAGCAGGCAAACTGGGTCAAACACAACCAGCGACATCGAAACTCTACCTTACATCTATCACTTACAATTCATTTTTAAATACCAGTAGATGCACTACCTGGTCTTTTCATTAGGAATTCAACCTTTCAACATTGATTGAAGGCTCATTTTTCGATGTGGCTAACGTTGTTAAGGCACGTGACACGATCGAGCTCATTGCTTTGAGTCGTAGACGTAGTTTTCTGCTGTTTTTTAACAAGTGCCGAGTTAAGTCCGCTTAACATGTAAACAGACTAGTATCGGTTTTATTTTAAACGTTTAAGTCTTTGGTTAACGTTTACCCTTACATTTAATTAAGTACGTTTAAGTTTAGGTTTTAGTTCTCAAGCAACGTCCTTCCTTCTTTATCTTCGTGTATGTATTGTGGATAGTAATACCTTCTGTAGGGTTTGAATCACACGTCACTACCGCTCATCAGCCACCAAGCAACAGTATTGACAATAGTGTTTCGATGTAGAACTAAAATAGGAGTATTATTGTATTTTATGATTGAAAAAATTACCTTTCGCCAGAGTTTCTTGCGGCGCTTCTTCTCCACAGTGATACTATTGTCCGAAGCGCTAGTAGATTAACTCCATATTACCGACTTGTGTAAGAGTCATCATGTGGCTAATTTATAAAATAAATATTTTGAATTGAAAAAAATATTTGAATTTGAACTTTGAATTTAGGATTATTAAAAATCTCGGTATAGGTAACCTCCAAAGTAATATACGGGAATACGTAGACAATGCGAAAGAATAAAATTAAGTAGTTTTTTTCCCTATATTTTACTGTTTGAATCTTTATTTTCAAAATCAGGTTATTACGCTGTTATTAAGCTGTGTGGTTGCCGGCTTAGAATAGTGCCACTCCATGCCTTCCCGTGGATGTCGTAAGAGTCGACTAAGGGAATAAAGGCTTGTAGTACTGTTAGGCGATGGGCTTGCAACCTGTCACTAATACGCTGGTAAACATCTTAGCCTGATTATGCAAAATGTGGTTACAGAATTATCAACAAGCTTTTAGAGTTGTTGGCAATTCTGTAGCTCTGCCTACCCCAAACTGGGAATAAAGGCGTGAGTTTGTGTGTATGTGTAGGTTATTACAACAATTACAGTATCGAACAAAAAATTAACAAAATATATTTTTAGAAGTATCATACGCACACAAAGAAGCAAATCATTTCAAAGGCTCAAGACAAGATAAAGCCTTCAAAGAATTGCATGCGAAGAAAGAAAACAAAGTAGACACGGACAGTATGATCAAAGCCTTCGCCGAGGAATTATTTCCACGGCTCACTAGTTCCCGGGGTTTATTTCTGAAAGATTTATTTTACAAAGGTTGTAAAAATATATTTTGTTGCAAGTTCGGGCGGCTGAGAAAGGTGAAGATAATGTGGAAGGACTGGTGCAAGTGTGAAGGGGCTGTCAGGTGTCTTTTACATACAAACATCATAAGTTTCTAAAGAAAAAGTATCCAGAAGGTTTCTCTTTATCTTTTAAACCCCACCATTTTCTTTTTAAAAACAGTTGCAAGTGTATGACAAATAAAAACGATAGAATTTAAAAAATGGTTTCAAATCATCTGCAGTTGTTCACCACCGAGCACGATCTACGTCCTCTCATCCAGCTCTTGTCAGCCACCTTCGTCGCTCCACATAGCCTGAGGGCGTTCTACACTGCATTTACCCAACCGCGGTCTCCACCCAAGAACACGATAACTCCAACAGATATCAGTTCTGCGGCTTATATGGTCGACCCATTACGTTGATGACTTTAGTTATCAGTCGGCTCATCTCGTTGCAAATTCGATTCTTCATAGAAACTCCCACAATAGCTCTTTCCATAGCTCGCTGAGTGACTTTAGGGGTTTCAAATAGTTTATTTTTACAGAACCTGCAAATAACCAAATACAACAATATTTTACAAAACCTCCGTTTAACTTTGTTTTATTCCATATCGTTTTAGAAACCATATTGTGTTTTTTCGATATGGCTTTTTAGTGAATAAGAGCTACTCTACCATAAAGTTTTAAATATGTTAACAATATAGGTTATGACAAAGTGGAATAAACACCTAGAACCTTATACATCTAAACAAATTTATCCGCTAAGACTATGAAAAAGTTACCAATAACAATCCATCCTAACTCATCCAAAGTTTAACTTTCCAACAACGCTATTAAAACGACTAAAGACAATACCCATTGTCAACTAACCCACTCTGTTTATATAAACTACCGAAAACAGCAGTCGGAATTCCCTCAGTAAGCAGCTCCTTTAATTGCGCCGGGAGTGGCCGGGCCCTCGCCCTGTACATCTCGGTGCACTAATGCATCTCGTTTAATTAAGTTTGAACTTGACCCGTCGTTTAATACTCAGCTCTAGTACTGAGGTAAATTAATTTAGTCGCGAGTAGGTCGCGAATCGACGGGTTTAATTGCTCTTGGGCATATTTTTTTACTTAATGAGTATGCTTTGAAGCCGCATTTCTGACGGAGATTTTAAAATGTGAAATGTGGCGGTCGGGTTTTGGATTTTTATAATTCTGACCCTTAGTATGTTTTTGAAAAAACTTTATTTAAATGCATGTTTGCATATATATATGCAACAAAATTGCATAGTGAAGCCGCTGGAACCAGACCGCTGAACAGTAATGAAGGTTTATGTAGGTACTAACTGGTGTAGAAAAATGGTGCCAAAATTATGCGCAGCCAAGTCGTTTAGAAGGCCAGTGAGTTCCAATGCTTGGTCTCGTTTAAAACTTAACAGATTATTTAGGTAGGGATAAACGTTTTGATATTGCTTGAAGATCAAATTTAGAATAAAAAGGTTGATGATTTTGGTACAATTAATAATTTGAAAACTATTCAAAATAGGATAGAGGAATAAAATGAAATGAATTAAAATTATAAAACAAAAAAAAATGCATACCCAACACAGTCATAGAGAAGGCATTCAGCCCCACGACGAGTAGGTTCCTATGTAAAGTCGAGTTAAAAAAATTGTACACTTTAGTACCTTTTCTATTTAATGTCGTGTTTAAACTTCCATACATGAATTGTCTCAGTGATTAAAATGACAAGGTACTAAAGTGTACACATATTTATGAACTCCACTGTCTACAACTCATAGACATTTTAAATCTCGAGATTCTTATGGTAATAAGACTGCAAATGCGTTGCTAGCTCTAAGGACTAAGATGAAATGCCTCTATACTAGTAGTTTCAACAGTTGTTGTATCCCTACACAGGAACAAAACAATGCGAATACTGCTATTTGCGGTAAGGTAAAGGATAAAAATGGTAGTAGCGACCCGGGGCCCTAGCCTAGATGCATTGCGCTAACTAGCGTTTCTATTCGTTTCGTTTTTAAACCAATCGCGTCACTGGTAGACGACGTGATAAAAAGAGTCACGTGATCTACCAGTGATGCGATTGGTTTAAAAACGAAACGAATAGAAACGTTATTTAGCGTTAGGCATCTCAGCTAGAGCCCCTGGTCGGGCGGGACTTGCACAAGGTCCTTCACCACCACATCCTCACAGTCATATTTTAATAGCAATCATATTCTGTCAATATCTAGCTGAGATTCATCATGAAGCGACCACTTTATCTAACTTTCTAATTGAATGTATATCATTGCTTTTATACGGAAGTACATTACTCTTATTTACATAATGTTATTACTGTGTTGTTTGTGTTTATATCCGATCGGAACACGAATGTTTACGCCGGGGGTGACAAGGGTTAGCGTGACTTCGGGCGGCAGCCGATCATTCTGGAAATTAAATGATTTTATAAACACAATTCCAATAAAAGTAAAAAACTGGTTATTAATTTGCGAGTCGGACTCGCGCACTGAGGGTTCTATACCACCGCACAGTTAGGTATAATTATATTCCAATTTATCGAATCGAATTAGCGCGAGTCCAACTGACACTCGACCGGTTTTTAGTATTTGTTTTTTTTTGGGGTTACGTTTAACGGTTTTTACGATATAACAAAAATTAAATTACGTTGAAAAAACACATTTATTATATTTTCCCGCTTTTTAATTTTCTTTTTCGTTTGTATTTTTCCGCCGTAGTAACACATATTCTGAAAAAAAAACAATCAGCTATCTCAACGGGTCAAAAGATTTACACAGCTCTTTACAGTAAAGTCAGACGGGTGGACGGATGAACGGAGGGACAGCATAGGCTTAGTAAACTGGGGTCCCGTTTGATACCCTTCGAGCACGGAACCCTAAAAATATCTCATTTTCAAATCATACTCGGTGAGACAAACTCTCTGATAAGGTTGTTGTTTGAAAAACCTGTATATGATAAAAGCCACTCAGTATTTAAGTTCTAGCTAGTGTTTCAAACACTTTAATCGTTTCAAAAGTTAAAAAAACCTTTACATGTAATGAATTCGGGTCGAACACAAAACCTCCTTGTTTGAAGTCAGTTGATAAAATAAACGTTGTGTATAAAAGTAGCATCGTATTATTATGTAATATTGTATTCAGACGGAGAGTGCATCGACTTGCAGCCAGTTGTTCCCTCGTCCCACGGGACCTAGTTAGTGCAAGAGCATGCTCGCCTCTAACAATATGTCAAAGTTTAAAGACGTTGTACATTTATATACATATACAGTGCACCACAAGTGTATAAATAGTATGTATGTATACATGTATGAAAACTTTATTAACAATAACAAGACATGGTTTGCCTTAATAAAAATAATATTCACAGGCAAACTTATCCCATATGGGATGTCTTCCCTTGGAGTACAAAAAGCAAGGACAATGAGGACAATGCAAGAGGATAGACAAATTAACAAAATAACCACCTAAATAAATAAGTACCTTCTCCCGCTAATATTAAATAGCATACTCTCCTGTGAGTATGATAAGATTCGAAATGATCGTCAAAAATGTAAAAAGAATCTCAAATAAATGTATTTGCAGGTTGGTCATAAAAGTGGCGATTAGATTAGTTTTTCCTTACTTAAATTAAAATAAGTTAAATAGTACTGAGCGATGGCAGCGACAAATAAACCGCATACGGTTTCCGTTCGCTGTATTAAGCCAATATCTTTGTAATTTTTATAAATATTATGAATAATAAATTAGAAATTAAATTAACAACAAAATATAATTTGATACGTTTATTTGCCCGCAATAATTTGGAGACCACATCAATTTGGGTAATATTTTATTCAATCCATTACGCCGAAGAAGCGGTATATTTAAAGTAAAAAAATAATGGAACATCATTTAATATAAACTTCGTTAAACAGTGGATGGATACAGGCAGGCTTGGTTGATGACTGGTTATAGTAATAAATGAATAATAAATAATAAATATCATTGGACACCCTTACCCAAATTGACCTAGTCCCAAATTAAGCTCTAGGCTTATATGATAGGTATTTGACAATTATAAACATTACACATACTATTAAATACGCTAAGAAACTTATACTCGCTCTCATCTATCACACATATATTTACCATACAGGGATACAAACCTGGGACCGTTATCTTCGTGGGCAGGGTGACCAACTGCGTCATCAAACATTACATTGGTCAATGTGTCAGGATTATCTTTTTATCTGTCTAGTAAGTATTGTAGTAGTCAAATTCGTCGGCTTTTGACCTTCCTGACAAAGACGTGGAAACCAAGTGGGTCAACAAAGTCATCGCTCAACAATAATCACCAGATTATCACTCGCTTAACACCAGGCGCTCGAGAGGTAAACAACTAAAGGCGAACTTAAAAAATCAATTAATATGTCTCTTACTGACTGGTATTCAACGAAAGAGATACACTGAGTGACAAAGGAAATGGAAGTTATGCTGTTCAGGAAGCAGGTTGGCGGCGTGCCAGAAAGATGGCGAATCAGAAATGAATCGTAATGTTGTAGCGGGCTCACAAGTTATAGGATTAAATGTTAAAGAGATAAATGTTTATCGTGTACTATTAAATGCTTCTTCATAAAGAAGAGGAGGAGTTATATTCAAAATGTTAATTTTCTAGTGGGGCAACAAGAACCCGCTCAATAAAAATACTTTTGTAAAGTTACTGATTCCTAGCAGAAAGCAAGTAAAAAACTTTGAAAACAAAAAAGAATATTTTGTCCTGTACAAAAAGAAAGTTAGACCCGTGTGCATTTGAGCAATTTTTTAATTATTTTATAATGCACTGTTACAGAAGGGTACAGGTAGTGTATTGCAGATAATTAACTAAATGCATTTTTAATTTACTTGTATTATTTTTTGCAATTAAATAGGGCACATGGAAAAAAGGGAAGGCGTTTACAGTGGGACACTAAACAAGCTAACTTAAAAATTGTTATTTTTGAACATCACTTTACTATGGGGATTTTTTCAATATAAATTTCACGATTCCTCTTTTTGTGAGCCCAGTGTAGCACACAGTCGTTTCAAAAAATTAAATGAAAAATTGCACTTTTATGAAACATTTCCGACGCGTTGTTTTTGTTCAGAATATTTATTATCGCTGTCGCCACTCTCGGCTAGGGCCGCTACGCCATCTTTATCTTGGTGTTCATACTCATCTACATCTTCAGTTTTTACATTTTATAAAGCAAAGAGCAATTAAAAACAAACAAAAAGTAAATAAACGTTTTAATGGATATTGATAGATAACGTGTTCAAATGCACTAACATTTTACGTTTATCTAAAGACGGTATAAAGGAATATGTACAGTAGGCTGCAAAAGTGCATGGACAATTGAGAATTAAAATGCTATGCAGGTGAATGTTGACGCCATCTGTCTGCTTGTGGGGCGTTAGCAGCTATTAGTAAATCTTACTGGTTCAGTCAGATCTCACTAGATGGCGCTGCATTACCTTATAATATGAAAAATATTTTTTTCCACAAGAACCAAGCAGTTGCATAGTTGTCAACTTTATTATTCTTAGTCCACACTTCCAAACTCGGATTATTGATTAGATTATTAAAAAACACATTCAAAATCCATTTTACCCGAGCGGAATCGAACTATGAACCTCTTGTATCATAGGCAATGCCAAATGCCGTTCGACCATCGAACGTTTTGATAACCTGTCAAAATATATTATCAGTTTATGTTTATAGTCGGCTCTGCTTACTTTCTAAGAAATACGTTAGTATCAGAAGAGGGTAGAATGAAAATTTATAAATACCGGTTTCGTTTTTACATTTAACTTATGCACAATCCTTTGTTCACTGTTCCTCGTACGGTTACTGAGTTTTTAATTGCGTTATTATTTCATCAAAATGAGTTCACGTTGTAATATTGATTCAGTTACAAGATCGCAAATAATTGCCTTGCATAACGAAGGCAAGAATTTATCAGATATAGCCAGAGAGACAGGAGTAAACGTAAGTATTTTTGATGTGTTTTGTTCAAACAAAACTTAATATTCATAGGTTAACTATTCTTTTTTTTGTTATAGCGGAAAACCGTGGTTCTTTGGGTACGCCGATTTGAAGAAGAAGGATCTTTGCTACACCGTCAAAGAACAGGCAGACCACGGCTTATAGACGCGCCGCAGCGTCTAGCCATGGTGGTGGATTACGAGGAGAATGGTTTTATACCGACTAACCACTACGCCAGTTTATTTGACACAAGCGTGGACACCGTCCGTCGAGCTCTTCACAGTGAGGGTCTGCATTATCGTAGACACGCAGTCAAACCATCGCTGACAGATAATCACAAAAGAGCAAGGTTAGAGTTTGCTTTGGAGCTTTTGGATTTAGATTGGTCTAATGTCATCTTTACTGATGAAAAAACGTTTAAATCGAGTCAACATGGACGTCTAAGTCTGTGGCGTCGCAATAATACGCGGTGGAATAGCGGCCACGTAGTGCCCAACATGGAGTCTGGTCGCATCAGCGTGAACATGTGGGGGTGGATGAGTGGAGCTGACCCGGGAGAACTAGTGAGGCTACCCAGTCGAGCCAATAGTGCGAACTATGTGGAAGTGCTGGAGGAGACCATGTTGCCCACTGTTCGGAATGTGTATCCTGAAGAGCAGTTGCCAATTATATCTTTCGTGCAAGATAATTGTCCGATACACCGTTCGCGTATTGTGCGGGAGTGGTTTAGCCAGCACGAAAATAACATTAAAGTTATTCCTTGGCCTGCTAGATCGCCGGATTTAAATCCCATTGAAAATTTGTGGGGCGTTATCGTCCAACGATGGGATAAACAGAATGAGCGAACACCAGAAACTTTAGAGGCTCATTGTTTAAAAATATGGGACAGTATTCGCGGGTCAGATCTGTGTAGAAATCTCGTCGGCTCAATGCGCTCCCGTTTGCAAGCTGTGATCGAACAAGGTGGGGGCTACACTAGATATTAAGTTTAAGCAAATAATTACACTTATATATATATTTTGTGTGATATATTTAGTGGAGACCGGGTTTTGATTAACGTATCACGTCATCATCATCATCATCCATCACTGCGTAAAACATTAATAATAATAAACGAAATGAATGTTTATTTTGCCGTTTTTAAGTTTCTGAGCTATGTTATGATATTTAATCATATATTTTAACGAAATACTTTATTGCCCCCTTTGTCACACGCCCGAGTTAATTTGTTTTTATTTTAAATTGTCAACTTTATTTCTATGTTAACTTTTTTGGTGTGTGTTTGGTTTAATAAATGTGTTTGGTTTATTTCATGGAGCTAGCAGAACTTTTAATTTATTGATGACTGATCATGATCAAAACTGTAAAAGACAGCTATTACAATGCGTTTAACCTTTAGGCACGCGGTTGTTTTATGCGCAGCGCAGGTGCAGGTGTTTAACGCATTTGCGTTGACGTTCCCTATTTTAATTCAATACATCGAAGCAATTACTACGCTTTGTTTTTGGGTCATACGCACGCAGCTCCAATCGCAGAGTTCAATTCATAAAAAAAAAATGTTTACAGTATAAAACAACCGCGCACTTTACGTTAACCCGGTCCCTATTTTTTTGAATTATATTTGTTATTACTAGTTATTGTGGGAAAGCTTCAATCATCTTTCCGATGTCGGAAATGAATACTTAAGCTAAGACCTCAATAGTTAGATGGAAAATTGTTATAATGTTGTAAATAATTAGTCAAATTGAGATAAACTGATTATACTCAAATATTTTATAAGAAGTAAATGATTTTAAACCACAAAAGTAGTATCATTTTTAAGAATGACGAATTTTTCCTGCTTTAAATAATGCATTTATTATGTTCCATCATTGTAAACGTAAGCAAATAATATTTAAAAAAAAAAACAAAAATATGCTTGCCACTAACGAGATTCGAACTCCCATCCATTGAGCACACCTACGCATGAAGCTTATAAACTGTGCCACCATCTCATATGGTTGACAAGACGAAATATCGATTCTAGTGCTGTGTAGTTAAGAAATTGCAGTAATAAGCAATTGAACTAGATCAGTAAACTGCGCCATCTAGTTTATTTGTTGCGAACTTGAAATCGAGTGCTCATAGGATTATCGACGTTAAGGTGTCCATGCAATTTTGCAGCTGACTGTACTTTAATATTCGTAAGTATTTAAAATAACATGATAAATATGCTTCAACAATAAAACTGAATATATATGTGAAGGATTAGAGCTCCAGGTTTATGATCCGTTTAAACAGTAAGAACTAACTAAAAAATTTAATATACATCCCGTAAACTTTTCCTAGTCTCTTAACAGAAAATTGAAAAAACTTCCCTGTTTGTTAATTTTTAAGCATGAAACCCTTAAAAACTGTATTTTTAAAGAGTCATAGAAAATGCGGGAACAACTGGTGAAAAATAATGTTAAATGTAAGAAAGTTTGTATTCTGAAAAATTTACTGTTAACTTTGACAAGTCGTGCGCATAGCCTCGAGTAAGTGATCTCGCCGTAATGTCCTAGTAAACAGTTTCGAAAAACGTGTTTTGTAATAGTTTAATATTCACCATATCCATCCTCGCCTGGTCGTCACCCCCTCTCTACTGATGACTGTTTTATCTGGCCAACATTTACATTTTATTAAACTCGATAATTCCTGGCTCCCGTTGTCATAACTTCGGCGCTGCATTCCAATTTCATCTGATGGAGCGGAATTTGCGAATGATTTTGGAATGGATGGTAAAATGTTTATTAAGATTTATTTGTCACAAAATATTTTTCACTTTACCGGTTTATTTGATGTTTACTGGTGAAAAATACTGTGATTTATACTGCATTAGAAACCCACCTTAACGCCTCATATTTTAGCGTTTCAATTTATTAGTTGGTAAGGAGTTATTAAGATTTTAATGACACTCGTATGTAGATGTCGACGAACAATGCAAAGGTATTTTTTTTATTTCTTTATGATTTCTTCTTTCACTTTATTACGTTAAAAAGTTTCTTCCTCCAAAGACAATGTCATGTCAATGCCAATGTCATGAAGTGGTGTTATTGCAAACCGTTTTTGAAGTTATACGAGAGAAAAGAGTCTCTATACCAACATTTTGTATCACATACCTAGTTTATACTGTAAAATTATTGCGGATCCAACTAAGTTTAAAATTAAATTACTAACCTAAATGTGAACACAATCGAGCCGCTAATAAACCCACCGCTAGAGTTAAAAGTTTCACATTGTTAAATACGAATTTAGTCGGAACAAGCCGCGAGCAACATAATTTGTATTCAACTCTTTCACGAGCTGTTTCTAAATAAGTCGCTCGCAAAAAAACCTTAATTTAGAGCATAAATCCCAGCAACAAAGGAACAAAGCTTTGTTTCGCCGCAATTACGTTAACGCTAGTCGCGGTTACGGGGACAAAGGAACACTAAACTTGCTCCGATTTCAAAGACATCATTGTGATGTTAAGAAAAGGAATAAGAACTGCTCAGCACTTTTACTAGTTACTACTGGATTCTGGATTACTACTTCAGCATTGGCAATGAATCTGCATTCCAGGATTGCAGGCTTGAGATTGTGGCCTTGAGAATGCAAATGTATATGGGTTGGATCCCACTTAGCCTGTGTGCTCGTTTCCGTCCGTCCTTGCAATAGTACAAAAACATCCTCAACTTCCGCTAATTATTTTTGGGTTAGTGCCTCCCAACCAGCAGTTCTAAATTATAAATACATTGAGAGCATGTTCCTGTTCCAACTTACGCTGCTTATATTTACAGAAATACTTGTCAGAAAACGCTTAATAAACGTAATTTCAACACCATTTGGGCGCGAATTATTAATTTTCAGATACTTTAAACTTCGTAATATCATCCATCGCTCGCATCGCATGGCCCAATTATTAATTTACCAAGGCGCATTGATATTCAATAACGGCGAGTAAGTAGACGAAACAAGCGGTGCTCAATTTAAAGGTCTGCTACAAATATGATAAAAGAAATATGGAGGACCAAAAACATGATGAAAGCTTTTAACATCCGACATATAAGCCGCGGGGACGCGGACTTTAGGTGAGATAAAGAAAATAGACGTCTTTGAGATATTAAGTTGAAGAAGAATGCTTGGTGTATTATGGACTGAATATATTAAAAATATATTAATATTATATATTATTAAGAACTCAGCATTAAACAGCGCCGATCACCAATACACCAATCACCCATTATTAGCTTGACAGTCATGTTTCCTAGCGAAATTGAGGCAAAATATAAGCCCCAAACGCGGCGACAGCGCGGCCCCGAATAACCTGGCTCGGTCCATCCTGTGGAGTTTGCTTTTGGTGTCTCACAAGGTACGGTCGATGCACACGCGATATAACTCTTTTTAAAGACGAGCATCTGTCTAAACTGTGGTTCTTGAACCATAGTATAAACAGATGTTGCCCTCGCACCAGAACACACGATAGATTGCCCATGAGATAGACAGGCCAACCCAGAGCTGTGGCAAACCAACCCGTGTCTAAGTGTACCAGGGCGGCCATAGCCTGAGAAGAATAGCACCGCATAACTAGGTTGGTCACTCATCATACGTAAAAAGAAGAATCGCACATTTTCCTGTTTCCTTTCGTACGTTTTGGCAGATGTCAACAGTTTCTAGCTTTTGTAAAAGGTAACTTAGCTAGGCTACGAACACAATGTTAGTGGGTTAGGCTGTGTTAGTTTTATAAGTATAGATATTTCACGAGACTGCCGTTTCAAAACTAAAGTAAGTTAAAGATTTCTTCAACTTATTAAAATTTTAAAACGGCTGTCTATCTAAATAATCGTCAAAGCGGGATCTGATCTTAAATTTGTTATTTAATTCAGAAAATACGCAAAACCTTTATGCGAATACACAAAAAATGTTCAAACGATCGTTATGAAATTGGATTTCTCTCAAAAATCAAATTTGTTTGCACGCACCATACCTCCAAAATTGATACACGGGAAACCGAATCTGCACCAGTAAAACAATTAGCTGCATCCACTCGGCCGTCGCAAAAAGCACGTACCCGTCCACCCATCAGTGTAATTGGTTCGAGCGCCGGCACGAGCCCCAGCACGCTCATTTGTACAGAGGAGCCAAAAGCATAGGTAATAATTTGGGAGCTAGGATGCCACAGACAGACAGACAGATAAAAACGTTAAACTTATAACAACCTACGTTTGCTTCGAGGATTAGACACTTTAGGCCTTGATTAATCAACTTTTAGAAGTCTGCCGCAGAAAAATAATGAATAATTTGGACGTCTTTTTTGGGATTTCAAGTCCAATTATTTGACATACCTAATTATAGCCACTGTCCAGTGGGACAGTTCTGCCAGTGTTTTTGGGACTTGCCATTGTGACAGGGTTCTATGGTAAATGAAACTCATTTCATAGACGTTTCACTTCACCGAATTATCATTTCATCGACGGGCATTTCCACGAGCAGGAGCTTTATTTTTATTATGGTCACAAGTCTAACCTAACCTAACCTATGTAACGAATGCTTAAGATAACCTGAAAACTATAAGATTTCAGCAGAAATTAAATTCGATGACATGAAATTCAGTGAAATGACAGATTCGATGAAATATTTGTCAATATTTCAAGGAGATGCCCCATGGTGGCTCAATGATAAAAGTTGTTGATCGTACCATAGCAAATATTTATAATCTTTGATCTTGTAATGCTCTTACTAATACTTAGTAAGCATTATCATCTCCTTACCCTTATCCTAATCATCTGGAGTCTTCACAGAATGTCTTATAAGATAAATCTTCCACATATCGCTATCAACTGTCATTTTAGCATTCACTTCCTTCTTTTTCACAGCGCTCTTCTCAATCTTTCTGTGGCACTTTCACGCAAGAGGACTCTTTCATAATTTAATACCCATAGTTTCCCTTTCGTTATTTAGTTTCCGTAGTACTTACCTATAGAGTTCAGTTTGGGACTAGGCTTTGTATGAGGCTGTCCCCTGATGTTATTTATTGAATGTATCTGATAAAGTCCCGGGCGTGCTAGCCCGCGCGGCCGCAGCGCGTATCCACGCGGTTACAATCATTTGACTTTGTGAAACGCCGATGTTTGTGCAGGCGCGCGTTTTTTAACGCGCTACGCACTGCGATAAAAGCCGCAGTGTTTCTGGAGGGTGTTAGTAAATGTGTTTTATTTAGGAGTAGCTTCCACACGCGACTTCGCCGCGTAGATTTCGATTATCGTTATTCCCTCGGAAACTTTTAATTTTTTCGACATGAAATGTAGGCTATGAGTGAATTCAAGGCATGAGCTATCTCCATTTCAAATTTCATCCAAATCCGTCGACCCGTTGCAGAGTGAAAGAGTAACAAACTAACACACACACATACACACAAACTTTCGCATTATAATTATAACAAACTGTTACTAGCTCTGCTAAAATATTCAATTTCAATAGTCAATTCAAAGTCAAATTAATGAGCCAATACAAAAAAATGTGATATACTTGCAATTTTTTTATAGAAAGTTGAATCATAATTCGTTTTGAATGATTACGTTACGTGATTTCAACTAAAACTGTGTTGAGTAAAAACTTTAAACTGCTTAAACAAAATCGACTTATAGTAAGAGATCCGAATAGGAGACGATTTGCACCGGGCTGTTTATTCGATAAAACGTATTTTATACCAAATTTAATATGCTAAGTAATATATGACGAATAGTTAGGCTGAAAAATTTCAGTCGGTTAGAAGTCATTTAAAAAATTAATAATTAACGTTGTTTTCAAAAATTGCAATACCTTGTTTAATAGACAAATTACATACCAATCGAAAGTATGAAGCCTATAGAATATTCAAACGTTAGGTTGACTATTTTTTTCCCGTCAAACTATTGGGTAGGCAGGTATAAACAGGTAAGTCGGTACTAATAATTTGCACCAAACCTAACGTTTGCATATTCTACATATAGACTTCATACTTTCCATTAGTATCTAATTTGTCAATTAAACAAACATTTGCAATTAAAAAAAAAAGTTCATTTTTAATAAAAAAATAATGATATAAGTACTGGACTGAATTTTTCAGCCTACCTATTCGCCACATATTATTTAGCGTATTAAATTTGATATAAAATACTTTTCATCAAATAAACAGCCCGGTGCAAATCATGTCCTATTCGGATCTTAGACCATTATTCTAATTAACATTCCATAGTATGCCCGAGTGCATTAAGTAATTAATAGTATAGTAAGCTGTGTTGTAGTAAGACCGCGTTATCAAGCGGGCAGTTTGGTGGCTATCTAACATTAAAACGTTGCTTGGCGACTCAGCCAATGAAAGTGAACAATATTCACAACAAAAAAATTGGAGTTCCCATACATAGCTACAACGCGCCGAGTTCGCATTAGTCCGTCCGGATCACTACCTTTAGCGTATTCTTTAACCCACCGCCAAGCAGCAGTGTTAGCTTATTGTGTTGTGGTGTAAGGATAAGAAACTCTAGTAGAGAAGCATTCCATCTTATTTTGGAGAATTCAAATGTCTACAGATGTCTATTTTTTCAAACTTTAGAAACAGGCGTCGCATGTAATGATTTATTTTGCCTTTTCAAAGCAATGCCCTGCACGAAACAAGATCTAAATAAACGCCGCGTGAGCACTCGCAGTGCATGGAAATCTCTTGTTTGTTATTATTGCGGTAACAAGCGAGCAATCAACGCGTTTTTTTTACAAAAACACCGCGTTTTTGTCGATGGCGAGCGCTGAAGTTGGTGCAGACATCTGGTTGTGGGCTCAGGAAATTGCCCGCGAATGTATTTTCAATTCGACCCAGAAAAGCATTCTGCTGATGTTATTTGAAATAAAGAAAATTTCCGAGTTTATATTATATTCTATCGTAGTTTTGCATCATTACGTTGACGTTACTAGTATCTTTATTAATATAATAGGATTTCAAGAGTCCTTGCTTACAAAAATACCGTCACTTGCTAAGTGTGACTGTGGAAAAATGCTTAATGTCTATGACACGCTTTGCATTTTATAAATATTCGCGGAATAAAATTCAGCGAAATAGGTTGTGAAAAATAATAACGAAGTTATTTTAAAGGCAGAAAGTATTTTCTACGTTTCTGCAGAAACTAAAATGTTTTTTCAACTTCGTTTTTTTTGTGATTTTCTGCATTCAATTTTGATTTTACAATTCATAGAAACTCGTCATGCGCTGTAATTGGAGAATGAAGTTGTCAAACCTAGTTGCTGGAATAAATAGGTAGGTACAGTCAGCGACACAGAAAAGTAACCGCCCCTGCATACAAGTTTTCTAACAAAGGGGGTTACATTTATCTGCAGCTGATATACCTATTAGAGGTGTGAACGATTTAAAAACCGGGCAAGAGCATGTCGAACCATGCTTAGTGAAGGATTTTGTCGCTGTTTCTACAAAAACAAAAACTATCTCCAGATACTACAAGTATACAAGCTAATTCTCTATACAAAGTTATTTATCTAGTGCTATTATAGATGACCTACTGGAAAGTATATATAATTTTTTAGTTGCCTGTAGCTCAAAAATATTACCCTCAAAAATATCTGACACGCTGTAATGTCTCCATTGAAAGAGACGTGTCAGATTTTTAAGACAAATGCCTTCACCGGGGATCGACCCTGGTTACTGCTAGCTTCCTAGCCAACGATACTACTAAGCAAGTTGGCTCACAAAATAAGTTTTATTCCCACAAAAAATGACTCCAATTTTTTTAGTTGTTTCGAATAATGAAGCCAGTAAAACCTTCAATTAACTAAACGACTAGCTGATGGCCGCTAACCCTGCGCGGGTTAAGTAGTTCCCTTTGTTCCACCGGCCTTTGGTTTATTAATTTGTAGCTGAGCCTAATGTTGGGTTGAGCCCAAGGTAACCGACACCTTTTCGGCCAATGATTAACAATTGTTGGTTTATTTATTGTTTTGGTTTACCGAGTGCTTAAACCACCGTTTTATAACGAGTGGTATCAAAAAGATCTATTGCAACCAGAGTATACTACTCGTATCGCTTTCACTTACGATTTATTTTATGCGACTACCCAAAAATAAGTTGACCCATGTTTCTGTGTAATGTAACCTCAAGGAGGCTAAACCCCTTGACGGATTTTAAAATCTTGTTTCTTGTTAGTCTTGTTCATAATAGTTGCCGTATTGACGTTGTTTTAAAAATCCTAGAAGATTTTCAAAAATAATTAGCCTTATACCAAGACCAGAGCTCTCTGCTCAGCCAGCACATGCTGCTCGGGGCAGTTTCGCAACAATTGGCACTGTAATTACCGAATCTACTCATTTTTTGTCACGTTATTTTTTATCGTAGTGTGTTATAAATTGTTGTGAATAACTTTTAATCTCTACATACAATAAAACAAAGTCGTTTCACGCCGTTTGTCCTACAGTATGTACTCGTACGGTAAGTTATTTCAAATTACGCAATAATCGGGTGATTCAAGAAGAAAGGTTTTACAATACATTCTGGATTATGTACGGGTTTTACAGAAAACTCACATAAACCGAAGCGAAGCCAGGGCGGGTCGCTAGTTATTCAATAAAAAGTCATTAAACAGATTTAATAGACTCACCTTGCATTCTTCCATCGTCTGTCCATTCTCTGCAGCCCTAGACAAGATGCATCGCGAGAACAATCGTTATCAAAAATGAGTTGGATTGACGTAAGCTACCGGACGGTCGCGTCAAGAGCTTGTGTCAATTCCATTGACATTTTGTCAGTTTTCGAAAATCGTTTACGTTACCTTTATGCATTTTCTGTAACGGCTAAACCCTATATTCAAACCGCGGACAAATAAGGATTACTTCGGATTAAAATTTGAGATTAATTGCCCATACAAAATGTGTCAAATTTTAACCAGAAGTAAGCTTATCGATCCGCGGTTTGAATATAGGGTTCGGCCATAAGGCCTCAGGTCTAACGGCCTGATAGCCAATCGCGGATACTCCTCCAGTCATTTGAACACTCCGAAAGGCCTCTAAGACAGTTTGATTAGTGGCCCTCCCGCTCCGAGGGAACCGAAGACGGAACCCTCTCGAGGCAGATTATCGACGAATCCCCTGATTTACGCACTGATCTTATATTTTATTCATATTCCAAATGGTTTTTTAATGCCACATGATTTCTAAGCATTTCGAGTTAAGCAGTTATTTTACAATTCAGTCGTGTAATATTGTTTTCATCTCTCCTGTTCGGAAAGTTTACCTAATGGGTAGATAGCCGGGTGGAAAATTGCGTTTTCACCTCTAGGGTGGAAAGTATTTTTTTTTAATAGTTACGATTGGCCACGGATTCTAAGATAATTGAGCTACGTCATATTATTGAAATAAAAGCTTTTCATATTATCTAAACTCGGCTATACGTTAAACGATGTATTTATTACGATCTATAGGTTCATATTAAAATCATTTTAAGACTAATCTACAGGGTGTTATGCAGAAGGTTGGACAAACTTCAGGGACTAAGTAACTCTGTAGGTCATACTCATCAACTTTTATTATTGGACCAACATCCAAATCGCGAAAAAAAAACAGCTGTTCCATACAAACTTTGAGAGCTAAAGAGCCGAAATGTATGGAACAGCTGTTTTTTTTCGCGATTTCTATTTTGGTCCCATAATAAAAGTTGAAGAGTATGACCTACAGAGGTAGTCCCAGAAGTTTGTCCAACCTTCTGCATAACACCCTGTAGACTAATCGTCTATAGGATTCTTAAATACTGTCTCTATCTCTAACTCGAATCCCATAAGTCGCGTAGTCCCTAAATCTCTAACATTTAAAAGTCCATCAGGCCATTCCTTAAGCCGTTAAACTACTCCCCATCGCCCTTCGAGGACACAAAAGTCCTGCTAAGCCCATCCTTTGTACGTGAACCTAACTATAACATCCACAACCTTGTAAAAAGTCTGCAAAACCAGCAATAACAGACCTTCTCTCAATGCCGTTAAAACCGCTGCGGAGATCTTGAGTTTTTGGTTGTATAAGGTAGGTATTTACCAGGGGAAAGGTTGAAGTTTTTTCAACGATGTTTTGTGATTAATCTGATAATTTTAAATGTTAAATGTTAACATTTGTGTGCATGTGTGTTTGTTGTTTTTTAAATGTTATTTATATTAAAGTAATAAAACAAACTTTTAACTTTTCTTTTTGAAGGACAGACAGTGCGCTAACCCCATCCAGTGCCAATTAGGGGCTAATTGCATTTGTCATCTTGTCTTCTCTAGATAGTGTTAAACAAAGTCACTAGTCTGCGTTGGTGTTTATATTTGGCCGTTTACTTCTTTTAAACGACACTACGGATTTTGGTCCTCAGTATCTTACGATTGCAGTCTTGAGAAAGCAAATATCTATGGGATCCCCCAGTTATCATCATTATGGTACATTGTATCATTGTGTTTTCAGAATAACTCGAATAATACGACACAGACCAAAGCGTTCTATAAAAAAAAACATGTAGGTACAAAGAAATTGTATTAACCCAAGTGCAATTTGAAAAATTTCACCCTCCACGTCACACTGTTGCACGTATTTCCATTTATTTCCCCGCGCACTGAAATAAAAGCGTCAGTCGTATAACACCTTTCAAAAACCAATGTCCAATCAAAACAATTGCGACTTTCATTGTTTGACAAAACGACTCAATCCGTCAGTTTAGCTGGGCTACTCTTAGTCATATTCGAAACGCCAGTAGCTGTTTCTCTTTCTATCTTTTGGTTTTACGCTGTTTGAGAAAGGGACAGGGCGACATAACTGAACTTCAATTTTGGCAGTGATACTACAACTCCGCCGTTGAATGCCGTATACGCCGCAGAGAGCCAGACGAAGGTATTGAAATGTCTGGCGGGCCCAGAGAGGGAAGGTGTTCTTCGTTTTTTATTGTGAGCCGAATCGGGATTGTCTCCCCGTTGTAAAGGTTGGGTGAAAACTGAAGAGGATATTTGTGCAGATAAATGTAATATTTACGAGTAGAAGCAAATATATGGTCGTTCATGCAGCGAGCTGTAGACTAGATATCTTACCTGGAAAAAAACCTTAATGATTTTGAAAATTTGGTCACGGTTGAGTAACTCTTATTTAAATCTGTGTTTGAGTAACATCCGATTCACTTTTCACCCATTGGGAATGTTGGAATTCACTTTTTAACCGACTTCAAAAAAAGGAGGAGGTTCTCAATTCGCCTGTATTTTTTTTTCATTTTTTTTATTTTTAATGTTTGTTACCTCAGAACTTTCGACTGGGTGAACCGATTTTGAAGATTCTTTTTTTTATTTGAAAGCTGGTGCTTCCAGATTGGTCCCATTTTTTTCAAAATGAAGATCTGATGGTGGAATCCATGAGGAATCGACGGAACTCTTCAAAATTTAAAGGCACACCTATAGCGATTTTGGTATTTTTCATTGTAACTCGTGTATTTGGTCTTGGAAACCACTATTTGGTGAAGTGGAACTGATGATGAAGACCACAGATGGCCACCGGAACTCCTAAACGGTATATATTTCGAGGGTGGCGACAAGATATTTCGATTAAGATAGTTGAGCGACTATGACGAAGCATATTTAGGTTTAAATATATGACTATGACTTTCCCACGGCGTTGCTTGCGGCGAGATTGAAATGTTCTATTGTTTCTTGAGAAATAGGAGAATAACAGCATAATTATGATCACTAAAAAGTATAAAATAAAAAAAAGTTAAAAAAAACAAAAACCCGCCTTCAAAAAGCAAAAAATAACTTCTTTAAAATGGTAGGTACAACAATATTTTAACCAAAAGCAGACTTCAGTTGGACTGACCTATTTACCTACCATTTTAAAGAAGTTATTTTTTGCTTTTTGAAGGCGGGTTTTTGTTTTTTTAAACTTTTTTTTTCTACAAGTTTTTCCCAACCTTCCAAATTTAACATTTTATTATCAGGTACCTAGTAGTAGTCGAAAGCTTATTATAGGGTCGAGCACTATCTAACAGATAAAAATGCTTGGCCTAAATTAAACACCTACATAACTTAGTAATAGCTTAGTCAGGAAAATATCTAAACATTGTAGGTATAATTATTGTCTAGGGGACACGGTTTCTGTAGGAGAATGTATCAAAACTATGTGGTTGTTTTGCACCGTCATGGGTAAGTATATATATAATTATTATTATTACTATTTAAGAGTTCATCTGAACATACTGAGTTTTGACACATTTTCCTGCTCAACTACGCATGATATATATATTTTAATGTTAAATTCATTGTTTTATATAATGCTAGGTTAAGTTCTATAATTGTATAAGTAATTTTTAAAAAAACGACTGACTGTTGAGTTTCTTGCGGCGTTTCTTCTCAGCAGTGGTCTCTTGCGAAGCGCTGGTAGATTTTTGACGTGTAAAAGTGCCCGTGCGGCCTACTTACTGAATAAACATCTTTTATCTTTTTATCTTTAGTACTCATAATAAAAAAATGAAACACATGTGTCATCTGTCAGTCTACAGCTGGATATAGGCCATTGCGGCGGGATTGTATGCTGTAGCTTTTACTATCATGACTACACAAATACATCTTATAAGAAAAAAAACCATTCCATAGGTACTATCTTCCAAACATTTATCTTTCTTTTTCTTTGTTGTTTTTGTTTGTCATTAAGGTAATTATTTAACCATTTTTCTTTATCAACAAGGGTTATCTGGAAGAAATGGGAAGGATAAGTTCGCCTTTGTACTTGTTTTTTTTTTATATTGCCTGTGTTTTGTATTTCTATTTTATTATTGTACAATAAAGAATATACATACTTACATACACAACCTTGCTGCTATATTTTTATTATCACATCTTCCTTTAAACCTTAGTAAAAATATATTTAGCCACCCCGCTCTCCAGTCTTAATCCCAAAATATACAACGTTCAGTGCACATCCAACCCGGTGGCAATATTAATCAAAGCGTGAATCATTTTCGCGAATTCATAACAATGAGCTCCCCTCGGCGGCGCCACGCGCTTCATCTCCAAATAGGTTAAAAGGTTATCGTAAAAGATTGCGAGAGGCACTGGAGTTCTTTTTGAAACTGATTATGTGAGGAAGACGCGTGGGGAGCTTAATTTGTCATCGAAGAGTTAATATTAATCACATGTCTTCAAAGTTATCCTAGCGTAATAGAAGAATGAGATACATTTTTAATTCTCTGCTGTTAAAAATTCGGCACATTACAAAATTAACAACCGACTTTATATTACATTTGTGACAAGCGTAGAAATAGTTTATCGCTTTATCCACGGTGTAAAAACTATCCAACGTCTATTGTATTTTAAACTATATTGTATTCAAATTGATGAGGTTATGGTTGCCCTTAAAATTTTGATTACTATCAAATAAGTAACTATACAGGTTAAGTGGACCCAGTGCTTAGTTCTCATTAGTACTCTTCAAGACAAACTGAACTAGAATTGCTCTACCTTAAATTTAGTAAATATTGGAAAAGGGTCGGATCTTAAGTACCCGAAACCAACGTGCATGCATGACTCGATGTATGAATGTGGAAGAAGCGAAAGAGATTTGTCAGGATCGTAGCAGGTGGAAAGAAGTGGTCTCTGCCTACCCCTCTGGGAAACAGGCGTGATTTAATGTAACTATGTATGTGTGTAAATTTAGTAAGACATTATACTACTGGACTTTGCTATGGACTTCTTTCCTTTTTATTGGCGAAAACGTATTGTCATCTAGTAGGTAAAGTATTACTTAAAATAACGTATGGGGACTTTTGTTTGTGGTTCTTGCTACGGATAGATTGCATAAAAGTATCATATTAACATTTTCAAACAGTATAAAAGCGATTCGAAGACGTGACGTATGAAAGTTCACGCTAGAGCTGCAGTGAAGTTGATAATGTGTAAAATACATAATTAGCGTAATTTTGATTGCTCTCATTATGAATCTTACAATAGAAAAGATGAATAAAAGAGCATAATATATTTCGTGCGTCACTTGTTTCGCAGGCTTTTCAGTTCTTGCTCACTCCAAGTTCGGAACAACTTTCGGAAGTTTTGAGAGCTTTTGAGTAATTGTCAAACGCCTGTCGCGACTCGCTGACTTCATCGAGTTCCTTTTGAGGAGTTTTAGTTGAAGATAGCATTGTTCCATTCATTGCTTATTCAAATTCTGGAATTGGTTTGTTCGTGTTATTTGGTGCTACATTTTAATCTGTCGAAAGATTGCTGGAGAACTGATAGTGGTCTACGAAGACTAACTAAATAATATAATGAAATGAAATGATTTTTTTGTTGTTGTGGAAAACAGGTTTCATAAAAATAATACAAACACAATAGTGGCACAATTTAAACTAAACTAGAAAGTATTTAACCACAATATGGGTGGCGCCACAGGTCACCACGATCCCGCTGTGACAGGCTTATTGTGGTTTCTCCAATGCAATGCTATATAATGACTAATTTAGTGACAAATAACTTAGTAATCTGAGTAGCTGTACAAAATGTATTTAATATATCTACACTAATATTATAAAGAGGAAAGATTTGATTTTTTGTTTGTTTGTTTGTTTGTTTGAATTTAATAGGCTCCAAAACTACTGCACTGATTTGAAAAATTCTTTCACCATTAGAATCCTTCATTATCCCTGATGAACATAGGCTATATATAGTATATTTTCAAAAAATTTAGGGATCCGTATGAAAACTTCGATAATGTAACCCAAGGTGTGAAAAAATACAAAAAAAAACCTTACATCGCGTACGCTGCGGAAACTATTGATAATACGACCGACGTTAGACTACGGGCCAACCTGTTATTGCATCTCTATTGTTAAGTGTAGGCCTCCTTATCTACGTGAACGTTCAGTGGGTAACAGTCACACTAAATTTCTAAAGACATTCCCCCTTACTAATAAACGTTGAGTAACGGTGCTATAGCTATACAATGTTTTGTCCTTATCTGTCAAATTCAAATGTCACAAAGACAGATAAGGTCAAAACATTGTAGTATAGCTATACCACCGTTACTCAACGTTTAATAGGTAGGGGGTTTAGTGTTTAGCTCAGTTCCTGGCACAATAACCTTTTAATTTCAGCATGATGACCACGTTTGTCAATGACTTTCGGTTTCTGAGCGTGCTTCTTTGACAGAAATCGTTTTCTGAGATTACTACTGAAATAATATTAATGTTTTGTTGGGATCTAAACTAAAGCAATTAGTGTTCTGCCACGCAAGCCGAGTGATTTGATAATGCCTAAATTACATAAACGCTTACGCGCACATTATTCGATGATTTTGTGGACCCGTTACCTCCGCTACATATCATTATTAAACGTAATTAATCAATTTTATGAATGTTGCCATAATTGCCGTTTCGCGATTCGGCTCGTATTTGCTCACAAATTTAACGTTTCTACACACCTTTACGCATTAATCCAGTTTAGTAAGGCCTCTCATTGAGGATATAATGCGTTGTTTAAAAGGTCAACTTATAGTTGTGATCTAAATAAACATATTAATTACGATTATTTGAGATTTTGTACACAACAGCCGACGGATAATTAGTTAATATAGTCATTATATGGATTTTACGGGCGTTTTAATTTTATATTTGAGATAGTAGTCAATTTGATATAATTTTATATTAAAATAGAACTCCACTGAGACAGACGAACATAATTGGCCTATTATCCGCTCCCCGTCCTCTCTAATTAAGGTTTGGGATGGTAGTGAGAACAGTAAGTTAAGAAATACATGGCAAGAAGGGGTACCTAGTTAAAAATAGTTGAGCTTTGATCACGTTTTGACTTTGGATATACGACAGACAGATTTGTAAAGTGGTTAGCGAAACAAGTGTCTCCTTAAATAATAAATATTTTTGACGGCCTCATTCTTTTGCCAATTTGCATATAAAAATCAGACATACAAAAAAAGGACCAACCAAGTGAGATAAAAAATAGCAGTAATATTTAATTTATATCAACCAATGCTGGTAGTTACATCAGCCTAATTTGTGATTCAATTCAACTAACATCTTAGTTGATGTATCTAATGTCTTGGCAGGCTGGTATGGAATCAAGATGATTATTTACAATTACCACAATCTTGTTAGAAGCAACCAATTTTGTTTTTTACCCGACTGCCGAAGGAGGAGGGTAATGTGTTTATCGGTCTAGAATGTATGTGTGTGTATGTTGTTCCTTAGTGGTGCTCTAGAAACTATACGCGTGGGCCGATATTGATGATTCTCATGTCAATTGAATAATCTTAATCTTGTAAGTGTCACTAAAGATATTACAGTGATCAAAATTTAATATCCGCTTAATAAAACATATTTATATTATCTAAAAAAGTAAAAAAAAATGACGAACTATGACAAGTGGGTATCATTGAATAGGTATTAAAAATAATCTTTATGTTTGTTTCATCATTTTTCATTTTGAATTATCATTTAGGATTTATAACGATTTAAATTTGGTTAGCAATTGTTGGGTTTTTTAAAGCTTGCTTTGTCAAAATCCACGGGAAATTTCTGGCACCAAATTAACGAATCATCAGATTGAATTAGTATTAAATTAAACTCGAAGGCAACTAACATGAACCTATATCTAATTATTTAGCTAATTCAAATTGGAGACTATTTATAAAGTGTTAAAAAATGTATTACCATAAAAATGATGAACGAACTTCATCAAAAATCGTCTGGTAACAGCCCGGACAAGGAAACACTTAAAGCCATCTACTATAACAACGAAAAACTTGCCAACTCCAATCGAACCTGAACTTCATTTCAAAGCATGCAGCGTGCAAAATTGTTTGGTTAGTTTTGTAAATATTAAAGTTACGCCGCCATTTCTAATCAAAACGGCACCTATGCACTTTGAAAGCTAAAATAAATTTAATTTAATTTGCTGCTGGATAAAGTTGCATATGTACTGCAAAGTCAAAAACAGTTGTGCTCTTGTTTCCTCGGAGGGTGGCGTAGGACGAAGGGGTTTGCGGG
This sequence comes from Acleris literana, assembly GCA_946894065.1. NCBI lineage: Eukaryota > Metazoa > Arthropoda > Insecta > Lepidoptera > Tortricidae > Acleris > Acleris literana. The sequence continues at coordinate 19,168,425 of OX335684.1, read as the reverse complement.
TCGGTTATTAGTTTTAACGAGCTAGTGTTCGACTGCTCATTAAGGCGATGGGGCCGACGAGCCCCTGCAGCGCTGCAAATTTCAGCATCACTAATTATGAGACTCTTTGCCACTAACTAGAAGCCGCATTTAAATTGAGCACCCAGGAGGGTCGCGGGCATTGAACTTATCAATGATTGCGATATATATGCGGTCAGTTTTGGATAAATGACGGTGAAGCTGATCACATGTCAGGTATGATGGCAGTTAGATATGATGAGTTGTGAAATTGACGTGTAATATGGAATTTCTAGCAGCTCATTATTTTCTAAATAACGAGTTCCAACTATTTAACCGATTTAATTTTAATTAAACTAAGTACCAATTTTACCATACGATTTTAAATGTAATCAACGTTAATCGCCTGTTCGTTCATACATTTTGACAGCTGTTAAAGCTCTTAAATTATCATCCGTTACGTGGTGTATCGTATGGTGAAATTGGTACTTAATGTCAAATACAATTTGGAAGTCGTCAATTTAGCTACGTATTATGTGGGATACGCAGAATTCCACTAATATTGTTAATGCGAAAGTTTGTGTGTGTGTTAGTTTGTTATTTCTGCACGCACGCACGAATTGGATGAAATTTGGAATAGAGATAGCTTATATCCTGGATTAACACATAGGCTACTTTTCACACCGGAAAATTTCAAAGTTCCCGAAAAGTTAGAGGACGAAGTCGCGGGCAGAAGCTAGTAATGAAATAAAATTCACTTTCAGATTATTTTTACATTCGTAATAATTTGTTTGTTTAATAATTTGAACACCAAAAACCACTTGCGTTATAACTTAACGATTAATGTCATAGTTTATATTTGTTCGAATGTAATTTTCCTTTACTAGCGGCGCCCTCGCTTCGCTTCGTTGTATGTGAGTTTTCTGTACCACCCGAACAAAATCCAGAAATTATTATATATAAAAACCTTCCTCTTGAATCACTCTATCTATTGCTGAAAACAGCATTAAGTAGAGGTAAATCCGAAGAGTAGTTTAAAAGATCTAAGCGAACAGAAAAGAAGCTCTCACCACTGCGGTACTGACTTTGTCAAGCAGACCAATCAAAAGTTTATTGAAAACTAATACAATCCAGTTTAGTTGATCGATAATCGATGAGGAACTAATAACTCCCGTAATGCAGATAAATGCTCCGTCGGTGGAGCGAGGCTGATCAGCGTCATGAACTGCGCTAATACCGTATTATACTCGTACCGAGAGTCTCGACCGGACGCTGATTGTTAGTTGTGATAATCATTTCGTTTGCGCTTTTCTTGGAGGAGATTTTTCTAATAAAAAGAAACAGCTGTTAAAATCTACTCTTAACAGCGGTCGATGTAACACAATACGTTGAGGTAAATATAATCATGATTTTTGCGACATTTAGTCCGATTTTAAATAATGATAGGTTGAAACAGCTGATTATCTTTTTAAATGAAGCAGAGAACCATTAGCTGCAATACTATTATTTTAGACTATAAGACAATATAATAAAAATACGATTTATTGAACACCATAAAATCAAAACATGGAAAAATACAATTTAAACATACAGGCAGCCTTACCGCAAAATCTCATTTTTCCGCGTTTTTTTAGCGTTCCTGACTTATTGTAATTAATCAGATTATAGTAAAAAGATCACAAAGCCGTTTAACAATCTGTTAAAATACTATGAGCGGCTCGGGTACTTTACGACTGCAAAATCTATCAGTGCTTCCCAAGACGAGACCACTGAGAAGGAACTCAACCAGTACATCCTAATTGGAAAAATGCGACTTGTCTATCGTTAAACAATTTTAATGATAAACCAAGGTATACTTAATTAATAATTGCTTTATTTTCGCACTTGAGCGATAATCGATGAGGTACTAATCACTTCCATAATGGAATGGAGGAGAGCCGCGCGGAGAGGCTGATCGGCGTAATGAAGTGCGCTAATCCCGCATTAGGCTAGCGTGTCAACTGGACGCGGATTGTTGGCTGCCGACATTACATTAACTAGCTAATGATCCAGTTGGCAACAGCTACTAACATGATTTTATGTATGCTGTGATGGAATGTAACTTTTGGGTATATTTTCGACTGACGGCTGTCAACCATTGGGAATTTGGATTTAAAATAATTTTCAACGAATTGGTTTACGGGCTTCTGGCCCAGAAGTTTGAGCTTCCAAAATCGTCGGTCTAGATGTGACAATTCGTATATGCAGACTGAAGAACTTTTCAGGAGAGACAAAAAACTGTGTATTCACTTACGATTTTCCACCTTAACAAAGTTGTTCTTTGATAATATCACCAGATGTCACGTAGATCTTACGAGATTACACCAGTTGAATGCTCGTTACGAGATGTCACTTCGTTTTTTGCCGACAAAAAGAAATTGTAATGCAGAAGATATTTACGAGTAAACACCGGAAATATTATTTGAATCTTCCTGCATTAAAATCTCATTTTATAAAAAAAAATATTAGTTACGAGGTTTCACATCTAGACTGACAAAATGTGGAATTCCCAAAATGTTTAAATTCTTATTCTACCTTGCTGAGGCAATAAACACTATCTCAGATTCGCTTGCCAAAGTAGATTCAATCCTCTCTTGTTAGTGATGAGGTTGTTATTGCTACAGAGAGGATACAGAGATGCTGATATTTGACTTAGCAAGGCAGTACCTATAGGTACGGTCAATTCCCATATTATGTCTTTGTCCTTTTATTAGTTCTAAGCAAGAGATTGATTGAATATTGGCACCGGTTGTAAAGTAAGTCGTAAAAAAAGAGACTATCCTTAGTCAACAGCAACATTTAAATAATATGGATCAGTAACATTTCAAGACAGGAATAGTTACGATAAATAATGGATACCCTGCCAAAACACTTGCAAATGCGACAAAACCCGCGGGGCACAATTTAACTACTGTACAGTACACCAATATTTCAGCCAGAAGCCTCCGGACCATTAGACCCTTGCGAGGAGGTGATTGAGGAATTATGCTAATGTCGGCTGTTTACCTCGCCGACATGTAAATGTTATTCTGAAGTGACGTGACCGAGAATGACAGAGATGGCGACAGAAATGACAATAATAATGCCGCTGGAACAATGCCAAGTAAAGCTAATCTTTAGGAGAAAATTATACAAGAGACAGAAGAGACCGAAATAAATTGTAATATACTTCACCTTGAAAGACTTATCGAATATCACTAAGCGACGTAGGTCTAGTAAAATAAAGTATCTGAAAATTGGAAGTGAAGAGCCTTACGACCAACGCTCTGGAGATTATTAAAAAGATGCTCTTCAAATATTGTGTAAATACTTATGTTAAAATGATTTTTGTCTCTTGGACCCGTAGAATAATTAACTAAAAAATTTAATATCTGAATTGACAATTTAATCAAAAAGCAACATTACCTAAAATATATAACATATAATAATGTAGGTATTTAAAAAAAAAAGGAGTCTTGTTTAAAGCATAATACGACATCTAATAGGCAGTAACAATAAAACGGGGTTGCAAATCACAACGCAATAACTATAATGCTATTTTGTGACAAAAAAAATCCTTCTTTGACTATTACAAAGTATTTTTTCTTTGTTTTCAATGCAAAATAAATAACAACACGCTCGACTAACCTAAAAATAAAACGGAACAACTTTGTCTAACTGCGAAATTCAAATAATTCCCAAGCCCTAAAACGAACCCTTTGATGATATTCTGAGTAATATAACGTTGTTAACCCACAAACACAATTTTCTAAAAGAGCGAGCCTTCGCCTTAATATTACGTTGCTCATACTGCGAGCAACGCAAACGTTTGACTTCCACCGCGGTATATGAAATTTCATTTCTTTTGATGTCTCGAGGATTGTCTGGGCGCCTCGACAGACGTCGCAAACTAATTTCAATGAAACGCAGACCTGACAAGCATAAATCCGACAGAAGTCTGCATGATTCGAAGGCGAAATTGAATCAGTTCTCCGATAAAATGCTATTATGCTAACATACTGTGATTTAATAAACTAGAAAGGCACTATTTGAACGCTTTGTTCACTTAAGCAACTATTATTTTAGAATAATTCAAGAATAAAGACAGATTCTTTTTGAATTGAAAAAAGCTTTGCGTTCTTCAGTTATTTTTAAATTTCATAGTAATCTAATCTAAGTGAAAGCATAAATTTTAATAACTAAATTAAAAGCAAGCTGCATTTTTATATTGTCGTCGATATGGATTACCTTTGTTTGGCATAAAAACGTTCCCCAAACTTATCATATGGGCAAACGCTTTTTTCCGAAACTGTAAATATTTCAGGATTTTTATAAAACTAACCTAACCAAACCTATATAATAGGGCTCTACAAGATGGTCCTCAAATAAATCCTGAAATATTTACAGTTTCGGAAAAAAAAGCGTTTGACCATTATGATATGTTTGGGAAATGAATCAGTTTGGGAAACATTTTAAAGCCAAATGAAAGTGTACTCATCGATATACATACCTATGTTAATAATTTGACATTTTGCTATTGTTGTTATTTAAATTTTAACAATTTTAGTAACCTATGTTGACACCGGGGATGGTGAAAAGGTTCTAACGATACCACACACATCTAAATCGGTTCAGGCGTTTTGAAGTTATGGTGGAATAAAGAATCATACATACCTACATGAACCCTGAAACGTTACACTCCTTTTTTTGGGCCGTCGTGTAAATACCAGACCAACTCATACATCGTATGCTGGTGGCTGATTTCTCCTAAATGGTCCAACCAATTTTTATGTAACCTAGCCAAGGACCAAATCCAAATTGGTCCTCCCGTTTGGGATCAGTAATACCACAATATACACAGATACACACGTTAAACTAAAAAACCCCCTTTTCAAACTTTGGAGGCTAAAAACGTTGATGCAAAACAAGGAAACTCCACCTAACACAAGTTCCCAAATTGCAAATCCATTCGGATGAGTAACATCGACTTCATCAGCAACTGCTCCCGGGTAAGCCTCCCTATTGTAACCTCCTCGTGCAAATCCTACTGCATATTCAATCCCATATAAAATTCCGGAGGAGATCGGCCGGCCATCAGGAACACATGTCGGAGTAGGCCCTTACTCCAAAGGGTCCAACCCGGATTCCCTTTGAATAATGATTCTATCGATAACATCAAAAGCTGTGAGGTAATATTTTACTCAGTTTTACATTTCATTTAACGTTTTGTCTCTTTGAAATGCTCATTTGATTGATTGCTTTTAATTTGAGTGGGTTTCTTGAGGCAATTAAAGACGTCGTGATACGCATTCGGTTGGTTAGGTTTCAAGCAAGTTAAATTGTTTCAAAGGTATTCGCTTTGATTGATTATTTATTTGAATATTGAATGGCCTTTACTGCGCTTTATTTGAATCCATATTATTTTGTAATTTTAAGTGTCAATTGAATAAGAATATCATTCATTCATCAATAATAGAAGTTCAATAACGTTCACTATAACGGTATAAATCATATTTTGTAAATTAGATTAATTTTCTTATTACCGTTCACAAAACTAATAATCCATTCTAATATTATTAGAGAAAAAAAATATGTTTTCTCTCGATTTATGTTCAATTCATGAACCATGACTAAGCTTACATTTATTAACTACGAAGCTTGACACCGGATAATAATTGTTCGAATGTTAATTACTATGTAAATAGAAACAAAAGTAAAAAGTCAGCTAGACACGCTAAACATCGCCGACAAAATCTCAAAGAAAATGTAAATCATTTTCTTAATCCGTTTAACCATGTCATTACATCAAGGGATCCGTACGACGAACCGCCGGCCAACAACCTCCTAACTAATCAGCAGACTCGTCCTAGAAGCCCTTACGAACCTAGTTGTCGGCCGTGAAGCCGCCTCGATCAATACCAGAAAATAAAGGTCGGTAAATCACTGGAAGTTTGCCGTCTTTGCGTGTATTAGAATATATCATTTCAAGCAACGTTGTGTAATGACGCACGCAGGCCTTGGCACACATTGAGCACGAACTTTTACGTTCTATCGAGCAAGTAAGGTTAACGTAGCCATAACCTACAAAATTGAATTGAAAGGTTAACGTAACTTCATCTAGAAAATGTGAATGGCAATTAACAGAAACGCCCCGTGTCCGTATTTAGTACTAAAATTTGAAAGCAAGTTGATTTTCGTATCGTCATCGAGTGGCAACGCGTGTATCTGTTTTAGGGGTTCGTGCCTTCGTGCTAAGGTTCGGAAAACGATTTCAAATAGTGAAGGCAATTTGAAAACGTGCAGTTTGATTGACATTCGTGCTCAAACAACTCAAACAACAGTGTCAGATTGAATGTCAGTTGCCATTGTCACCTTTGTTTACATACTTAAACACAAATAAAAACGCAAAGTTGATGTGATTTAGCTTTTCACGAAATACGCGTCGAGTAATGTCAACAAACTTTCCCAATTTTTCTTACATTATTAACAAAAGCCACAAGTGAATAGAAATTCTGTTTTGAAGACGTTAGAGTTGAGAAAAGCAAGTGAAGCAGATGGCGAGAGAAGTTGAGGACATATCTGTTTTTGGAGAATCGGGGGATGAATAAAGTAATTCAGTTCGAACAACTGGATTTTATATTATTTAAACGTGAAATTATGCATCGTAGTTATAGCTTGGTCTTTGAAATGAATCACTTGTGGCCTAACATTGCAATGTACCTACTTCCATTTCATTCACGTAGGTGAAACTTTAATTTTAATTTATAAATTTCTTTCTACATTCTTAAGTCTCAAGCAATTTACTATTGTCGCTTCAATAAGCATTCACTACACTTACCATTCCCAGTAAGTACTATTCAACATTTCCATGATTCCTAAAAAAATTGACTAGTACACAACTTCTTCAAATCAACCCAACCAAGTTAATTCGCTTGCCGGACAGATTGCGTCAACTCTGTTCAATCAAGCGCCGACGCGGCCACATCACCGAACCGCTCTTCGCGTACAGACTGCACTAGAGAACTGACTTCTGTACACGGAAGGGAAGTGCATTCAGGTAATCGTTTGGGATTGGCAGTAAATGTCAACATTCCGTCATTTCTGGTCTTATGAATTCGGGGTTTGGAAAATGTTTCAAAATACCTGGTATTAAGGGCGATACTATATGGCATCCTTGATCTCTTTCTGTATGGAATTAACTCGTATAATATTATTTTGTAAAATAAAGTTCATAAATTGAATTTTTCTAATTCATTTGCAATTCAAAGTAAAAGTATCCAATGTATTCATTCTTTTTCTTTAGGTGTATAATAATTGAGTTAGTTTTCAACCTTAGACCAAATACGAGGAGGGTGTTACAAGTTTGACGTCTACTTCCGCCTGGCTTTGTAGCTCTCGAAAGTATGTATAGCTCGGTGTTGATAAATTTATTGTAAATTGAAAGTTAATAAAATGTCAAATTGTTCGTAACTAAATTTGGTGGAAATCGGTCGAACCGTACATGAGCTATCAGTTCTGAAATTTGGGCTGCAAATAAGTAATTATTAAAAAGTTATTAGTTATTAAAGTTATATTCTGATGAATTGTTGTACTGCACCCCAGCACCGGAATAAATCAAATCAAATCAAATCAAAATATTTATTTGTTAAAAGTGGGTAGGTGTACAAAGTAGGTCTTAAATAATAAAATAGGTTCATCCACTTTCTACCTGTTAATAGGCGTACAAATTATGGGTCAAGTAATAGAAAATAGAATACATCCGTAACCTAATAAAAATAAAAGTCAACTTGCCTTATATTACGGATATTAATTACAAACATAGCTCGACTAAAGCAAATTGCCCGCACCTCTCTCTCTCAGTTAAGTAGTACTCGTTATTCCAGCGAGGTAATGAGAAAATGCAATCAAAGTGCCGTAACATGATTACCCGATAATGATGATTAAATCGATCGCAGGGCTTTGTGTAACGTTTCGCGGCAACAGCTTTGTAAACAAGCCCGAGCCGACACTAACGTGCTTCAGTTTACGGCCCGTGCGTCCTATGCGGGATGTAAAACTAACACAATAATAATTCGGAACAATATTCACGCACGGCTCTCATAGGATTAGTATTTATGCGAGATTGAATATCATTTCATCGTCTATATCCAACTATATAGGATTTATTTTTGGCTTGTGTTCTTTATGGTTTATCCGGTAACCTATCGCAAGTCTTTGGATAGGTTAGGTTTTCCAATTGTTTCTATTGTCTAAAAAAACATTTAATTAGAATAGCATTTTTTCCAAACCTGTTTACTTTTTTAAAGAGTTTCCTAGAGAAGAAAGATAGAAAAGAAAGAAAATTAATTTAGAATGTTAAGGTTAGAAAAATTAGGCTTGTTTTATATCAATACCGAAAAGTAAAACGGTTTCAGAAAAAAATTATGTCTCACTTTTGGAAAGTCGGAGAAACGAAACAGTGGTCAACGAAAATTCGGACTTTTGATAGGTTGGTTCCTTGACGCCATAATAAGTTTCAGATTAAAATATTTTTTAGCATAGAGGTTACAAATAGTCAAATCGTAAAGATTTCTTATATATTTCATTGATTATGTAATTTTGACTTAGATTATAATTGACCCAATAATCTATTTGGTTGACTGTATTTCATACTGACAATTCACAACTAATAGCCGATAAAAGATTAATTTAAATATATCCACTAAAAACCGAAATTGTTTCTAAAATCACTTCATATATTCTTATTTATCTTCCACTCGTGACTTCTTCCGGGCGAAGAAGAAGAAAACCGCACTTATTGGTATTTCACTTATTGTACACATTTTTCATAGCAAAATACAGTGCATCTCAATGCAAAACATTAATCTATCCATTGCAATATCTCCTTCGGCTCAGTTTAATACAGTTTACCTTCCTTACCTCGTCATCCAGCTCTCAGTATTACCAACTATCAATCGAAGAAACTTGTATAATTTCGCACTACGATTGGATAGGTCGAGGGCTACCCGTGTACTACGCAAGCTAACGAAAATAAAATATTTAGCCGTTCGTGGCGTCCTGTTATAATATAAATAAATCATTTATTTTTCATTCGATACTTATTCCTAGCTGATACGAGTATAAATCTCACATCGTGGTGGGATCAGCTTTACGTATTTTACTTTTTGCTATATCCTTGTAATTATCGTCGGATGCTTGGGTGAAATCTGATTTTGTATTCGGAAACCATAATTAATAATTAACTATAAATACGTAGAAATTGCGATTGAATCCGAAGCTATACTAAACTTTGCAGGTTAAAACCTTACGAAATTACCTTGCTCTACTAATGGCTTCAAGTAATGCATTTAATTTTATTGTTTTAAGAAACCTTCCTAAAGGAGCACGGTTACAACATTACGATAAGAACGTTAAAATGGGCGTGTACTTAAGTCGTTGAGTTTTGGAAAACCAGCCCTGTACAACCTAACCTATAACCTACTATCGTATCCGGCACTGGGTTTTAAGATCCTGTATCCAACGTGGTGAGGCAATCCACAGCCAGCGCCTAGTCTATCAGTACCTGACTAACGAGCTCGCCTGACGCAGCGCCAACATCATCACGATGAAAGGACATTACTAGAGGTGCGGTCAAAAGATTTTTGTAAATTAAAATAGTTAAATCTCACTTTTTATGGCCACTTATTTAACTTATTATTAGCTATGTATAGAGATAATTATGAAGATATTAATACAGTAAGTAGGCCACACCCGTAAAAGTGCCCATTTACACGTCAAAATCTAACTTCGCTTCCCAAAAGGAACCCCTCTTCATGAGAAGAAGCGACACAAAAATTATACAATTTTATGCATTAATAATACTTTTCAATCTAGCATAACATAGAAATATGTTTATAGAATAAAATAAATAAGCAATAAATAAATATCTCGGTGCAAAAGCATAAGGGTCTTAATGTTTCCTACATAAACCGTTATTTTAGTATATGAATAAGATACTTGGTGTCTGCTTTAGGCTTAGGTTTGAGACCTTTGTCTATCGTAACTTTGGTGGTCTAACATATTTTTCCGAGGCGATACAGACGGTTGATGATTTATTTTCATGCTCTATGTACTTAACGAAAATGAAGACCGCATCCGTTAAAAGAAGCGATTTCGAGTTTTATAGTTACGAGCGTGTTAAACTGCGAAAGTTAAGTGGCCATCACTAGATTCACAGATCATTTGGTGAAGGTTCTAAAAAAGAAATTGTATTACACGCTCTCAATTATTTGGTGAAATATTCACTTGTCACAATACACTAAGTATCACAAAAAATGTTAAAAGGAGTCAAAGCGATTACGTACTCAAATGAGTCGATATCGTCCTTGAACCTTTGAAACATGATTTTGAAATGAATAATTGTTCGGAAAATTTGCACATTTACCTTTTTATCTTGCTCCGTGGGATTTCTAGAATGAAAATATTTTGCAAATATTTTGAAAATATGATGACGGATATAGCATCCAAGTAACGGCAGTTTGAAATGCAATACCAACTTGAAAGGTTGATTTAGCATACTCCTGGCTTATCACATGGGACCTTATACAATTAAGTAGAGATATGAGTACGCAAATTAAAAATCGTGAGCTAATTTGGCTGGGAGACGAGCCGCTTCAAACCCCGGTCACGCATGCGTTTTAATTATACCACGTATTTCCCAGTAACAAGCGAATTAGGAAGACAAACAACCTTTTTTGTACAAGATATTTTATAAATTTGAGGGAGCGTAAGGTTCATAGAAAAATGTAGGAAGGCGTTAACATGTAATAATTTAAAAATAGTCCGTTTCTGGACATTTGAAAATGGAATATTAGACAAAGTCAAGGTAGTTTATATTTCAAAGTAAGTCACTAACATTATATTTTACAACAACTGCGTGCGAGCACTTCGTGAATTGACTAACGGTAAGCAATCATCGCTGCGAATTGACACACGCACGTACAATGAATCGCATCACCGCCAGTTATAGAAATCAAGGGGTAGAGTGGGGGGGGGGGAGAGGGGAAGGGCTACCTACTTTGTACAATTTTGTTCAAACATGTTTGTCCCCAAACAAACGGATATATAAGAAACAGACAAGTATAAACATACAGGTAGTCAAATGTAATTAATTTAGTGATGATAAGGAAAATAACCTTTAAAACCGTTTTCTCAAAATTCTTAAAAAAACACGAGGGCTTCAATCCAAAAACAAAAGTCAAACAAAGGTTAGATTTTGTCTAAGTAAGCGTCTTCATTCCGCAGTTAAATGAAATGGTTTCAAAACATTAACCCTTAAAATGGGTTTAAATAAGATTAGAGTAAATTGCAAAAATATGGTTTGTTAAGCCTCAGTACTCTCATAGACGAAACATCAGGTTATTGTACAACTGTATGTTTATGATGGTCTAAAACAATCGACCTTGCAAATATTTGCGCATTTTAGTACTTTGTCGCTTTAATGCCTTTGATAGAATAGTACAGCAGTTCAAACATGACGTTAAAGTGACAAAGCACTATAACAGTGTGCAGTCACTTACTTATAAGGCCGACCGTACGTCCAGTCTTGGTCAAACGTGATCATTCTGGGTGCAATCAAAATGTCTATACCAGGCTTTAATTTAGGCTTAATCAGCTAATAATACATAAGTACATGGATCTGTACAAATTTTCAACTTAAATTTCGGTAAAACCAATTATGCCTGTGAAAAATCAGCAAAATTCAGCATTTTTGCTTTGAAGCAGCGTTTGTTTGGGGAAGACAAACATCCTCCATATCGCATTGAAACAAGTCCACAACTCGAGGCCATTAATGAAATTACCTCGTTTCACTTTGTTTTCCTAAACATGTCCCGACACGCCCGGAGACTGTTAGGACAAGATAGCTCGCTTGTTGAAAAACGGCTTAATCTTTTAAATGTGGTGGATAAAAAAGAAGGTTACGTGTTTATTGAAATAATTATTGCTATGTATCAATATCAATCAACAAAGAAGCTGACTAGAATTATAAATCAATAAAAAAATAGCTCATAAAATTTCTTAAGTGTATTTTGCTTTACAAAACGCATTAATGCAGTAATTTTGAAAAGTGAAAACGAAACCATCACGATCTGATTACACAACAAAATTTTGCTGATATTGCTATGACTTTTTAAACTTTTAAAGACATGAATGTGATCCAGTGAAAACATCGATAAATAAGTTAATTAAATTAAATTAGTAACATAAAGACAAAATTAACAGTGGTTTCCGATTTGTTTTGCAACATTAACACATTCCGATATCGGGTCTAGTGTTTGTAGCAGATTTTTGCTACATAGCGGAAAAATGCTGCTACGGGCTACACAGCGTTATCACTCGTAGCATTCGCTGGCAGTGATTGTGTATACGGTTTTGGACACAAAACGAATAATTACTCTTCCTTCAACAAATCATCTACTTACACTCAAAAAAATGAGAGCTAACTAAGAGAGATTTTCACTTAGTTGACAAAAAATGAATACAATAGTTAAGACATTAGTTATGTCAACCAAAGGTTATAGTAACAACAGTAATGTCTTTAGTAATTCAACTAACATCTTAGTTGATGTATCTAACGTCTTAGTTGGTGTATTTATCGTCTTGTTAGGCTCGTATGGGATCAAGACGCTTATGCAAAACAATCACAATCTTGTTACAAGCGACCAATTATTTTTTTCAGTGTACTACCAAGTCTACTAATGCAGCGTTTCCTCGTCAAGTAGCCCATCTTGTCACAGATATGTCGCGAGCTATCAGCTCTCCCCTGTAGGCCGAGCGCGTGCCGCACATTCTTATTGCCTCGATTGATCCTGCGCTGCCACGTCGCACTTATTAAGATCTTCGGATTAGCGTCTCCGGAGAACTTGCTGGTTACTCGGTAGGAAGTAGACTGGATAGATAACGAAGTTTGAAGTTATTTATGAAGAATTTCAAAGAATTTCTAGTAACAATCTCTGCCAGTGCCTGAAACCGAATTTTAAAGTCAGTTTTGAGAAAAGATGACATCATGATGATGAGACTCATTTCTTAATTTATGAACTTACATACAAAAAGTAGGAATTACCAACAACTCTAAAAACTTGTTGACAATTCTGTAACCATATTTTGCACAATTAGGCTAAGATGTTAGGTAGTTCATTTACATGTAAGACAAGACAAAAACATCAACAAATTTTGGAATTAAATCGTAATGGACACGAACCAATATTATACACTTAATCTTATTTAGTAAGCTTACTTAGAAATAACAACAATTCAATATTATCCTCGCTAGGCCTACCGCTACAAACAGGGAGATTTTTGTGAGTGGGACTTTGAGTTTACCATCAAGAAAATAAAGTTCAATTACGTTTGTTCGATAATGCCATTTTCAGTTTATGAAGGTAGGAAAATAAACCTTATTTCTATTGCAACACAGTTCAAATTAAATTGCCTTGATTATGTACATTCTGTACACTGGGCCTTACGGGGTTATTAATTATGTCTCTACGTTCCCATTCACCACTAACCTCTTTAACTAATTAAACTCCGACAAGCAGAACTGCTTGAAGCTGTGAGGTTGTCAGCAGTCAACTAGTAGTCGGAACTCCTTGTGCATCGGTCGCGACGCCCAGACCTGTCACAGCTTCTTACGCGGCCGGAGTAAGTTCCTGCAGCCTTCGGAACACGCCTCGGAACTCATTTCTTAAGAGCTTGGATTTATTTTAATTAACTTCCTAGGTTCTTGTGTACTAAGTCTAGGATAAAACCTTTCACTCACTTAAACCTAACGCAAATTTTAAATTGAAACTATGACCCAATGTCCTGATAACTACTTAACTACTGGATAACAAATAAAGGATAGTGGGCAAAAATGTTTGGACAGCACACCCAAGTCCGCCACAGCTTAGACTACTTTTGTTTGGAAGGTATTAAAGCTATGTACTTCTGTACCAATGTGCATCAAATTCTGTCCATGGGTTTTCTATTTATTTTAAGTCGAATGGGTTTAACTTACTGAGCATTATTGAAACAAGCATAACATAATTAAACCTTTTTTTAATAAAATAAACTCAATAATAACGTTATAAATTAAAAAGTCTATTTAACAGTGTTTAATTATCATTGCGATTACTATTATTTATTTTTGTTAGATGTTTCGAGTCATATTCAATATATAGCTGGCGGAGCTGGGTGTATTTTGCCCACTCCTTTGGTGTTACTGATACGGCAGATGTGGGTCTATGAGATTTAATTAATTGTGTTCTGAATATACAATCAAATGGATTAATCTTTCACCTTACATTTTCTAATTTAAGTCTAAAAAGGCAGATGATTATGAATAGCCAATCGTTAAATTAATAACAGCGGGTAACAGTTACAATTGTCCGTGCACCAACTATGCGCACTATTTATACGAATGCCATTTTAGTGATAACGATATAATGGTTACTTGACAATATTATTCAAAACTTGTAGTATTTAATTATATTATAGTTTGTTGTTATAATTCACATAGTTAACGTATAGTATCCGCAGCGCGCTAAGGACAACTTGTAGTGTAAAAATTCACTAAGACTTGTCCTTACCCGCGGATAAATACGTTACCTAGCTATTAAATTTATTAAATATGCTTTCCTCTTAGATCTATCAAACTACGCAACGGATTATCAAGAGAAAGGTTTTTATCGACAATGAAAACTCACATAAACTGAAGAGAAGCGAGAACGGGTCGCTAGTTACGTAGTTCATAAAAAGACAGAAACTAATAAAAAAAATACAATTAAAAAGCTATTCCTATATTGTTAAACGTAAGGACGTCCGTGATTTTGCAAGCGTACTTACGAGTACAATTAGTTTCCTACTATTCGCATCAAAATGCTGTTAGAGCACCCCACGGTATCCATTTAATATTCTCTTAAAATTAAAAGTCTCTAGCTTCAGCGGTTTAAATAGGCTGGGCATCGTCTGTTAGTCGGCCTGGGTTCTCTGCCTTTTGGAAAAAAAATATGTTTTTCAAAATGCATCGTTTCCCAACCGTTTCATTTGCCAACCCGCTTTTTTTCTGTAATTGTAAATATTTTAGGATTTTTATAAAAACTAACCTAACCTAACCTATACGGTTCTACACAATGGTACTGAAATACATCCTGAAATATTTACAGCTACGAAAAAAGCGGGTCGGAAAATGAAAAGGTTGGAAAACGATACATTTTGCCAAACAATTTTCGGCCAAAAGGCAGGACACCGTCTTAGCCGTCGGAGTTTTTATTACGTATAGACACAATAGCTGTCAATATACGGTCAGCAAAGACTCCTTGAAGGAACTAATTAAATCTTGTCAAACAGAAGGCTGGGTGCTATTAGCTCGCAGCGGGAACTGGGTCGCGCCGCGGAGACCTGTCGGGCTCCTTACAAGTTCTTGCTTCAGTACGCTCCTCGGCTTTCGAATTAAGAACTGAAAGTTTGGATAAATTCGGGAAGCTTTGAATAACGTATATTCGTGGATGGTGTTGCTAGTTTAAATTGAAAAATATATTTAGGTTGAATACTCGTAAACATCGATTGATGTACATTTTGAAGGAGTTTTTTCATGTTATTTTTTGTGGTAGAAGGTGGTATGCGCTACATAACTGTCTGTTTGTTGTCTATTAATTATTGAAAATAATAATTAAGTGATTTAAAATTAAATAAAAAGGTTTAAAACTAAGTAATTTCATATTTATGTTTCATTATTATACTTACTTATAGTACCAATAAGCCTTACAAAACTTAAGATGAGACGATCTGTACAAAAATACATCAACGATGATAGTTTCAAATTGAATATCTGTTGTTACTCTGAGTTTTTCTTGAAATAACTGTTTGAAAATTGCTATTTTATTCAATTTATTTCAACCCAGAGAAAATCAATCTTAGTTGACATACATTTCTTTGAGTGATCAGGATTATACATGCACAATATCTGCATTAAATGCCATGTAAACCTGAGATTATATGCAGATGAACCAAAACCTGAACACGGACCCCTTTTTAATGCATATCCGGTGCATTAAGCCCCAATGAAACAAAGACTAATTTAGCCAACTAACCTAAAGCTACCGTTGCAATTTAAACCCTATCTGCTTAGGATAAGGTGGTGCATTAAGGCTGGATGGTTGTAGTGTAAAGCGGCTTTTAGTCCGTCTGTCGGTTCGTAAGTAGGACGCGGCGTAATATCCGGCGGCGAGGATGGGGTGCAGGGTTCGCGGTTATTAAAAGATTTCGGGCGGTTCTCCATTATAGTTGGTTTATATACATATTAATAAAGGTGTAATTAATAAGTAGAAGAGACAGCATTATGCGTAGGGAATTTTTTATAAAGATGGGAACGTGAGTTATTACGAAAAGATTTTATTTGGTTACTTAACTTACTTTACTTAACTTTTTAAGTGTTTTCACTGGAACAGTAATATAACTTTAAAATGTACTAGTTAAGCAAAAACATAATTTATGTACAAATAATAATAAAGTCATTAATTTCAGGTCAGTGTACCCATTACAAAGTAACTTAACGCCACAATACGTTTTAAAGGTAATTAACACGTTCTTTTTTCTAACTATTGGAAATATCGTCAATAAGGAACGACTAAATCTTCGGTTGAAATTTTGAGTGTGGCCGTCAATGATACAATCGATAAGCTCAAATAAAACAAAAGTTAAGGTATTTTTTTTATTACGAACAAACCCGGCTGCCAGCAAACGATTGTCGAGACTATATTCTCAAGACTGCAATCCTAAGATTATTAATGCGTTATCATTTAGAGAACCAAGAGGACTATAATGCTTTTTATTTTGTTTCATTGATTTTTTTCCATTCTGCCACCTGCCGACGACCTTTAAAAAAGAATGTACACGTAGTGTATTTCTGGTTTTGTAAGTTACTAATCACGCTTTTAACTCAATGTAAATAGCGTTAACAAATTATTCCATTGCTCTAAATAATTAATGATACATACAGTCATGCTCCTGCGTCGATATAACGTGTAGCCAGAAAAAATGCATGTTTTACCGTACAAATTTTCCCTCATGGAGGAGGGTTATAGTTTTTTACCTATGGTTATCTGTATGTTTTAGAACTGCTAACATTTACATTTATTTGCAAGTGGCAGCCCTGCCGGCGTCCCCCGGGCGGACCGCTACCCTAAACAGCTCCTCCATATTTTACTCGAGACTATCTAATTGACTTGATGTATATCACTAAGTATAGCGAGCGGAATGCGCAGAGATGCAAATTGCGTTGCAATTTGTACCCTCCCAAGCTACCTAACTGAGATTTAGCTACAAAACCGACTTCATACCCTACTCTGCTGCGCTATTCCCCTAAGTTTGACTTGAATAATTGATCTAGTTTGCAGCAAATACGTATTTGTAATGGCCAAGTGATCTATCTAGGGTCTAAGAACCTACATTAGTAACCGAGGAGTAACCCATTTTCTTTTGAGATGTGAACCTGAAAAAATGATTTAAATGATTTATGCAAAGATAGGACTTTAAAAGCAAAATTGGTTAGCCAAAGATCCAGGGCTCACTCCCCGCCCTAGGCTGTGCTGTACAGCCTTGAGTACCCTCATGGATTGTGCACCTCGACCCAGACTGGACAGTGCCCCAGCTGATTCTGCTTCTAGGATGATTGCAACAAGACATTTGCTTCTATGTCGTGGTAGTTCAGTTAGTAGGAATCCTTAAAAATTGGACAAGAGGGATCACCAAAGGAAAGTGGGTTATTTTATACTTTCATAATCAAATAAACTCTCCGTGTTGTGATATTGAATTTTCTTAAACTAATCCAAAATAGACAAATAACGATTATCGAACAAAATAGTTAAGAAAATTGATGGATCATGAAAACTATATACTCAGATCAGAAGAATAATTATTCCTTTCTGCAGTCCCTTCAACTATTTGCCATTGCAATAATTCCAGTGCGTTCGACACGTATTTTATTCCAATTTTTTCTCAATCAGTTTCTTTGTATTCAATTTACATAGGTAACACGAAGAACATTGCATGTGTTTGATGATTCCCGTGGGAATAAGTTAAAAGGTTCATTGCCTGCGGACAACGTTCAATACGACCTTGATCTGCTATTGAACTCTGGAGCATCATCCAGTGTCGAGACTATGACTCAAAAACCCATATTATGTCCTTGAAATTATTTATGCAAATCTTTCAGTTGAAGAATTTGAAAGAAACGTCATGACTGCAAATAGCTTAAGGACTCAGAAATAGGAATAAAATAATAAATATTTTTGTAAATTCCTCTGTTTCATTTAGGCTGAAATAAAATTCTAAATCCAATGAAAACTAAATAATTAACTCAGAATTATTTAGGTAATTTTAATATATATTAGATTATTAATCAAAATAGCATCAATGTTTTTTAGAATTAACAACATAGATCTATAAATATTATTTATTCGTATGATATAGAACTTGATTCAAATCGTTTTAAAGATTGTAGGTTTAGGCTAAATTGACTGACCTTCTAAAGTAGTTTTAAGATATATCTCGGGTTAATTTATTAGAAATTACGCGATACATAATTTTACCCCTAACTAACTCTGAGAACCCAAGTAATCTTCTAAAAACCCCCCCAATCAAATCTAGAGGTCCGACCTCACATTTACGTTAAACTCGTGAACCCTATCTAGCTAAACTATAGGACTGAGATGGCGTCTCGTGTGTGCCTGTCGCCCTAAGCCATGTGTCGGTGCGGAAGCCTCGGCCGAAGCCTGGGATGAGACTTCCACGGGTATAGGAAATGTAAGGTAAGCATCAGGACTGAGATCATTGATTATCTATCAGACAATGGTTGGTGTGTCAGCACCCTAAAGAGGGTGAGACCCATTGCGTTGGTAGCGAATCAGGAGAAACCAGGTGCATTCAACACCCGAGCTGCTAAAAGCGAGCTTTTAAAGGTGGCTACTCCATGCACAGAAGTAGGCTTAACCCGTGAGGGTTTTAACGGAGTTAGCTTAGATTTGGCACCGTTAGGCCCAACCCAACTCCGCCAGCGCACTCACGCTGTTAAACGATAATCTTTGCAGATATTACTTTCCAAAAAACACTAGTACTTTAAAATCGAATTTCCCACTTAATTTAGTAGCATGTTCTTTATAACGTACTTCTAAATTGTTTATTTAAAATTTTGAAATGAATTTAGTATTTTATCAATAATTCCTTATTATATAGAAAAACTGACAAAATAAAGGCAAGGCTTACCCTCCCCGTAAATTTAGAATAAAAGATTTATCGTCACGACGCTTCGAGAGCTGATCGACAAGTCCCTGAGCCTCCTTCATGCTTCCGTTTTATACCCTAAAATCATCCGACGTTTTGGACCTACGATGCTACAAAATCCAGAAAAATTCTAAAATTTAAATTATTCAAAATTTACGGTTTTGCTTCTTCTAACCTTTTATTTCAGCCTAAATTTATCCACCAATAACAAAGGTTTTACTCACTTATTTAAAATAAATACTCCTTTATTCAAACCCTATTTAAAAACATTAGATACTATGTCGGCGTTACACTTCCTCTCACTGAAATTCTAATTACCTATGCTCTACCTCTATAGTCTTTTACATTTATGAAAGGGACAGACGACTAAGGCAAAGTTGCTATGCTTACACTATCTCTAACTCAAATTCTACTTATCTATAGTTTTACTCAATATTTACTTAGACTCTATATTTGTGAAAGGGACAGACGACTATGGCAAAGTCGTAGTGTCACAGCCAACCCCCAAAATTTGCACAGGTGAAAAAACTATTTCTCCGGAGTAAATTTTCAAAACTCAATATTTTCACAAATATTATTACTACCAATTTGTTAATACTTTCTCTCAATTTGTAAAAACCATTTCAATAATGGTGTGATGTGTATTGAAACCAACAGAATAGAAGTTGATCTTAGAGCTTAATTTTCAACCTGTCGATATCCAACCATGAACTATCATCACTCTTCGCAAGGAACACCTGGTCTCCCCAAGAGGAACTTGGGTTGTCAATCCAAATCAACTCTAGTAGTAGAATCTTACCCCTTCACAACAATTCGGCGACCACATTGCTCGGTCTGTGAATTTGAACCTACATTGCCCAGGCCATAAGTGAACTGGTAAGTTCCCCCCTCTAAAAACCGGGTGCCTTTGATAGCTAAAATGCTAACAGCCCAATAATCAGCATACCCAAGCTAAAAATCACTCCCCATTATCAACATCCATCCTTTGGAGCTTGTGCAGTTGACGGATAATTGACACTAACCATTGCAGACGGCCGGTAGAGTATGCATTTTCTGTGAAGTCAGAATTACTGCAAATTTCGACTTTCTGGTCTAAAATAACACTTATTCACAGATAACACATTGTTAAGTGTTGCGTCTTGAAATGAAGCATTAACAAATCGAATATTATTCCTATAGAAATCATTGAATTATTAAAGTCCTATTCTCTTTACAAACTCCCTGAAGATTTAAGAAAATGCATAACCGGAGAACTAAAATAAACCTTTAAATACAAAAAATAAACCAGCATTTTATTCATATTTTAACCCAAATGTTTTTTTTTCAATGTTGTGCGTCTTTCAACCAAAAGAGCTTAGATTAAACTTATAGTGAAGAATCCCAACTTGTCAAATAATTTAGTAGTGAACAAGTTATATCCCATCAAGGATAACCAATTTCACAAAAGGAACAGGGTTGTGAGGCCTGTCAACGCTAGTCGTAACCTGATAGCCCGCCGGTTGTCTGTACGGGTTCCTCCGCCAGGTCCGGAAGGTCTTCAGGTCCCTTCGCAAAACGGATTAACTTTAATAGATAAGGACGTCAAGTGGGCAGTAACTAAACTATTCAAGTTGTGAACTGCACCCCAAAATAAAATCAAAACCTCTTGGAGCATGTAGAGTCACCGACGAATTATCATCATAGCCTTAGCTTCTTGTAGAGTTTAGCACTTCTGTAGGGCAGTTTAAACTCTGCAGAAATTGTCAGCTGACCTATCCTAACTCCAAACACTACAGAAGCCCTTTTGTACCGTGTAATGCCTTGGGATCAAATATCAATAAAACGTTTCCATCTTATTGGAACCATTGAATTGTTTGAGTTCATCCCAACCTATATCTAACCACACACACTCCCATAATCAACTTTCAATTTCTCATTTACAAGAAATCAACACATCTTCCATCAGACAAGGCCGACTCGAACACAACAAACACCCCCCCAAACAAAACACTAGACCAAGTAAAAAATGGAACTTCATTTAACATAATCTCATAAATTAATATTAATCAGTAAAGAATTCTTATCATTATTTTTATGGCTCTCCGATTAAATATCTCTTACAGCAGCTTTTTAAAATTAATTTGAAAACCCATCCCACTTTTAAAATAAAGTCTAAGCCCTTGTTAGCAAAAGCAAACGAAATTTTAATATTATAAATAAATAAATTAGGTACATCTAACCTTAATTAAAAGCAATCGAATATGAGACATAAACTATGCTATCTTTGGCAATCTAATAACTAGTTTGCAAACAACATACAATAACAAATAAGAAGACTAAGAATAACCAGAAACGCCACTCGCGTAATAACTTTCACTAAACAAGAACTCATGTCTAACGTAAAGAAAATATGATTCTATGAGTTTCCCAAAATAATAAATGATGATTGTAAATTTAAAAAATTGCGCTCTTTAAATCAGTATAAGTAATGTAATTTTATAAAACTCATTAAAATAATAAATTTTGAAAATTTTCAAGTAAGAATGTAAACTGTTTGTTTTAACATAAAACACACTTTTATAAGCCAGGTAAATATTTATAGAAGGATAATCATCACAAGTTAAAAAGAACCGGAATCGATAGATCCTTCCGTTCTTTGTTGATCTTTATTTGCATCTATGACAAATGTCAGACATAAACTAATATATAATTCAAGAATATCTAAACCAGAATAAACTTACACTAATAGGTAAGAATTTTAAATAATAGAATCAGAAATTAACATTATCAGGAATCGAACCCAACCCCCTGTCTATATAACTATAAACATCTAAACTCAAAAACAACAATCTCTAACGTACTTCATATGCTGCGTTCCAGTTAAATTCGTAATTAACTATTATAGATTCTTTCTCACGCATATGGCAGCGGCAGTACTAATTTTTAAACAATGATTTAAAATACAAAAACATACTGGAATCGGATGGGATTTGAACCGTGGCACCATGGCGTCATAGACTACCTCTCAGCCGCTAGGCCAATCGTAAGTTACAGGCATGGACGAAAATTGTAAACGTCATTTGGTCCCACCTGCTGACGTCACCCCGTATTGCGTTTCTAAGCAAAAATACTGTTGACAGAGAGTATACAACCCTAAACTATCACCGTTTTGAAAGTAATTAGTTTAAGTTATCATTTCGGTCGGGTGTCCCGAGACACACGACTTCTTTTTTTTTTTTTTTGAAAGGCCGCCACACTCCCCTCCATCCATATTTATCATATCGTTTCATATCAGCGTTTTGTACATCAAATCCAATATTCAATTTATGATAAATATAAATGAGCCCTTCCCGTTGCCCAACTGATTCTATACAATACTAAAACTTTATTTAGGTATTCATTTAACTGATTCTATATAACCGAAAATCCTTATTTTATATTTACAACCATTCATAACAAACTTTTCCTACTTTTAAACATAACTACTTCTATAAATTGTACATGACAACTACTTAATAAATTAAATCAACCCTAAATAACAAGAATAACTTTTTAACAACATAACTTTTTAACTTAAAATATAACTTCTTGATCCCTAACCAGCTTCAACCTTAGATTGCATTGCTATTTCCTATAAATAATATTTAGACAAGTGAATAACATTAAACTTTCCCCTAATTTTATTAGTTTTCGGATCTACTAAAATGTAAACATTCTGATATGGACTTGCAGCAACCGTATAAGGACCTTCGTATAAAGTCTGAAACTTTTTAGTTAAATTCTGACCTGCATCAGACTTATTTAGCTTCCTAATTTTCACTAAATCTCCTATCTGAAACTGAACTAAATGTTTTTTCAGATCAAACTTTAGACACCTTTTTTTACTAGCTTCCAGCAAGTTGCTTTTAGCCCGCTCTCTTATTTGATCTAAATCCAATCTTTGATTTTGTCTTAACTTTTTATCCAAGGATAACTGCATTGATTCCCCATACATAATTTCACAAGGTGTGAATCCAGTACTCAAATGAAAAGTATTATTATACAGAATCTCTATTTTCGGTAACAATGACACCCAGCTTTTATGATTTGTGCTGCAATAGGTCCTAAATAAACGACCCAATTCTTTATTTACCCGCTCTGTTGTATTTGGTCTCGGATTTCGTACAGTTGTATAAATTAAACTTACTCCAGCTTGTTCCAGCGTTTCCCTCCACAATTTACTAGTAAATTGAGAACCATTGTCTGACATAATTGCTTTAGGCTTAATTATTTCAAAATACTTCTTAATCCTCCCTACAACTGACCTAGCTGTAGCCTTCCTAAGTTCGTAGAACTTTACAAATTTGCTAAATGAATCCTGAATTACCAAAATATAACTCATCCCAAATTTTCCCTTTGGTAATGGACCATATAAATCTACCATCACTAACTCTCCTATTTCCCTAGTTACTATTGAGCGACAAGGTCCCACGCAATTTACTACATTACTTTTAGATACCTGACAAATATGACACGCTCTAATGACTTGCTTAACTGATTTAACTATTCCTCTCCAATAGAATCGATCTTTAATGTACTTAATTACTTTGAAAACGCCCTGATGTCCCATCTCTAAATGTACCTGTTTAATAACGTCATTTCTCAAACTTTCCGGCAGAAATACAACCTTTCGAGACTCCCCTTGTTTAATATACAAAATTTCATTTTCTATCACACATCTTTCTACAACTCGCTGTGAGTTCCCGGTAGCCCTAGCTTCCCCTTTAATTGTGCTTATTATCTTCTTAATTTGCAAATCTTCTGACTGTAACTTAGGCAAATCCTGTAATTTCCTTAACAATTGTTTATTCGTTCCTGTCTCCATATACAAAATTTCCGGTAACCTAACTTTCTCTTCCTGCAACAAATCCCCCTCAGGTAAATATCTCGACAGTATATCTGGTACTAAATTATCCCTTCCTTTAATATACTGCACTTCATATTGGAAGTGTTCTAAATAGTTTATCCATCGACTGACTCTAGCATTATATAGCTTCCAATTTTTCACAAAAATTAACGCTTTATGATCCGTACGAATTATTACTTTAGAACCTCTCAAATATGTCTCGAACTTCTCTAAGCAACAAATAACAGAATAAAATTCCTGTTCGGTCACTGTCCAGTTTAATTGAGCTCCCCTCAAAGCTTTACTATAAAAACCTAACACCTTCATTTCTTCCCCTTCTTCCTGCTGATACAGAGCCCCAGCTATCCCAATTCCTGAACTATCAGTCTGCAAATAATAAGGTTTACTAAAATCAGGATGATGCAATGTTATTGTTTTCACAAACAAAGATTTTATTTTATCGAAAGCTTCCTGTTCTGTTTTACCCCACCTCCAACTAACGTTCTTTTTCGTTAAATCACATAGAACCTGTGCGTGGATATTAAACCGTGGAATAAACCTACGATAAAAGTTACATAAACCTAAAAATGCCCTAACTTGTTTTAACTTCTTTGGAATAGGGAAATCCTGGATAGCTTTCACCTTTTCAGGATCAGTTTTTAATCCGCTGGTTGATATAATATACCCTAACATTTTTACCTCCTTACACAAAAACTCACACTTTTTGAAATTACAAGTTATTCCTGCCTTTTGTAGTCTGCCTAACACCATATCCAAATGTTCTAGATGCTGATCTAAAGATCCTGTAGTTATAATAGCTAAATCGTCTAAGTAATTAACACAAAATTCGCGAACCTCATGCCCTAAAATCTTATCCATAGCTCGACTGAAACTGCCAACAGATGTCTTCAACCCTTGGGGCAAAACATTATAGACATAAGATTTCCCATTAAAGGAAAAACCCGTATAAATTTTACTAGATTCCGATATAGGCACTTGAAAGTAAGCATTATTTAAATCAACAATACTTATAAAATTTGCCCCATGAAACGAATTCATGACATCTAGTTGTAAAGGTGGTTTTTCAGTTTCCGCAATCATATATTTGTTTATCTCCCGGGCATCTAATAAAACTCGAATAGACCCATCCCTTTTCAAAGTGAAAGTTAAAGGACTACAATAAGGAGTTGAAGCCCTACTAATAATCCCTAATCCCTCCATTTCTCTTAGTTTCTCCTCTACTTTCCCTCGATAAGCATAGGGCACTGGGTATGTTTTCTTAATCACAGGCACATGCTTTTCCATTTTAATTTCATGTTCATAACAATTTACTCTTCCCAAATTAGATGAAAACATAGCTTCATATTTTCTTAATAAATTTTCTAACTTGACCTGCTCGTCTTGAATTAATTTTACTCCGGTTTTCAACCCCTGCAAAATTTCAGAAAACTCATCATTCATTTGTTTTTCTATCGCAAAATTATCTCCCTCATTCATAAAGTCTTCCTGAATAAGAAATTTCACTAACTGTACCTTTCCTTCTTTTTCAATTAAAATTCCCTTTTCAGGAGGTTTTAAGGAAATTATGATCTTATTTTCCCTCATCCAGTTGAACCCCAAAATCAAAGGACTAATCAATCCCGGCACTATAAGTACTCCCAAATCGATTATTATATCCCCAAAGTTAACAGGAACCAAAACCATGCTGCGAATCTCTGCGCTTTTGTGTCCTACCGCGGTTTTAATTTGAATGGGCTGAATAGGCATTAATGGAATATCCTGTTTAAAACTATTCAAATCTTGCCAAAACTCCTCTGAGATACATGTAATATCACTCCCTGTATCTACCAGCCCGATAATTTCAAAGTCGTAAATTCGTGCTTTTATTTCGGCCTTAAAACCTCTTTGCTCTACAGGTTTAGCTTTGTCTTCCTCAAAAACTGAAGATACCGATTCGTTTAATTTAAACTGTAAATAGGACTGCTCTATTTTTGTTTTAAAAATTCCTATTAATTGATTTGCAATTTGCTCTTCCCTAATCTCGTCTGACTTAAACCCTATTCCCTCCCTATTTTGCCGACTTCGTTTACAAGCTAGTACTGGATATCTTATTCCATTCCCGTTCTTCCCTAATAATTGACCAGGCCGCCAATTCATCCTAAACATCATATTCAAAACTCTGTCCCCTAAAATTGAAGCTGATTCGGGGACCTCACACCCAGCCTCCACTAGTTTAAAGCATTTAAATCTTCCTCCAAGTTCTTCTCCTCGTCCAAGATAGAAATCTCCTGAATTTGTGTTGCTTTCTTCTGAACTGCCTCAGGTTTCTTCCATGTTCTATAGTTTTGTTGAGCTTCATTTCTTTTCCTTTCATAAAAGTTTGACTGCCTGGTAGTGGTATTAGGCGCGTAGTCCTGTTTGTTTATGTCGTCCATACCCCTTAAAAACTCGGCAGTATCGATAATGGTTTCCTTTTTCGCCGTAATCCATGCTTGTTGTAGATATCTTGGGAAATGTTTTATTATATCCCCGACCAACTGTTTTTCCGGAATTTTATATGTCAACATTTTAGCTTTTCCTACCAGTCTAAGGAAGTAGTTTAACATGGTTGGAGTTTTATTTCTTTCCCAAACGCCTTGTACAATTTTTCTTCGCAAACTGTTTTGCTCATTTTCCCCCCAGTAAGTTGCTAAGAAATCCACCCTAAAGTCTTCTACACTCTTCCACCTATCTTTATAAATTCGAGCCCAATCCCTCGAATCTCCCACTAGACATTCCTGAATCAAATCTAGTTCCCTTCCAGCTTTTGGTGTTTTTTTCAGATAGCTTTCCAAATCTTCTAGAAAGGTTACAGGATGATAGTCAGAATTCTCCCCAAATTTGGGCTTTTCCAAATTTAAATTTCTTACATTGTAAATAACATTTTTGTACTCTTCACTACTCGGCTCTTGCTCTTCCCGAGTTTCGGTAAAGTCCTCAGTAGTTTTCCCTAATGCCGGTTCAGTTTGTTTTTCGGTAGCAGACGATCCTTCCTTATTATTGCTTGGTTCCTTGCCCAAAGCATTCATAGCTAACTTAGTATTCTTTACTTCCTCGCTTAATTCGGTAATTTTTGACGTTAACGATCCCACCGTACGTCTTAGCATTCGATATAATAAACCCATGCCTGCGTCGCTGGTTTGCGGGTTTTGTCTGACTTTCCTACGCTTTGCTTGACTTGGCCCTTCTGCGCTTTCCACTTGTGACTCCAATCCTTCCATATTGACCTCTTCCTGTCCTCTAACAGTTTTGGTTTGCTTCCGCTTTCGTTGAGACATTCCTAATCTTTAATAACAAATTTCCTTGATAACAATTCGCGAAATCTATAAGCTGCAATAAGGCATTTAATTAATCACTGATCACCCAATTATAGGAAAGTAATCAAGTAATAATAACAAAGTAGTTAATATAAAGAATCCGTTACCACAACAAATTTCATCTTTCATTCATAATAAACAAACACACTACCCCTAAAATAACGACATCTATTAATTTTTTTATAAACTACGTCATCCTTCAGACCGCTAACATCGCCTTCACTAGCTTTGTTTAACTTATAAAAGCTCAAACGAAAGAACCGCGCCATCTATTATATTTTGAAGAAACTACGCCGCATACCCAGTTTGGCCTAGTACCTATATTCTTAAAGAACTACCTAGTTGATACTCTCTACGATAGATGTCGTAACTAAAAAAAGGTTGGAATAGCTTCAAAAGACAAAAATAATAATTATTACCAGCAGTAAAAAACAAAGAACAATACCTTCATTACGTATTTCTTAATTAAATTTTAATTCTATATAATTATATAATATTCTAGCAAACCAAACCCTACTCCTATGATGAAACTATCCCGATGTCCGCGCCAAGCTTCTGAAGTCCTATCAACTGATTATCATTATTATAACAACAAAGAATAGCAAGAGACAACGAATGCTCAACTATCTCTCTTCTTCGGAAAAAGGTTTACGAAGAAACAACACAGCAAACCTACTTACTAAGAGATAGTGTTTGGCTCGTTTAAAAAGATACAACCCTATCGCAGTCTCTCTCACTCGTCAACAAATTAGATTTGCCCTTTTTTTTTAAATAGTTTGACCTCTCGATTTTTTACTGCAACCTGCATCTCTATGTTTGCGAGAGAAAAAAAAAAACAAAAATTGCTCAGAAGTCTATGACACACACATGTCTCAAAAGTCAAAGTGAAAAAGATAAGTAAATAATCTCAAAGAATGTAACTTGAAGTCAATAAACGTAATGACGATAGAAGTATGTCGCTAAACCACAAAATTTGCTTTGCATCTATGTAAGTATCTCAATTTAAACATAAACATGACCTCTAGTTTTTCCCTATAAATTTTCTTTGTATCTAAAGCTTCTCGTATTTGCAGAACTAAGAGGGCAATTACCTATAAGACGTTAAAATTTAAAATAAATAAGACGTAAAACAACGAACCCCCCAACGATCCTATCATACGATCGGATTCATTATAAAACGCAAGCTGATAATTTCACACCGGTGTCGCTTCAGCACCAACCTACAAATAAGCCTATTGAAGAATTTTAAAACGTAAGTAAACAGAACAATCAAACCGCTATTCGATCAACCTATAAAGATTATAACGACTACTCCTATTCCAGAACTGTACTCTGATTCGCTTCAAGCTCCCAAGAGAAGTAGAAGGCTGCAGCAGAAAACAACAACCAGCCTGGCTGACCAAACAAACGTGAACCTTTCAAATAAATATTAGTTCTGTAATTTAATTATCCTATGACTAAAGAATAAGCTTATTTCATTAAAGAATGTTTCAGCTTAAAATTCCCTTTCTAAATTTCCTGCCTCATTAAAAAGCGTGTACGTTTGACTGTTCGCTCGTAACGTCTAAACGATTCAATGCTTCAACTGACAAACTGAATGTTATGTGATTCAGCACTTCGCAATAAGGCCTTTACACACGAGACCGATAAAACGTCGATTACTATTAACGTAAAAAAAATAAAGGCAAGCGTCAAGTTTAGAAATTATAACCAAATAGGTAACTAATTTAACGAACAAAACGGAGACGAGCAAAGCTGTAAAACAGTTACAGATTGAGCGTAACCAGACAAACATTAAAATCAACCCCCAATCCGAACAAGTTTCTTTGAGTACATTTCGTTTTATAAATAATTTAATGATAATAACGAAACACTAAATATTACTTCGCTTGCGTTTATCCGTTTAACGTGTGTAACTGCCTTAAAGCAAAAGATTTTCCTGATTTATAACCTTTGACAAAATTGACCGACAAGCTTAAACTCCTTTCTTATATGAATTTTCTTCTAAAATATTCTAATTTTGACAACTCTAAAGAAAATAAATGAAAATTTTCGTGTCAACACGAACTGGTAAACACGAGTGATAATTTTAAAGTATTTCCTACGTAAAAATGTTGAAAAATCCCAGTGAAAGTGAAACAGTGAAAGTGAACCTACCTATTTGTGAGAAAGTGCTTCTTTTGTGAACCTAAGACTAAAGTGCAAATTTCCATGAACCTGTTTTTTATAGAAAGCCATTGTAATGAAAATTAAAATAACACAACTATTGCCGCATTTTCTCTTCTTATCATTCATCTATCAGGTAACCACATCCCTCCATTTTCACAACAACAAATTGGTGTCCTAAGACACCTTCGTTTTACTTGAAACCAGATCAATTTTCAAGGAAACTATTCTAATCGCGGTGAACCTTGAATCAAAGACTTACTAAAGCACAGCACTATACCATCCTGAGTCGCGGCGCCAAATTGTACCCTCCCAAGCTACCTAACTGAGATTTAGCTACAAAACCGACTTCATACCCTACTCTGCTGCGCTATTCCCCTAAGTTTGACTTGAATAATTGATCTAGTTTGCAGCAAATACGTATTTGTAATGGCCAAGTGATCTATCTAGGGTCTAAGAACCTACATTAGTAACCGAGGAGTAACCCATTTTCTTTTGAGATGTGAACCTGAAAAAATGATTTAAATGATTTATGCAAAGATAGGACTTTAAAAGCAAAATTGGTTAGCCAAAGATCCAGGGCTCACTCCCCGCCCTAGGCTGTGCTGTACAGCCTTGAGTACCCTCATGGATTGTGCACCTCGACCCAGACTGGACAGTGCCCCAGCTGATTCTGCTTCTAGGATGATTGCAACAAGACATTTGCTTCTATGTCGTGGTAGTTCAGTTAGTAGGAATCCTTAAAAATTGGACAAGAGGGATCACCAAAGGAAAGTGGGTTATTTTATACTTTCATAATCAAATAAACTCTCCGTGTTGTGATATTGAATTTTCTTAAACTAATCCAAAATAGACAAATAACGATTATCGAACAAAATAGTTAAGAAAATTGATGGATCATGAAAACTATATACTCAGATCAGAAGAATAATTATTCCTTTCTGCAGTCCCTTCAACTATTTGCCATTGCAATAATTCCAGTGCGTTCGACACGTATTTTATTCCAATTTTTTCTCAATCAGTTTCTTTGTATTCAATTTACATAGGTAACACGAAGAACATTGCATGTGTTTGATGATTCCCGTGGGAATAAGTTAAAAGGTTCATTGCCTGCGGACAACGTTCAATACGACCTTGATCTGCTATTGAACTCTGGAGCATCATCCAGTGTCGAGACTATGACTCAAAAACCCATATTATGTCCTTGAAATTATTTATGCAAATCTTTCAGTTGAAGAATTTGAAAGAAACGTCATGACTGCAAATAGCTTAAGGACTCAGAAATAGGAATAAAATAATAAATATTTTTGTAAATTCCTCTGTTTCATTTAGGCTGAAATAAAATTCTAAATCCAATGAAAACTAAATAATTAACTCAGAATTATTTAGGTAATTTTAATATATATTAGATTATTAATCAAAATAGCATCAATGTTTTTTAGAATTAACAACATAGATCTATAAATATTATTTATTCGTATGATATAGAACTTGATTCAAATCGTTTTAAAGATTGTAGGTTTAGGCTAAATTGACTGACCTTCTAAAGTAGTTTTAAGATATATCTCGGGTTAATTTATTAGAAATTACGCGATACATAATTTTACCCCTAACTAACTCTGAGAACCCAAGTAATCTTCTAAAAACCCCCCCAATCAAATCTAGAGGTCCGACCTCACATTTACGTTAAACTCGTGAACCCTATCTAGCTAAACTATAGGACTGAGATGGCGTCTCGTGTGTGCCTGTCGCCCTAAGCCATGTGTCGGTGCGGAAGCCTCGGCCGAAGCCTGGGATGAGACTTCCACGGGTATAGGAAATGTAAGGTAAGCATCAGGACTGAGATCATTGATTATCTATCAGACAATGGTTGGTGTGTCAGCACCCTAAAGAGGGTGAGACCCATTGCGTTGGTAGCGAATCAGGAGAAACCAGGTGCATTCAACACCCGAGCTGCTAAAAGCGAGCTTTTAAAGGTGGCTACTCCATGCACAGAAGTAGGCTTAACCCGTGAGGGTTTTAACGGAGTTAGCTTAGATTTGGCACCGTTAGGCCCAACCCAACTCCGCCAGCGCACTCACGCTGTTAAACGATAATCTTTGCAGATATTACTTTCCAAAAAACACTAGTACTTTAAAATCGAATTTCCCACTTAATTTAGTAGCATGTTCTTTATAACGTACTTCTAAATTGTTTATTTAAAATTTTGAAATGAATTTAGTATTTTATCAATAATTCCTTATTATATAGAAAAACTGACAAAATAAAGGCAAGGCTTACCCTCCCCGTAAATTTAGAATAAAAGATTTATCGTCACGACGCTTCGAGAGCTGATCGACAAGTCCCTGAGCCTCCTTCATGCTTCCGTTTTATACCCTAAAATCATCCGACGTTTTGGACCTACGATGCTACAAAATCCAGAAAAATTCTAAAATTTAAATTATTCAAAATTTACGGTTTTGCTTCTTCTAACCTTTTATTTCAGCCTAAATTTATCCACCAATAACAAAGGTTTTACTCACTTATTTAAAATAAATACTCCTTTATTCAAACCCTATTTAAAAACATTAGATACTATGTCGGCGTTACACTTCCTCTCACTGAAATTCTAATTACCTATGCTCTACCTCTATAGTCTTTTACATTTATGAAAGGGACAGACGACTAAGGCAAAGTTGCTATGCTTACACTATCTCTAACTCAAATTCTACTTATCTATAGTTTTACTCAATATTTACTTAGACTCTATATTTGTGAAAGGGACAGACGACTATGGCAAAGTCGTAGTGTCACAAATTGACAACTTGGTATATTAATAATACCTTTGTTTGATCTAAGAATATCTCCTTTATGTCACTCCATTACAAGAAATTGGGGACGTTCTAAAAAGATTCAAGCGATTAACAATGTATTAGTAAATATTTCAATATTATAACTATACCTACACAATTTAGCTGCTTTGCCTGTTATTCTCGTTGCAGGAGTAATACCTATATAATTATAAATGTTTTAAATATATTTTTTAAACGTAAATCTAATTGTGTGTTGTCCTTAAGACATAATGTTTTTGTAAAGATGTGTTCAACTGTAATGTTTCTAGGTTAAATTTAATTAATTAACCTACTTTGAAGTCGATACCTAATGTAGTTTGGAGGTCATCAACATCATAATTAAATGATGATGACCTCCAAACGACATTATCGAATTAAATGATGATGTTGATGACCTCAATTCAGCCAAAAGACGTTGCTGATGAAGATGATGATGAAGATGCTGGACATAGGCCTTCCCCAAGGTTTGCCACAAGGACCGTTCCTGAGCCGCTGGCATCCATCAGTTTCCCGCAACCTTAGCCACGTCGTCGGTCCTCCTTTTTGGAGGCCTATCCACCTCTTTTGGTGTCCCGAATTAAATAAATAAATACCTTGTTGGGACGGAGCTTACCCTCTAGGCGTCTAAATACCAAGCCTAAAAGAATGACGCCATTAAAATTTGAAACGTTGCTCATCAAAGGGTGAAACATGAGGGGTTTAAATAATTCAACAGTTTAAAATATGGACTTTTGTTCTGAGTCATGTTTAACAGGAATTCGACGGAGAGATACGAGTTGCCAGTCATGAGTCAGATTGAAGTTAAATATGGGGTTGTTAATAAGTAGTGAAGCTCATCTGAGCCTTGGAAATGTATGGATTCACTTAGGAATGGAAAACTTGATTGCTAAGTTTCTTATAATACAGCTTACCTTTTTTATTAATACTGTAAACTTCAGAAGAGAAGGGCTTTGAACTTAAAGTAATGCTTGGAAAATATTTAAACTTCGGTATTTTGTTATCCTGCTAATGCGATAGTTTGTGTGGTTGTTGGTTATTTCTTCACGCTGCAATGGTTTCAATTGAATTGAAGATTTTCTATATAATGTGGATTCATCGCTTTTCTGACGTCACACGACTAGTCCATATCTTTATATTCTGCTCGAAAATGTTACTTCCTAGACCGTCCACAAGCTTACTCTATAATAAGACGGAATGTGCTGGTTTCGTTACATTATATAACAAGAGTTTACAAGCAAATACGCCTTACACCTCCAAACATCGACACCTAAGTCACAAGCACGTAAAATGTATCTTTGATCGTTCAGATCGCTACAAAACTGACCAACAATATTGAATTTCAAACACACCATAGTGAACTCTACACTTGGTCAACAAAGTTCAGAATCCTTTAAGAGTTGTATCAAGTAAAAGGTTCAAGATGTCTCGTGGTCTCAAGACCGCCGTGACAAGGAGAGGATCAAGCTAACTTTGTTGGGGTTTGTATCGGACACGGATACGGGTATTTGCAATGCTTTATACAATAGGAGAGCGTGGGAATAGGTGTCATTCTAAGGTTTGTAGAGATATATTATGCAATATCTTGGATGTAATATTTTCAGAGGGTTTAAAGTTTTTAAATACCATTGTATTTTAAGTTTTGATTGAAAATAAAGATTAAAATAGATTATTCTCTTCCAAAAATATTGTAACAGTAAGTTGGAGTTGGAACCTTCCTTTTAGGATATATGTATAACTACTAGTTAGATAAAAACCACCAATGTAATGGTGATACATCGTTAATTTTAAAAAGAACTGTGACATACATAATGTTAATACTAGAAATAAACATAAGCTCGCAGTGCCCTTTACACGGCTTCATAAAATAAAAAACTCTTTCACGGGTATAAGACCAAAAAATAATTGTATAAGGTTCTATAATAAGCTCCCAAGTAGTGTTACTCATCTATCAGTAAATAAATTTAAAAGTTACGTTAAACGTAAACTAATTTCTAAAGCGTATTATAGTATCAAAGATTATGAATGATAACAATGCTTGGGACTGAATTGTTTGTATTACAATTATTATTGACCGTGGAGACTATATACATCTCCTTTGTATGCTTATTATTTTAATTTGACATCTGGAGACTCTTTACATCTCCATAATTGACCGTGGAGACTTTCTACATCTCCTATGGATGTTTACTTCTTAAATTTAATTTTAATTTGACATTTGGAGACTCTTTACATCTCCATAATTGTATTATTGACCGTGGAGACTTTCTACATCTCCTTACCTATGTCTATTTTTAATTTTTATTTGAAATTTGGAGACTTTACATTTCCAATTTAAATTGAATATACTTTGAGTCTCATAATTGCTCCTGGGACCTGTACATCCCTGTGACATTTAAATTAGTTAGCTTAAGTTTATCATAGTAATAAGTTACTCATATAAAAAAAAGACTTCCTGTTGAGTTTCTTGCGGCGTTTCTTCTCAACAGAGTCCCTTGGAAGCGCTGGTAGACTCAGACATGTAAAAGTGCCTACAGGGCCTACTTACAGAATAAATGAATTTGAATTTGAATTTGTGACCCCTTCTTTCAGAGCTGATTATTTCTTAAACGGCTTAACCAATTTTCATAAAACCTAGCTAAAAATTACTGCTAGAAAACCTGCTTTTTAATTAACAAATCGCATCCAAATCGGTTCACCCGTTTAAGAGCTACGGTGGCACAGACAGACACACACATACATACATAGTGGTCAAACTTATAACACCCCTCTTTTTGCGTCGGGGGTTAAAAATACTTGTGCTAGGAGGTAGGTTTTTGAACGTTGATCCACCATAGAACCTTGCCACAATGACAGCGTCAAGTGACGAGATAGAAATTTCATAGGAATTAATCGTTGGTTTTATGAGACAAGGT
Source organism: Acleris literana (assembly GCA_946894065.1). Classification (NCBI taxonomy): domain Eukaryota; kingdom Metazoa; phylum Arthropoda; class Insecta; order Lepidoptera; family Tortricidae; genus Acleris; species Acleris literana. The sequence goes on along the minus strand of OX335684.1, from coordinate 19,132,982 downwards.
TCTATAGTGGTTCAAAATTAAAATCCGTGACCATACTGCGCGTCCTTATGGAGGTAACAAGTAATTTCGTATAATACAAATAAATTATACCTACAAGTTATTTACTACCTAGTGTATGCGCAAACACAATACCTAGTAATTTATTTTTATATTGTTTGGTTTAGTCGAAACGGTAGGCGACTAGAAAAATATAATTTAAGCGTTATCTAACATTGAGACCATGTTCCCGAGTTTCTGTCGAGTCACTTGACGTCTCATTTGTCAAACATCGCTCCAATAGTCGCTCGGGGGAACAAAGTGGTACCATGCCAAGTAAAGATATAACTGAAACTCTGAGAAGAGGGAATTAAATTTAAGTTTCTTTTAACGCCTGCGGTAAAAACGCAGTTCCATGTGAACTGCGAATTCATTACTAAGAATATACTATTTGAGCACTTGAGTGTACAGTTAGAGGCAAAAGTAGGCGGACAGTCGAAGACTTCAAAGTTATTCAAAGTTACACGATTCTATTGTCAAGAATTGTTTGTTTTTGTTGTGTTGATAAGAGCGTGTGTAGATAATTTTTACTAAAGTACTACTTCTGCTATGTTATGTGTTAACACATTTGTTTAGCAAACTTTCCGCACATACTGGATTATGACCTCTGGTTGACACCATCTAGCATATTTTCAATCTCTTTGCTGAAGATTCAATCCACCGACCCTTAGCAATATCGTTAAAGCAGTAACGCAGGCCTCCGTAAAATCTTATTGTTATCGCTGCCTACTGCCCGAACTATTCTCTTTATCGTGGTTTACCTTACGTGATGTTATGATCATGGCTTATATCGGCTAGCTACCGACCACCAAACGAAAGTGCTGCGGAGCGAGATTACAGACTCTTAAGGGCGCTGCATACGTAACGTGATTTTTTCTCGGACGGAACGAGGACGGGACGGAGACGGGACGCGGTCTGACGTGAATTTTAATGCATACGCAAAGTGACAGTGATGGGTAACTAGTGTTGTAAACAAGATGAATTTTACATTTGAAGAATTGGCTTTGGTTGCTATTGTAATAGACGATGAAGAACAAGAAGCTACTGCTCTCAGGAGAAAAAAGAGGTTTTCTGTACATCCTAAATGACAAAAGAGAGAAACGGGACGGGGCACGTGCGGGACGGGACGTGCTAAATATCGTCGCCGACGATGTTTTTCCCGCCACGTTGATGCCACGTTCCCGTCCCGTCCGTGATTCCGTTGCGTATGTACGTTCAGATACATTTTCTATGAAACAATATTTGAAAATTTCCCCGTCCCGTCCCGTCACGTCCCGTCCATGTAAAATCGCGTTACGAATGCAGCGCCCTTTATTAATCAAAATTCCACAGTTTAAATGATACCTGCAGCTTAATACTTGCTAATGGCATAAACGCTAAGGTGTGCTTGTTGGTTTGTTCCGACTTTACAGTTTAACGCTACAAAAAATCGATGTGAAATTAAGTGGATGGATAGTAGGGGAACCGAGTAGGAGACGACCTTCATCGGGCTATTTATTCGATAAATATCTACCTAATTTAATATGCTAAGTAATGTATGGCGAATAGGTTGACTGAAAAATTTCAGTCCAGTCCTTATATGATTCAAAAAAACTGTTTTTTTTTTTAATTGCTATTGTTTGTTAAATAGACCAATTACATACAAATCGAAAGCATGAAACCTATAGAATATGCAAACGTTAGGTTGACTATTTTATCCCGTCATAACTATTGGGTAGGTAGGTAAGTCCGTACTAATAGTTTGCACTAAACCTAACCATAAGAATAAACAATAACTACACGTAGAAGCGAATCTCCTTTACCCAGGCCCCAAATGCCGCGCTTTTAATACCTACTTCCCCCTTCACCCCGCTACGCCCCTCTGTCTTCAGCGCCCAAAGTCAGAGCTGTCACTTGTGAAATATTTTAATCGGTTTATGGATGTGTCATACAAGTTTAGTCACGAAATGTTATTTATGTTTTCCTTCAAAGTGGAAACATTGTTGCAAAATGAGTTTTTTACATTTACGTTAAATTAGGTAATAATATTTTCGATGATATTAATATTATCTCCAGAAAATTTAATGGCTTATGTGGCTATTAATCACTACATATTATAAAACAAAGTCGCTTGCCGCTGTCTGTCTGTATGCTTAGATCATCAAAAGTACGCAACGGATTTTGACGCGCGTTTTTTTAATAGATAGAGTGATTCAAGAGGAAGGTTTATATGTATAATACATGCATAGTATAGTAGAGAAACATTGATAATTTTAGAGGTTTCTAAAGTGATGTCGAAAATAAACTCATTTTTTTGCGCTTACATTGCAAACTAAACCTTAAGAGATATATCAAAATAATGTTCTAAAGAATTGTAGTTCTTCAAAAAACCTAAAGAAAAGTCCGCGATGGCATATGTCTATCTCCTAAGGTTGACTCACAGTAACCATTTTTATCTTTAAAATTTTATTAAAAAATATTAGGTTATTTGCGAAGCTATTTTCTCCAATTCAGTATTTATTCTTATCCATATAAATACGTTAGTTACCTTGGGCATTTAATGTAGATTAAAATTGTCCTTTGCACTATATTATTAAAATAAATACTTTAGAAGATATGGCAGATTTAAAATTACGCGCAACCTCATCCGGTATTATCGAAACGCTTGGCCAAGCAGCCGCGTTTCGCCCTTTAGTAGGTACCTACAGTGGCCTTCATAAGTGCATGGACACCTAATAATCCTGTGAACACGTGAGCCCGCTTTCGTAAGAAACAACCTAGATGGCGTTGTTAACTGAGGCAGTTCGATTATTGTTTGCTACAACTATTTGACGTTTTAGTATTAAAATCGATAATTTCGCCAGTTATCCCAGAAGGGCCGCTGGCGTAGTTAGTTGATATTCTGCCTTAATCACAGGGTCAGACCGTGGGTCGGGAGGTCGATTCTATCTACTATATATTTTTTTAATTTATGCATGTGTTCTTTTTTTAATCATTATCGTTTTCAAAAAAGGATACTTTTGTTATTCAAAATAAAAATCTTTATTTCTTATATGGATAATATTTAATTGTTAAAAACTTTACTTACTTATATTTATATTAATAAAGAAATACAAGCTTTTCAAATTATTAAATTAGGGAAATGGGTAGGTAGTTAGATTGAGTTTAGGTTTTGATTCAAAGTTAGTTTTATGTTGTTTTTCATATTTTTGAATACAAAGTACCTACATCTACATCTTCACTAATATTATAAAGAGGAAAGATTTGATTTTTTGTTTGTTTGTTTGAATTGAATAGGCTCCGAAACTACTAGACCGATTTGGAAAATTCTTTCAGATTTAGAATCGTACATTATCCCTGATGAACATAGGGAATAGAATATTTTCAAAAAAGTTAGGGATCCGTATGAAAACTTCGATAATGTGACCAAAGGTGTGAAAAAAATACCAAAAAACGCGTACGCTGCGGAAACTGACAATAGAGCAAAGTGATGTACCTACTACAGTTTTATAGAAGACATCAATGTCTACAAAAATGTCCGCGATACCATATGTCTAACTATTAAAGTAATGTCACGATAACTACTTTTTCATGTTAAAATATGCAATAGTAACGCCGGTACTAACTAGGCCCCATTATTCGTACCTTGGTATTAATCCTTATCCAAATAAATCACTTCGTTTTTAAGGCTATATCAGTACCTGTAAATTACTTTTTGAATTATTCAAATCGGATGTCCCATTCAAAAATTATCATGAGTGTAAGTAATAATTATAAAAATTGAAATTAAAAAAACAGCCCTCTAAGTTACTTAATTGGTTTTATTTACAACAGAGAATAGAGAGACACGTAAAATTTGGCTAATGGTTCCTGTATATTATGTAAATGAGTGTAACATGAAGCCTATAGCCCTCAGCAGAGCATCAAAGAGTGTATGTAGATACATTGACTCATTGGTGGATCTGTGGTAGCACTGACAGCCTCTAGACGTCAAATTTTATCCTCCGAGTTTTCTTATTAAAAAACATTTTTAAATTGAAGTAATTTATGTTTATATCCTTATAGTTAACGTTGTTTTACTCTATGAAGTAATTGTTAATAAGATTTAGGCCCATAAAACTTCAAGAACACTAAAAACAGGCCGCTCGCAGCAGCTCCGTCAACCGTCAACGGACATTTTCAAATTCATAAAGGATAACCTGGGAAGTATTACTTTTAATTTCTTTTTACACTGTTTTTAACACTGTGTTTACATCCATACTTTTCACTGCTCATTGCTGAAGCCGTGAGCGACGTCAAAATACAAACATTGGCACCGTGCGATCTCTCTTTACTTGACATACAGTGGAAGTATAGTTGAGACAAGCCACTTTTGCCACAGACATTGCCCTACACGATACACTGTTCACCAACATCTATTCACACACATCCTTGCATAAAATAACCTGATTATCAAACTTCTTCTCCACTTACTCACTAGTTTAATATCTTTCAGTGTGATTGTGGAGTAGCTGTGAAACCATGGCCGCATCGAACATCAAATCGCGCAAAGCCACTACACGTCAGCTTGAGATACAACTTAAGGCTACCTTGAAAGAGCTGCAAGCTGCCAATACCTTAAATGACCAGCTACTAAGGGAAAGGGAAGATTGCGAAGAAGAGCAAAAAAAAATGTTGGCTAAAAACACAGTGTTAAGGAACGACCTGGTAGAATATGACTATAAACTAATAGATGCACAAGATAGGGTGGAGCAGTTGCAGACCCTCGTAGATAATTTTAACCAGTGCGCTTCTACTCATGAAGTTGCATTGAATCGTATAATTAACCTCGAAGAAGAACTCGGTGCTGCTAATGAAGAGTTAAATTATCTACGGAGAGAACGTGAGTGTTATGACAGTTCAATTACACAAAATTTGTATCAGGAGATGGTAGGTGATAAGGATAATAAGGACAGTAATATTAAGAACTTAATCTTTTTCAATAGTAACAATAAATTAAAAAAATATGTTAACATAAACAAATACATAAGGCGTACTCAGAAGCTAATAAAAAGTCAGAGGTGTCTCAAAAACTATTCTAAAATGAAATTAGAGTTATCGGTTATGAAAAATAGGGAGCAAAAATGCAATAATAAATTAGATTTAGATAGGACTGAACATGATTTAAATGTTCACAAATTAAATGCAGAGATTAGTAGATTAAGAAAAAAACTTGAGGACATGTCAATAAAATACTCAACGGCTCAAAGTGAAATCAAGGAGCACATGCTGGCATTCACACAATTGCTGGAGAGTAGTAAATATAATGAAGACCGTTTTAATTCTTTAATTAATAATGGCATTCGTGATTGTAATTGTATAGGAACTGTACCAACAGCTGTGGTTCAGCCAGATGTGGCTCTTGATTCTTCTAAGCTAAGTGCCCCAAAAATAGTTTTAGATGAGTCCCCTAGACAAATTAGCAATAATAAAACTATTATTTATTCGGATCAGATAGGGTCTGGAATGGGTTCCATGTTAAGAAACAAATTGACACAAAATGTAACAAATTTTTGTTATCATAATGCAAATCTTATGCAATTATGTCATTTAATATCAAAGGGAAGTTATGACAGTTCTACTACTCTAGTGATTCTAGTAGGAAACAGTCTTGGTATAGATAAGTCTAGTGTAGGTAGATTATTGTCAACATTAAACCTTATTGAAGAGGCAGGCATAGGTAAAATTATACTTTGTGCATTACCATATTCACAAAATATGCCATACAATTATAATAATAAAATAGCATACTTAAATTCTTTAATGTATAATGCTATATGTCATAATAGTAAATATCATTTCTTCGACTAAAATAAATTTATTAAGCACCTCACGCTAACATCTGAAAAAATTCATTTGCCAAAGAAATATATTTTGACTTTGGTAGAACTTTTGGCTTTTAATATAGAACCAAATAGATATAACAGTGGTACAAATTCCATTCCTAATCATTTAAACTAAAGTATAGGACAGCGGAAACACCTTTGAGTATAAATATAGTTCATCAAAATATTCAAGGGTTTTCCAGCAAAGAATTAGAAGTAGGATTATTTTTAGATACTGAGAATGTACACATTATGTGTATTACTGAACATTGGCTTAGACCAGATCAATTAATTTTTGATTTCGTTAATTTTAAATTAGTTAGTTTTTTTGCCAGAAAATCCGCCATTCATGGTGGTTCGTTAATAATTGTTAAAAGTACCATTAAATCCAAAGAAAGGAAAGATATTGTTAGGCTATCCATAGAGAGGCTTGTAGAAATCTCATGCATAGAATTAGAAAATTACATAATTATCTGTGTTTACAGACCACCGTCAGCTGATTTTAGCACATTTGAATCCAGTATGGAAAATGTGTTAAAATTAGTATGTAAAACCCAAAAGCATGTTATTGTCTGTGGAGATTTTAATGTTAATTTACTGGAATCTTCAAATAATACTATTAGGATCTTAAGTTTATTTAAATCTTTTAACTTAGGTAATTTGTTCTTTGAACCTACACGGATAGGAGTTTCAAGTGCTACCTGTTTAGACAATATTTATTGTAATTGCGAGTGTTTGGATAAGGAAATATTTAATTGCTTTAATTCTGATCATAGTGGCCAGAAGGCTTCTTTTTTAAATGATTTTCATCAAGAACCGCAGGCAATAACATACAGACCCATAACTAGCAATCGTTTAGAATTATTCAAAAATAAAGTTGAGAGCAATCTCTGTGGGTTATCCTTTTCAAATAATGATTCAAATAGTATTTATAAAGATTTGTTTGATGTAATTCTTCATCAATTTAACAACAATTTTAAGATGAAAACTGTTTCTGGGTCAAAAACTAAGTTTAGTGAATGGGCTACTGTAGGCATCCATAGAAGTAGAAATAGGCTTTATGAACTATATAGAGAGAGGGAGGAGAACAAGAATGCTGACTTCTTAGTTTACGTTAAGAATTATTCGAGGACCTTCAAGCGAGTTTGCTTAACTGCTAAGTCAAACTTTTTAAGTCTTAAACTCAAAGCTTCTGATAATAAGGTAAAAACGGTGTGGAAAATTATAAATAGAGAAACGGGTAAATCTAAAACTCGTGATAATCAAGTCACCCTAAACAAGGGTGACAAACAAATCACGTCAAACAAAGACGTGGCCTTAGCGTTCGAAGATTATTTCTCCACTATAGCTATTAATACAACGAAATGTCTTCAATCATCTGCGATTGTAGCTCAAAAACTACTTTGTGCTAATGTTACTAAATGTAATGTAACCTTTGATTTTAGCCATGTAGATTCAATTTCTATTGTTAAGGTATTTAAATCGCTTAGTTTAAAAAAAACTGAGGATTTATGGGGAGCGTCAGTTAAAGTGATCCATCATGTCATAGATATAATTGCACCTCACTTAGCTTTAATCTACAATAATTGCATTTCAGAGGGGGTTTTTCCAAATCTTATGAAATATAGTAAAGTCATACCACTTTTTAAATCGGGCGACATGTGTGATTTAACGAATTTCCGTCCCATTTCTATTCTACCGGTTTTAAGTAAAGTTTTTGAGAAGTTAATGTTAAAAGATATGTTAGGTCACTTCAATAGAAATAAACTGCTTAACAGTAATCAGTTCGGCTTCACCAGAGGACGATCCACAACTGATGCAGCATCTGTACTCATTAAATATATATACAATATTTGGGAGAAATCCTGTGATGCAATAGGAATTTTTTGTGACCTTTCCAAAGCTTTCGATTGCGTAGATCATGCGACTCTTATATTAAAATTAGAACATTATGGTCTGTCAAATAATTCTCTAAATCTTATGTCTTCATATCTTAGCGATAGAACACAAACGGTTGTTGTAAACCAAACACAGTCCATTGGAGCAACTGTTAAATTAGGTGTGCCTCAGGGCTCTATATTAGGTCCTTTCTTATTTCTGGTCTATATAAATGACTTACCACCCACGGTAGATAACCTTTGTGATATTGTGCTATTTGCTGATGATACTTCATTAATTTTCAAGGTGGACCGAAAATCCGTCGATTACAGTAGGATAAACGCCACGCTGGTTAAAGTACTTAATTGGTTTACTATTAACAATTTGCTACTTAACGCTAAGAAAACTAAATGTGTTAGGTTCGTTTTGCCTAATGTTAGACCGGTAAAATCTAGTATATTTCTAAATGATGAGTGTTTGGAGATGGTGGACAAGGCGCTTTTCTTAGGGATAACTATAGACAAAAACTTGCAATGGAGTCCCCATATAGCAGTACTAGCAGGTAAATTAAGTTCGGCAGCTTATGCTGTTAGGAAAATCAGGCAACTTACCAATGTTGAGACAGCTCGCTTAGTTTATTATAGTTATTTTCATAGTGTTATGTCGTACGGTATTCTGGTTTGGGGAAAAGCTGCTGACATACAGACTATATTCGTGTTACAAAAAAGAGCCATTCGTTCCATATATAACCTAAACTCCCGTGATTCCTTAAGATTACTATTTAAAGAAATTAGTATTTTGACAGTAGCGTCACAATTTATTTATGAGAATATTATTTATGTCATTAAAAATCAAGACTCTTTTGTTAAGAATTGTGATATACATAATTTGAATACAAGAAATAAAAATAAAATTGCTATTAAAAAATTTCGTGTCCGTAAGGTATATAAATCATTTGTTGGTCAATGCATTCATTTCTATAATAAATTACCTGACGAAGTTTTAAAGTTATCATTTCCAGCACTTAAAAATTACTTGAAAAAGTCGTTGATGTCGAAAGCTTATTATAGGGTCGAGGACTATCTAACAGATAAAAATGCTTGGCCTAAATTAAACACCTAAATAACTTAGTAATAGCTTAGTCAGGAAAATATCTAAACATTGTAGGTATAATTATTGTCTAGGGGACACGGTTTCTGTAGGAGAATGTATCAAAACTATGTGGTTGTTTTGCACCGTCATGGGTAAGTATATGTATACTATTATTATTACAATTTAAGAGTTCATCTGAACATACTGAGTTTTGACACATTTTCCTGCTCAACTACGCATGATATATATATTTTAATGTTAAATTCATTGTTTTATATAATGCTAGGTTAAGTTCTATAATTGTATAAGTAATTTTTTTAAAAAAAAGCGGCCAAGTGCGAGTCGGACTCGCCCATGAAGGGTTCCGTGAAAGGTAAATTGCGGTTTACGATTTATGACGTATTAAAAAAAAACTAATTATTAGATCTCGTTCAAACCAATTTTCGGTGGAAGTTTGCATGGTAATGTACATCATATATTATTTTTACATTTATCATTCCCTTATTTTAGAAGTTACGGGGGGGGGGACACACATTTTTCCACTTTGGAAGCGTCTCTCGCGCAAACTATTCAGTTTAGAAAAAAATTATAATAGAAACCTCAATATCATTTTTGAATACCTATCCATAGATACCCCACACGTATGAGTTTGATGAAAAAAAAATTTTTGAGTTTCAGTTCTAAGTATCGGGAACCCCAAAAATTTATTGTTTTTTTTCTATTTTTGTATGAAAATCTTAATGCGGTTCACCGAATACATCTACTTACCAAGTTTCCACAGTATAGCTCTTATAGTTACGGAATAAAGTGGCTGTGACATACGGACGGACAGACGGACAGACATGACGAATCTATAAGGGTTCCGTTTTTTGCCATTTGGCTACGGAACCCTAAAAAAACGACTGACTGTTGAGTTTCTTGCGGCGTTTCTTCTCAGCAGTGGTCTCTTGCGAAGCGCTGGTAGATTTTTGACGTGTAAAAGTGCCCGTGCGGCCTACTTACTGAATAAACATCTTTTATCTTTTTTTATCTTTTTTTTTATACATAGGTACCTACATTAAATCACGCCTGTTTCACAGATGGGTAGGCAGAGGTCACTTCATTCTTTTAACTTTCAAGAGTGTATGTGATTACCAGTGATCGGAATTAGGTGAGCCAAAATCTTCGCAAGAGGACATAATATAGAGTAGTAACAACCGGGTAGATTTTTTTTTTCTTGAATACCGGTTATTCAATATTTATCCGGGTATTAGTTGTAATGTTAAACATACATGTTGCCGTCTTTGTCTATAGAAATAGGTTGCCTAGCAACTTTCAGTAATTGGTCACGGATTTTGAATGCGTTTAGTGTGAGCATAACGTATCTAAATATAAAATATCATTGGATAAATACCGAATACCCGGTATTCAAGAAAAAATCTATTTTTCTACCCGGTTGTAACCACTCTATATTGTGTCCTCTAGCGCTGAGTTCGTATTTTAGCTCACCTAATTCCGATCACAGGTTATCACGGAATATAAAAAAACAGTGGAAGTGCCATGAGCTTCGCTTAGTATCAGACCTGTTGTCGCCAATACTCAAACTATCATAAAAACAACACGCCACCATGGAAAATGTTTTTGGTGCGGCTATCGTTTTTACATTCCAAAATAGCACAATAAGGCATGCTTCTGGACTTATTTCCTTTTTAGAAATATCGAAATATTGAAATAAGTGATCGCGACAAAAGTATGGTAGGTTGCGCGGAACTCCGCATAACCATGCCACACGTTACACACCCACTTGACACATCTACTGTTTTTTCTGTTCTGTGTATGTGATGGTGAGCAATCTATTACTTAATTATCTAAACATTTAATTAAACTTAACCAAAACCATGCATCTCTTCTCTAAATAGTATAAATTAACCTGTCTGCCTGTTTCTCCGCTAACTCCTTCTAAAACACGCAACGGATTATGATACGGTTTTAACTGTCATTTAGAGAATTTATTCTAGATGGTTTATATGTACATTTCATTCAAATCAAGTTTTAATATAGTTGAGAAAACTCAATGTTTTCCTACCGAGTCGTCAAAAATCGTTTTTCGGGCCCTTACATAGCTAATGCTGGCCTTAACCTAAAACCTTAAGAGAAGTGTCAAAATAATGTACTGAAGAATAGTAGTTCTTTAAAAAAACCTAGAGAAAAGTCCGCGATGGCATAATGTCTATCTCCGAAGATTGACTCACAGTAACCATTTTTATGTTTATGATTTTATTTTAACATTTGGGTATTAGCGAATCTATTCTGTCCGATTCAGTATTTAATAACCTTATCCAGATAAATACTTCGCTACATTGGGCATTTAATGTAGATTAATATTGTCCCGTACAATATATTATTTAAATTAATACTTTAGAAGATATGGTAGATTCAAAATTACGCGTAACATAGATTAAAAATCAAAACGAATATGACAGTTTCGTTGTCTATACGTATGAAAACCGGCTCTTTGCAGAGTTGTTCCTCAAAATAGGAAATGAACAGATGACCTAATATAATAGGAGCATTAATCTTCAAAATGAAAACCTTTGCGTTTTAGTAAAAGAATAAGTCGACAATGTTTATTCCGAAATTAATAATATTAATTTTAAGACTATGAGAGAGCTATTTTATCACCAACTAATGGTCAAGTAGGTATAGAAAATGGCTTAATTATATCGAAGATCAATGCACCGACACACACATACTACTCTGTAGACACTGTGCTCGACCTGGAAGAGGCTGTCCATTTCCCAACGGAATTTCTCAATTCCTTGCAACCTTCTGGATCGCCCCCCATAAATTGGTTTTGAAAGAAGGGTGTCCTATTATTTTACTAACGAACCTTAATCCACCCAAATAACATCTTTAAAAACGTTCATAATAGAGTGCACAATACTGACGTCCGGATGTGCGGCTGGAACAGTCGTTTTAATTCACCGGATTCCATAAATATTCCTTTCCAGTTAAACGACTGCAATGTCCCGTACAATTATCGTTTTCAATGACAAATTACAAGTCACAACAATACATTCAAAGTTGCGGGCTTAGACTTGATCGTTGAGAGTTTTCCCATTGACTTATGTAGCCCTTTCGTGCGTCACTTCCAGGCAAAGTTCGTTTGTATTGTGCAATGAAAAGTCCGCTGTAAACATTAATATAGAGAGATTCTATGATAACTGGCAGTCACGATTTCTAAAAACGTCATTAAATAAAACCTCTATACATATGCACCCATCTATAATTTGAAAAGTATGTTATTCCAGATGAACTGGGATTATTTTAACTTATATTAACCGAAGCGAAGCGAGGGCGGGTCGCTAGTCATCTATAAAACACAGAAACGAGTCTACAAAATAAACAACCTCTTAAGCTCAATAAGTATTAAGTATAGTCTGGGATCTTCTTACGTTCCTTTCCGGACCATTAATTTCAATTTTTATTAAGTTAAAAAAGCCTTATTACAAAATATTATTCTTATCTATTAATTCGTTTTTTATGTTTCCGTTTTTTTTATCTTCAACATCTAGGGGATGTACTATTTAACAAATAGAATTCCTTCATTCAATCAATTACCTATTTCTAATTATTTTGCCGTAAATAATCGTTCACTTTTTAAAACACTATCTTAGTTCACGTGTTTATACACTAAAATCAACATGAATACGAAAACCAATTTATGACACAATAACAACATCTTGGTTAATACATATATATTCCGTCTGTGACGCCCCTGACTGACTAGACATCTCAGGTGTCGCCAGGCGGTAGGTATTTAACGCGCCGAGCGCGCGTTCGGAGCCGGGAGTTTCGCTTCTACGTGTAGTTATTGTTTATTCTTATGACCTAACGTACAATAACATAGGCAGATGCCGTAATAAGCTTATAGTTAAGTTAATCTACGTTTTGAGTCCATTTTGATTTAGGTTCATCTAGGTTTATTTTATGCCGCTACGTACAAAAAGTTTTTTTTTTTTTACAAGTCACCACCAACACGTTTAATAGGGCCAATTTGGATTACTGCTCTGTAATTTTAAATGTAAACTTATAAGAAACGTTAACCTCGATTCTAGTCTAACAAGGATAGAGTTTGAAATTTATAAACTTTAAACCTTTAGGTAAAGGTATTTAAAATTAGATAACACTAATCCGGCTCGGCTCCAATATAACTCTATCTGTAGAGAAATCCTCAACGTTTTAAACGTCATCTAACTACACGATTTAATTAATTTATTTTCATCACACTTGCTCGTAAATAGTGTCCTAATGTGCTAGAAAAATCGACCGTAAATCCAAAATAATACCCACGGGCCTTTTTTTTACCATTACGCCCTATCGTGCGTAATAGCTTTTTTTTTTAAATATAATACGTGGACTCAAATTATCATAATATGTCAGGACCCCAATTCTTGTGCCATTCGATAAGAAGTTTAATTCGAGATGAAATGTCAGTTGCATAAAATTTTCTAAAAATCTCGCATATAAACTATTGATATCGACTGTCACTAGAATCGGACTCCTGAACACGTTTGACATTATCTGTGGTAAGTCATCATAGTCATAGTCTGCCGCTGATTTATAAATACTGAAATCTTATAAACTGTGTGATTCCAAAATAATAGTTAGAAGGGTGTCTTTGTGCACATATTAAAATTTATATATCAATAAAAAAACATGTCGTCACCAGAAGAAATGGATAATGCGACTTCGCCGGACATCGCCAACGTGGCTAAAATTATTAGTGAAAATCGCAAGTTAATAATTATGATCGTTTGTCTGATTTTATTTCATTTCCTAGCAATTGTGATGAAAACCATTGTATTTTACACGGGTGGTAAATGAAATACAAAGCTCGAGTCATTAAAGCCCTCAGCCTTCGGCTTCGGGCTTCTACAGACTCTCGTTTGTATTTCTGTCTTTACCACCCTTAATACACAATGTACTATTATAACCTTAAGGTTAGTTTTTTTGTAAAAATATATGTATACAGAAAAAAACCGGGCGGCAACTTTACATTTAGTAGAATTACATTAAAATTCACCGTTTTTCCAGCTCACGGACGACAGCTGTGCAAATTCAAAATGGCGGATAGACACTTTAATATTCAAATCCTACATGAACTATTAACGGGCACAAATTGAAGTGAAAATGACGTTTAATGGTAATGACTAAAGTAATGTATAATGCACGTTAATGACGTTATGTTTGCTCTCCGTTAATTAAGTTAATTTAGTACAGCAAATTTGCGACATCCGATGTTATATTAGGATTTAATTAAATTTGAAATATTAATCAACGTGATGTTTAGGAAATTATGTCAAATATCGCACCCTAAATAAAGCACCCTAATAACGGGTGTTTTTTTGCTTCTTTGCAGTTTGTGTGTCACTTATAGACTCGAATGTCATTAGGTCGTTAGAGATTTTATTAAAACATAATATTTGACATATTTTGACTTATCGTTCAAATTTGAAAAGAGGGTTTGTTTAAAAAAAAGCTACTGTAAATAATTTCACTCTACAGCTACCAAATAAAAAAGCCAAAGGCAAGAGTTAACGGGAATCTTGGAAGGGGAAGGCCAGGTTTAAGGGGACGTATTAAGAAAGGGCCAGGTCAGGGTACCCTAAACCAACGTACATGTATGAAGACACTTTATGAGTGTGAAGGAAGCGAGAGAAATTTGCCTGGATGCCTACGAGAAAGAGGCATGATTGTATGTCCAGCTTCCAATAAAAAATAAACACTTGGCAGTGGTCTTCATTCCAGAGCCGTAATTATGTATTTCATTCTAATAATAAAACACTTATTTTATTAGCACTCCTCGATTAAGCGGTTTATTAAATCCTTCTTACCGGCTTATGTATTTAAATAAACAGATACAATTGAAGGGGCTTTAAATATTGCATTTATTATTTACTCTCAGCTATCGCGAGATCGCTCCCCAGCGGAAGAGTAAACAAAACAAAGGAATAATGCAAAACAAAACGCGGCGGTCCGTACAGTCGGCGCAAACAGCCTAAACAAACGGCTCAGGTACACTCGCCGCGGAAATTTACTCGCCCGAGTCAATACTTCTTTTATGCCATTGTAAACTTTGTGACCGATTTTGTTTAATTTAATTCCTTTGTTTTAGGTCAGCAACTGTTGTAATTTAACAGAATGACAAATTAGAAATCAAAAGACGTACCGAGAACAGTGGGTTCATGTTGATTCTTTGGTTTGTTTATATTACGGTCGATCTTTTTTTTGCCGGTGATAAAACAATTTACAGTTAACGATTAAGGAAGCAGTACGCTTCTAATCAAAAATGCAAGACTGTGCACGGTCTGGTTGGACCACAACAGTAACATTCATTAGTGTTGTTAAGATTGTTTTCTGCGAGCCTAGTACTGGTTGTGTTTATCGTGTGACAAAATATGTATAGAGCATCCGTCACTCTAGTACTTATATAAGTGTCAGAAAGCGACGTATGTTTTATTCACAATTTGTCACATGATAAACGCGGAAACATTAGCCCCACTTTTGTAAAAAATCACGTTTGTCTTCACAGTTAGCAATATAATTATTAACTACAGTCGCGCCGTTATAAAAGGTCCGATTTGACCGTTGCAACTCAGTAAAAAATAATGTGTTTTTTTTTCCTTAATTAATGGCTTTCACTCCTTGTTTTAACAAGGTGTATTTTGCCAAAGTCGAGTATTAGGCAATCACTTAAGGGGAGTTTACACGGGTCGATTTTCGCCGTTTTTTACACAGTTGACTGGAATCGCAAGCGACTAGGTCATATTCGTCAAAAATGTTGAGTAGAACAGATGTTTTGAATATGAAAATGAAAATAAAAAAGAATAAGTATTTGTATGTCGATATGAAACGTATGATAGAAATAGTTAAACACACCTTATGCGGCGGGCGATCGCCTGCGACTGAGCATTTGCACGGTTGATTTTAGTTATCAGCCGCATGCGGTCGGTAGCCGCGCGGCCAAAGTGGATGCTACTCTACTTTGGGGCTTTTATGTAGGTGGTTGAATTCTCCATAACAGCTGACGATAATGTTTCTCCATTTTATTTCTTTGTTTCTTATTAAAACGCTCTGTTTACTACTCGTAGTTCGATTTTTAACCAACCTAAAACTTTACAATTCTTCTTAATCATAGACAAGTAAAACTAAAAAATAATTTTGAAATTAATTTTCATTTTTATTCTGATGTTTAAGTCAGTGTGAATTGATGTATATACCCGAAATATCCAAAACTGTTTCACTTTTATTAATTATTAATGAATACTTTAATACTAAATTATTACTTGCGCAAAAAATAACAACACTTTTCCATATGGTTAAAAGATTCGAGTCACGTCTTCAAAACAAACAATACTTATGAACCATCTGTTTGCTGTATCGGGATCAATCTGTGTGTACCGACCGTCGCGCGGCCGTCGCCAAACAAATCCGGCAGATTAATCGCTCGAACATTAAGCGATTCGCTAAGGATCCGGCTATGCATTTTAAACGCTATTTACTTAGTGATTACGATAACTCTGCATGGTTTATTAGGTTTATTTTAAATTATGTAGTTCATATGGCGTGAGAACGTGTGAGTGAAAGAACAATAATATTATGATGTTTTAAATATAAAAAAATATATTTTAAACCTTGTCTACATGGATGGTCTTGATGCTTTCGTCTATGTATGATATTAACCATGTACGTGTTTTAAGAATCAGCAATTTCGACTTTTGAATTATTTTTAAATACTTATTCAGCGTCACTAACGTTTTGTTAGCGTTTGTTTGACAAGTAAAACAAATCGAATGAAACCTCGTTTGTCGAATTCAGGCTTCTGTTCAGCTTCGCCCTTCATTACCGTCAAGTAAATAAGACCTATCATAACGTTGACAATTATAACATAATTATGTAAAAAGCAATCAGGTTTAGTCAGAGTAGAACAGAGCCCCAGTTCAAAAACATTACTCTCTTTTGGCAGTCGGGTAAGGTCTTCACTTTATCGCAATCACGAGTCAAATGGAATAGCGTCATATGTTGTCCATTTCACCGTTTGCGCAAATGAGCAATATTAGTTACACGTTATGAGCTGTCGTTCTCTATTGCGTGCTCAAGAAATAACAAATGAAAATTACCCCTTAAGTGCTCCACACATAGTTCCACACCTGTCACGGTGGCGTGACGCGGAGTGTCATTCCTCGACAATGCCGCGAAATGTAACGCCGCGGGAATGACGCGTCACACAAAGAATGCGCCCCTTTATTTGCACTTATTTCGAGGGTGTCGCGAGTGGGTAAGTGGCAGGTTATGATACTTTGTATTTTGCTCGGCGTGGAATAACGAGCGTGTTACGTTTTGTTTCCGTCACGTTTCTTTTTATTTATATTGCGAGTAAACCAAAGGTATTGTGATTAAAGAGTTTGTTTATATTGTTGTTGACTTGAATTTGATACCAACGAGTTATGAATTTAATGAAATATATGGTAAGAAATCTGGAGATATTTACAAATGCCACAAAGATATCGTAAATAGTTTACCAGTCTTTGTTGTTGAAAAAATATATCAGTAGGAAATTTAAAAAGCGAAGCCGACTTTTTTGCGCAGTTTTTTTTACATTATAAGAAAATTCTGAAGTAGGTAATCATCAATAATCCAAAGTTTCGTTTCCAAAGTTTTTCGTTTTGTTAATATGTCCTAATGACCTTCTGCTGGAGTTTCTTGCGGCGCTTCTTCTCCGCAATGATGGTCTTGTCCGAAGGGCTAGTAGATTCACTCTACATAACATTACCGACGTGTAAATGACTGAATTTACTAAATAAATATTTTGATTTGATTTGATTTGAATAATTCTTGTTATATCTGTCGCAGGGCAAAAATGTAACGTACACAAACAACAAACAAAAACAAGAACACATATTTATATCTTTCAAAAATCCCTACAAAAAGCCACGGTAATGACAAATTATGGAAATGACGTGAGATAATGACGTGGGGAATGACGCGAGTTTCTCGGGATACGCCAAACATCCGGAATGGTAATGACAGATTTAATGATACAAGGTAAGCGTAGGAAACGTAATATCTTGGACATTGGTAAACAAACTAAACTCCTACGAATAGGTACAAAAACACACACCGTGTTTATTAAAAAATATAAATGTATAAGAGCACGTCCCACGCCCTATGCTAATTTGAATTGGTTCATCCTTTAGGCATGCTAATTTGATTTGGTTCATCCTTTAGGCATGCTAAAAGAAAAATAGATTGATGTAACTTTGTCCAAGAATGTAGTTGGATTGGCTTCTCTTTAGCAGCTAATATCGACAAATACTCCGGGACCAGTGACTAGACACGTTCGTGCTTCGCTCACAGGGAACATACAACTATTAAATAGCAATATGGAACATAACCACCACTGATTTATATGCCGCAAAAGTTACCATCATAATAAAACTGGATGCATTACCTTGTTGAAATTTGATGAATGTTATTATTGCCAGCCAGACTTCAAAACCTTAACTAAAATTTAATTCTTATTCTTAACTAACGTTTTTACACCACGTTTCTGCCAAAATTACGTTAAACTCTGTTTCAAAGAAGTCCTAAAAATTAGTTGCTTGCTCGTAAGATGGAGTAAGATCGTTGATAGTAATAATGTCAGACACTTTAATGGCGAGTGTCAGCGATGTCAGTGTCGAGTCGCGACACTTGAGGTGACACTTCAGGGCTGTTCGCAATTTGAATGATTAGGGGTTTAAATAAGGCGATGTTTACTTTGAAAACGTTGTCGATAAAAACTAGGCCAATTTTTGTGCAACATCATGTGTACTAAGAGGGAACCCGTCGCAACGCCTAATGATTATTTGTCCTGCCTATCAATTATTTAGGCTAAAATCTTTTCGCCTAACATCCTTTGGGTTGAAATTAGAGAATTTTATAAAAATCTATTGTGTAGATTAGTCAAGTTAGGTTAGGTTAGTTTTTTATAATAATAAAAAAACCTTCCCTATGGTAAATCGTTTTCATTGAAAAGATTTTAGCCCTACTAATCATTAGGACTAACAACTTTAAATGCCACCCAACATAGACCCTTCTAAGATTTAGTTATATTTGTCAAATGGAAAATAAAATGTTTCTCAACTTTTTCGGCAAAAAACTGAATAAAACATAAAAAGCCACAAATACTAAATATAAGAAACAACAAAAGTCAAATGTTTTCCGGTGAGTTTTTCGTAATAATTACTGAACCATTGTTCGCAGCGTTCGGGAAAGTTCGGCCGCCCTCGGGAACTCTCGAGAGCCTAGCAAAGTTCGCACTCGAAACTTGGCTTTGTCTTGTTAATATTTTTACTAAGTCTTCCTGCAAGTATTAACTTTCATATTTTCAGGGGTTTTTTCCTCGTTCCGCTGGAAGCATTAACTGTTAATGCCGCTGTTATTACGTTGTTCGGAGTTTTAATGTTTCAAGCGGCGTTTTAGAGGGAGGCCTCGCAGCTACTGGAGTTGCTGAAACCGTTCCGTTCTAATAATAAATGGAACGGTGGGTAATTAATAAAAATATTTAATATGTAATTTCTTAGGCTTTAAAGTTCATCGCCTCAGTCCACGTCCAGCCACTCTAGAGCAAAGGCCTCTTCATTGTCGCTTCCCTCTAGTATTGTGTTAAACTCATCCTTTTCCAACCATCTGCCAAATATCATCAGACTAACAGGCTGAGGATAAATTTACTTATATTTAACCTTGGTTATCGCTTTGTTACCGCGTTCGTATGCGCCTAGTTTAAGTGCTTAAAACATCGTGGTAGAACCTTGTGTAGGGTCGTACCAGATCGCTACCGCCATCCAAGCGTCTACCATTAACCCGCTGCCATGCAGCAGGATAATATTTATAATAAGGGAATATCGGCCGGGGAAACAACTAGCATAGAGGCATTCCATCTTAGTCCTCAGGGTTGACCACGCATTTGCAATTTTGCCCTCCTAGTTTTCTAACAAGTACATCAGGTAGCTTTTGTGCCTGTTTGCCTCCTTCGAGCCGTAAAAGAACTGCTTCGAGTCTAAGCTTTATATTCTTTCAACCTGTGTACTTTATATGTTTAACCCTTGCAGTAACAATTCACTTGTTAATACCGCACTCAAGCAAACGCCTCCAATAATTATTGATTGACGTAACACTCAGAACCACTTGACTGATACTTGCGAGGCTCAACGAGTAATTAACTATTAATGAAGCGATTAATGAACACCGTGACGGGGCGGTGTACTTTGTAAAGGCTTGACTGATGAGTCTTTTAACTGGCGGATAGGAGTTATTAGAGCTTATTAAACATATTTTGACGGGTTACAGAACGAGTTGTTAGATAGATGTTTGGTTTTGAATGAACTTCTAATAGGACAAGGCACCAAGATTTTTATTTTAAATAAAATAAAATATAAATGCTCTTTAACTAACTCTAAAAAGAATAAGACGTCAATAAAGTCAGGAGAATATCATACCAGAACTCCAAATGGATATTTTTAATTAAGTACTATTATTAATTAAACAAAATTAAATTTTACTAATAATCAACCTACAATTCAACACCATACAAATTTATTTAAATGAAAGTCAAAGTAAAAAAAAAATATGCTGAAACCTGCTATAATTAAATTTAACAAATCCAAAAAATATTGTAATAAACAACCAAATATAATTTGCTTTTACTATAAAATAGTTATATTAATTAAACAATATACATGTTTGTTTGACACATAAACTACAATTAGCAGTTAATTACGAGTCTATGATAATGGAACACAACAATGCTCTCAGAGCAAGTCGCGGGGTGACCGGCAACCTCGAGTTATGACTGCATCGCTATTGTTGCACTTCTAATTAATATTAATTAATTAATTAATTTGTTTATTTATTCATAGCTCTCAAAACAAGTTACAATCGGAAATAATGTAAATATTACGATAGAAATATATGGTTCTAGACTATAACTCTACTATGTATGCACAAAATTATTAAAGTGTATGATTACGTTGGTACATACATAGTTTTTTAAGCTAAGCGTAAACTAAAGGAGAAGGTAAGGCATTTATACAATTAGTTCTTGCTTGATGTAAGGGCTAAATCAAAAGCACCCAAAACGGATGTACGTGCATGAACAGGTTGATGAAGTAGAAGCGGAAGTTTAGACCGGTGCATCTGGCGTGCCAAACTAGCTGCTCACCCGATTGAGAGACAGGAGTGAATGTATAAGTAATGTATGTATGTTATTGCAGAAATTTATAGTTATTTAAATAAAACATATTTATATATTAAAAGTGCTTTTTGTCCGGGATATAAACTTTATTTATAGATACCAAATTTCACATGGGTAATTTTGAGGCGTTGACCGTCGAGGCAGAAACAACGAACATACACACTTTTGCATTTCTATTATAAGTAAGAATAAGGATAAGGGAGTAAGTATTGAAAAATACATTATTCCTTATCATATAATTATAAAAGAAACCACAATAAGTTCTTCAGTATATATTTTTTAATAAAATTAATTTTTCATAGTCATCATAATAATATGTAAAAACATAGTAGGTATCAAGATTGACCTTTAAAGTTTTTTTGGCGGATTAACGATTTTTTTATATAATATGTTGATATTATATTTATCTTCATTAGCTTGTCAATACAATTTGCCATTGTAGAATTTTTCTAATACCAATCATAAAATTTCTAAACATTGATAAAGTAGCCAGCAGTACAACAATACCTTCTATTTGTATACAATTGCAATTGCAATTTCTTTACAAGTAACAAATAGGTTACGTTAAGAAATTGTAGTAACAGCATTTTTTTACTGCTGTTAACATTATCAATATTAAAAAACTTCATAGTCGTTTAATATGCCAGGATTGACTTCCTATCCACCTATTAGGTCTTGCAGTGGACATATATCATATGCGTTGGTCCAATAACTCTCTTAATCCCGCCAAAGTCATATCCTGCCTACTCAAGACGAGATCACCGGGATTCTGCGTCACAAATGAATCTCGAACGAGCTCCATCCGATAGGACGAGATCCAACATCATAACTCTCCGGTAATACAATAACAATGAAAAAAAAAACAAGGATTAATGAACTGTTATATAGTTAATACTAATATTTTATTAGGCTTCCTTACATTGTTTAAATAATCGCTACACTTTTTGATTAAATACAAATGAAATTGGAATTGTTATTAGTAAAAAATTAAACCCTATTTTTGTTCACAATTTAAAAAACGCATTTCGTCCGATTCGCATATCAGTGACCCACTTTTTTTCAGGGTATACACTTAATTCTAGCGAAATTTAACTTTTTGAGGTCAATATTTTCTTATTTTTTTCCCAAATTTAAAAATCTTAGATGATGTAAAATGTCAATTATAATGTTACTGTTGCTATTTGTAAAATATTAACAGCTATGTGATTTAAAAATTCTGAAAGAAAGTGAGTCTGATAGTTATATACAAACAGACATACCTATAGATGAACGGACATGGCAAAACCTAGTTCCTAGTTTGACTATAAAATCCTAAAATTACCATACGTTATAAATGATTCACACAGACAATAAACAGTCGGATCTCATACTACGGATCCGGAAATCCCTGTTGGTCCAGGGCTAATCTCACAATGACACATTCTTGATCTTCCTGAATTGAATACGGTTGATTAATTTTCAAGGTCATAGAAATAATCAACCTCGCAGCGCTTTATACGGCCACTTCTTCTGCGACGAAGTCGTCTTCGCTTTTCCCTGGAAAACTGACAAATTTTCACGTATATCGGCCTAGACGTGGAACCGTAAACAAACGAACATACACACCTTCGCATTTATAATATTATTAAGGATGAAAAAGAAATTATGTTTCGTACTTTTGATTTAAACTCCGACGATCTTGTTTTTTTTTAAATTCAAAATCAAAAGCACACATTGCTTAGAAGTTTGTTTTTTTTTGACACTTAAGAACTACAGAAATGTTGTAAGTATCTTTTACTATTTAAAAATATAAGGCTCATAGACATGTAGCAAACGTAACAACTGCAAAAAATGATTTTATAGATAGTAATACCCTCGCAACTTGTTCACCGACTAAACTTGCTCCACATCGACCAATCTACTCAAAAACCGAACAAAAGCAACATCATTAATTCCCTCTCAAAAATTACAATAAGGCAAGCGAACTTGTGGGATTATGAAAATGTAGTAATTTGTTCTTCGGGCCAACTTTAGAGCACCCTGTAACAAGGGATATTTGATTCCATTCTAAAATCAACCTTTAGATAGTAAACTTAAGGTTTACGTTTTCATTACTCGCTTTTTTCAGCAAGTGGCTAAATAAAAGTGAGCTTGTTTCGAGTAGTGTTACGGTTGAGTTTTGGTTGTATTACGGCTGTTGGGGAGCACTGAGAATAATCTTCTTAAAGCAACTTTACCTTAAATACATAGTAAGTAACCTCTTGCTAGTTGTGTGTAAGTTGCGGGAAATTTTAATCAGATGAAGAAAAATACGACCCAAAAGGGTAAAGAATTCGTCGTAAAATTTCAACGCCGTTTTTCTCTACTTTTTGTATTTGTTTTGATTTCAGGAAACTTTTTATTGGTAATAAACAAATTAATAACTACAATCCCTCGTTAATTACTTTTTAAAGTCACATTATTTTAAATATATGCGTAATTTGACAGTAACTTAGTAAATATACTTAACAATATAGAAAATATATACATATTTATTTGTAAAGGTACAAAGTACGTTCAGAAGGTTAACATCAGCACTTAATACCGTTAGTTTCAGATTAATAAACTTATTAAGATTCACCTCCAGTGCTAGTTTGAAAATTGTAAGGAGTTTTGCCAGAGAGTGACTAGCTACGCAAATGCTACGCCGTAGTTTCGTTGAACAGCTACGCATTATGACGTCAACGTGGCAAAACCTCGGTATGGCAAATGTAACCCGCGTCGCTATTGCCTAACGCACTCGCAATCGCAATCGGCTTCAAAGTGGAACAATTGTTTTTATTTTGTATGAAGACTCGCCTTCGACTTTTAATATTTTAAAATATGCGTTAGGCAATAGGTGATGTAGAGCCATAAAAATAAGTTTAGTTGTCATTTGTATTTAGTAGTTATTGTTTTGCATCTTTCTAATTACTTTTTCGAATCATAATAAACCTCGTTTATTGCTTATAGTAAATTAAATTTCAAAATTAAATTCCTGTAGACACATTCCAATACTGAGCTTTTCAAGCTTTTGTTAATTTATCTATAGCTGCATCGCGTTATCAAAGCTTAGAGCTTATCCATAATTGCTTCATCGAGTTATTGCTCAAGCGTTAACGCTGATTTGCTGAATAAACTAAATTACCCCTAAACAAAAACTAGACCTTAACCAGCGCCCTTTATGGTTTAAAGTTGAATAAAAGTTTTCCATTGAAACTAAAATGAATGCTCTTAACTTGCATTTCTAAAACCGTATTAAGTTTCTAAATTCAAATAGAAGTATTTTCGTCTGCATTTGCAGTTTCAGCGGCCCTTATCACGGCATGGTTTCGGTTTTATACATTAAATGGTGGTAGGAATGTCCTGGGTCCATCCAAAACAGTACCATCATCTTATTCATAATTTTCCATCAAGCAGCAGAGTTCGACAGAAAAACTTTCTCTGTACCGAATTTCACGTCGATCTGTTCAAATAAAAAACAAATACACGAACGAATTTATAATATTAGTAGGATTATAAAGTTTTTGAGTGATATTTGTGCTGAAACTGTTGTAGATAAACGGAGAAAAATATTTTTTTTAATATTTTTACAGGGGCCGTTCATTTTTTACCAAAAGTACGTTTGACAAACGTATCATTTTACACATTTTCATTTAGCAAAAATGTTTAATATGTGCTTGAATCATTTCATATTACACAGGTTACATGGGCTTATTAAATAAGTTAGGTTAGGTTAGACTTATGACCACAAAAAAACTATAAAATAAATCAGCAGGAAGTATGTCTTTTAGAAATAAAATGATATAGTTTGCCAAATGATGATTTGGTAAAATGTTTATATTAAGTCTATAAACTATTAAAATAAACTATTTCAACACCCTGTCGATAACGCTCACCTACAACGCACGGTAACTAGCAACAACGGTCCCTTTGACGATCGCGGTCAAGTGGCAGCGATCGACTCACTCACTCACTCACTCACTCATCGACTCACTCAGTGCATTGTCGGTGCACTTGCGATCAGTGAATGGGCATTGTGTGCATGTAGGGCGGTCGGCGACCGATGCAGTTGTTGGCTTGAGAGGAAATTGTGTGAAGTTACATGAAATGGAGTAGGTTTTCACATTCTGTGCCAACAACGACCCAACTGGGTACACTCGGCTCCACTGAGGCGACGATGAGGGGAGTGGAGCGGAGCTGTGCCAATATTAACCAATAGAATCTAAATTAACATGCGCTAGGCGCTCTCGACGTGACCGCATGCGCCCTGTAAGGGTTAATATTGGCACAACTCCGCTCCGCTCCGCCTCAGTGGAGCTGCACCCTCATAGGTCAAAAATCCGGTTTAAAGGACCAAAGATCTTTTCAAACAGCATTTTCGAAATTTTATACATCAATTATCAAATATAATATGTATGTCCGTGGTTATTCAGATTTGTCTTTTATTTCATTTTACTAAAAATAAATTATTTTCGCCATTACAAACTGCCCCAGTAAATATTCGTACATACATACATCTAAATATCATACAATATACAAGTAGGTTAGTATATAATTACTGTTAACCTGCTTAAGAATATTTCATATTAATCAATTCTGAAAATAAAGAAAACGATTCTCAAGTAATTTGCGTCTTGATTCAACCATTTCCATTAATCCTTTACATTTTTGCCTCAAAAATTCAAATCAAAATCTCAATAAAAGACAAATAATCCGCAACCAGAGCCCGTGAAGTTAAATAAAGGCTGTTTCGTTTAATCTAGCGCCTGAATAAAACATCTCGGTCTTAATTTATTTTTAGTCCCGGGGCACTTATCGAGTTTTTACCGCCCAAAGCCGCTCGTGCCACAGAATTGAAACTTGAAATATCAAAATTATAAACTAGATCTCAGAGTATTAATGGCAAAGGCTTGTGAGCTGTCTGCATTGCTTATGCGTATCATTTTAATTTAGTCAGCAATATCTCTAAAGTATTGACTAAGTAATTAGGCAACTTTAGAATTAGAATTCTAAATACGTCTGTCAAAACTTATTGATTAAAGTTATAAATGTTCTGTTTCGTCGCAAATATTAATAAGACATTGAAGTAATTAAATTTTTGAAATAAACTTATTGTTAAATAACATTTACATTAAATTCAAATTTTATTTTGCCTGGGAAGGTTGAATTGACGGTAGTAGAGAACTAGAACTTCTAAGGCCAATAAACCATTGTTTGGCCATTGACTAATAATTGGTACCGATAATGATATCTAAAATCTCTTGGTAAACCGTGCAATTTTACTAAAATAATTAACTTTTGTTTTATTATTGTACTTTTTTTTTAGATAATTAGTTTATAATACCATGTTTCATGCTCTTCTAAAGCGTTGTTAATGTTACTATCAATACTTTGCTGTTACGCTAATGACATAAATTCAAACCTTAAGTTTCTTAAACAGTATTTGTGAAAGATGCCGTTTATTTTGGGCGTTACAGGTATATTTATGTGATACAATTTAAATGAAGGCACTTTATATTTTAAAAATAAACGCAAAAGGATCGTTCAAACCTGCCCTAAAAATGCAGTTAGGTGGATCAACTTTTTGTTGTTGTTATTCTGTCCCGTAAGCCAGGGGAAAACAGTGATAGAGTTTCCTAGAAAAAATGTTATAATATGTTACTTCTAACACACTCAGTAGAAAACCCATAAAAGCATGAAGAATGTGTAATTGCCAAAAAAAAAAAGATTTTTCACAACACTGCTCGGAAATATGGCCATAGATGGTCTTGTTTGGGGTCACAAAACGTCACTATAAGGACAGACCAAGAATGTCTTTGTCGGCGTGTTTGCTGATTGGTCGAGAACATTGTTGTCCAACTTTAAGAACCAATGAAAATCAATCAATATTTTTTTGTGTCATAGCTCCTTAAAATGAAAAATTTAAATCGACCAATAAGAACATACCATTTTGTGTCGTAAAATATTAAATGTATTTTTGCTAAAAGATACACAGACTAAAAAGTATGTCACTGCTTTTTTTTAAATGTAATTCAAACTGGGCCCCTAATCTCGAACCACTAGAGATGAAATGACATGGGAGATATGGCGAAACAAATACAATTTTATATGAAGTTGACATTTTCATCTCGCATGTCAGTTTATTAATCTCGAGTGCCACGAAAATAGGGGTCCAGATTAAAAAAAAAGTAATCTATGGTAAAATTGGCGGTGATGTCACATCATTGTAACATGAATTAAAATTTGAGTTTTCATTTATATTATTTCCTCCTTAGAATTTTTATTTTATTTCCTCTCAGTAGTTGTGAAAAGCACTAAGTCTGCCTCGGTAGAAAGTGCAATTTATGGACTCGTACACTAGAGGGCCTCAACTACGTTTCGGCCCTCTATATGACTCGTCCAAAAATCGCGTACTTTCTATCCTCAGCAACAATGTACTATTTAGTGGACTTATATCCTTCGAAATCATAGTTTTAAGAAGTGAGCCAAGAGACGTCACCATGGCAACGAGGTGCAACGAAAAGTTTATTGACCCAGTTCATCAATTTAAAAGGCGTTTACAGACACTTGGCCACGTTCAGGAGTATCCCTTCTGTTCCTTCAGCGGATTGCAGACTTGTTTCCCAAACTAATTAATTGGACCCTTCGACAAAGGGTTCGATCGAGGAAAAAGTTTATTTGCAAACGAAATTAAAGGTTTCGTTGGTTAAATTGTTTACTGTTTATTTTTTGCTTCTTTTAGCAGCAGTTGTGCCGAAATTGTGCGGTAATGCAGATACCGTAATTAACAATATTGAAAACTTTATGTACCTGCTTCACTCTTTTCTGGTATAAATTATTGTTCTTTTAGAAACAGAATTCAACAATAATACAATTAAAAATTAAAACTAAACGTATTTAAATTAAAATAAAACTAAGCTATTCAAATATTAAAGATATAAATAATAATCACCACTATAAAAAGAACACCCCCTCTAGCAGGTCCGCTCGCGGTATGGTCCCTATAATGACACTGGCTGCATTACCTCTCTAGATAGCTAGCCCTAACATATCAATGCCTAAGTATTTTCTAATATGTGAATATTAGACGTGTTCTAATAAGCGTATTTAGAAAATACTAACATTACATTAATTTACCAAATTTTATTAATACCTCCCAAAGTCCAAAAAGATGTAACCTTCCCTTAAAACTAATCTAATTCGGGTTTCCAAGAGTAACTACATACTTAATTCCGAAAATCATATTTCCGAATTGTTCAAAATCCCGAAATTTCATAATTCCGAAAGCATTTTTTTGATAGTATATAATATAATCTTAACCCAACCTACGTGTAGCAATTCAATTATGCATTTATTCTAAAATAGGTCCAGTATAACAAAGCGCTCAGAAAAAATAAAATAAATAAAAAACAATTTTAAGGTGTTCCCCGGTTCTAAATTAACAAAAAGCTATTACTATGAACCTATTTTTTTTTCAAAACGCTTTCTATAAGCCTGTTTGTATCCCAACTGGCTGCGAGCTCCCTTCTTCACCATGCCCAAAGATAATTGCAGGCCACCAATCGCTTTAAAATGCGTCTTCGTCGTCCTGTAATCTCGTTGCAAATGCAAATAAAAATTGCCCCGAAATGGGCAACGATCGCCATTTAAAAAAGTCGCTTTAATCTGTTTACTAACAAGCGAAGAGAATTAAAAAAATCGGCTTAAACTGCAGCGCCCTCTTGCGGGGCCCCGGCGGCGGCTTCATATTGAGGAACTTGTTGTATTTTATATAATGGTTGTTTGAGTATTTATTATGGATGTGAAAGTAGATAAATCATAATTATTTATTAGTCATCACTTGCTGATTGATAAATATTTGCTTTTAATTATTCAACCATTAATCATAAAATGGAAATAGGGGTGTATTATGAAAACTAGGTACTTCTATGAATGCAAAATTATTGAGAATGGGTTCAGCCTGTTTACGACAGTTGTGGTGCGAAACGATATAATTATTTGTTACGCATTTGGTAACTAGACCAACAAAAATGTTCAGCTAGAATTTTTAAGGAAATAAAATATAATAAATATATTTTTTTCGTAAAGACTCACGTTGTTTCGAAACAATGCCTACTGTATGGTTATTAGATTATAAATAGATTTTTTGGTAACTATAAAGAACGCCCAACCGAAAAGTTTCAAAGACTGTTATTTAAATATTTAATTGATAATTGTTTCAACGCGTTGTAAATGAGTTCCTTAAAAAATTGTAAATTAGAATGATTTGATCTATTTTTTGTTTGTTGCTGCTATAGTCATTTAATTCTATTAATGTAATGGTAGGTTCTTTAATTTAAATAATAATCATCATAAAATATAATTTTAATAATTCTAGGAAACAATTATTCTATTCTCTGTCTCTATTTTATTCTAAAAATGTTTTGATCGGAAGTTACCGTCGTCTTACTCCAAACAATTTTGCATCACATCATAAGTCGCCATCTCAGCTTTCACTCGGTATATTGTTCTTTATATCGCTCTTCATACATTCCATTCATCTCTTCTTAGGTCTCCCCGTTCCACTAAAACATATGTACAAAACGGAAGTACAAATTTTAAATTCCAAAATTATTTTCCTTCGTAGCAAGTTAAATCACCTTTATCAAAAACTGCCAAATTTCACTTACATATCGCAAGGGCAGTCATCCACTGGACGCAATTTGCCATAATCGGCTCGCTTTGTCCCGTCATTTGTCCGATCTCAATCGACTTATCTGCCCTATGGGGGGTCCTTTGTGAAAAATGACGTGGAACCAGCGGTGCACTGTGTTTGAAACGTTTTGCACTGGAATATAAAAGGATTGTCTTTGGGTGACAGGGAGCTTTGGAGATATTTGCTTGAAGATAATTTTCGTCGCGAGGGAATAGAGTTGCTTGGATTGAGGAAAATACTGGGAATAGTCGATGAATTGAATAAGAACAGCCGGTTCTTTCTAAAGAAAATGGAAAAATATGTATAAAATAGAGAAAAAAAGAACTATCTCACTTAATGATTAAATATGATACTCATAAAGCATGTAAATGTTTTGTTTACGTAATTTGTTCATTAAGTAAGTAACACGTTTAACATTTAGTTCCGCCTGACAAACGTTTAGTTTTAAAGGGTTATCAAGCAGACGAACACTCATCACGTCTTCACTGCAGGCTGGTCGATATTCATGATATTCTTTCTCTCTTAAGAAAACTTTTCGTCACCGCTATAATTATATTGTTTTCAACTTACAAAGATGCGTCCCACCACCTTTTTTGGATTTTTTAATGAACTTAAAATCAAGTAAATAAAATAATAAATTGATAAGTCTGATAAATATGATGAAAACAATGAACTAGGGTTAATTGGTGTGAGATTGTCACACCAGTTAACCTAGCCACAAACTAAGGGTTTTTACTATGAGTAGGCTTTTACAAAACATACTATAATGTAGATAAAAGTCAAGTGCACAAGGTCCTACCGCCACTTAAAGTTTATCTCAAATATTTGTTTCATCAAAATCTAAATCCTACATAGCAAACAATATCGAATAACATCAGAGCCCGAGCTCAAATTGTGCCTCGATCGTTAAGGCGCACCACACGAGCCAAGGGTCAGAGAACAAAGGCTTCCGCGCCGCCCGGAGATTGCTCGCGATCGCGCCGCGGAGCGTGTGAGAGGCGCTTTGCTTTGTGTGGGGTGATCAAAAATCAAGTTTGGCTTGAATTTTTGAGGATGCATTTCTTTTGTCGAGGTTCAACTGTGCATGCGTTGCAATAGATTTAGGTAAGTATTTTTCCGGTGAAATTGGAACGAATGCAATGGATATAAAAATCTTATTATAGCAGTAAAATTTTGTTTGTAGCAAGTTCAGCATTATACCGTGTTATTTTGTGAAATTAAAATGTCGGGGGGTTTTGTGATCGTCGTTAAGATTTTATAGTCTTATGAATTTAAAATAGTATAAAAACTTTATTTGTCCCAGTAAAAGTTTTCGTGTTTGATAGAAAATTTTGAAGAACCCATTTGTGTATTAAATGTCCATGGGTGTATTAAATGGCAGGTTTATGCGTGTTACTACTTGTGCCTACAGTTTTTGAAGACACATAATCATAGTAGAACAAAATCCCACTAAAATTAACTATCTACTATCTTTAGCATATCTGCACTCTCTGCCTCTGCTCGATATATTTTTAATATACGGTCACGTGCGGACCCATTTCAAGAAAAATATGCTTGAAGTCGTCAATGGATGCAAAGTCACTGGTAACTTTTACGAAACTCAACCTTATTGTTCTGGAATGTCAGATTGACTTTGGACCTAAGGTGTGTACCAAATTTTATCTCGTGTCTTCACATTGTACATAAAAAACCTGCTTCCCTCTTGTAACACACCCTGTTGACAAGTCACGCCGCGTCTTGTCGCCGCTCGACTGGGCACCAACAAAACGTCACACGTGAGCAAAGCACAGCTAATTGCTCTCGCGCGACTTCCCGCAGCTTTCAATTAAAACGCGTACTGCGGGCCTGCTGTTTTTGTATATCGTGCGCTTTGTTTTCTTAAGTTTTTACATATAATATGAAGTTGTTACTGTTAGATATTTACCTAGCCAATATAGGAGAACTAACGGAAGCAATAAGTCACAACAAACGAAAATTTTGGATTAATATTTGCAGTTCTTTCTCTCTCTTATCTGCACGGGTAGCACAAGTTGTATTTTCTAGCTTGTCGCTCAGTGCGTCTCTATCGTTACTGACTAGGTAGAAAGGGAGATCCGAGCGACAAACAAGTCGCGGGCAACTTGTGCTAGCCGTGCTGAGAGCTGTGCTATTGCCAGTGTAACTCAAAGAAAGTCCTCTAATTATTTTCCTCAATCCCAGCCCAATTATCGTTACTATAGTTCAATGAACATTTTATTATTCGAATTGTCCAAATTATAGTATAAAATAATTATGTAAACTAACAGCCTTTTTCATACCCATAGACGATTTTTTTACATAAAAGTTACAGTATAATTTCGAATCTCTGCCAGCCTTTATCATTAAAAATCCAAGTCGAAGAATTATTGATGTGAAAAAGACAACTTTAGACTCATTTTTTATTGTTTCATTAAAAAACTATAATTTGTTAACCTTTAGGCTGCGGCTCCACTGAGGCGGAGATGAGCGGAGTGGAGCGGAGCTGTGCCAATATTGACCAATAGAATCTAAACTAACGTGCGCAAGGCGCGCTCGACGTGATCGCATGCGCCTTCTATTGGTTAATATTGGCACAGCTCCGCTCCGCCTGAGTGGAGCCGCAGCCTAAGCGTTCTATTTGTAATGCAACTTGGGCCGAGATTCTAGGCGATAAAAACCATATTGCTTTTAACGTGTTATCGTTTAAACCATATTGCCTTTGACGTGTTATCGTATCGTCTTAACTAGGCCGTAAGCAATTTGGTTTACCCGAGTAGAAAAATAGGCCCTGGTCAATATTTATATTTATGCCTAACGTTAGTTATGCAGCCTAGATGATAAATCACCAAGAACAATATGAATCAACCGGTCTTGCCTAAGACGCCCCAATCAAACATCAATTCATTCTATTATTAATTTTCTAACGTTCATTGATATTATGCGGCTCTGAGACGTCATAGACAATGGCACCAACTTCGTGAGAGAAATGACCCAGTTTCGACTCGAACTGACGCCACGGACGAACAATAGCTTCACGACAACGGTCGGCTCAAAACAGGCTCAGTTGCAAACGCAACCTGTGTGTCAGTGACAAAATAATGTACAATATTTTAAAAACAAAGTTACTTTAGCATAGTACTTTAGTTTCGCGGAGGAATTGAAATGTATTTTTTTAGGGGTCCTGTCGTTTGACCAAAAAACGTTTCACCAAATGATCATCATCATTGCGTATGGCACTCATCCTGCATGGATCAAAGGTCGATGTCCAGGTGTATCAGCCAGTCTTCTGCGGCAGGCGAAAATTTATGCAGCTCCTCCATGCCACCGGGAAAACAGCGAAGTGGGCAATCATTTACTACGTCATATCATTTGACACACCGCTATGTTTTCCGAAACTGTAAATACTTCAGGTTTTGTTTAAGGACCATCGTGTAGAACCCTATATACTGGAAAATCTAATTAAAGACCAAAATCTGACAGTTCCCATCTTGATTATTTCTTTATTATAACATTATTTCATAAAAATATGAACGAGAACTCGTGTAACCAGTAATATTAGGGTAAGTTTTATTGATAAAAATACCTACACTTAAACCAAAATTCAGTAATCACAGCAAATGTGCGCCGGTTGAGGTTAGGACTTTGGTCTTAAATTAGATTTTCGAGTATAGGTTAGGTTATGTTTGTTTTTTTAAAATCCTGAAATATTTACAGTTTCGGAAAAAAAACCGGTTTATCAAATGATATTTTTGTGAAATGAATCATTCGGTGAAACGTTTTTTGGTCAAACATTAGTGAACCTTTTTTTTAATCTTATCAATCATATTCTATTTTCAAATTTGTAGTTAATAATAATACATAACAGTTGCCTCTCCGCTGCTCTGTATATGCGGCATTTTCGGGAGGCCCATTCCATTGAATTGGCGAGTCACCACTTGCCATTTTAACCAAAGTAATTAGCATTGGCCAGGCAGGTGCCACAGTTTCATTATTAGTCTAGTTCACTAATCCATATCACAAATAAATATCACGAGACAAGTTTCACACCAATTGACCTAGTCCAAAAGTAAGCTTGGCTTGCAGTTTGAGTACAACGATATAAATAGATACAATACATAAGTATATATTTTTAAATATAAGTAACAGTGTTTTTGTGTCTGTCTGCTTGTATTTAACGTTAAAGTGAAAAAACGTGAGTAAGTAACAAATCACCAAACAAAATGCTAGAATTCCGTGAAATTAATTCTACGCGGCCAGGGTTGCGGAAAAACTAAATATAATAATTCAAAAGTAAGTAAAATAAAATCGCACACTCACTGCAACGTCAAAATATTCATTCTACAAAAAAAATAAGCATTCTTATTTTAATGTCACTTATCTTAAGGAAAAACACTGAATTTTTAAAGAACGACCCCAATAATTATATAAGCTTAGACGAAGATTAAAATCCATTTAGTTCTACGCGTCCACTCTATTCCAGTAATCGTTTTGCAAACCGTCATAGCACCGAGTAATTTTACATAATTTAATTTGAGAACCTCGCTCCCCGCCGTGGAATTCATCTGGCAAGTGCATTTTGCAGAAATGCGCCACCCTTTGTTCTCGACGCATTGTCGCCGTAATGTGATGAATCCTGCGGGACCCTGGTGACGCAGCGAGAAAAGTAATATGAAATAGTTGAGTATTCTTATTGGGATGAAAATATTTGAGATGACTTCGGGTAAGTTTGGACGTGGGAGTTTGACCAACCATTAATTTTATTTTGAGGCTTTGTTTGGTTTTGTACGTTTCTTTGAGAGTTTATTTCAATCAAGGAATACTCTTCTCTATATTTTGACATTATTCATAATCAGTAAATAAAGTGTTAATATGTCTTGAAACTAAATTAATTAAAATACCTACTTTTTATTAATATAGCGTGTCCACAGTAGTAATAAATACTCTTCAACCACTAGGTAACGTTTTGATTTATCGACAAAGTTTGGCCGACAAAATAAAGGCGTGTTTGTAGTCGTTAGGTAGAGTTTACTGCTCGTGAACGGTTTCGGTGATGAAGCCTGCATCCAAATTAAAAATACACGTACTAATATATTTATAATGGTCTTTCAACGGAACCACTTAAGCCCGGTAGTTAGTAATCCAACGAAGAATTGAAAAGCTAGTATTGTTTGGGAAAATAACCTTATTTTACTTATTTGTATTTTTATGACAAGGAGAGGACGAACAAGTACACCGGCTATTTTGTTAAATGGGATCCGAGAACCATAGATATTTCCATTTTCAAGACTACAATCACAAGTCTGCAATCCTAAGACTACAAATGCTTTACCAGCCCTGAGGAGTAAGGTAGAATACCTCTATCTAATCTATGTGTGAAAATTTTACTAGTTGTCTTATTCCCACAACGGAAGACAACAATGCGAACACTGCCTGCTTGGCAGTAGATTAAAGGATAAGATGGTGGTAGCTGATCCGGACGGACCCTGCACTAGTAAGTTTTGGCCCACGATTTTTACTAGTAAAGTTCAGAGGCCTTAGCCAAGTTGCATTACACTAACTAGCGTTTCTATTCGTTTCGTTTTTAAACCAATGGCGTCACTGGTAGATCTCGTGACTGTTCATATTACGTCATCTACCAGTGACGCGATTGGTTTAAAAACGAGATGAATAGAAACGCTACTTAGCGTAATGCGTCTTGGCTAGGGCCTCAGTTGAGGGTTTATTTACATTGCATTTAATGGGTAACCGCGCAAAAAAGTCTTGCTTGAATTTCCATTCAAGTAACATTACAAAACAATTGTGATTTCCAGTCCCTCCCTGCGGGCGGGTGACCCAGTGATCCCTTTTGTTCTTTCTGTGCAGTTTTGCTCCTTCATTGTGCGCGGGAAATGCAACAGTAATTAAACGAACTTAAACAAAGGAACGTTTACTACTGAGATGTTTTTTACAAATAAAGCGGTCATGCTGCTGTATGAATTTGTCGTGACTGTTGTCTTTACCGGGTAAGCTACGATTTAATCGCTGTAACAGCTGTAATGAATAATGTATTGAGTTTGAAAGAGACTGTAGATGTTACTTCTTTAGTTTGAAAGAGATGAAACAATTACACTTCTTGTAAAGAGAATGTGTTAGGCATTAGGCAATGGTTAATGTTAGAGTTTGTATTTTGTCAGCAAAATAAAAATAAAACCTTAAGTTGCTAAAAACAATATTGGTTTTCATCAATGGTTACCTTAATGTATTTTTTACATTTATTGTTTTCTGGTGCTCATAGAACAAGCTTACTTTGGAATTAGGTCAATTTGTATATGATTTTTATATACTTTCTGTACCGCAGAGATGAACGAAGGATACTTTTTATCGAGGAAAATTCTCGTGCGAATAACGAACGAACAACGAATTCTACCCGGACAAAAGCTAGCCATTTGAATTAAACCTTGTTTAACTTTCAACTTAAAAAACCTAATTCAACCCTCCATAGGCTTTTAAAGAGTCCTAACTACCCTTCGCAAATGTAATGTCCTATAATGATAGAATTACGAGCCGGTCTCACCGCGAGCGGCACCCATTGTTATCGAATTACGAGCCCCATGGAAAACTCGTTTGCGCCAGTCATTGCTCGCACGTGTGGGGTACATGTTAAGATAGTAAACTAATTGATAACAAAGTACGGGACCTTTGAGGGAATTTGAATGGGGGATAGCAAAGTTTGCTTACCGCTCCTCAAGACCTCACGCAAAGTTACCGCCGCGGAATGAAAACTTTTGTCACTTCTTAATTCATTTCAGTGCTATATTAAGGTCCAAATAGAGGTATGACAAACGGTTTTTACCATTAAAAAGGGTTTTTTAACAATTATTATAAAATCTTACATAATCTAACTTGGCTTGAAAGCCGCCTGGGTTTACTCTGCCCAGGAAAGATTGGTGCCAGCTCAACAGACTGAGAACTGGCCATGGTCGCAGCCGAGCTTTTCTGCACCGATGCAATGTGGTTGGATTGAATCACCGGAGTGTGAGTGCGGCGCCCTAAACCAAGACTCAAAACATATCCTCCAGGACCCACCAAGTACGACGGTGACCCAACGGACCTGTTCACCCAATCACATGATCCAATCCAATGGATACAAGGACTAAAATTGGTGCTGTAGTTAAGATATAATTTTAAAAATGTATGGTTGTAAAAATGCCATACGAATAAATAAATAAATCTAACTTGGCTAATCTACATAATATAATATGATTATTAAAATCTGTAACTTTACTCTCAAGGATTTTGTCATTATTTTAAACATTTTAGTATATTTTATAAACAAAACTAGAGTTCCAAGAACTAGTGAACCTTCAACAAATGCCAAGTGTACCGACTTAACAGAGGGCGGTTCTTAGTCGCTAAGAGTTAACAAGTCAAATATGGCTCAACACACAAGATAAGCCCGCTGGGCGGAGCCCGTGCGGCGCCTCGAACTAGCTGCGGATAAGATGCGTGTGGTGAGGCCCTTAGCTTGGGGACTGGCAACTCAAATCAGGATTAAAAAGCTAATCTCATGGACTGAGTAACTTAAGTTTGTCCATGCTAATGTGAAGGGAAACTTAGTATTGAGACGTGGTTAGACTAGTTGGTAGTGACCCTGTCTATGAAGCTAGCGGTACCGGGTTCAATTCGCGATACAGGCAATTTTTCTTGAGCCTTGTTTTTTTGTTTTTATTCAACTAAGTACCTATGTATTTCTCTATTATGTATATAAGTAGATTTATCTTACATTGTGGCGCCCTTGCAGGGTATCGCATGGACTAACCTTTACTTAAGTTTTAAAGATACTAACACCAAACTGTACAACCTCTGTGCCATGATGATAACCATGAATAAATGAATATGAATATGAGATCACTATCCGGTCTTTATAGTACAAGCTTAGACCCTAGTTTAGGACCCAGTCAATTTGTGTGGGATTGATCCCTAATGTTTGTTTATTTGTCGCCTAATATTTTGTATCTTAATTTGGTAAGTTAAACCAAGAGTAACTTTAATTGTTCTCACTATCCCAGTCGCAGTAAGCGAATAATTACGAGTGATTTGATGTCTTTTCTTTTTCGGGACTTGACGCAGTCATTCCTTGATGGCTAAACAAATAAAGTTAAATTGTATGTATCAGGAATCTTAGTACCTTGATAGCTTTAATTAATAATACATACAACAAAACAACAATATAAGCCGGTACAATCAGACAAATGTTCAACCTCATTTATTTACAGCTACGAATTGTCACAAAGAAATTCATAAACGACCAATTTCACGTTAATTCACAAACATAAATATTCGATAAAAACAGGGCTCTCGAATCGACTTACCAATTTATCCTTTATTTGGCGGCGTGTCTGTCGGCTTCGATGAAAAACAAATGACTCCCATTATTCGGCTGGCAACGCTGAACAATTTTAATTGAAACTCTTTAATCAAAAGTCTTGGGTGCTTTAGCTGAAGCGGAGCGGGAGCGAGTCTCAAAGTTAAGAGCGTCAGCGATTACAAAATTAAGCATTAAAATTGTAGACAATTTTACTAAGTTATAGTCTTATTCAGATATATTGCCTTGCAACCAGTAACTAGCCATAATATGAGATTCCGAACGAGCTGTACGTATGAAATCTTGCGGAAAGTTGGCAACTATAGGCGATTTTTCTCCTCCCTAGCATAATGAAATGATAGTACATTGTGCATCAAGGGTAGTATGAAGGGAATTACTAACGAGAGTGTTAGAAGCCCGACGCCGAAGGCGGAGGGCTTTTAATGACTCGAGTTAGTAATCTCCTTACTGCCTGTGATACACACAATGGTTTTCATCACATTTGCGAGGAAAAAAAACAAAGAGAAAATTAAATACCTAGTACATTTCTTTCGATTTGGGGGGTAACATATTGCCATGTATTACTTCAGCTGCATCTCTTAGTTCCGGTGGTGTATTGGTGATAATTAATCTCGTGTCCGAATCCTGGGATGAAGAAGCCATTTTCTTTTGTGTTTTGTACCTATCTATTTTAAAATAAAACACTTTAACTCTGCAAAATATAAAGAAATAACTTTTGACGAACGGGAACGTAAATGGAAACGATATTTTTTTTGTGACCTCTACCACAGATAATAACTGCGTTTAGTTTCGACCTGGATTCGAGCCAGATTTAGCCAATTTGATAAAAATGTATAATTACTAAAATTAATGATAAATGTTGATATAAACTTGAAATAGGTATAAAAATAATGAATTATGAATTAGGCGATGGGCTTGCAACCTG
This sequence comes from Acleris literana, assembly GCA_946894065.1. Lineage (NCBI taxonomy): Eukaryota > Metazoa > Arthropoda > Insecta > Lepidoptera > Tortricidae > Acleris > Acleris literana. The sequence continues at coordinate 19,093,874 of OX335684.1, read as the reverse complement.
TCACTAATACGCTGGTAAACATCTTAGCCTAATTGTGCAAATTGTGGTTATAGAATTATCAACAAGTTTTTAGAGATGTTTGTAATTCTGTAGCTCTGCCTACCCCACTCTGGGAACGAAGGCGTGAGATTATGTATGTATGTATGTAAATAATGAAGTTTAATGAAGCGTATAGGTTTTGTGTAATTTAAGTTAGTCTATAGCTAATTTTTAAAGATGAAATTAGAAACCGATTTAATTTTTGGCTGAAAATTAAACCTCCTTAGTCAGAAATGATGTACGAAAGAGTTGCAAATTTTAAAAAGAAAGTCATTACTCCCTATGGATGACAAACTCGCCATAATTCCCGCCGGAACAATTTAGGCCATTGTCCTTCTGTATACAGGCATGGAATAACACCATTTACGAGCAAGTGTGATGAAAAAATATTTATTGTCAGAAATCCTAGTATGATGACGGACCCCTGGTGAACTTTAAACAATTTTGGCATCACAATTTCATTAAGTCTCTTCAATCAAGCCAGGAAACACGTCAAATGTGTCGCTCTTTGGGGAGCAGCGTTCAAGTGCCAATGGTGAAAATAATTGGAATTCTTCCAGTTAAATAGTTCGGCGTTGAGTCGCTAGGGGACACTGAGGGGCAGCGCCAGGCTGCAATAATGGTGTGTTTAATGACCAATTTAAACGTAAAATGCTTAACAAGTATCACCTTAAATGCAAGTCCCTTTTTTATGGCGCTATTTCTTTCGCTAGTTGTCTCTTTTTAGAAATTAGCATAGACATAGTAAATTAAAAGGAACAGGGGCCTTAGATAATATGCATACGAGTAACTGTCAAATCTTATAGAATTGACATAAGCGCTTGTCGCGACCATCCGGCAGCTTCCGTGAATACGTGATAACGTTTAGCGAATGCAAATTTACAATAGGTGGAAACTATTTTCCATCTTGCGAATCCGCTGCAGCCTAAACGTGGCCTTACGGGCAGAGGCTATTTGTTAATAAAGAATAATTCAAGTCAGATTGATGGCGAGGTGGTTCTATAACAATCAGCACCAACTTTCGCTATGAAATCTTGCGGAAATTTAACTCGAAGTTTCGTAGATCAATATTCATTTGCACTCGAAGTGAGCTCGAAGTTAAGTAATGAAATCTAAGCAATTTAACGAGCTTAGTGATTTGGATTAATATTTCATTGGAACTGTTAATCTGAAAACTTGCTTTTACTATTGGGATCGCAGTTGGTGTAGTTAAACAAAGCAAGTATGCATTGAGGTGTGTTTTTGGAGAGATCATTATTTACATGGAGGCAGAGTAGCATAGGCTACTAATTGTATGATAACCATAAAAAGCTAATAAGTAAGAACTACCTACGTGAAAAACCATGCAAAAATGACTAATGTAGGTACAAGGCGTTTTTATAGGTTGAAGTTACTAACATTTTTTACTTCGCGAGAGCACGCAGTAATTATATCGAATTCTATGAGGACATTGAGGAAACTTTGCTCCATGTGATCTTTACTTAGGCATTCGATATAACAAGAGCTAGTTATATTAATACGAGTAACTATTGCGAAACATAAACGGTGGCGATGCGCCTAGCACTAATGGCATTTTTTCATTTGTTCCATTGTAATTTACGAACATGCTTAATAAGCTCTTATCGATGGTTAATTATTGATTGATGAGAAACATACAAACATACCTTCACGCCTTCGTTCCAGAGTGTGGTAAGGAGAGCTATAGATTTAATACCAACAAGTCTACATGTCGCACCTTTAGAACAATAATGACCTAATTCAAAATTAGTGCTTTCAAACTTCGAGTCATAAATTTATTATCATAGAGACCTAACTCGAAATTTAAAATTTCTCAATTAGGTCACTATTGTTCTGAAGGTGCGATGTTTTTAATTCTGTAAACACATTTTGCACAGACAGGCACCAACCATACCACTATGTGTATATTAGTGACAGGTTGCAAGCCCATCGCCTACCAACACTACAAGCAGACTACAAGCCTTTATTACTTTAGTCGTCTCTTACGACTTCCACGGGAAGATATGGAGTGGTACTATTTAAAACCGGCAACCACACAGCAAAAGATGGCGAGAAACCTCGTAATCCAATTTTCAGTAAATATTAAAACTACAAGCCAAGCTCCCTAAACGTCCCAATCGACTACGATCCCCTACACTCGACGCTTCCCTTGCAGAACAATAGACAATCGCCGCGGCTGCCAGCGGCCGATAAACTTACAATGGCCGCCGCGCCACGTCACGCCATGCCACAGATAATTACCGACGGAAAGAACTGACGCGCTTGTCGATGAGTCGTGAGTCAGCTGTTTTGAGGACACACTGGGGGAAAGACTGGTAAATAAAGCTACTATAAGGAATCCGTACCCCAAGCACGAAATGTTAGCTTCTAACTATCGAGTAAGTATTGTTAACGTATCGTTATCGGGAAAATGTTAATCGCGATTGAAACAAGTGCCCTCTAGTATGTATTAAGTAAGTATTTAAATTTGATAGTAAGTTGACATTGACGTTGACTTTCGTAGTAGTTGGAGTAGTAAAAGTGAAGTATATTACTTATTATGTTAAATAATAAATGAACACGTGGGTTCATTTTAAGGGTTCGTGTTACGGATAGGTTCAGAATATGTTTTCGAAAAGTAAAGGTGATTCGGAAACGTGACGTACGACTGAAATATTTTTCTTGTGACAATATTCTACAATGAATTAACGCCACTAAGAAAATGCAACCGCATGCAATACAAGAACGTAGCCTGTGGCGTGGAATATTAGTTATACTACTCGCTTATTACACTAAAGAGACCAATGCCATTTACTAGTTGTACGAGTTGTACAGTTGCGACAGTGTCATGTTAGTCTAACATGGCACGAAAAAGCGCAGCATAGCGCTAATGACTCTTGCTTGTCACGTTTGCCTTAACAATATTGATTATTTTGTAGCCATATTTCTGATTGGACACGTTCTTGTTTCGTCATGCCTTTCCTTTTTGAGAATTTCTTATTCCCGACTATATCGACAATAATATTGCATGCAAGTTGCGTAGCCGCAGCGGTTGTGTGTAGTCCGACATGGCGCGAGCGAGCGCGGCGTGTCACTAATGACGCTTGCTTGTCACGCCGACGCCACGCACGACTAACGACGACAATGCTGTCGCTTACAAGGCGATGAGTAAGATGTTTCCAAACTTGTAATAAAAAAAATGGTACTAGATCTGAGAAAATTCCGTACTTGAGTTTATCTTAGGAGAATGTACGAAAGCGACCTGGGATTGACATTGAGTTATATAAAGCGTGAAAATTTAAGAAATAATAAATTACTTAGGTGCATCACATTTTCTCTGACGCGATTGAAATCAATATTAGTCATCTAATTTCTTTTACACAGTTCAATCAAATTATTTTAAACTTGGCATACCTAAATTTAAATAGGTACATATTACCTATTTGTTCTATCTCGTATTTTTTTCTAAAGCATAAGTTATTTCTAGTTCTTTTATCTAATTACCGTACTTAATTAGTTTGGCATCCAATAATTTTTCTTTATCACAAATACTGTGTTCGCTCAATTTACTAATGTAATCTTGAATAATTTATCTTCGTACATATACAAACTAAATTAGTCACAGTTATGAATTTTTTTATGTGTTTTTTTAAGTTTCATTAAAAATGGAACGGAGGCCCTAGCCGAGATTCAATGTCTATCACTCAAAATGTATGGGATGACATTCTCGTGCGTTGCAATAAACCATGAGGTCAAATGTCATCCCATACATTTGAGTGATAGAAAAGAAAAGGTAAGGTACATTAGAACCACCGGGCACCTGCTCAACACCTACCACATGGACTTCTTTTAAACTATAACCTTCTTACTAAATTACTCGTAAGTCATGCCAATGACTAACAAATAGATTTTCTATTCAAAATCTCCCTTATTTACCTTCCTTGCCCTATTAAATTCCGGCAACATTGTCAGTAGAAACAAGTAGCAGCGCAAACACCAAAACTATCAGTATAAAGCGTGCCACTCCGCAGCGTTACCCTACATTCATTATTTACCCCTCACAATGTATGTCTCCAAAATATCCAGTCTCATTAAGGGCCCCCAAACCGCTTCATTTCAAGGTTATTAAAAGTCCCCTCGCGCGTCTTGGAACACATCAAAGGCGGAACCCAGTAAGAGCCGGTCGGCGGGGGACGCGGATCTCATTCCAGGGGCTAATTTGTTAATACTGCAATATGGAAGAGGATTTAGATATTGTTTTGTTTTTGTGAAGTTGTAGCGGCTTGAGTTACAAAAACTGTTTTTTTCGCTATACTGGTTATTTTAGTACAAGCCGGCTTCGTTTGGGATTAGGTGAATTAGTGTGAGATTGTTTCTTAATATTTATTTATTTATGTAGGATGGAATAAATAATAGTAGCGCACATATATATCAAATTAAAGTTTTATAAGAGTTCCGTACAAAAAGTGCAGTCTTCCGCCAAGTATGTGCTGCCAACATATATGGCGTTTTGTTTTAATCATCTATATTTATTTAGAAAAAACTGGCCAAGTGCGAGTTGGACTCGCACAAGAAGGGTTCCGTACCATAGACACAACATAACAATTACTTGAATATTTATTTTGTTCTGTTTTTACTACCAATTTGTTGTTATAGCGGCAACAGAAATACATCATCTGTGAAAAACTCAACTATCTATCTATCACGGTTCATGAGATATAGCCTGGTGACAGACAGACAGACGGACAGTGGATTCTTAGTAATAGGGTCGGGAGTTCAGGACCCTTTGGGTACGGAACCCTAAAAAATAAATGTGAAATCAATTAGTTTGTAGAATTATAATCTAGAATTATAATTTTACTAATAATATAATATGTCAACGTTACGATAATACAATATTATATATTATTTAAAAGCTGATCAGATTATGCAGTCGGAAAGTGGCAATACCTAAAGATCTTCGTTGTAAATAACGTCGACCCGTTGAATAATTTAGCTTGGTCTCGATAAGATCGATCAAAGATTATATCGACGGTAAAAAGCGTAAACGCTGTAACCCACAATGTACCAAAAAATTTTTTTTGCATATTCGGAATCAGAATTTTTTTCTGCGTCGAATGGTCCGGGTCTCGTGGCTCTACGACGATTAGAAAATTCTGTACAGCGTTGAAATTGTATGTACTTTTTTGACATATAGCAAAATTAATTGCTGTAAGCCGCCAAAAAACAGGTCTTTATTTTGCATTTGCATTTACACCAATTCATATTTTACAAATTTTTCGAGTTCAGTAGGTTACTGCGTGCGTAAAACCATTTCCACTGTCATTTACAGCGTTTACGCGTATTGAAAAAAAAAGTGACACTACACTTACTACGTTTTCTGTAAAATATATTTAGATGATAGTAACTTACTACGTTTTAATCAGACACCATAATGTGAATACTCACAAGTTACACCAAATATGAAGTAATGCGCAAAAATATTACTGACCTTTACCTCATTTCTTAAACGATTGCTTATTATTGGTCGCTTGAGTTTACCGTATTTTAAATACGCGCTCATGCTGTGTGGGTAACGGCTTACCGCCCCGATCAGTCAGTCTGAGACCGCCGTGGGATCAAGTTGTGTGTGGTGTAACGGTCTTTCACCGCGTGACAACAAAAGTTTAAAATGTAATTATATCTATTTTAATAGTAAACCAGTGCAAATAATGTGAATAGTTAATACTATACTAATGAATTCTTATTTCGTTTAAATAGTAACTACTTAGTGTGATAAATTCTGAGAATTAAGTGTTGCTTTACATAATTATAAGTAATTAAAACTACTTTACGAATTTTAACAATACTTTGATAATAGTTATTAGTTTGAAGAAACGCTAGTATAGTGTCTTAAACTTTTCAGTTTGTTAAATATTGATGTTTTTAATTTTAATTGACTTTATTTCATGAGTAAGTTAACTTGTGATATTTAATTTATCATAATAATATACTTCTTTTATACGAAGTGTTTGTAGCGATGCATAATTATCGTTAAAATAAATGTTTTTTTTTTTTAACTAGACTTGTATTGTAAATGTTTATAAGCATGTATATATATATATATATATATATATATATATATGTAGATGTTCGGATGTTTATATCTAACGGAGGATTGAAAATATATTTACATACACATACAAACACATTCGTATTAATTAATTCTTTAGGATAACATTTAAAAAAAGGATTAATAAATGTTATCTCATATTTACGTCGTTTTAATATCAATAACCTTTTTTGACATCTATCATTGAATACAATTATGTTTTTTTTAAACTGCAAGCACTGCAGCGTAACGTCAATTTAGGCAGTGCTCAACATTTAAAGAATGGTGGTTACATCACTTACGCTTATTAGAAATCACACTGATTATTACCTTTCCATACATTTAACAAAATCATTAACAGCGTTTTATCGTATTGAAAAAAAAAGTCAGGTTGCTGTAACCGACACTAAAAAGAAACCTAGTCACTTCTGGTACACGACAGTCATATGATCTAATAGGGAATTTGAAAATACATATGTAGTATAAAAATGGCACCGATCGCTCAAATAAAAAAAAAGATATGATTTTTTTTGTAAAATTTCAAAAGTTTTTTGGCTCTGGTGTAAAGTTTGATTTTGCGGGTTACAGCGTTTACGCTTTTTACCGTCGATATGAATGATAACAATGCTTGGGACTGAATTGTTTGTATTACAATTATTATTGACCGTGGAGACTATATACATCTCCTTTGTATGCTTATTATTTTAATTTGACATCTGGAGACTCTTTACATCTCCATAATTGACCGTGGAGACTTTCTACATCTCCTATGGATGTTTACTTCTTAAATTTAATTTAAATTTGACATTTGGAGACTCTTTACATCTCCATAATTGTATTATTGACCGTGGAGACTTTCTACATCTCCTTACCTATGTCTATTTTTAATTTTTATTTGAAATTTGGAGACTTTACATTTCCAATTTAAATTGAATATACTTTGAGTCTCATAATTGCTCCTGGGACCTGTACATCCCTGTGACATTTAAATTAGTTAGCTTAAGTTTATCATAGTAATAAGTTACTCATATAAAAAAAAGACTTCCTGTTGAGTTTCTTGCGGCGTTTCTTCTCAACAGAGTCCCTTGGAAGCGCTGGTAGACTCAGACATGTAAAAGTGCCTTCAGGGCCTACTTACAGAATAAATGAATTTGAATTTAAGCTTGTGATGACTGCTTCATTTCACTTAACACAATTAAATGAAGAACATAATATTATAGGTACTTCAAGTTTGGACAAACACTACCGCCCTACTTCGATCAATGCTCATCTATATTAATATTATAAAGCTGTAGAGTTTGTTTGCTTGAACGCGCTAATCTCAGGAACTACTGGTCCGTTTTGAAAAATTATTTCAGTGTTAGATAGCCCGTTTATCGAGGAAGGCTATAGACTATATATCATCACGCTAAGACCAAAAGTAGCGGAGCAACAATGAAGAATGTTTCAACCTTCTACGTTAACAAAGTCGCGGGTTAAAGTTAGCGTTAGCCCAAAGTAACTATTCCACGTGGACGAAGTCGCGGGCAGAAGCTAGTATACATAATATAAATTGCAACTACTACAGTAAATAGAAAACGTCTCTAGGGGAGCTCTTAAAACTATCGAGACAAAATATTAAAGCGATCCAATCGAATTATGTCCCGGGGAGATTACGGCCCGCTGCAAAGGGATTAAACGTCCCCTGCATTGTATTGTATTCACACTAAATACAATTACTGCACTATCCGAGATACATAACTTACTCTAGTCGTAAATCTGAGACGCAACGAGAAACGCCTACCACTCGTACTGGGATGTAAGATATCGCGAAGTGATATTATCTTGATAAGATGGATGAGATTGTTGTTAGTATCAAGTTAGAGGGTGCTTGGAGAGGTGTTTAAAGAAGCAAGTAGAATGGATATTGTAGCGTTGAATAAATATGTTTTTGCTACACAATATTATTTTGCTAATATTGGGAAAAAACGCAGGTGTTTCGGAGGGTTTAGGAATAATTATAACAACATTGAAAATATGACAATTAGGTACCGTTGAAAATTATAAAGGTTACACCAATGATATTTTATATAAAGATACGTCATCTGCGCGCAAAAACGTTCCTCAAAAAGGAAGACAAATTGCCTTACTTTTATCTATTTATCTCTTTCTAACAATAGCGTTTGCTACGGATTGTAGTCTTTGTCTCTGTCAGTAATTGGTCACGGGTTTTGAATGCCTTTAGTATGAGCATAACGTATCTTAATATAAAATATCATTGGGTTAAACAACCAATAACAACATTGTTTTAAAAGAAGCTTATTACGTTTAGTACCTAGAAATTATATTTAAAGACTGGTTTAAATATTTTTTTCTGCGTTAATCTGATTTACAAGGTCTTTCAAATTATAACAATACGTCGCAGCATAAACGCTGTAAGGAGACAACAACACAACATTTATTTAAATCACAGCGTCCGGTCAAAACATGTATACCTTCCATACGTTCTATCTCCGCGGAGCAGGCCATACATTACGCCCACTGTCTTGTTCCTCGGAACCTCGCTGTATGCAGAACAACGCGGATAAATTACTATTTCATACTGTACAGTAGTGGTACAATGTCAATTAACTTTCGGGGCGGGTCATCATGCATTGAACATTGAACATGTCAAATTAAAATTAAATTTAAGAAGTAAACATCCATAGGAGATGTAGAAAGTCTCCACGGTCAATTATGGAGATGTAAAGAGTCTCCAGATGTCAAATTAAAATAATAAGCATACAAAGGAGATGTATATAGTCTCCACGGTCAATAATAATTGTAATACAAACAATTCAGTCCCAAGCATTGTTATCATTCATATAATCTTTGATCGATCTTATCGAGACCAAGCTAAATTATTCAACGGGTCGACGTTATTTACAACGAAGATCTTGATATGCACCAGCACCATTATAATAGTAGTTTATGTGGCTGGTGCATAATAAGATCACACGAGTGTTTTAATGCCTAATTATGTATAGCCGCATACATAACTTTATCTACATGCTTATCTTAAGTGTTCTATAATATGTTCAGATATGGCCTGTATTTTTAGTAAGTTAGTGTTACTGTTAACTTGTTTGTAGTACCAAAGCTTAAATATTTAAAAAAAAAAAAACTTTATTTATAATGTACAGATATGGCTTGCATTTTCAAGTTAGTGGTACAGTATTACCGATACTTTAATGTTTAGGTACCGACACTTTAATGTAAACATTACGATGCACTATACTTTAATGTAAACATTAATATGCAACCACAGATGCAGGTTTCTTAATATAGGCGATTTGCTTATCGCTTCTGAACATATTGTAGGGAAGTTATGATATAGATGTAGATAAAAGTATTAAGTGCATCCATTTTAGAAACTTATTTATTCTTTTTTTTAACTACACTGAGCTTATTGGACTCGCAGTTTACTTTAATCTCATAGTACGATCAAAACAATTGTTCCTTCCATATGTTCTATCTCCGCGGAACAGGCCATACATTACGCCCACTGTCTTGTTCCTCGGAAGCTCGCTGTATGCAGAACAACGCGGATAAATTATTATTTCATACTATAATAGTCGAGCAATGTCAATTGAACTGTCGGGACGGATTGCCTTGGATGGAACACATTGTACCTCTAACTTAAATTAAAATGTATCAAGGACCTTGTAAAAAGTATAAGTAAGTAGTAGTAAGTCAAAACATCAATTTAAAAACTTACTTAATTCATTTTTTTTGTAGTTATAAGTTTATAAGATCTTTTAAATAATAACACTAAACATATTCGACTCAAAGCTTATTTATACCAGCGTACGATTGAATCATTTTGTTCCTTCCATATTTTCTATTTCTGCGGAACAGGCCATACATTACGCCCACTGTCTTGTCCCTCGGAACCTCGCTGTATGCAGAACAACGCGGATAAATTATTATTTCTTACTGTAGCCGTGGCCGGTGGGAGAAAATCTAGACGGGTTTTTGGTGTCGTGATTTATCTGTACTTACAAACACATTGGAATTTATTTGTTAGCTAGCAAAATGCTTTGGTAAAATATACATGTTCTTTTGTTTGGCAATTGTGTTTTCCAAAAATAAATTAAGATATTTGTTTAAAAAAAATTGAGTTATTTGGAAGCTTGTGAACTTTGTCATAATGATAATTGATGAAATAAAATGGTATTTATATTCGTTAGCTTAGATTTCAGTTGATTTGATTTTAACTCAGTTTAAACTACTCGTAGTAGGAAGTAAAAACAAAGGATTCTAAAGCTACAAATAACACCATTGAAGTGACCTCTATTTCTACAAACATGCATGTAAAAAAATCATACTGATAGGTTTCCCGAAACATGAAAAAAAACTCCATAGCGCGGATAAGATAAAAACTATTTAACAATTGCAACTCACGTAACAGATAAAAAGTATAAGCGGCACACGGCTTAATTTTTTTGATTTTCTGGTCAATCTATCATTTTGATTACATAAAACAATGTTGTAGCTCGCACCCTATCATCAACAAATAACCCGGTCCCGCAAAATCCCATCTCTTCAAAACATTTAGGCACAAAGACCTGCTAATTGTGAACTGAAACTATGCCGTCGTTCAAAGGAACTTGTTGCTACCCGCATTCCGCACACACACAACTCGAGCGGCAGCTACATATAGAGCGCCTGGTAACTCTACCGAACTTGTAAAATGATAACGGTACCATTATTCTTAGCGAAACAAAGACCATAATTACATAATTAAATTGAACCTTAAGTGCTAGTCATTTCATCGGTTGTTACAAATATATTCAAGCTAAGCCACGATCTTAGTCAAAACGGATTTTATGGTTTAACTCTCATGGGTATTGGGTCTTGCATTTCAATGGATTAGAAAAATCAGGGACCATAAAAAAGTAGCATAAAACAATCTCCTTAGTAACCTTAACAAAACCACAATAAATGAATGGGATCATCCATCCATAACATCTGACTTGTCTTGTTTAGTAACCACTTACACCACGCATCGTTTTTGGCTAAAACGGCCATTTTCTGCTAAATAAAGCAACTGCTAGAGACCACATTTTGCACAGCATTTTCCTGATTTTACATCAAGGAAGGTTTTTTTATAACGAAATTGTTATTTTAGCCGAAAAGGGAGCATTTTTAGGTTATCAAATCAAATCAAATCAAAATCATTTACTTCAGCCATCTTTGGACCATAATATTATTACAAAGTGTTAGTAAATTAAATTAAAAATTTAACCTAATGCTAGTATTACATATTTTTACTGAGCACATAGGTTTTAAACTAAGCTAACCTACTTAGGCTGATATGCCAGTACGTGAACCAGACAACAATGATTCACATACTGACAATCGAACCTCTGAGCGAACGTCGCCAAGATGCCGTTGGAGCTGGCCCGCACCCTGCGCACCAGGGATGTGCAGCGTTTTCGCATATAAAAGTGTTTACTAAATAAAACAACAAATACAATTGTTTACAAACAAGTCAGATGGTATGGACTTTAAACATATTTTATACTTTTCATCGTATTTATACTGATTGGGTAAGTAAAGTGACATTGGCGAGATGAACCTGATACCTCCGATCAAGACTGCTGGAGATTGCCCAAGATACGTAGATGAAAGGAAGGAAGCCTATTGCCAAGCAGTGGGACAATTTCACGCTGATAAATAAAGTAAAACTTATGTTCAAGTAAAATGTTTTAATGGCGTCAGTGGAATCACCCGCTGAGTGCACACAATGGACCGCATTCGGCCTTTAACCTTTGTCGCTGTTCACCGCTCCAATGCTTAACAACATTAGTAGTTCGCTGCAACGGTCGCTGCATACGAGAAATAGGCTTTAGGGGGTAATTAAGGGTGTATTTTAGAGCACAAAGCTTTATTTGATGCTATTGTTTTGAATATCTAAGCCAATAGATTCAGGCGAAAAATATTTAAAGTAATTTTTGGGAAACTATGGCAATTTTGAGAAAACCAAGCTTTATTTTCGCTCTACAAGGAAAATTAACCTTTTTACACGTTCACTGCGGGTTGAGGCAAAACCACCTCAAGCACGACTTTACGCTAATGCGGGGCTAAAAGTTCGTGTTATCTCTCTCGTGCGGGAGCTGTCACCGTTTACTTACAAGGCGTATGATAAAATCAAATATACATTTCTTTATGTTTTCCAAACCCGGACTCGTTGGTGCAGAAAAAAGTTTTGAGGTCTAAATAGACCTCGAACGCACTGGGTATATATTTTTATAACTCAGTGCGCCTTGAGGTTTATTTACGTCTCAAGAAAGTTGTCTCAAAGCCGCACTGATGGGAACGAAGGCAACGCGGAAGTCGACTGCTTGACTTTGGTGCGGTCACAGTTGTCGATAAAAATAATACAATAAAAAATATACTTACCTATGACTGTGCAAGACAACCACATCGATACATTCTCCTACAGAAACCGTGTCCCCTAGACAATATACAAATACACAACTACTAGATAAATAAATACTTACATAGATAAACAACCGTAACCCAGGAACAAATATTCGTGATAACACAATTAAATGCCCTTACCGGGACCCAAACTCTAAATAATAAATCTGATACATATGCATTAGATTGACTAAAACGATTTCTGAGATATTATTGTACCAAAGATGCTCGAAGAGATATTGATTTTTTTATCGATAATTTAGCGATAAGTACCATTCCCTGCACTAGTCTCAGATAAAATTTAGTGCGTTTTGAGGCCTAAAAACCTCAAAAATTCAACAGGCATTTTTTTCTTTAACCAGAGATCAGAACCAAGGGCGAAGCTAAGTATTCGCACCTACGGCGCAACACTGTCACTTATGCAAAAAAGCATTTTTCAAGGAGAAGCATTTAAGGATTTAGTGTGGTATAAAATGATTATGCTTTCTGATCCAGAAAAGATGATTATTTGGCATGATTACTGCTACTTTTAGCTTATTAATGAGGAAAATAAGGTCACTTTAAATATCAAAGAAATATAATTGTCATTACTTTAAAATTGAACAGCCCCTCAATTGTGACATTATGGCACTAAACTAAAATAATAAACGTATTTATGACAAAGTTACGATAAAATAAAATCTAGAAATTAGGAAATAAATATTTATGACAAAGTTATAACTCTCATTTTCACAACTCTTTGCTGAGTAAAAGAGTTGTAAAAATGAGTGAAAACACATTTTTTAACTGTCTATCAATCTTATCAGTAAAAAAAAACAACTTCGCGAATAGTTTAGTTTCTCATACTTATATTAAATTTTAGAAAGAAAAACTAATTGACATTTGAAACAAAAGACATACCTAAATAGAAACTTTGACATACACTTTGAGTGTAGTTTCCGATTTAGAATCAAGTTAGTCATCAAACTTAAGTAACTTACTTAACTTTGCGGTTCTTTATGACTAAAACATACACACTACTATATTCTATATTCTACAGTCATATTTTTTACCCGTCACTTGGCCTAATTGAATATATTTATAATTTGTAATTTAAGTTTTATCAGATTTCTGAAATCACACGCTTCCTAAATTCCAATAAGAGTCAAATATTTCAGTCCTTTTGATAGTAGTTAACTTCGTGGAACAAGACAGTCGTGCTTATATGTTTAAGGAAGGCCCATTTGTTTAGCTCCTATGATCTTTCAGGTTTTATAGAGCAATATTCTTGCCCAGATTTCTTTAGCCTTTTCGCTATATAGCTAATTTTATTTTAGGGCAATAATGTCACAATTGCTTTAAATTTTGGAAAAATAATAAAGGTATTGAGAAGCAAAGTCATAATGTGCATTACGGTCGTTAACGTCACAAACATAACTTTTTAGTAAGAGTCATATTGGAGCAATAATGTCATAACTGTACTATTTTTATGATAAAAATACAATTATTGGCGAATTAAAGTCGTATGTACATTAAGGCAGTTGACGTCCCGACCATAAGTTAATAGTTTGGAATCATATTGGAGCAATATTGTCCCACATGCATTAGAGTCGTTGTTGTTATAAAACATAAGTGTTGGTTGAACTTCACGTTAGCTAGAACAATGTCACAACTGTATTTTTGGGTCATTATTGCTCCAGAATCATAAAATAAAAATGTCACAATTACCCTAAAAACATTGTAGCTCCGAGAAACTCCATCAACCTACGGGAGGCCGGCGCAACTGACCAATCATACGTTGTTTCTCCAAATAGGTCTTTGCTTCGTGCCAAAACCACAACGTCACTGGCGCACTCGTGCGAAAACTATGCGTACTAATTGAATGACGTTATCGCTTCAAGGGCAGAGTACTTTAAGTGACGTTATAGCATACTTACCACAATTTTCAAAATTTTGCACAAGTGACAGTGTCGCACCGTAGGTGCGAATATTGAAAATTTACTGACAACTGAAGACCACATAAAAAAAACACCAAAGCCTAATATTGGCAAACTTACGAAGGATCTAAGTAATTACTCAAATTTGAGGTCGATAAAGCCTCACCCGCACCGTAAAAGAGCTTAGGTTTGGGCTGATTTGATCTCAACCGCACCAGTTAAAAGTTCTCTAAGATTTGGCCCGCAGTGAACGTGTTAATGTTAAGGAATGAAAGAAAGAAATATACATAATAATTTATATACCAAAACATGTAAAGTAAAAACAAATTCTAGAGACAAACATTTTTAAAAAAGAATGACGAAGCTTGTAAGAGTAGCTTAGGTCTGTTGTGGTATAAATACCTAGATCTGCCTTTATATTTCACTTTTTATCCTGCCCTGTCTACTTTTATTAACTATTATGGGATTCTCTTTTTAAACTTGAAAGGTACGCTTTTAATAAAGTTATATCTTAATAATGAGCTCTGTGTTCTTTACCTAAAACTAGATGTAACTGCTCACTACCGCCTCGAACCAGTTCATTCTCAACTTTAAACACCAACGCAACTTTACATCTTCCTTCCCCCTTGTTACTACCCTTTAGAGCCCATATTCTATTGATCGGGGGTCAGTGTGGTTGGCACAAGTTAACTCATTATGCTGTTAAGCAGTTGAAACTGGTTGAAACTAGTTGACTCTGGAATTGTTGAGTTTTGATTTTCTTAGTAACGCGGATTAGTTCTTGTTAATGGATGCCTCGGCGGGGAACGTACGGCGCTTGGTGGATGAGGTTTGGGATTTGATTACTGAATTATATGCATGCAGGGTGAAGTCTTCTTGAACTATCTTGACTAGCTTTGTAATTAAAGTCAGTGGTAATTTATTACGAACTTCAGGAGTTATTTTAAATTGAACGGACCTGTCATGTATTTTTATCCTTAGCGTATTTTTCTATTTCGGATTATTTGGAAGAGATGTAACGATAAAACGGCAAGATGCATTACTTTTCTTATTGTCCTTTTGGGTTACCGTGATGTTTAATCTAGTATTAATATTATTTTGTTTTGTTCTAATAATTTCAATCTTTATTTGGTAAATCGGCCGACCATGGAGTTACACGTCAGAACATGGTAAAAAATATATAATTTCAAGTAAAAAAAGTAGGTAACAAATACGAGACAGCTCAATCAAAGGGGTTTGGGTAAAAGTGTTGTCATTTGTAAAATTCATACATTTTCAAGGTGAGCAGAGTAAAAGTAAACATATTTTATTATGTAATGTAATACTCTAAAGTGCATCGGAGCCGAGATATTTAAATATTCATACTTGGGCGTACTTATGTACTAAAAACTGGTAATACTTAAATATTTAAAATCTCCGCTCCGATATTATTTACCGTCATAAATTATTTATGTCCTCTAAATAACTATGTAAAAATCATCCGTGGCCGCTGAAAAAAAAAATGACAATATTCTTCAAACAAATTTACCCAATGCCCTTTATAATCATTGTAATGTAACTACTCGTACAGATTAGAAAAACAAAGAACTTGTTATGCAAAACCCTAAACAAGGATTTAATTCGATAATAGTCTGTGTTGACTTATGAAATCTCAGATTTTTTGTTTAGAAAATCTAACAACATTAAATCAATACTTTGTTAACATGTTTCACCCGTTTCGACTTCTTTGTTCTTCTTCTAGCTCTTATTTAGTTTATTTTAAATTGTTCCAGAAAATACCTTGTTAGTAACTGAACGAAAATGCAAAAACTTCAAGATACATTCTTTTCTTTGACGTTATTTTCTCCTTTACTGTTTTGCTTTCTTTTATTTTTGCTGCAGTGGAAGCTCTGGTCAACTTTATTAGCAAAATTTGGTGTAATTTTCTATTGTTCCCTTTTACTCGTTCTTAGTTGGTAAATAAATACCAGAGTTGTACTCAAATGAAAGTAAAAAAACTGCTCATTTAGCTTTGAAGATTTAATATCGTATAATATCGCCAAAATTAACGTACTCTACTCGTATGTTAACAACTCATACCTTATGAGATTTTTTTAATCTGATGTTATTAAGTTTAATTTATCTTAGTGGGCAAATCTATGAATATATATTATGTTATTTCCATTGAAGTTAGAGGTGTAGTATACATATTGCAGTAATTATTACATTGAAGGGGGGTGTAGATAAGTATGCAATGTAATATCTTTGGTGACATGCTAGAGTTGGACAGAATGTTAGTTAGTTGTCCCGCTCTCTCTCTGTGTGTCATGGCGGTTCTGTGTGAAGAGACGTTGTATTGCTTAATCCTTAATTTGATTTTGTCCGGTGGGACGGACAACTCATAAAAAATAATATAATATATCAATTTACTACGTCATATTTATATCTCTTGCTATAGCAAAAAACATATATGAAAATCGGTAGATTAATCAATGTTTTTAGGTAGAAAAATAATATTAAAGCATTAAAACCATAATCATGCGAGTTGTCCAACTAAATGACACAGGGTCAGACGTCAATTGTTTTTATTGAAGAATTAATGCGTTTATCTATTGTTTTTTACTATAAAAGCATGTGTGTTTGTATCAAAACAATAAACAACATTATATTATTGAAACATGAAGGTGTAATACTAGTGCATTTTACTACTTTTTCTTATTTCAAACTTCCTCTGAATGTGTTGTCCGCCACACCGGACAACGCCATAGATTCAATGACTTATATAAATTACTGGTTGTCCGCCGTGGCGGACTTTGCCAAAGTTGTAGACTGATGAGTTACAAATAAGATTTTAAAAAAAATCTTCAAAATATGAATATTTGTATGCGTGTGCTGAAATCTGAGCTTACATTTTTCATTTCCTTTAAACCAGTGAATGGTATGGGACCATTCTGCAATTTTTTTACGCAAATGACATGCAAAGTCTGAGGCAGGTGAAGCTCCTGCTGACGAAAATAAGTCATAGTATATTCCTCCGTGAGATTCAGTTAATTATCTATATATGATTAACTTCTTTGCACAATACACTTTAATTATACGTATAATATGTATAAACGGCGGACATAATCCTACGGTACTAACTTCCAAACAACCGTTTGATCTAAAAATTTCGTCGAGCGTTAATTTGCTTCATTACTAACAGCATCTTTGGCATCACTATTTTGATGCCTTGATATTTAAAATATTACCCAATTTAATAACGAGGTACAAAATTATGGTCCGGCATGCAGTCTTGAAGTAACATGCAAGATATGGATGATTCTTTGACCAAATAAAAATTATAATATTCTGTCTATTTCATCATTTCCATCTTTACCTAGACTGACAAACACAACAAGAAAAACTCTATCAAGGGACCCTAACGTCATCAGCAAAATACGTCAATTTGTAACAAGTATTTGGAAATCCTAAATATTTATTTAGATCCTCCCAAAATTCATTTCTCATGAGCCTTTGAAGATGTCTAAATGCACCTCACGAATTTTAATTTTAGTCATTAATATCCACGGATAAAAAGTATTAGGTACAAAGTTCGCATACAAAACTGTCAAATACGCTTTCATAGTTTCATACAACATAAATAATATACCCAAGTAACGTTATTTTAACATTTTCTTCCTTTTTTATGTATTTCTTTTATATCTAATAATTTGGCATTGTCCGGTACGGCGGACATATAATAATAACCCGTATATTTGGCAATGTCCGGTGTGACGGACATAGTTTTTCTCAAAATCTAAAAAAACTAGATTTTTTTAAATATTGTTTCTGTACTCCTGACACTTCTATTAATCAACATATTTAATGGAATTTGTAATTTTAAGTCTCTGCCAAATTAAGGGTTAACGTTTGAATAAGTATATTTATGTTATAAGCCTATATTTCATTTATATCTCAAGTGTTACAATGTCTTCGGCCACTTAAGACATTTTGACGGTATCACGCCAAAATGGTGTCATAAATCTGTACAAACGGAAGGAACAGACGATTACTGGTCGGATATTTGGAAGTTAGTTTACGTTAAATTAACAGAAGTTCGCATCTGTTCAAAAATCAAAATTGAATATAAAACGATATTGTAAAACTTAGCAGATATATTTAAAACTATCCTTTTGCATGTTTCTATGTGGTTCCCGTAAATATGCATGAAATTTAGTTGTTTGTTGGATCTTTGTCAGTGTCGTATAGACAAAGAAATTATATTATTATTTTCCCCTTGAAGAACACAACGTGCGGTGTTGCAGTATGACCGACGAGGCGTTGTAGTATGACCGAGGTCAGCGCTAAATGAAACAATTTGTTCAGCAGAACAACGCTATTACAACGCTTATTATTTTACTTGTGGCATAGTGCTATTATCACAGCACAAATTAAGATTATGTTTTGCTATATTTATGATTTAACTTTGCTTTGCACAGGAAATAAATGGAAGAAACCGACAAAATATAGCTACATGGACTTCGTACTGCTGAGTTAAGCCTACTAACGTCTACAATATTTCATGAGTATAACGTCTCGTTCAAGAGCACGGCGTTGTAGTATGACCGGGTCAGCGTGAAATGAAACAATTTGTGCTGCAAAGGCAACATGGATCGCGCCTAGCGCGATTACTACGCCCATTACTTTGCCGGCGGTGCAAACATTACGCGGTGAAAACTTACCAAGCGAATGAAAGACTTATAATACGACAAAAATAAGGTTCAAAATAAGGGTAAGGTAAGGTTGCTGAATCTACTTACTTGCGCAGTCGTCACCTGCTTATACAATCGAGCCCAAACTCGGTATGTCTACTTAAAGTACTGCGGAGATCTTGTTTTCACCTTCCAACTCCATCATCAGACTAGTGGTTAGAAACCTTAATTTTACCCGCGAATTCGTCCACGTAGATTTCGATTATCGCTATTCCCTCGGGAACTTTTAAATTTTCCGGGAAAAAAGTAGCCTATGTATTAATCCAGTGTTTAAGCTATCTCCTTTCCAAATTTCATCCAAATCCGTCCTGCCTTTGCAGCGTAAAAGAGTAACAAACTAACATACACACATACCGAAACTTTCGCATTTATAATATTAAGTACAATTTCCATTCCCAATTTTAGGCCATTCCAATAACGTGAACTGATTCAAAATACAAGGTTTAGAGGATTTATATAAAGTTAAATAAATGCTTTAAGAACTCAACTGATGTGTACAAAAAGACAACCTACACGGCAAGTTATAGGTATTTCAAAAACGTGTTTTAAATATTTGGCAGGATCCAGCGCCAAGATCGAGCGGTTTTATTTACGAAATCAGCTAATAGTGCCTTCTCAAGTTAAAGGTTGCTTACGGGAGCGCCAAAGTTCAACTAAAATTGCAACTCCTATTATCGGAACTCCGAAAATGATTTTTTTATACCGCTGGAACAGTAAACTGTTCAGAAGTTCTGAAATATTCAATGTGTAGATAAGACTAGGTTAGGTTAGGTTTTATTGATAAAAATCCTGAAAAAGTAACAGTTGCTGAAAAAAATACGTTAGGAGTTGCGATGATTAGGACTTATGAGTCGTTATGAGTAAAAATAATTAGGTGAGCCAATATGGACCCGTTGCTTACATGACAAAAATAGTAATCGAATTTAAGCCTTAACACTAGAGTATTAGGTATTATATAAAACTGAGAGCTCCATTTGACACAACTAAACTAACAATGAACTCTGAAAATAAATGCAGCAAAATAAGAAAATGAAGAAGAAACCAATATTTACATAACGACTAAATTATTATTTTTGATGCAACAATAAAATTATCCGACATGTATCAAATGGTCGTAGCAAATTAGAAAGTACCGGTACTTAACCAAGGGCTTCTTAACCCACTCGTCCATCTCACTTAACTAACAACTAAACGCCGGAGATCCGTCTAAGCCTGACTGGGGTAAGCACTTGCACTAAACGCCGCAACTTGCAGCTAATTATTTAAGCTTAGTTTAGTACACGCTAATTATGGACTCGAAGTTACACCACAACTAATTTAGGCTATTTACTTTATGGAGTTGAAACCGCAGCTGTAAAATGCTGTTGTTAGAGGGAAAGCTTGCAGTAATTAAATTAAAGTTGAATATTATGATTAAAACATCATAACAGCGGGCAGGTTGGGTAGTTTTTGACTTATTTTGACGTATTTCTGTTATTTTTCATTTCTGTTGCAATCCAGTTTTTTTTCCTAAAAGGTTGGTAGCTTGTTAATTCAATAACATGTAGAAAAAAAATTGATAACCTTAGCAGGCGACCAAGGTCTTTATTCCGCCTCGATATTGTGATCACACTGTTGACATTATTAAAGACTCTTACCGTCAAGAAAATAAGAGCTATCGTTACGTCACCCATACGATTAAAATAGGTATTGATAATGATGCACATGAATAAAGTAAAGTCTTAAAATACAAGGTTGCCTACGCTAAACCTGGAGCATACTACAGTGAGCAAAAATATGATATTTTTTATGTGAATAGGAAGGATAAGATAGGATTAGTTAGTAGGACTAGTAAGTTTATGAAGGATAGGATGTATAAGGTAGAGTCGCCATTATTATGGTCAAAAATATTGGAAAAAGTACCTACACCATAAAAAACCAAAACCCATTCTGTAGAATACGACGAGATTCTTCAAATGTTTTTAAAAAGTTTATATGTATTGTCCATCGCTTTTCACTTGCGCCGGCCAGATTGTTTTTACGAATTGTTTCATAAGGCGGATTTTTACGAGTCCGAGCGCCGGCTTGATTAGCCAATTGAAAACAATCCCCGGAAAAAAACGCTATTTATCAGGGTAAGTACGCTGTTTGATATAATTTTAGAAATTATGGTAGATTATTGCACCATGAATTTAAGCAACGGTCGTGCTTGAGTCAGCTTACGATTGAGATATCATAGGGCAGGGCAAAAATTAAAGCAAGGCTGCTGTATTAAAAATACTGCTAAGTTTTTTGACGTGTTTTTTTTTTGTAATTATAGTTTATTGTCCAAAAGCGTGGTTTGATTCAATCCGCTCAACTAACATTATAGCTTTAAGTAGCAAGTTGTTGAATAACCAAACGTAAAGAAACAGGTGAAAAACCGAACAGAATTGTGAAAGCGTTTAAGTATATGTAATGTTTGTTGTTGTTATTGGGTTGATCCATATTGATGAAGTGCGGTACAAGAGAAGTTGACACAAGTACAGTTTTTGGCATTGGACATGCGCAGGATCGGTCGGGCGTAACGCAGGAAGGAAATCGCGTGGTTCAGGGCAAACTACTATACTTATCAGCAAAAGAATCCAACAAAATAGCGATAAATACAAAAAAACCCGGTCAATGCCCGACTCTACCCAAAAAACATCTGAATGTTAAGGATTAATCGCGAGCAAGTAAGTGGAACGTCGGTTATTTATGGGCCGGGGAAGCCGCGAGCTTGCCAAGAGATTTTATGGCACTAATGTCGTCGCATTCATGGGAATAAACACAATATTAATGGCCGAGTCGTAACCGAGCCAAACTACGAGAAGGGAAGGACCCGCCTTATGGATCGGGAAATGTGTCTTGTTTTGGAGATAGTCATATTCTTATTAGTTGTGGATAAAGTGTTTCGCGTTAATAATATTGGTCGATTACTCGTAGGATATCTGCTTAAGACCTTTATTAATTTATTTATTTTAGTTATTAAAGTATGCGTTGTTATTTTCAGCCCAATTAATATGTGTAACAATAATGAATAACGATAAAGCGTAGGCTAAGGATGTGTTCCTTTTTTTAGATCCTTTAGATCCATCCACTACCCAAAGACTGTATTCGTTCCGATTAGCTTATACCTAGTGGGTAGCGAAGCCTGGCATAATCTCAATTCTAAATTTAAAAAAGTCACGGCTGGTAAATAAGGTAAACGGTGGAACATAATGTACGTATAAGTCGTAATGTTGGCAGACCTCCCACAAGGTAGACGAACGATCTGATAAAAATTGTGAAAATACACAGTGGCATGAGTACGTACTTAAAAATAAGTGGTCGACCGCAACGAAATTGAAGATATGTCTGTCAGATAGTTTTATCACAGTTTGGTAAAACAAATCATTAACTCATAAAAAAAACATAAAAGGGCTTCAATATTAAATTGAGGAAAAGGTTGCATAAGACCGAATGCCGTGGTGCTCCTTGGGTTTCCACTCAGATCCTATTTTCTTCTTTTGTCTTCTTTATGCCATATAAAAGACGGTATCCATTTATCCATCAGTGAACGAGTTTCGGTTAGAGTGATCGAATTAGTATTAAAAAAGGACCAATGATGGGCACTTGACTCTTATGCTACTGAACGTAAATTGTTATTCATTTATTTTGCGAGAATAAATTTTTAATCAATATTTAAGTTAAGAGTTGTTCATTATTGGTGCCTTCAGCTAAAAGTATCCAACATTAGTGCCATCACCGTATATAATTCTGTTTCTAATGATAATGATCGCTGAAATTAAAAAATGCATTCCAAACGATCAATTCATTGTTTTTCCTCTTACCAGTTACAAATTTAAGTCAAACAATCGCACCAATTTATTTTCATCTCGTAAATAATTTCGAAAGCGTTCCCAAAGTTACCTTACCCTTACCCGACAACTTCATCTTTCAACTCTGTCATTGTGCCATTTATTTGTGAAATTCGGGTCATCTGCGGCAAATAGGCCGTAGCTCTCCGGGTAATCCTTAATCGCACAAATTGGATTCAAACTTGAGAGTTTGTTAACAGTATTAAAGACCGTTTTGCTCTCAATACAGATTAGCGTTTAATGCTTGTTGGATGACTGATATTGTAACAAAAGATTAAATTGTATGTTCGTAAACAGATTATATTTGTAAGTAATGACGGGCCTTCGAAAAGTCTTGTTTATCATTCCCTTGAAGATTATAAAGTTGAAAAGTATGCACAATTCTTCTGATACATCATGGACGATTAAAAAGATAAATTAACGATTTCAATTTAGGAAAACGTTAAGAAAATACGTAACGTATTTACTTTTCGTATGTATAGGTCGAGTGGAGCTGATCTGCATTCTAGTAAGTAAGTACTAGTAGTTTCTAATGTTCATTCTTTTGGACAACTTAATTGAAACTAATTTTACCTAGAGCTTATTTTTGCTCAACACTCATTGTAATGTTATCTTACCATTTATTGCAACAACAACATTTCAAGGACTTCGAAAATTAGGAGGTTATGCAGCCAAAGAAGGACTGTCACCATAACTGTAGTTGTGTCTGCTAAACTTAGTAGCTGTTGTGACTTAAAAGTTTTACCTTGCCGTCTTTTGGGGTTCGGTTAGCCTCGCACCCTCGAGATTATGAGAGCAAATGAGCAAATAGGTACAAAACCAAAGGTCTTTTAAGAACTAATCCGCTGGGAACATGTTATCGTATTGTTAACGTTATGATACTTAACTCTTATTTACTTGACAATAATGCCAACCGAGTTAAAAACTATACGGTAAAATGTCAAACGCAATATGGGTTTACTGAGAAGAAAAGAACCCTGTTATGGACGGTAATAAATTATGAAATCATAGAAACATCAACAGGCTTATTGTTTAACAATCATTGTGGCGTCGTCATCTTGCCATCCAGTGATAGAAAAAAATGAAGGTCATGTCATGAGGAGGGATGAAAATCCTGTTACGAGAAGGGTTTTGAGTATGAATGTGGATGGTTATAAAGCAAGAGGAAGCCCTAAAAAGACATGGATGGATTGTATAAAAAGTGGTATGAGAAGAAGGGAGAAAACGTTGACATGACGGTGTGGGAGAAGGAGACATGTTGCGCCGATCCCGGGTGATTAGGAACGATTCTCCTGCAATTCAAGGTTTAAGGTGTAATATTACAACAAAAAAATACGTTATAATCATCTTCCAACCTCGCAGAATTCACCCAATTCCAAGTCTGTCTCAAAGGTCAGATTCCCAAACCGGCATCCGCAAATAATCACAATAATAGGGCCCTTATCTCCCCGAATTGAAGGGAAGCGAGAAATGACTTCGTAACAATCCGCGATAAGAGCGCACAAAGAAGTTCCGAGGAAAAGAAATCGTTGTTTTTGCGAAGCCTTTTTACTTATTTAACAAATGACATTGAACAAAGTAGCGAAATAAGTTAGTTATGCTGAGTTGGAGTTGAGTTAGTAACGGCTGGTAACTAATTTCTTGATTAGGACTCTCAGAAGTTGGGTGAGAAAGGTTAGAATGTGGCACTTGCGGTTTCAGGATGCATGACCTTGAAAGGAGACTCAAATTCATTGTCTTTTTCAACTACCAGGCTAATATTATACACGTTCTTCACCGTTCATTTAAAATGTGCAGTATTGGTCAGAGTTTTGAATTAATTGTTTTGTAGCCATTTTTAATAGCAAATGAAGTTTAAGATTTATATGTATGTTTAACTCGAGATGATTATAATAATAGAGCTCCTCGTCTCTGTAATTTTAACCATTTACCGTGATTTAATTTAAACTTCATAAGATACCTATTTTGCATTGTTCAAGTTATTTAATTTCAGATTCATCCCATCATAACATTGAAGCTATTATAACCTCTGGCCTTACTTTGCCTGCAGCTCATATTTAGCGTAACAGTTTCCCAAATTGAAAATAAACATGTCTTCCTTTGCGGCATTAAATAAATTGCGAGGGGCGCGTATTGTCGCTCGACAATATGCGGAACACTCGCTGTTGTGTTTGTGTCCTCAGATATTTGTTCTTTATGTACGCTTTGTATCTCTAGCTTCATACGAGTATAATATTTTGTACACTGTTTTATAGACAATGTTTATATAGAATTTCGGTTCATAGAAAATATGTATCATATTATTAGTTCATAGAATAATTAATACGCAGAATACTTACTCTGAAGATATTTAAATCATATATTTTTGTTATAAATAAAATTTAATGCTTCGATATTCATATCAAAGAATATCAAATGAAAATGTAAAATTTATTTGTATTTAATTAAAAATTTAATACCAAGAATAGTACATTTTGATGCAATTGCGTGTTATCTGGTGGGATCACAGTTCTAACCTAACCTAACCTATTTTTCTGTTAGCAGCTCATTTCTGACGGGGTTGCAGTTTTAACCGAACCTACGAGTCCTTTTCTGGTAGTAATTTTTAACCTATTACGAGGGCTGCCTTTTAAGTTCTGTCGGTTGCAAAACTCCCGTGATTATTAAAAAAAAACTAGTATCATCTTAAAATATTTGAATTTAGAATTCAAAAACAAACGAATGTCTCGAGATTGGCCGATTCGTTTTAGTACAGCGTCGGTTCAAAGTTGACAAGTCGGTTGTGAAAATGGAAATTTCGAAGGAAAATTTACGAGCGATAATATTTTACAACTTTAAAAGGGGTTTAACGCGTCTTCAGTGCTTTGAAGAGCTGACTACGGTTTTTAAAAATGAAGCACCATGCATCCGGACTGTGGAACGTTGGTATTTGGAATTTCAACGTGGTTGCTCTAGTCTTAGTGATAGGCATCGTGAAGGCCGACCAAAAACAGCTGTAACCCAGGAAAACATTGATGCTGTACGGCAACTGTTCGTCGAAGATCGCCATGCGACATACCGCGAGATAGAAGCTTCATTAAGCATTTCAGGGACCAGTGTTCAAAATATATTGCATGATCACTTAGGTGTAAAAAAAAATATCTCACGCTGGATACCACATTTACTTAGTGAAGACCAAAAAACGGCTCGCGTTAGATGGTGCCGCAAAACTCTGCGGCAATTCAACCGAGGAGACTCTAAACACGTTTATGACATTATCAGTGGTGACGAATCTTGGATATATGCCTACGATCCGGATTCTAAACAGCAGTCGACTGTTTGGGTGTTTCAAGATGAGCCAAAATCGACCAAAGTAATACGCTCACGGAGCACTTCGAAAAAAATGGTCGCCACGTTTGTAGCGAAAAGTGGCCACGTTGCGACCATCGTGCTCGAAGATCGTAAAACAGTTAATGCTGACCGGTATACCACTGTTTGTTTACCAGAAGTTATCGGCGAGTTCCGAAAAAATAACCCAAGACGTCGTATAGTACTGCACCACGATAATGCTAGCTCGCACACCGCCCGGCAGACAATTGCGTTTTTAAAAGAACAAAACGTCGAAAATTTGGATCACCCGCCGTACAGTCCAGACTTAAGCCCTAATGACTTCTTCACTTTTCCAAAAATCAAGCAACGACTTCGTGGTCAACGGTACCGGACGCCTGAAGAAGCGGTTGAGGTATACAAAACGGCCATTTTGGAGACCCCGACTTTGGAATGGAATAAGTGTTTCGAAAACTGGTTCGATCGAATGAAAAAGTGTATTACATATCACGGTGATTACTTTGAAAAACAATAAATACCATTTAACACTTAAATTGTCTTTAGTTTTTTCAAACGACAGAACTTAAAAGGCACCCCTCGTATACCAAAGAAATAATATTCGTTTTAAAATAATAGTAGTGTTTGATAAGTCTGTTAAATAAAAATGAGATTACAAAATTCATTGAATATGTTTAATTCAAGTAAGTAGTCGTTGAAACAATAATAATTATCGTAAATAAAAATACAAGGACGAAATATTATAATGAAACATTTTCTGCGAAATGAAATTCTATGAAATTTCTGTCTGCGAAACAAGGGAACACCGAGTATAATACTAGAGAATGCCCGCGAGTTTTCGCTTGACTTTCCGCTTTTCCGCCGATTCTTGTCCTTAAGGTTGGATTTTCGAAAAAAAAAAGGAATATTTTCTCCAAATTTCAAGTACCTAAGTTCAGCGGTTTAGGTTGTGCATTGTCACGGAAGAATCTAGGATCTTAGTGACAGAAATCATGGCTGCTAGTTGACAATACTTAAGTATTATTACATAAGTATTATTGGTGGAAGTGAAACATACAAGTTTTATTCTTTAAGTATATACGTCAGGTGGGCACTTTTAAGTCATGACTATCCTAGCCCTTAGCCTAGGGCGGAATGAATGGAGAGCCACTCGACCGCCCGCCTGCCTCGGCGGCGTCCCCACTCATCATCATCATCCTAGCCCTGACCAGAACACGGTTAAGACGAATCGTCGAATTCGCAGCACCTTCGTCCAAATTACCGCAGTGTTTGAAGTCAAAAGTCTTTGACTAGTATGTGTTGCCAGTGATGACTTACGGATCTGAGACGTGGGCTAACAATGGGCCTTATAAGGAAGCTCAAAGTCACCCAGAGGGCTATGGAGAGGGCTATGCTCGGGGTTTCTCAGCGTGATAAAAACAGAAATGATGATATCCGCGGTAGAACTAAGGTTACCGACATAGCCCGAAGAATAGCCAAATTTAAGTTGCAGTGGGCGGGGCACATTGCTCGCAGGACTGATGGCCGATGGGGTCAAAAGGTTCTTGAGTGGCGTCCGCGGACCGGGAGACGAGCTGTAGGTAGGCCTCCAACAAGATGGAGTGACGACCTTGTAAAAATCGCGGAAACGCGGTGGATGCGAAAAGCACAAGACCGGTCTGAGTGGAGATCCTTGGGGGAGGCCTATGTCCAGCAGTGGACGTCTTTCGGCTGACATGATGATGATGATGATGATATTACATTTGAAATACCATAATTTTAAATAACGTTACAGTAGGTATATCAAACAAAATGCAAAATGTGGTTACAGAAATTATCAACAAGTTTTTAGAGTTATAGGTAATTCTGTAGCCCTGCCTACTCTATTCTGGGACCGAAGTTGTGAAGGTATGTATGTATATATATCAAACTGACTGAATAAGGTCCCTCCTGTGTTTGTGTGACTCCGTTCTCTAAGTTTTTCAACACTTAATAATTTGGTTAAAAACTATGTTAAGGGCGTTTCTAACACATCCTGTCTTTTAAATATTATATGAGTTAACGTGCTGACTCTATCACTCCCTTTTAACTAAAGCAATACATGCGACTACATAATTCTAATAAAAACGTTTTTTATGAACATTCATAACAAACCCCCGCATGTTAGGTGCGTTAGCAATTTCTCTGCGATATTATTTCACAAATAAAATAACAGGGTTTCTTATAATGTTACAAGCAAAATGCTTCCGCAAAAGATTATGATTTCTTGTGATGAGTTATTAGAAAGTGGCGGAGTACGAGTCAGATGCAAGAATAAAAATGTTGCATTATTTCGATATTACAGTGATGTTATCACATGGGACAATAACCAAATTAATAAAAACATAGGTTATTTGTATTACATTTTTAGATCTTTTACGAGTACATAATGTAATTATGTCTCACATAAATGTCTGACACGTTTCTGGTCAGGTATAGTAGGAAAAAGTAAGTACGCGTCAAATATTTTTCAGCCCAATGTTGGATAATATACATATTATTGCTAGTGACTGTACAATGGTTATAATCTTCCATCAAACTATGTTAACGGGGTTTGAGTTCATCTAAGTTATCATTGTTTTTATAATGTTACAAAAAGCTTTGTATTGAAATATTTTGTTTCTAAGCAAAAATGTACAAAAAACAGGAATTTTTCAAATAAAGATTTTGGAACACTTTTGGAAAATTGTTCTTTAGTGTTGCGTCATGCATGCTTCCTACTTGTTATGTACTCGAATATGGCAAATAATTGAATATTAGCCAATGCAATTACCTACTCAACAGAGACTTATCAACACGATACAAACCACAAAAAGGCAACACATCGGTTTTAAACCCACTTCCAAAACCCATTTCAAACAAGCGGCGAAGTCGATCGCCGTTTTATTGTGTAAGTTGCGCCGCTGTCTGTTCCGCGCCGCCGCGCCGCGCCTCTCCGGCCGCAGACAAACACTTGTAGTGTTTTCGATTGTTATAATTTGTAGTACGCTATGGACACATAGAAAGCGGAAGCGGCGTGATGTCTTGAAGAGGTAAATAATTTTGTGACAAGTGAATTGAATGCCACAGATACATAAAAAAAGTGTTCTGACGTTTGCAATGACATGTTATGGTTTTATAACGAGGTCAGCGACATGCTTGATGAAGTATTACATTCAAGTGCCTGGCCGATAAGAAGTTAATCCTGACAAATTACACAACCATGAATTTTCTGAATATGGATAATGTTGACAGCAGTCAAACAATGCTGTTATTACTATTCCTTCACACGCAACAAATAAGTTTAGCATTGTTTTACTGCTGTCAACAATGTCAATAGTCAGGAACTTCGTGGTCGTGCAATGTGTCAGGATTTACCTCATATCTGTCTAGTACTGTAGTTTATAACACAATTCACTCTTTATTTAAATTAACTAAGTTTACAAAGTCTTGAAAATGTAGACGAACGGGCTTTCTTGCCCTTAGTCGTAGAAGTTTGACAGTTTTCGAAAATCATCTACGTAAGTATTATGCATCTTGTCTAGCCAAAAAGCTATTACCGTTACAAAAATACAACAGATGAATAAAGAGACTTAACGAATCATTTGTGACAAATAGGTTATAGGTTATAGGTTAGAGCGGGCTGGTTTCCGCAACTCGACGACTTAATGTATGCGCCTTTTTTGCGTGCTGGGTTTTGGCACTACTCTTGCCAACCCA
The DNA here is from genome assembly GCA_946894065.1 of Acleris literana. Lineage (NCBI taxonomy): Eukaryota > Metazoa > Arthropoda > Insecta > Lepidoptera > Tortricidae > Acleris > Acleris literana. The sequence continues at coordinate 19,063,759 of OX335684.1, read as the reverse complement.
GTTCTACCAGGAAGCCTAGCAAACCCTTGATGTTGCCGACGGCTTCCGGTAGCGACCTCGGTGTTCCGAGGTGACGTGCCCGGTATGTTGCCACCTCAGGGCATTCCATGATGACGTGGGCCGCGGTTTCCTCCGCCGTCATACAGGCTCTGCACAGGGGGCTGTCTGTAACACCTAATGTGAACAAGTGTTTGTTAAACAAGGCATGGCCAGTTATGGCTCCAGTTAGTAATCGGAGTTGGGCCCTTTTGAGGAGTCGTAGCTTACGCGATAATCCGGGATTGATTATCGGAAGGGCTTCCTTACTTTGCCTGCAGGTGTTTAGGTTGCTCCAGTAGTGTTGGTGCTTTTCCTTGGTGACTTGGCGCAGCTTGTTCCGCAGCCAGCTGGTCGGCAGGGGCAGAAATGGTTCAGGACCTATTAGTTCCGTTTCTGAGCCCCTTCTCGCGAGTACGTCCGCCGCGTCATTACCTCGAGAGTTACTGTGTCCCTTAATCCACTGTAGGGTGATGGGGTTGATGTTACATACCTTAGAAAGGGCGTTGTGACATTCGTATATTAGCCCTGATGTTGCTGTGTAGCATTGTAGGGCTTGGAGAACTGATCGGCTGTCGGAGAGTATTCGGATAGGGAGATCTTTTACCTTCCTTTGCTCGATCGCTGTTATAGCCATGATGATGCCCACGCATTCAGCCTGGAAAACTGTGCTGTGGGCTCCTAATGGCGTTGAGATATGTATGTTTAGGTCTTCCGAAAAAGTACCTGCTCCGGATCCCCACTTTGTCTTGGATCCATCTGTGAAGATTTGTGACAAATAATTATAAGCGAACTGCGCTTTGCGCAGAAGTCACTGTCGCATAAATGGGCCACAAAACGTTACTCACTTAGCACTCCACTATTTAACGTGGCATGTTCTGGTACCGTACCGTAATACGAGTACGTTAAGTAATGTTATCTTGTAGACGGGCTGTTTCGGGTCTCGACTGTCTTAAGATCGTTCATTAGGGTATGTTAAACAATGCATTTTACGCCAAACGTTTCGTATTGCACTAAACCGAGGTGTTATTCTTTTAAAAACGGCTTCTTGTCCAACGATTGATCTAACGAGCGTCATACTAGCGAAATATAAGTAGGCAACTTAATTGAGAATGTACGCCCTAAAAAGTTGTTTGTACGCTCTGTAGCCGTAGCTAAGATTCAAACGCTACTAACGGTTTTCTTCTTTATCACTCAAAATGAATGGGATCACAATTGACCACGAGGTTTATCGCATCGCATGAAAAGGTCATCGCGTTTGCATCTTGGCTAGGGCCTATTAGGGATTAAGAAAATCATATGCCTGACATCATTTTACGGCACCTATTTCTACATAAACTCAAATTAAAGTTTCAGTAGGCGGGGCAGATCACTCGTAGAACTTAAGACGACCAGAAGAAAAGGTTCTGAAGTGGTGACTTCCTAAAAGGTGCGTTGCTAGCAGGCTTCTCACAAGCTGATCTGATAAGTCTTTTAGATGTAAGAAATACAGAACAGATCGTGGTGGAGATCTTTGCAGAAAGCTTATGCTTAACGGAATGAGTTTTGGCTGACATGACAATTACCAATTTTCTGCTTACTTTAGCAGATAATTACCAGTATATACCTAATATCCTGTAAACTTATATTGTGGAATGCAATAAATAATTGAGTATTGAGTATTACATATTTATGAGCTAAGATATGTCCTTACTAACATAACAATGTATCGTTTCCCGTAAACGCGGCATAACATTTCGATTCGTTAGATGTTTCGTGTCTTCAAGCACTTCGCGGTATTCTACCACGCTCAAGTTAATGCAATTCTCAAATGCATATTCTTTTCAACTGCCATTTTCTTTTCTTGAATAATACACCATAAAAGTTTAAAGAACTTGGAAAAGAAATGCAGTAAAAGTAGTGCTATTCTGATATGACTGAAAATAATTTAAGTTGAGCTAAAGATTTTTGGATTTTCGTACATAAATTTAAATAGCTATGCAGAGAGGTAATGCAGCCAGTGTCATAGGGACCATGCCGCGAGCGGACCTGCTAGAGGGGGTGTTCTTTTTATAGTGGTGATTATTATTTATATCTTTAATATTTGAGTAGCCTAGTTTAATTTTAATTTAAATACGTTTAGTTTTAATTTTTAATTGTATTATTGTTGAATTCTGTAAATTAAAGTTAATAAATAAATTCAAATAAAATATTCCAACAAATGTAAGAAAGGGTAACCCATTATTTAATCGAATTTCACTTGATCGATTGTATCATTTCATCGAACGCTATTTTCTGCTGAAACCAAGTTGTTTTCAGGGTTCCCCTATGGAATCCCTAATCGTCATTTGTCCTAATGCATCGTTTGTCCGAATTTTCATTTATCCTAAAGCCATTTCCGCTTAAATTTTAAAACGTTTTAGTGTTTTTATAATACAACCCTAACCTAACCGAACCGCAGATATAAATGGAAAACTTAAAATGTTGACTGACTCAGCTGAAAACCAGTTTAGGGCAAGTGAAATTTCGGGCAAACGATGTGTTAGGACAAATGTTGTTAGGGATTCCAAGGGAAACCCTGTTTTCAGGATATCTTGAACATTAATTACGTTATGTTAGACTTGTGACTACCAGAAAAAAATTACATGTGCGGATAGAAACGCCTTTCGATGAAAGGAAAATTCTGTGAACTGATACGTTCGTTGAAAGGGGTTTCGATACAATAATACACGGGCCCGCAAAACTGTGATACTAAGTATCATACTTTTAATACTACGTAGTATTAAAAGTATGATACTTAGTTTTGCGGGCCAGTGTAGGTACCCGTAAGAAAGTCCATATTAGATAAGTTACAATGCCAAAATAATATAAAGCATTTACGTCATATACGTGCCACTTTACTTGTTAGTACGAAATTACTTTTTAATCGTGTGCCTGGTTTGCCCACTCATTTAATAAAAGTGACATCGTGTGGTTTTATTTACAAATACATACTAATGTATGTTTATGAAACATCACGAGTGTAAGCCACTCACAACTTGGTAAATTATCGATGCACGAAGTAAAGTTTTTGCTTTTAGCAAACTAGCAATACCATTAACGTGCCAGGAACGAACGCCGGTCCCTGAGGAGCGAAGGCGGCACCGCAGTAATTAAAGGAATGCAACATGTAATTTTAGTGCAGATGCATTAAGCCGTAATTATAATTATGGAAATATTGCGTTGGATTTATTTTTTACTTAGAATACGGAAACGAAAGAGTGATGGTTTTTAACTGGCTTTATTAAAGGGACACTCTGTGTTTGTCTTGTATTTAGGTAGGTATGTTCATGTATACTTATGCATGTTTGTATAATACTTGCGGCAAGCTTGTACTATCTCAGGATACTCCAGATTCCGCGTGAATTTGCTTATATTTTTTGTTTTATGCTTTCGCGATGTTTACACATACTTTTGTAAATTAAATGTGTCTTAATCACATCAACACGTGTTTTAACTACTCGATCGTGTTGCAACGACCGTGGTCACGAGCAGACGTCGAGGTTATTAATGTTGTTCCCGTTCTGAACTTATTACAGTATTTCCTTAAGTTTGTGATTATTTCATAACTATATGGCAATTATCTTTTAGAAAGAACCAAAAGCTCGGTTCTTTCGAAAATATAATTGCCATTACTGTAGAGGTGGTTAAATAAATAAGTAATTAATTATTATACTAAAAAAATCGTATGGTGTTATGAAGTTTCGTACGCTAAAAACATACCCATTTCTACATTTGCATTGGCATAATTTTCTACTTTTAATATTTGTTTTTGTTTAAACTATTAAAAATATGTAAAACATTGCTTTTCGTTATTATTTGGCTTTTAAACACAGCCGGATGTTTTTTTTGTCACTTCTGGTGAGTTTTTTATTGAATAGAATAGAATAGAATAGAATAGAATAGAAAATCATTTATTTCGCTTAAAAATTATAACATTACAGTGTGTGATAAGTATTGCTGCGAAAATGGTATCCACTCAGCTATATGTCGTACCACCTATTGGCAATGCGACGCTGGTTTTCTGTGGACCCACGGACTGGTTCTGCTAGACAGCATACATTGCATTCGCTTCTCCCATCAAGTTAAATAGGAAAAAAAAAAGTCACTATACATAAATCAACTCAGTACCTACACAATAAGTGCTTATATCGAATTAATCCTGTTTTTTAGAAGTATGATACAATAATTAACTTAACCTGCCAATATTTTCATACCTGTATTTACATTTGTGTTACATTTAGTTACATTTAGTTTCGGTTTTATTTTACTAGATGTATAATATCAAGTAATATTATCCATTACAACATTACTAACAGAACCCTTACCTCCTAAAAGCATCTCTATCAATAGGTATGAATCATAAAAATTTCAAGACGCTCGAAAAATCACATTGAAGTGTAACCAAAACAAAAATTCGTCTGTCAAATAATGATTTACGTTGAAATATTCATGCGAAGGGGTGAGGGCCCTCTTAGCCCTTTTTGCACATCTGTCATTAGACTTGTACTGCATATGCGACCTTGTGCCTTAAATTAAAGGGTTTTATATGCTCTGGCGTTAAAATGGCAGTTATGACTTGAATTTTAAGGGGATAGTGTTGGCCCCATAGCCCTCCCTGCCTCTTGCCCCTCCGTCGCCTTCGACAATGCTGCACTCTGATACGATTGAGAGTAAAGTTTTTGTTGCTAACGCCCGAGATAGAGGGCTAGGCCTAACATGGCTGGTCGGCGATTCGTCACCTTCGATTTTTCATGATTCATGTCAATTCAGGCGGTTTTCATGGAATAAAATTTAGAATGTTTTGTAATTAGGGAGTTTTAATTTTGTGTTTCGTATCTTACTCTTTGTCATTTAAAATTTTGTTTAACAAACAGGATGTTCCTACAAAATAATAACTTCGGAATTTTAGAAATCCCACCCTATATTAAAGTGAAAATATAGAGCCAGTCTTCATTATTTAATAAAGTTGAAAGTCAAATAAACACTAATGTTTTTACTATGCTGAGTATTAGGATGATTTTTTTACGAAAAAGAAAATATTTTTTCTCCCACTGTATGTCATTATGTGATCAAAAATTGGATGTTCTTCTCTAGCTCCTGAATTATTGGACTGATTTTAATAACTTTACTAGTTGCTAGTCTAGTTTTACTTTAAAACTTCTGAATTAAAAAATATGAAACTAACAAATTGAAAAGTTAACAAAATCATAATTGCCTAGCGATCCCCGCCTGCAGGCACCGCGTGAAATTGAAAAATTACGGCTGTCGATTATACCGATTCCCTCCCGGTTTCGATCGTGGCATGATCGTTAAAGCTCACTTATTCGATAACTGTAACAGTCACATTTGTGGACGAAACGGGAATTAATTAGAGTTTAAGTAACTTTGTTCTCGAATCGAAGAAAATTAATAAATACCTCGTGCGTGATGACAAATTCAAAGTAGTTGAGTAGTGGGTACGTAATTAAAACAAAGTATAAGCTGTCCCGGAAGTAAAGAGACAATTTTCATAGACAAAATTGGTTAAAGAGAAAACATCCAAAACAGCTTAAACCAACTCTCATGTCGAGAGTCGATGTTAAATCTTTAAAATAAGCCGGGAGTCGCGTACTTTTTCGCTTGTTTTCAATAATAAAGAGAGCGGAACAAGAACTAATCGAGAAAAGAGTTTTTCAGTACTATCAATCTCACGGGAAAACGCAGACGCTACATTATTTTATTGAAGAGGAAGCTAGAAGACCAACTAATAACAGAAATATAAATATGTTTTATGTAAAGAAAACTGACACTTCAAATAGATTACTGGACGACAACGTAAAGTTTCGACCGTTCATAACATAAACAAGGTAAATACACATTTGAGCAAGTTCCATTGCCACCTGTTAGAGTTACAGCAGTAAAATTAAAGATATCAAGATCTGGTGTGGCCAGGATGAGGGTTAATGATACAGCCTTAAAATTTTTTGTTAAATTATCGGAGCAAAATACATAAAAGAGCAGGAGGAGCAAACAAACAGATTTTGAAAACGTTTTCGAAAAAACATAGAACGTTCCCATTATTAATGACGAGACCTGCGTTCTGTGGATACCATGTTGTATTCCTGGCAAGCGATATTTTATTGCTTTAAGTTGAGGTAGATAGATATGGTCATTATGTTTAAAAGCAAGCGGAAAAACCCAAATATTTCACTGCATTTAACCGTCGGTGGACTAGATTGACTATAACTATAGCTTTGAGATCTTGAAAAGCTGTGATGAGACGGACAGTTGAGACCTTCAAAAAATTGGTAACAAAGTTGAGGTATGCGCCAATTCGATATAGTTTATTTCATTTTAATAACCTTGATTTTATTGCATTCCTTATATTAAATATTTCTAACCTAATTTTGTCTCTTTACTTCTGGGACAGCCCAGGAAACAAAAGTTGGATATTACATTTCTTTTCTCTTTATCACCCCACGTGAAAAGTACCTAGTTATCGAAACAGTAAAAAACACTAATATTTATTTTTAAGTCGTGTGTACGTTTTTCTACACACCTAAACGATCTGTTACATTTTGCTGGTAATTGTAATATTTTGAGCCCTTAGTACACTTCTATCTGCTATTTAACACGTTCGTGTTTAAATAATTACTGCAAGTCAGCAATTGGTAAAGTTCTCTGCGTCATAGAAGCACCTGTTTCATAATAGTGGCGAAAGAACTTATTCTTTTCGCATACTTGAGTTCGAAAAAAAAAAAGTCAATGCCTACAAAAGTGAACACACCGCTGTTTCCTGCTGGTTTATTTACCAATTATTTCTTCTTTTCTGGTAAACATCTTAGCCTAATTGCGCAAATTGTGGTTATAGAATTATCAACAAGTTTTTAGAGATGTTTGTAATTCTGTAGTTCTGCCTACCCCACTCTGGAAACGAAGGCGTGAGATTATGTATGTATGTAATTAGTTCTTTTTAATTCTGGGTATGAATATGCACAAAAGTATTTGCTATGTAAACGACCCCAAAAAAAACATAAATCCGAAATTAAATCAGCAACTGACAAGTTCATAAACCCTCCCCCTCTAATAATCAATCTCTATCATATAAAAGCTTTCAATGCGCCGTCGCAAACGAGTACGAACACATTTACTTAATGTCCAATTTGGCCAATCGGATCGGCACCCTACTTGATTATGACCCGCTTTGTCACAAATGGCGCTTATTACAATTGTGTTACCATAATGGTCACATTCCGTAAATGTCATTTTAATACTTTTAAAATATATAATGTCGTCATTAATCACTCTTAACTTTTACCTATATTTGACTACGAGTTAGCTTAATTGGTAACCCTGCCTGCGAAGCTAGCGGTCCTGGGCTTGATTCCCAGTATAGGCAAATGGCAAATGTTGTGTTGTGTGAGAAGCGCGAGTATTTGTTCTGAGTTCTGGGTGTTTAGGTGCTATCGTCGGTGAAACTGCAAAACCGCGTAAGTAACATTTTTAATACGGAGCAAAATGCACCTTTTTGATAAAATTGTAAGGTTTATTTTGCACTATCATAAATTTTTACTTACGCGGTTAAGCAGTTTCACCGACGCTATGCTTTTACGTATGTATTTATCAATATAATTTAGAATATTGGGGCCGGCCGTTAAAAAAAAAAAATCCACCATGTCATTGTAGATTTGTGAAATTGTTTACACAAAAAACGAGCATGTAACTTATGACGTGTCATTTCACGCCGCCACGCTGCCATCACGCGCGCTGCGTTGCCGTCACGGTGCCGTAGCAATTGTGATGTAGCAGGACCTAAAATCCAAATGATTCACTTTATCTATGTTTTTCTTAATAACTCGCCTCTTAGAGTAACTGTGAATTGGTAGGTAATGGCGAGCGTAAGATTACCTATTAGTGCGATTAAAACGCATGTTCGATGTTGTCTCTTCCTTGGTCTTCCTTCGAAGCAATTTAACTAAAATGGTAAGTACCACGATACAATTTAAGTAATGCGTCATATTGCTACGAGCCAGGAGACAGGCGGCGACCAGGCCGCCCAAAGCGTCGACTTAGTTGACTTAAGTTCTCATTTGTTTGTCTTATAAACCAGTCGTGTACTAATTGAATCTACAAGTTTTAAAATTTCACGATATTTAATCTAAATTTTATTAACATAAACTTTAAAGTTAACTTTCGCTTGTAACTGCAGTTATTGAGTTGCGCTTATCGCTACATCGGTGACCGTGCTCTTCGCCCCCCCGCAAGTAAAAATTTCGCGAGTGTGTGTGTGCCGCTGTCGCCCGCTATCTTGCAAACGGGTTAAGGAATTTATTTTGTTGTGCTTCCACCCGCAATAAACTCAAAAAGATGAGTTTTCTTCGTCATTCACCTCCAAAAAGTGGCTCACAGCCTGACCTTCCGACCTATTTAGACCAGGATGCCCATCAAATTACCATGCGGAAGAGGAAACAGCCGGAAGTTGATTGCGATATTAAACACGAGCTTACTGAATTTAGAAAAGATATAATGTCCCTTCTCACAAATTTTACCACAGCGCAAAATGAGAAGTTGGTTGCTATGCGAGAAGACATAAGGTCTGAAATTCGGGATCAGCTACGTGTAGTTACATCATTATCAGAAAGCGTAATGGAAGTACAAACTCAAGTGAAGGCCAGTTTGTCAGAGTTTGAGAGTAGGATTTTGTTAGCGGAGAAGAAAATGACGTCAGTAACCGCAATATCAAAAACTCTTGATGAGGCCCAAGAAACTATTGACCGCTTGGTCATGGAAAACAACTCAAACAAACAATTCTCAATGCTCAACAACTTAGAGATCTCTGGCATACCGTATAGTAAGGGAGAAAATTTAATGTCCATTGTTCGTGACATATCTACCAAGGTCGGATTTCATCTAGGTGATAATGATGTCGATATCATTCACCGGGTTCGCCGCTTCCAGACAGGCCAACGTGACTCGCCACAGAACAACAGACCTCCGGCAATTATAGTTAAATTTACTCAGCGCAGTCGCAAAAATGATTTACTCGCCGCGGTGCGCGCGCGCCGCGGCCTCACAACAGCTGACATCGGGTTGCCTGGGCCGGCCGCAACTGTGTACGTCAGCGACCACTTGACCCCCGCCAATAAGTTATTACTTAAGCAAGCCAGGCAACTGAAGCTGGAGCATAACTATTCTTTTGTATGGGTTCGCGACTGTAAAATCTTCCTTCGAAAAACCGAGCAAAGTAAAGTTATAGCTATAAATACCGAATCTGATCTCAAAAAGATCAAGTGACGGTGCTCGATGACGATCAGTATTACTAATTATAATGTTTTCCTAATACTGAGTTTAATGTCTGCCTTATTAACTTGTACATCTCTCTCTATTGTTCTTAGACCCGAGCAATGTTGTTATTTTTATAATTGTATCCGTAAGTACGTAGCCTCGAATCTTTTACTATTCCATGTAGATTCCTATGATGTTTCTGATAAAAATCCCTTTTATCAACGTATACTTTTACCTTGTTTGTTTGAATACTGTGCACTCACGCCTTTGATAAATAGTGTAAATCAACAAAATTTAATATTATTCCTCTATACTCTTTTTTCTAAATCAAATGCATGTTCCTCAATTTCAAGCGGCGCTCTCGTTTTTAATTATCCAATGCAATATTTTATTTTAATACCTAAAAATGACTAATAACATTTTCAATGGATATTACCAAAATGTGAGGGGATTGAGAACAAAATCTAATGAGTTTTTTTCTAAAGTTGCTCAGTGTGATTACGATTTTATCTGCCTGACCGAAACTTGGTTAACTCCAGATTTCTATGACGGAGAATTTTTCAATCGTAGTTATAATGTGTTTCGATGCGACCGGTCGGCGTTGGAGAGCGGCGCGGCGCGCGGCGGCGGTGCGGCAGTGGCTGTGCGCGCGCGCCGCCGAGCGTTTCGCCGCGATTGGCCAGTGCCTCCGCGCGCTTATTGCGACTGTGTCTGGGCCTCTGTTCCGCTGGATTCATGTGCACGGGACAGATCGCTCGACCAAGCCCATAATGCACAACAACAATCTTTCTTCAATATAGCTTGTATTTATATTCCTCAGGGTACCGGATATAAAGAAACGTTGACCTCCTTTTTTGAAATCGCTAGTCAAATAATTATAGATAGGCCAAACGATTTATTTTTGCTCACTGGTGATTTTAATGTACCCGAGGCCGAGTGGGTGACACGCTCTTCCCCAGGGATGCTTTTATTGCCGAGTAGCAGTTACTCAACACAAATAATCCATGATTTCTTATCATATACAGTATTAAAACAATTTAATTGGGTTTATAACGTCAATAAGCGAATTCTCGATTTGATAATTATGCAGCACTGAGTGTACAGTCGCTGTTTGTGACCAGCCACTCACGCCTGAAGACATTCACCATAAAGCGGTTGTTATAGACATTAACTTGAATTTCGAGCCTACTCTTAAGCCTGCCCCCAATATTATCTCAAATTTTTACTCTGGTGATTATAGTAAAATTAACTTGGAATTATCTAAAATTAATTGGTATACGTTTTTCGATGATTGTGATTTCATAAGCAGTGTTACAAAATTCTACGATCTCCTTAATGATTTAATTTATAAACACATCCCGCGCCGTAAGGTGAATGTATCAGCGTCTGTGCCGGTATGGTACACTAGACCATTAAAAAAGGTGCTAAATGAAAAACGTAAATTTCATAGGTTATGGAAGAAATACAATAATCCTTTAGACCACGAAACATATAAAATATTACGAAAACGGGCGGATAAGATGCAATTACAATGTTACAATAGTTATATATCTTATACGGAACAAAAAATCAAATCAAATCCAAATTATTTCTGGTCATATATAAAATCTAAATCCTCAAAAAATAAATTAATGCAAACAATGAATTATAAAGATCGCACTACTTCTGATGGAGCAGAAATATGTAACCTTTTTAACCTCCACTTTCACTCTGTATTTGAGAAATCTGATAACATACCTTTTGACTTTAGCAGTTTAACACCACCTTGTGAACCTTTAATCGATATTAGTAATATAGAAATCAGCCGTGCCACAGTGCTTAAGTTATTAAATAAAATTAATGTTAACAAAGGTGCAGGTCCTGATGGTATTCATCCTTATTTTATTAAAAAATGCTCTTCAAATTTAGCGTCTCCACTCACTATCCTATTTAAAAAATCCATCAAAAATGGCTGCGTTCCAGACATTTGGAAAAGGGCTTTTGTCACTCCTATCCCCAAAGGCTCAGTTAGTCGGGACATTGAGCAATACAGGCCTATTCTAAACTATGCCAATTTAATAAAATTTTCGAAACGATTGTTACAGACCAAATTTCTGAAGTTTTTAAAAACCACATTAGCCCTAACCAACATGGCTTCTACAGAGGTCGTTCGGTGGACAGTAATTTATTGACTTTTTGCGATGAGATCCTAGTCGCGATGGACGAAGGTGCTTCTGTAGAAGCCGTGTACACAGATTTCGCCCAGGCATTCGACAAAATCTGCCACAACACGCTCCTTCTTAAGCTTTGGCGCCTAGGTATACATGGCGATCTGTTCCGCTGGATCAAGTCATATATTGAAAATCGAAGCCAATGTGTAGTTCTATCTGGTCACACCTCACAATTCAAGTCCATTAGTTCCGGAGTACCCCAAGGCTCTCATCTAGGTCCCCTATTGTTTACGCTTTTTATAAATGATATAGACAAATATATTAAAAATTGTAACGTGTTGCTCTATGCAGATGACACGAAAATTTTTAAAACCATCAATTCTATCGAAGATTGTTATTTATTGCAAGAAGATTAAGTAAATTTTGAACTTTTCTGTAAAGAGAATAAGTTATTTTTAAATTTAAACAAATGTTTTGTAATTAATTTTTCAAAAAAAAAACATAACTTTAATTTTAAATACACCCTATGTAACAGTCATCTTAGTAGAGTAACACAAATTCGTGACCTTGGTATTATTATGGACTTCAAGCTATCATTTAAACCCCATTTTGATTATATTTTAAAAAAGGCATATAAGCAACTTGGTTTTATCTTGCGAGTTGGAAAACCATTCAAAAATAGTCTCACTTACAAAATTCTTTTTAACAGTTTTGTTCGCAGCAATCTTGAATTTGCCTGCGCTGTTTGGAAACCTTATTATGCTATTCATATTCTAAGAATAGAAAGTTTACAAAAAAGGTTTGTAAAAGCTCTCGATTTCAGAACTGGATATGCTCACACTAGCTATAGGGATTCACTGACTCATCATAAACTCCAAACGCTCAGTGACCGCCGAGACTGTGTGGATTCAGTTTTGCTATACAAAATTTTAAATAATAAATTAAATGTCCCCTCACTACTTCATCAAATCCATTTTAGAGTACCAAGTAGACGTCTGCGCCAATGTCGAAAAAAAGATTTGTTCTCTATTCCCCGTCGGAGAACACGTTATGCACAAAATATATTCATGAGGCGTGCCTGCAAGCTATTTAACGACAACAAAAAACTTGAAAACATTGATATATTTAACTGCACTATCATTGCTCTTAAAAATGCTTTTCGTTAACATATATCTACTAAAATATATCTATCAAAATTCTAAATATCTTAATTTCCTTTTTTTTGTATCTTCGTTGGTCACAGACTGTATTTATTGTACTTTAAGGAAACTCCAGGTCTAATTTTAAGCAATAGTCTGTAAGCTTTTTTGTAAACGACTGTTTGTTTCTTAAATAAATAAATAAATAAATTAAGAATATTACATGACGGCGCGTGTGGTTTGAGAGCGAGTAGACATACTGTTTAGTTATGGTCCTGCTCACTCTGACGTAACTCGGGCACTGGGCCTCTACTTTCATAGTTCGAACGTTACGCTTACTCCGTCACTTTCCCTCGACTTCAGTACGATGGGCGAGTGAAAGGAACGGAGTATCCATTAGCACTACTGTGGTGTTGGGAGTAGGATCCCGGACGTGCGTCGCCATGTTTGACACTCTTGTTCTAGACTTCGCTGATGAAGCTGGGTCGTGAAACATGGTACGCCGCGAGCGTGTTAGTTTGGTATTTGACCTTGGCACCCTGTGCCCCTGGAACGTCGTCAGGCGGATTTCTTATTAACTGACTGTATTTTGATAATTAAACGAGACATTGTGAAACATCCAGAAAAGGCGTTTGGTTCTCCTAGCCCGACTTTCCTCGCCTACACCTAAGTTCGACCATCGTGACGCTCCCTTTACCTGTAGAAACTTTCTTACAAATTTTAAGCTTATTTCCTATCCAAGGAATAATTAGAAAACCAGTCTGTTCTTAAAATCCAAATTTCAGTCTCCATTTGTAAATCCATCAACCCCAAATTTATAAATAAATCAAGACTTAATGGAGTTGTAAATAAAAGACAGAAATTCGTTTGTTACAATCTTAAAATTACAAAGAAATACTGAGGAAAGTAAAACATATTTCTTTATTCATAAAATGTATCAGAAAGAGATCTTGCGATCTACCTGCTGAAAGGAAACGATATCCCAGTGTATGCTACATTGTAGTGTTCTTTCAGTTCTCATGTCATCAACGGGCACTTCGATCTTCACAGAGACTGTTGAATCACATCGTTTAGGCATTGTGGTGCGACCGCGGCGCGGCGGGAGAGGCAGTGGAGAGGCAGTCGTCCAGGAGCTATCCGAATGTTTTGTATTGTATCAGTGTTTATATTTTTACTAGCCGAAGGACGTTGGAACGGAGTCCAACAACAGCATAGGTATTACATATATTTTTGCGAGCTATTGCAACACGACGATGACTCGATTTCGTCACAATTACACTACCACCAGAGGAATGAATTGTGAATATCGTGATCGATTAAGTTTAAATAATTTGTTGATTTAATTTTTAGCAGCTTCCATTGACTTAAAATATGATGTCATGTCAACCAATCAATGTGACTTTATGACAGCCATATATTACTTCTTTCCAGCCAGTATTTTAATTTGTCAAAAAGGTTTTGAGTAAATAATGAGGTGCGTTTTGATCGCGGTCAGACAAAGTATCGAGCGTAACTAATGAAACCTACGTGGTCAATTGGAGAATTATAATTAAGACTTGCAAAAAAGAATTATTCAAGTAGACTTCTATAAATACGGTAATGAGAGTTTATGCGCTTTTTCCAGATGTTTGCTAGATTTAGTTGATGTAGCTGTTACACTATTTTATGAGTCGGAGGCCGAGACGGCGGTTCATTGTCGGGTGATGCCGATGTGTCAGCTGCTGATGACAGTGATACGCTAATGGCCCTCGCACTTTGAACGCCGGCTCTGTTAAACTCTCATCATTTATGCTAATGTTTGTGACTATATATATTTGTGTCATGGTAATGAGTGGAAGTACACCAATGAGAGGTGGTCTTTATGCGCCAATGAGTGGTGGAGTTGTAGTGTGTGGCTGGAGAGGAAGCCAATGAGCGCTTGTTTGATCCAGGCTGCTGCACTATAATTGTTTAGCTGGTTGGGAGCCAAGGAATGGCTGCCCAATTCGAGCTCAGCCGGTTGGGAGCCAAGGAATGGTTGCCCAATCCGGGTTGTTGCTTTGGAGCCATTGAGTGCTTATCCAAACCAAGGACATTAAGTGGTTGTCCGATTCGGGATCAGCTGGTTGGTGGCCATGGAGTGGTCGGCCAATGCGGGCTGCTGGTTTAGTTCCATTGAGAGTTTCGCCAAATCCAGAGTGACATTGAGTGATTGTCAGTGAGTGGTACGCCGGTTGACAGTGGCTGTCGAATCCTGGTACTGTGAGTGGTTCGTCAGGCGGCGGCCAATGAATGGCTGTCCGGCCCGACAGGTGTGTTGTTGATTGGGCTGTCAGGCGGCGACCAAAGAGTGGTTGTTGGCCTGTCTGCCTTTTGCTTCCGATTGATCTTCTTTTTGGAGCTCATTGAACACAACTTATTGGTGACCTTTCACATAATGATTAAAAAGAGGAGTTGCTATTATTTGTGTATACTTTTCACAGATCAAATCATAGGCGTCACCTAAAGGCATATAGAGTTTGGAGAGAAGAGTTCGCGCAGGGACGCGCGAAATGTCAGAACGGCCGTGACGGCGCGTGTGCTTTGAGAGCGAGTAGACATACTGTTTAGTTATGGTCCTACTCACTCTGACGTAACTCGGGCACTGGTCCTCTACTTTCATAGTTCGAACGTTACGCTTACTCCGTCACTTTCCCTCGACTTCAGTACGATGGGCGAGTGAAAGGAACGGAGTATCCATTAGCACTACTGTGGTGTTGGGAGTAGGATCCCGGACGTGCGTCGCCATGTTTGACACTCTTGTTCTAGACTTCGCTGATGAAGCTGGGTCGTGAAACATGGTACGCCGCGAGCGTGTTAGTTTGGTATTTGACCTTGGCACCCTGTGCCCCTGGAACGTCGTCAGGCGGATTTCTTATTAACTGACTGTATTTTGATAATTAAACGAGACATTGTGAAACATCCGGAAAAGGCGTTTGGTTCTCCTAGCCCAACTTTCCTCGCCTACACCTAAGTTCGACCATCGTGACGCTCCCTTTACCTAAAGATGAGAAGGAGCTTACATACATTTAAACATGACTTTACATGTAATACAATACACAACTTGTTGACTAGATGCGACACTTGGGTTTTATATTATATGAAAAACAACAAAAGGGTCAAACTGAAAACCAGCGCTGTGTCTTCTGCATCAGCAGGAACCAGCTCACGCTGAGTGTGACCCTTTTGCCGCAGCTAACCGTTTAGAGCATAACGTTTGTAGTTAAGAACACAATCCTGTAAAGCTGTTTGGGCAATAAAGCATTTTTCTTTCTCTCTTTTCTTTCTTTAAATATAGTTCTATGAATATATATTAAATTTTAAATCAAATTGAGCATTACATCCCAAAAAGCAGCAGCATTTTCTGCCAAGCAATGCAACATACGATAAAATGTTTCCAGAGCTCTGCGTCTCAAGCAAAAGCTCAGAAAGCAAGAAACTTACAATGTAAGAGAGCGAGGGACAATTTGTAGCAGAACTGTGTCACCATTACGCGATCTCAAAGACGAGCCGAACAATAGCATTACGAGCGGGCGGTTTACACGAGGCAAGTTCGGTGACAAGCTACTCGACTTTGTCTCGATATGAATTGAGCGTATAGGTTTACCACTTACAATAGAATAACTAGACTGATGTAAATTAGTCAATAACTCTTAAATTATTTTCATCATCGAGTCTTAAATGACTATAATATAACACTTGTTGAAACATTACCAATTCACCACCAACGATTTATTAAATAGTAGTCTAGAGCAGTCGTAAATACCTTCTTTTGCATAATCTTAGCAAAATTTTGCAAATAATCAAAAACATGCTCAGTGTAAGAGTAACAATTTATGGTGGCACTTTACGTGGCAATGTTTGCCAGATATTGATTTTATATTTCCCATACATACCAAATGATAGAGATGCATGGGATATATTTGGCAAATAACAGCCAAGTAAAGTGCCACCATTGTGTACTTCAAGTGAGGCGTCGTAAAGGTTAAATCTGTACTTGAAAATTTACTGTTATTATAGGAATGAAATGGTTGGAAAAAATAAATGTGGTAGGTAAATAAACTTTAAAGACTACTACTTATATGAGTTATATTTATAGAAAACATTCTCACGTGTGCAGATATATCTTCTCTATAGACACTTTTGACGTCTATGCGCGTTTTTTTCTGGCAATCAGCAATAGCGTACTCGTTGCGGTTTTTTCTTTACCTTTCACCGAACACAAGTATTAGTAGTTATTAGCTAATTATGTCACTTAGCAACTCTTTTGCTAGTCACTCGCACAATCTAAACAAGGCACAAGACACACTCGTACGGAGAGGAATGGTTGCACAAAGAAAACGTCGACTTTGAACAGTCATTTAATTAGTACATTTTATAAAGCTGGCATGTGCTCCTGTTTTTCGATTTTATATTATTTTTCTCGAAATGTCCGGAAATGCTGACATTATTATCTATAAGTACATAGTTTACTGACAGTTCTCAAACCAAAAAAAAGACCGTGGGCTTTTTTTAAAAAAAGCTTGTCTTTTCCTTGTCATAAACAAAAAGGCGGTAATTGCGGGCTTCGTATTTTTAAACGGACTCGCAAAATCGTTTAAACCAATACTCGGCCTGCAATTGCCTACTTCCCTGCCTAGGCATTAACCTACTATTGTATAAGGTTCTAGAGTAATGACCGCGTAATGTAAGACGCAATGCCGACAAACGTTGTGCACGGTGGACTGACGATGTTTTGAAGGTCACGGGCAACAGCTGAAAGCGAGAAACAGTCGCAGGAGCTTATGTAGGGTCAGCCTGGATCGCTACTAGCATCTTTTAACTTACTACAACGCAGCAGTGCTCGCATTGTTGTTTTCTGATTTGAGGATAAGTTAACCGGTGAACTAATTAGCAATGAAACTATAAAGCTAACTTTTTAAAGGTTAACTGGATGAAATCGCTTAAAGGTATAATTTCGTTTGGACATACCTTTTGTGTCTGTTCCTTTTTAATTTTGCTAGTGCATAGACATTTAATCTTAGTCTCAGGTTTGCAATCTTAAGACCATTTAAAACCTTGCCATTGATCATTTTAAGCCTTGAGATGGCAAATATCAATGGGTCTCAGATTCCACTTACCATTAGGTCGCCTTTGTGCTCGGTCGTCTTCCCCTTGATATAAAAAACATCTGAATGCGAGAATCTTAGGAAACGATAACTTTGAAGATTTTTAGAAATTTACATCGCCTAGTCAAGAAGTGGTTTATGGCTGACAAAATCTATTATGCCAACCATTGGATGAAGCTTGAAAAAGTTGCTGTCCAAAGATCAAAAATATCCTAACATGTGAGTCTTCTGTAACACCCGTACATAGTCAAGAATGTATTATATTATACTAAAAACCCTTCCTCTTCAATCATCAATGATATTTTATATTAAGATACGTCATCTGCGCGCAAAAGCGTTCCTCGAAATGGAAGGTAATTGCCTTACTATCGTTCAGTTGCGCCGTGGCCGCTGACACGCACGCGTCAAAAACAGTAAAGTTTTATTACCGAAACGCAACAAATATAAGTCATAAAAATGCCGTCTTATGTTTTTCGAGGCTGCCGAAATTATACTGTAACTATAAAAGGAAGAAAGGATGTCTCATTTCATTCGTAAGTACCGTAAATATTTTTTACATTTTGTTTACATCGCCATACTTTGATTAATTTGCACCGGTGGCGTCACTGTCACCTGTGAAACATGAGATACACAATTAGATATCGCATGAGTGCGATAAAGACGGGTAGCTATACGGCAGCCATGAGCGGGCACGCCGCGTCATTCGGGTACTCATTTGAAATAACTATTTATCTCTTTCTAACAATAGCGTTCCCTACGAATTGCCGTCTTTGTCTGTAGAAATATGGCAACGTAGCAACTGTCGGCGCGTTTAGTATGACCATAACGTATCTAAATATAAAATATCATTGATTGAAATCCGTTGCATAATTTGAAAAATCTAAGCGTACATACAGAGGGACAGACGGCGTAAGTGACTTTGTTTTTGCGTTGCGTTGCGATACATTGCACGTTGTTAAAATAATGTTTGTTATTTTTAATCCTTAGGAATTTCCGATGTGTGTATTTAAAATATATTGTGTTTTATCCTATTAAGAGTAATTTAAAAACAATTCGGTAACGGCTCTCTCGACGCGACCAATAAATTACGTTTCCCATTATGTAGGGCGCATTCGACCTCCGCGGGAAACCCATCCGAGGCCACGGTAGCCAATTTCAGCGCAGTACACTAAACATACAATACAAAAAGAATAGTTACTTAGGCCTTGTATTTGTGTAACTATGTACAAGTAGGTGACAATAACGACTGAGTTTAAATCTTACACCGCATCGAATTGTATTAATTTTAACATCGGCAAAATTCTAATCGTTGACGGCCGTTCATACTTTAGCTATCTTATATTGGCACATATAATCTCTATATATTAATTTATAATAAGTACCTATGATTTCAAAATAATTTAGGTTTTTACGGTTCCTTAGCCAAACTAGAAACTCTTATAGTTTCGCCATGTCCGTCCATTCGTCTGCCCGCAGCTTAGCTCAGAAACTTTTAGTTCTAGAAAGCTGTGATTTGGCCAGAATATGCATATTAGTCACGTCAAAAAAAGGTAAAATAAAATCTAGTAAAAAAAACGGGTCTATCAAAAATCTAAATCAAAATATTTATTCAGTAAATTGGCCACATACAGGCTCTTTTACACGTCGGTAATATACAGTGAATCTACTAGCGCTTCGGACAAGACCATCATTGCGGAGAAGAAGCGCCGCAAGAAACTCCAGCAGAAGGTCATTTTTTCAAACATAAAATACAATAATACTTAAAAGTAAGTTACATTACAAGGTAATAAAGCAACAAATATAAATTATTAGAACTATCACATATAAAAAAAATACAAATTCAAAATTAAAAACATTACAAATAAATGTAAAAATTAACAAGATTACATGTCAAATACATGAAACTAAAAATAATGACTAGGAGAACAACACGACGAGGTCTCTACGTCAAAAGCCATAACTGGTATCATTAACTGAGCAACAAGTCCTTGCAGACGTGAACAGACCGGACCCCACAAACAGCACCCGTTCACGAGTATGACGCATATCTCAGCCATCGCCTCCCTCAACCATGTATGTGTTCGGGAAGGTGGCGACTCGATCAACGACGCCGCCGTAAGCAAAGACCTTTGAGCGAGCATGACGTGCTCATGCTGCCGGACAACATAAAAGTAATATTGTGTGATATAGCTGTCCGGCGAGAAACATCACAGTGTGCTCTCATTTAAAAGCGTCTTGTACACACAAGAACTAATAAAGATAAAGTACAAAAGTAAACATACAATTTCGTGTTTGAATACACAGTTTGCTTAAAGGCATTTTTATCAAGATAGAAGTATCAGAAATAACCTCGACTTAAGAAATTACCTTAAATAAGTAATAGCCTAGACACTACTTAAATACATCTTGGTCACCAATGAAGTCATTTATAGTATAATATGCCCTACCCAACAAGCAGCGCTTGATGTGAGACTTAAATTTATTGAACGGCATATTGACGATATCAGATGGTATCTTATTGTAGAAACGTATACAGTTCCCTGCAAACGAAGTGCTTACCTTACGAAGGCGGTGACCTGGAAGAGCGAGCTTATCCCTATTTCTAGTATTTAAATTATGAACGTCACGGTTATGCCTAAACTCGTGTATGTGTTTGCGTACATACATGATATTTTCAAAGATATACTGCGACGCGACTGTAAGAATATTGATTTCTTTAAATTTATCCCTAAGCGAAACACGAGACTCCAATTGATATATAGCACGTACAGCCCGCTTCTGTAATACAAAGATGGTCTGGATGTCAGCCGCTCTTCCCCACAGTAAAATTCCATAACTCATAACACTATGAAAATAACTATAGTACACAAGTCTCGCCGTCTCGACGTCAGTAAGATGTCGGATTCGCTTTACCGCATAAGCCGCTGAACTTAGTTTACCTGCAAGTGTGGATATATGCGCACTCCATTGCAGTTTTGAGTCCAGAGTGACACCTAGAAATACTGTTCTGTCCTCGAATTCCAGTGTCTCATCCTTCAGTCTTATTCTAGCCGCATTCACTCGCTTCACATTGGACAATGAAAATTTAATGCACTTGGTTTTTTTGGCGTTTAAAAGTAAGTTGTTGGCCGTAAACCAGTCAACAATTGTGGATAATGCATCATTAATGTCATTAAAATTATCCTGTCTCCTATCCGCTTTAAATATAAGTGAAGTATCGTCAGCAAACAAGACTATTTCATGTTTATCGCGCACTACATATGGGAGATCGTTAATATAGATTAAAAACAAGAACGGACCCAGAATAGAGCCTTGAGGCACTCCCATAGCAACAGATGACCCAGAAGATTGTGTTTTGTTAATGTCTACCCGCTGAGTTCTGTGAGCAAGGTAAGATGTAATAAGATCTAGTGCAATGTTTTTGATGCCATAGTAGCTTAACTTCCGCACTAACGTAACGTGATCAACACAATCAAAAGCTTTGGAGAGATCACAAAAAACTCCAATTACATCCAGTGATCTTTCCCAGGCATCAAAGATATGTTTCACCAAAGTAGAACCGGCATCAGTTGTAGACCGTCCCTTGGTAAATCCGTATTGACTGCTATGAAGTAGCTTGTATTGATTAAAGTGTGAGGATATTTGATTAAGAATTAATTTCTCAAAAACTTTACTTAATGCTGGTAGTATCGAAATAGGTCTAAAATTTGTGGGGTCTGATTTTGCTCCTGACTTAAACAAGGGAATGATCTTACTATGTTTCATCAGATCAGGAAATACTCCAACATCGACACACTTGTTAAACATAGTAGCTAGGTAAGGCGCAATTGACTCTATAATGGAGTGTAGTACTGAAACAGAGAGGCCCCAAAGATCTTCAGTCTTTTTGATATTAAGGGACCTAAACGTTTTAATCACAACTTTTGAGGTGACATGATAGAATTTAAACAAATTTGTGCATTCCTTAACATTGGATTTTAATAATATTTCAGCCTTATCAGGAGATGATATTAATGATTTAGTGGTCTCCAAGGGTATGTTCGTAAAAAAACCGCTCAAATTGTTTAGCTACATCAAGGTCCGAGCTTACTACAGTATCTTCAACTTGCAGGCTGTAGTGCGGGTCTCTAATTCTAGTTCTACCAGTTTCGATGTTAATTACATTCCAGACGGTTTTAATCTTGTTGTCAGAGTTACCAATTTTATTCGAAAAATACTTAGACTTCGCGGCAGCACAATGCTGCTTGAACTCTTTAGAATAATTTTTGACGTATTCTAGAAACTCAGGCCTATGATCGACAGCTCTAGTAGCATATAACTCATACAATTTGTACCTCTTTTCATGAATTTCTGGTGTAGCCCAATCACTAAATTTCGTACCTTGCTTGGCTTTAACATTTTTCAGACTAAAGCAGGCATCGAATTCTTTAATAATACACTTAAATAACGAAGCACATAAACTGTCCGGATCTTCCCTAGTGCACGTCATATAATTAAGTTGTTTAGTGACCTTAGTATTAAATGATTCTAATCGATTTTTAGAAATTGGTCTAAATATAAACTCGTGGGGCGCATTATCAGTTTTCCCCTTAAACGAAGCTTGCTGGCCGCAGTGATCCGAACTTAGGATGTTGATTATGGATTTCCGAGTAGGGTCAAAATTAGTAAATATATTATCAATACACGTAGCACTAGTTGCTGTAATTCTAGTAGGCTCATAGAACAAATTTACTAAATTAAAGGATTTAAAAGCGCTCAGTAAGTTAATAGACGTGGGTGATTCCTCCAGCAGATTAACATTAAAGTCACCACACACAATAATACACTTTTTAGTGCTAAAAACACAACTAAGAACATCTTCTAAAATGTTCTCAAAAAGCCGGTAATCCGCCGCAGGGGTTCTGTACACGCAAATAATAATAAATTGTTCCAATTCAACACACGCAAGTTCAATATGACGTTCAATTGATTTCGCAACAATATCTTTGCGCTCCTTACATTTAATGTTGCGTTTAACCATAATCAGGGATCCGCCCCGACTGCAAGATTGCCTAGCAAACATGCTAACAATGTCATGATTATTAAAATTAAACATGCACTCATGCCCTTTTAGCCAATGCTCAGTAACACATAAAACATACAACAAGTCCGATTTTCCTTTGCAATCATATTATGACAGTGACAAGTGTCAGTGACCTTAGCGATAATTAGATCTCACAGAAACCTTTGTCGAAACTGGTAGACGACTTTCTTGGCCGACCGTACCTTAAAAGTGTTAAGATTCAGAAGATAGTGATTTACCATTTGTACGGTGTTAAACATTTCAAATTTTAAGGTCACCCTAACTATTACAAAAGTCGTTTTTTACATTTCCCCCGATACCTGTGTCAATTTCGCAGGATAAAATAGTACCTTATGAGCGCCTCCGGTTCTAAACTGTTCCTGTACCAAACTCATTCGGTTGAAACGTTGACACATGAATAAGAACCAAACAAACATTATATTAGTAACATATTAAAAATAAAATACTGGTAACATTTTCATCACACATGATCCCCAAGCTGTAACAATGTTATTTTTTCTTTTAAAAGCTATTGCCAATGTGAATCAATATTGTATTAAGATTATGCTGTAACGATGACTGATGATCGCCCGAAAACGGCGCGTCAGCGTTACACGAGCAAAATAAAATAGACGTGCGTTTCTCGAAGGTTTTATCGAATAAAAAAGCCATTCTTGGTGTTCTTTTATAACAGGGATATTGTATTTTTTAAGGCAAATAAAGCATTACGCTTTCATAATTTGTAACGTATGATAGTTTTAGTTCAGTACTTGTTAAGAGTCCCTTTGCTCTATTGACAAAAATATAAGTTCAACCAGAGAGAGCCTGGCAAGAGAGGGTCATGTTTTTTTTATAATTAACATCGCACCAAATTTTAACGATACAACTAAAAAAATGTCTAGCATTAGAACTGTTATCTATACTAGTAATATTTTTAGGTATATTCTTAGATATTTCATATAAAATACCTCCTTTACTTAATAAACTAATGTATGTAGTTGCCATATGATCATGAATTTGACATTCCTAGCCAGATTGGATGTATTATTTTCCAACTTTTATGTCAAGCCAAGAAGGCCACTTTTAGGGCTATTATCTGTGCGGATCTGAGTATCTGTGTGTCTGTTTGTATCATCGTAGCTCCCAAACGCATGGACGAATTTGGTTTATTGTTCTCTCTGTGTACTGCGCCGCGTCGGATAAAACGCGGTCAATTTGCGCCGGCCGTCGCATTTGAATAAACACTTACAACGATGGCCGAGCCTGACGGATGGTGTCGTGCGCGCGCGGACATGGCAAATGCTTATTTACTGCAATGGTGATTAGGACTAATGTTGAGTAATGGTGAAGAGATAGCTTATTGGTGATCTGATGTTGATCTGCTCCGACATAAAAGTTACTGGTGATTGACAAGCAACGCGCAGAATTTTGAGAAGGAAAACAAGTATCCAGGTCATTTTGGCCATTAGGTTAAAAACATAAGTAAAGCCCCTCTAACGTGTAATTGTAACACATTTGTATACACTGTTTGACATGAAATTTATATACTTGAAATATGACGTAAATTCCACATTAGGTTTAAGTCACGTATAACGCACGCAAATGATAAGCACTACATGCAAGAAGGGCTTACATAAGATTTATGCCCTAAGGAGCTTTGAGACCCTACACAATTACACATGTCGGTACCTTGAAATGAAAAATAGTCATTAGGTTCTAGTTCACGAATTAATAATGTCAAATAAAGAGTATTATTAGTCTGTTGAATTCTTTTACTCTTTAATTCAGCAGCGTTTTAGTTGGTTCAAATATGTATGTTAGCTCTCATAGTTCATGACACCCTATAGTGAACCGAATGATATGTTTACTCAATAACTTCCTCAATCGATCTTCAAGCTAAAATTCGTCAAATTAGACATAAAAGTAAACAGAACTGAACTAAATAAGTTCTGAAATACTTTACAGTTAGCTAAAGAAGATTATGTTTCATTTTTAGTGACGCAATAAAAAACGCGTTACCACCTCTATGCTAGTCATATCACTGGTGAGGGCTGAACAAAATGTCGGGTAATCGGTTACAAACTTGAATTCTGAAGTCTTGGCTATGTATTTCAATCCTCGGACCCATTTTTTTCAACTTAGGGATTTTTGTTTGTTGTCATTAGCTGTACTACACAACCATACAGATTGTTATATGGCCAGATATTTACGTCTAAAAGTTTTGATTCGAATTTTAATGTGATTGTATGAAAACGCCATTATTTCCATTAAATTAATAATAGCAGATGTTAGTTTAAGCCCACTTGTACTTATCGCAGCAAACAGAAACGCAAAATGAAACCGTCACAAATAAAATTAAATCCAATTTCATCGCGACGCCTGTTTTCTTTGAATCAGTCCAAATCTGTCGTAATCCCGGACAGTTACATAATCCGGGCTCAAACCCCGACCCGTTCGAACGGTCCCTGGATTTATTTGACACAACGTAGGGCGCTTTGGGCGAAGTTTGAATTGAATTTATGTTTTGTTTTTAAAAAGGGCTGCTTCTTAAGGGTGGTTTTGGTTGAGATTGAAAGTATTCCAGTATGATTACTTAGTAGCCTTTTGTATGAACGTAGCAATTTCAAAGTCTTTTCAATTCCTTAAAAAATAGAAATTAAATACGTAACATTTAAAAACCTTACAATATTGTATCGGTGGTGAGTTCAATTTATATTATTTATAGGGTTTTTGTGCTACTTACTCTCATTCGATAAAACTGACGTCGTGAAGATCTTCGGGGAAGGCGTATTTCTAGCAGTGGACATCCCCTCGGCTCGGATATGGTGATCTAGATTTTTTCTTCAGTCACACACAACTCACGTAACTATTGCTTATAATAATGCAATTTCAGTTTTAATCGTATCGAATAAAGAAGTTTTAGGGATCTCGGGTTACTTCAGCCCTAGGGGGTAAGATTGCCTACAAAATAAAACAATTGCATGGTTAATCATCACAGATTACTGAGACTAAGTCACACATTAGATTATGTCGCGTGCTGTCAGCGCTGCCGCTGCCATAGATAAAATAGAATAGGTCATGTCGGTTTTCTGTGCTTGAACCATGTAAGGCTAAGGGACTGTTGCCCTTTCCGCTATCTGAGGACGGCCATGGAAAACTTTTGCGTTTTTTTTATATATTTTTTATTATTATTGTTTTTTTTCTCTAGTTTTTTTATTATTTTGCAATCATTCCTTGTTTTTCAAATAATTATGTGTGTGTAACCTTCCGTGGTTTCACCTGATGGTTCCAACGGAAGACCAGCGCTGACTCAAATGCCAGCATTACGCTGAGTTGGGACCATTTCGTGGCTACTTCCTTCTTGTACGTGTTAATCTGTTTTTTTTTTTTTTTGTATGTCACGAATAAATGATTTTTCTTTCTTTCTTTCAAAAACTATCTTTAATATTTAATTATTCTACTAAGCTACTTTTATAGTTCTAAAATTATTTAAACAATTTAAGATTATTGCCACTAAAACAATCATAGTTTTAAGGGTGGGCAATGTTACCCCTTAGGGCTAATTTAACCCAAGTTTACGATACCAAAGTACTCTATTTGATTTAATATTTTATTTCCTTTTGTTTTCTTTCGTTGTTGTTCATCAACCGATCTCTTTCGTGGAATAAAATTGTATTTCGAAACTTCTTTATGCTGCATAACTTCAGAACTTTTGGGTTACGGTTCCGGAAAGTAAAAATATTTCGTAAACTGATCACATACAAACAAAAACCCTGTTTTTGTAAGCTCGTTAACAATAACCCCAAGTTGGAGGCTGTCAAAGGAAATCCGTTCGGTAAAATATAAATTGCTCGCTCGTTATGACAAACGCTGCTGGTATTCTTTACCGTAAGAGTATGTTACTCGACGGCAAATTCACTGGCGAGTTACGCCATTTTGTTTTAAGATTGATATCCGTTTGTAGCTCAAAAACAAATGTCATGTTGAAATTGCTAAGATCCTTGTAAGTATTTGTTGTTAGGACACTCGAATTCGCATCTTTACATATACGAGTATTTTAACTGAGTCACTGGAATTATAAGAGGCTTCATTATATAACAGTAGCATAATAACTAAATACCGTAATTGTGAGTGTGTGTGTGTAGGAGGTCTACTTTCAGAGTTGAAAGTAATTCAACGGCTCAAGAGATTTCCATAAAACTTAACTTAAAACCATTGCGATTAGATTAGCTTTCGCGTTCAATGTCTTTGAGTGCCGCATAGCCACAAATATCAATCAAATTTAGCGTCAAATTTATAAAACCCATCTTCTTAAGTATAAAAGAGTCGATGGGTAAAGTAAGAATAGCTACAATGATTGTCGCGGCAGGATCCGAGCGGAATACGGGATGAGGGCTTGGAATGCTCAAAGTCAAAGTGAAGTTCGAAGTTACAATATTTAATAAAGCGTAAATTATCACTTGTGGTTGTACATTTAATTATTTATAGAAAGACTGCCTGTGACTTTGGCCGAGTAGAATTAATTTATTTCCTGATTTGAACTAGGGGTTGAATTGAAA
Source organism: Acleris literana (assembly GCA_946894065.1). Classification (NCBI taxonomy): domain Eukaryota; kingdom Metazoa; phylum Arthropoda; class Insecta; order Lepidoptera; family Tortricidae; genus Acleris; species Acleris literana. The sequence goes on along the minus strand of OX335684.1, from coordinate 19,036,402 downwards.
AAACCTCTTATTGTAAAATCTCTGTCAATAAATACACATTCATCGACGCCTTGCAATTTAAAAGTAAACGTTTAGTCTACAGGAATTCACAAAAATATACGGAGATACTTATATGAGAGAAAGAGAAACATAAATATAAACCCGAAAATCATTACCCTCTTCGGATAAAACGGAAATACTCGGGCTGCTTCACGAAGTTTCACCCTTTACAACCAGTTATATAGCCGAAACATTTTCGACCCAATAATATTTCAGATTTTTATTTGCGAAAAAGCCATTTCCAGTTGCAGTTTTATTTTGTAATCACGGTCTAACCTCACCTCACCGATGTTATAAGCGGTTGTAAACCAGAAATATCAAATATGATATTTTGGCCAAACGACAGACTCCCACAGCAATGGTTATTAAATTTCGCGGTGCTGCCAAAACCCTAGCCCAATAGTTACACGTAATACAAAATGGAGATAAACATAAATAGCGTTCGGTTTTAGATTGTCGTCGAGTGTGCGTACCGGACGCGCGCAGAATACAAGATGGCTTCACACGAGACCAGGCAGCAGTGCAGCCGCTTCGAAGTGGAATACTGTGTTTTAGTAGTGGTAGGAACCGTTGAGGGTCCGCCTTGATCACTAATCTGTTCTTTAATCGGTGAACGGACAGGCATATATGTAGTATCTTAGTATTTAGGGTTTTATGATTGCAGCGCTGTAGTCTTGAGATTGGAAATGTCTACAGGCCTCAAGTTTCACTTACCATCAGGTAGGCAGTTATCAGTTTGGCTTAAAAATATTTTTAAGACATACTTATTACCTACTTGTTTTGTTGCCGCCTGTATTTTTAGGGTACCGTAGTCCATCTAGGAACCCTTATATTTTCGCCATGTCCGTCCGTCCGTCCGTCCGCAACCTAGTTCAGCTCAGCTCTTAGTACTAGAAAGCTGTAATTTGGCATGAATATAAACATTAGTCACGCCAACAACGTGGTAAAATAAAATCTTGAAAAAAGTTACTTACTAGCTTTAGTGTACCTCCCCTACACGTAACTTGGGGATCTAAACAGCTCACAGTCGGTGGGTCTATGTTGAGTGTAGTAACCCTCCCGATTTCATCATTATAATATTATCGACTTTTAAACACCATAATTCTTTGTCGTCGGATTTATATTAAGTTTTCTGTAATTAGGTAGGTAAACCCGACATGTTCAAAATACTTCTTTATTAAGTTTCGGAAACAGAAGACTAGTGGTACAAATTTTGATGGAAAAACGAATTACAATGAGTCCTACTGTGTCAACGTCGCCCTTATGACTATTCACTTCCGCAGTACAAAACAAACGGACAGACTTATTTTGCACAGACTTGGTAGAGGAAATAAACGGCTCCAAGGAAGTGAGAGAAGTCTATATTCGGAGACACACAACACTGTTTCGATCTGATGTCTTATTTGTTTTTAGTCTGCTGGATTTACTTCTTCGTAAATTTTTAGAGCCTCGGGGTTATTTATTTAGGCTCTGTGGTGTGAAATGAAGAGTATTGTATTGTTTTTTTTTTATTCAATCCCTCGCATCTTTGGTTTTTAATAATATTTAGTTTCCGTCGAAGAAATTGTGTTTTACAATTTTTTCAACCTCATCATCATAGAGGATAAACCGTGTCTGTGATTTTATATAGTATAAGGATAGTTATGGTGGCCTGGTACCCGTGTTCCAAACCTTGAGCTTGATTTTAGACAAGATTAATTTGTGTGAGATTGTCGCTTGATAAAAAAATATCTATATAGTATATATATATATATATATATATATATATATATATATATCGCACCTTTAGAACAATAATGACCTAATTCAAAATTTGTGCTTTCAAACTTCGAATCATAAATTTATTATCATAGAGACCTAACTCGAAATTTAAAATTTCTCAATTAGGTCACTATTGTTCTGAAGGTGCGATATATATATATATTATATATATCATTTTATTCTTTAGTTTTACCCTTTAAAAGTAACAACTTCATCCGCCTCTAAGTAACTTTGTGCAAAAGTTACCATCGCGTTGTACCTAAGCATTTTTTGTCAATGCTTCTTAAATATCCAGATCTATATTATTATATACGCACTTTTGTAATAAAATTTTACGAAACGTCATAACAATAAAACGTATACATACAATTTATAAAGCAATTCGAGACGCCTTTCGTCTCTACTCTCGGATTAATAAATGATACACAATTCAAAACAAACGGAACATATTACCCTAATTCTCGCTTCCGTGTCGTGACCTAAAAACCAGTTGACAGCATATTTTTTATTCGCCCATCCAGCATTTCTCAAACACGAAATTGTCATACAAACGTACATAATTTAGTTACGTGTATTCCTGACATACGTATGGAGGAATGCGACATTCCGGAGATAGCAGATCTACCTGAGTAATTATATAAGATTGTGTTACGAGAGATACTCTGTGATACCAGATACTGCGGTGTATAGAATTCAACGGAATTTATTGTTGAAGTGAATGTTAAGGACCAAGATTAATCTAAAATGTATTTAGGGAGGTCGACGACTGGCGGTGGATTTGAAGGATAGTTAATCCTTATCTTGTTCTTTGTTATCGAGGCCAAAAAGATGACAGCTCTCAAAGTTAGCAGGATTAAAGAGGTGTTATAATACTGGAGCACCAGATTAAAAATCCTAAATTTTAGAACGAAACACAGGAAAAAATGAGGATAATGCTATAAGAAACATGGTTTACAATATCTAACAATAACGGTGAAAAAATTTGTAGAATGTCCAGCAATGGACGTTTTTTCGTCGATTTAATGATAATAATGTTGAGATCGAACCCGATATAATAATAACTTCGCATGTTTGTCCCAAAGTCAAATCTGGCACATTCTTTTGTGGAATAGGAAGATGGTAACAGTATTTGTGCTGTAAATAATGCAGACCCACCTAATTGGGATTTGTTAGTTAAGTCTCGTTAAGCAGATGATGACTGCGCAAAATATACAGTCAGCAACAAAAGTTTGTCTCAAAAATAAGATTTTTGAAAGAAACTTATTACTGTAAAACTCAGAAATGATATTAAGTAAGAGTTAATGTAACTGTTATTTAAACTTCTAAACATATTTCGACTTACAAGAGCAGTAATTAATGTAACTGTTATTTAAACTTCTAAACATATTTCGACTTATAAGAGCAGTAAACATCCAATTTCGCAATTTTTGCTAAGCCCAAAGACTTATCTATAATTTACCGTTTCCCGGCCGACCAACGCACCGTGGACGGTTAATTCCCGTCGATGATATTGCCGGACGGTCGACGGTAAACAAGGGTAATTTATGATCGTTTTTATAACCGGTAACAAGGGAATTTATCGCGAAATTTTACCCGAAATATTGTGGCGCTAACTCGGGGAGCGGGCCTTTGAGGGGGTTTTAGTTTTTAATCACTTGAGGGAAGGGAGGCGTTTGAGGTGCAAAGCAGGTTATTGTCGCTGTTATTGAGATGAAACGAGAGGCAACATTTAAGGGTTGGAAATAGGAAAATAAGTGTCATCATCACCATCATCACCAGCCTACACTAGTCCACTGCTGGACATAGGCCTCTCCTGTTATTAACCACCAAGCACACAAGTAGGTATTTGTATGGTATATTAACACTAGGTTTTGCCTGTAACTTCGCCCCGTAAAATTTTTAGTCGCTTTTCTTTCGATAACTGTCAAACGATTTTGGATAAAAAAGTAACTACGTCCGTTAAGAGCGTCGGTGGCCTAGTGGCTTAGAGGGTCGACTCGTGATCGTAAGGTACCGAGTTCGAACCCCCGCGGTCACCATGTACCAATGAGTTTTTCTAACTTAAGTGCATTACCCGATGCTCTTACGGTGAAGGAAAAACATCGTGAGGAAACCTGCACATTCGAACAGCTGAGTGTGTAAGAGGGTAATTGCACAAAAGATCCTAAAGGGTCGAAGTGTATCCGAAAGGGCCCATCTGTAAGATAAGATAAGATAAGATAACTACGTCCGTTATTGGTCTATAAAATATTTGGTGTAAGACATTTCACGTCTGTCGGTTGAGGCGTTAAGCTGTGAAGACAAATAAATGAACGAAAAATACGCTACCGCACGAAAATTAATGGTAACCTAACAGACATGTTGGTTATACCATTATTTCCATCAATGAATTTCAATGTTTAGCAGTTTGACATAAAACGTAATTTAGCCATTCTATACATTTTCCGAAGTGACACGACAAATGACACGTGGAAAATGTACAACCCGACAAACTTACGTATGGTGTCTACACGCAAAAACGCTTTCAAATTTCTCGATAGTGTTATGAAGTAGGAAGTTTATTAAAAAGAAAATATAATACGACTTTATTTGATTTAATGAAAAAAAAAACATTTTTTCAGTAAGTAGGCTCACGGGCACTTTTACACGTCAAAAATCTACCAGCGCTCCCCAAGAGGAGGCGACGCCTGAGAAAAAACTCTGCAAGAAACTCAGCGTAACAATAATTATAATTACTACCCTTACTTCACACGTTGACTGCCCAAAAACCGGTAAGTACACTGGCGAGTGAATTGACAAACTTACCTGTTACGTATCTTCGAGAAGAAGTGTAAATACTGTTTAAGCTCTAACTAAAATACAGGCTTCCGCATACCTTCTTTTAGCTTCAAGTTTCCCTCTAATAAAAGCAAAGTGAGATTTAGCTTCAGTCCAGCGAGGACTAACTTTAAGAGTTCAAACTGTTTAAACTCCGCGAGTGGTCAATCCAGCCCCTATGTCTTGTTAACTTTACTTTTCTCCCCAAGTCTTTTTATTTGAGTTTTTTCTTTCAACTTAGTCGACGAAGATTCGACCGAGTGAATTCTATTGAATTTAAATTTATTTGCTGAAATTATTTTTAGTTGTTTGTAAAAAGTTTTCAATAAAACTTTCAATCAGTTTATTTCGGGAATACTGAATGTTTTTAGCATATTGAATTGAAAAAGGTTTTTACTAGTTTTACATTCGTTATATTAGATTTTTTTTTTCCAAATTTCAATTGATTATTCAAACATTATGCCTGAGTAAGAAAAACCATGAGAAAGATATTACTTACACTCAAAATTGTGGACTAGTATGGGTAGGTTCTTAAAAAGACTAACGTATGACGTACACTGGCACAAAGGCAAGCACGAAATCATAATTAGGTTTGCGAATTACGGTACAAATTAGACGTACCTTGATATCTTTCGGGTCAAATTTAAAATTTAAAGAAAAGATAGTTAATACACACTTTTATTATTATATAATAATTATCTGTACATAATTTAATAACATCCTGTATCACCAACATAACTCAGAGTACTGAAAAATTATAATTAAAATTATCTCTTTTATTGTATTGTACTCGGATCTAAAAATGCAGCTCTTTGCTGTTCCACTTCAATGTTCTTGCCCAAATAAGTCGTATTCCACCCTAAAAAGTCTCGGTATAACCCCATCAAACGGTGGCGCGGTACCCAATCAATATCAATCAGAGGAATGAGTGATCAGTATCACTTTCGGGCTCCATTTGTCATTCGTTCCGTCCTGTCGTTACCTACTTATTCCGAAGTAGAAGGGAATCTTGGAGATTATTTTACACTCAATATTCTAGTTTTTAATTCTTTAGCGATATTTTATTTGAGTCACTTCTTAAGGGCCTAAGTTTAATTATATACAAATATATATTAATATTTTTTCACCTATCTAACTATTTCATTTGAATTATTCTTGAATTTTATTCGTTCTTATTTAAATTAAATCTCTTAGAGCTTTAAACATCTTGCAAGTTAGACAGTACCCAACTACATTGGTTACACACAAATTGAATTGAAATGAAAAACTCTTGCTTTGCGATCGTTTTCCCGAGGCTTGTTACGTGATCGACGAGCCTGGTGATGATTAAAAATGTAAGTCTTTGAAAGCATTTTCTGGAGGGCCTGAATACAAATGTGTTTCAGTCTGTCTGACGGTCTGTCAATGGTTTTTTTTGCTGTGATACTTTCACATTGGGGTAAAGGATGTTTTATTTTTTCGAGGTTAGATTTTGAAATGACTACTTGAGATTTTAGTCAAGCTTTTAGATAATACATAAATAGAAAAAGACGTTAGTAAAATGTTGCTCGAAAAATACGATCCGATGGGTTCTTTTGGATACGTATAGAAATAAAGCAAGATAGGGAACTTGAATGATCAAGACGTCTTAGTCACTAAGAATGCGTCAGACTGCATCAAACTAGTTTCAATTTCGCAGGTGGTAGGTCTTTACCACCATCATATTCTTTAACTTAGCTTCAAACAACAGTCTTCGCATTGTTGTGTTCCGGTGTGAGGATAGAACAACGGGTAAAATTACTAGCATACAAACTTATGCGTCGGATTGTTCTCTTTTAATTTTAATTTTATTATTTATTATATATTACTTTTAGTCGGGTTGGCATTGCTTTTGCAGTCGTAGGATTGCACACTTGAGAATGCATAATGCCTATGGGTCTCAGAACTAACATAGGTACCTGATGTACAGTCAAGGGAAATGATTCCTTGGCCACTTTGGACTATGTCAAAATGACGTAATCAATCAAAACGTATGAGACTTCTTATGATTTTATTTACAGTGTCACTTTGACAAAGTTACTTATATGTTGACTCGAGGTTATGTTACAAAAAGCTGTACGATTGTAGTACTTAATTTTATGGTATGGAGGAGGCAAATGAGCATAGGCTACCTGATGTACAGTCAAGGAAATTTATTCTTAGACGACTTTGGACTTTATCAAAGTGATACTGTAAATAAAATCATCTCATACGTTTTGATTGATTACGTCACTTTGACAAAGTCCAAAGTCGTCTAAGAATAAATTTCCTTGACTGTACATCAGGTAGCCTATGCTCATTTGCCTCCTCCATACCATAAAATTAAGTACTACAATCGTACAGCTTGTTGTAACATAACCTCGAGTCAACATATAAGAACAATGGAATGCACTTTATACCAACTAATTAAATTCCGTAGTCAAACTGTACAAAATCCAAAAGTTTAATGAGACATTGCCTTTTGTTGATCTTCCTGACTCTTGAGACTGTTTGTGTTAGCACTGCTTTTTGAATGTATGCATATCCAGCATACGCAGATACCTCTTTTGTATGATTGATAAATCGGCATAGAGGTCAGGATAAAATGGGTGTAAGAACAATGTCGACACGGTCCGTAACTTGCACTGGAGTTTTTATGCTAATGTCTATATTAAGACTACGTTTGTTATGTTTTACTGTACTAAAACACTTACCCGTTGGCATAGAAATGTTTGATTATTTTCACAAGAAATAATATGAGGGTAGGCATTTCGATAACGAATAAGAAGATAATTTTTTGTTACATTTTATTAAACGGATTTTGTTTCGGGAAACATATCATATAATTAGTAATTTCCTAAAATTACTATGTTTTTTCTGTAATGCATTTTCAATTGAATCGTGTTTGATCATGGTTTAAGCACGCAAATTAATATGAAAATATGATTAAATTGAACATTTAAAAAAAACCGATGAATTGGTCTTTAATCTACTACGATTACGAAGTGAAACAACGAATAAGCTTTTCCGTTTCCAAACTTAATTTCACACAAATATTTAACGGCGTATAATCTTCGTCGAGTAACAATAGGAATCCCTTCTTATTTAGTCGCACAAATAGATCAAAACAGTAGTAAGGCTGCGGCTCCACTGAGGCGGAGACGAACGGAGCGGAGCGGAGCCGATATTAACCAATAGAAGGCGCATGCGGTCACGTCGAGCGCTCCTTACGCACGTTAATTTAGATTCTATTGGTTAATATTGGCACAGCTGCGCTCCACTCCGCTCATCTCCGCCTCAGTGGAGCTGCAGCCTAAATCAAGATACAACTTGAATAAAAGTAGCTTGATTTTTGAAAAGGTTTTTTTTTACAATAAACAAGTTTTACGTGGACGAAGTCAAAGATAAATGTTTGGAATATCCTCACACCTGAAATTATAGTTCCTTTCAGCGTAAACTTTTTAAATTGAAAATCGTTTCGTGCCTCTATACCAAAGTTCTATCATTGCAAGTAGGACTGCTACCAGACTTGGAGGTTAGCTAGGATTCAATAAAATTATTCAGCACTTGGATTGGGACTATTTACTCGTGTGGTTGCCGAGTTAGAATAGTGCCACTCCATGTCTTCCCGTGGATGTCGTAAGAGACGACTAAGGGAATAAAGGCTTGTAGTACTGTTAGGCGATGGGCTTGCAACCTGTCACTAATACGCTGGTAAACATCTTAGCCTAATTGTGCAAATTGTGGTTATAGAATTATCAACAAGTTTTTAGAGATGTTTGTAATTCTGTAGCTCTGCCTACCTCACTCTGGGAACGAAGGCGTGAGATTATGTATGTATGGATTGGGACTATAATAAATGCTTAGTGCAAGGTTAGTATGTGTGTAATTGTAATCCAAGGAATGTTCATGAATGAATAAACATTATACAAAGTTTTTTTTTGTAAACTGGGAACTAACTTACACAAATAGACTTAGTGCCAAATAATGCTTATGCTCAACTGTTAACCGACTTTTTGTAAAACGGTGAATTGGGTAAGTAAGCTGAGAATGCACACCCAAATGACATGTGATGTTTACGCTCTGACGAGACAACTTCAACTTGCCGGTTGATATTCAGTGCGTCGAGTTTAAGAACGAATATGCTAAAAGAATCCCCTATCTCGGTAATTTTGCAGGGGAAGATCAAACCCAGGATGGCAAGCTGCGTTACAAGAATCACAACAAACAATAGACTAAGGTGGGCGCATCATAAACTATTTTATCAAGAGCTCGAGAAGGTAAATAAACAAAGGAATTCTTATTTCTCAGTCGTCCTGGAAAACAATTGATATGAAAGAAGGTACCTATGAGGTACTAAACAAACAATATGCGACGCGACAACGCGATAGCCTAGATGCTGGCGACCCTTCCTACGAAGCTAGCGGTCCCGGGTTCGATTCCCGGTATAGGCAAATATTTGTGTGATGAGCACGAGTATTTGTTTCTGAGTCTTGGATTTCTTCTATATATTTAAGTATTTATTTCTCTACATAAGTAATTATATCTTTGTCAAGTACCCTTAGTACAAGCCTAGAGCTTAGTTTGGGACTAGGTCAATGTGTGTGAGGGGTCCATACTCATAACGATTCATAAGTCCTAATCATCGCAACTCCTAACGTATTCTTTCAGCAACTGTTACTTTTTCAGGATTTTTATAAATCAAACCTAACCTAACTAGTCTTATCTACACATTGAATATTTTAGAACTTCTGAAAAGTATACGGTTCCAGCGGTATAAAAATTACATTTTCGGAGTTCTTATAATAGGAGTTACAATTTTAGTTGAAATTTGGCGCTCCCGTGTGTGAGATCGTCCCTTGATATTTATTTATTTATGATACCTAAGTTATATCTGATAGTCCGGGATAGAAAATTAAAGCCAATATCCTGAATTCTCGTGTCCTAGTTATATTCCAAGATGGCTGTGTGAGCCTACGTGCTCCGAAAGGCTTTGATATGCTAAGCAGCTCGATGTTTTTACTCGAGTTTTTATAAGCCCAGCTCTGGAGGAGTGAAATAACAAAAACATTTGATAAATTCCCTTTGACGAAAGTCGATTTATTGGAAAGAGAAATTGTTGAGTAAGTACGTTTTTATGACTGCTCTCTTAATGTTAAAGCTCAATCTTTGTGGAATACAATATATGCTTGAGTAACAGATATTGGAGAAATATATGATTCTTGTACCACTTTGAATATAACGTTTGTGTTTTATTTTCAGCAAGCGATCTTTAAGCCATCGCCATCCTAAGTCACAAGTATAAAAAGTAAAGGAAATGAAAATAAAATACTGAGTTACGATATAAACGACAGATTAAGTTACCCCATATTTGTATTTTGACCGATATTTTGAACCTTCTGTCAAAATAGCAGTGTTCGCGTGCTTGTGTTCCAATGCGGTAAGACAACCTGTAAAATGAATTGCATAAAGAAATTCGTAAGTCCCCAGACATGGCAACGCGTTTGCAGTCTGACGAAACTGAGATAGTAATCGTAAGATTGCAATCTTGAGATTGCAATGGTATTTGCTTCAGAGTTTACAATCAGGTGCCCTGTGTACATGTGTGTATTCACGCTTTTTAAACTGCACCATCATCCAGTTGGCCTTATACTACCTGCAGATTTTGGTCCCTTGTCGCCTTAATGCCTTTAAAAGAATGCAGCAGTTCAAACATGACTTTAAAGTGTGCAGCTGCTTATAAGGGGAACACCCAAATAGAGATCCCTTAAAGGGATAAGTTCGCCTTAGTACAAACCTTTTGCGTTTCTGTCTATGTTTGTCATTTTCCCGTTCGTAATGTATTTAGATACATACGTAAATAAGTCGTGTGTGCCCGCGTTCAAAGCGCGTCGCTCCTGAACTCCTTAGCTCCTGACACGCGTTTGGTGTGCCGGAGCCTCGAATCAAGAGTAGCTACGAGTTGTAAGAGAGATATTCACGAGTGAGAGTGCATCTCACTTGTATTTATGCGCTTGAATAATGCTCTAATGCTCTCGTACTTCCTTGCGCAGCTGAACTTTTAACGAGTCTGGGAGGATGTTTGGTCCCTCAGATTTTTCTGGCACTTTGGAAAATAGTTTAAAATATTATACTTAATAATACATTACCTATATATAAAATTCAGCCTTCCTAAAATGACGTAAGTTTCCCCGTTTTTTTACGACTTTTAAAGTGTCTGTCAAAAGTTATGGCCCACAGTTAAAGAAAAGGAGACAAGTCCTTAGTATTTATTGACTCCTTACCTAAAACTTTAACGTGGAGGTTAGTAATTTTATCTTACCAGCATTTTTTTAGGATTTAGAGCATTAATGCTAAAGCGACACGTAACTCCGTAAATATTGAATACATGTACAACATGATAAATGAATCGTGCAGATAAAAAAAAACATGATATGCTACCCTTTACAGCTTCCATTTTCATTCAAAAGATAAAAAGTTATGACAGTGTAAAGACAAAAAAAACATTAAAAATGCTTTTTCTCATAATGACCCTTTTGGATGTTAGTATTTTTGCCTTTCCAGCGACGATATATGGCATATGTAAAAGCCAGCCATCCTACTGTGACGTAAGTTAGCATGGTTTTTTTCCACCTTTGATACCCGTTACCTGTAAAACGGTTCCGCTTTCAGCTTAGCGAGTATCGATTCCTTTTTAAGTTTACGAGTATGTTATACTACCGATCCTAAATATTTCATCTTTCCTAAAATTACATAAGTTTGGGGTGACTGGGATCTTTACCTAGCTAACCCCTTAAATTATTAGCCATTCCCACCAATTTCCAAATCGCAACCCCTTAATCTTCGCCAGAGCCGGCAGGTGGCGCTCTTAAATTTTTAAACAACACCGTTTTTCCCATTACCCGGACCGCTAAATACCGGGTCTAATTGAATAACCGTGTCGGTCCGGATTATGCCGGGATGCCCGGGTTTTAAATTTATTTAGAGCCCGGTTGTGATCGAAGTTCGATTCGCTGATTGATTTGGGTACTTTATTTGGGAAAAGAATTGGGAATTATTTATTGAGTAAAGCGTGGTTTATATGAGGTTAGTTGGTTGTAAGTGTGACAAAATGCTTTAAATATATTGTTTAGAATAAAAAGAAACAATAAACCTGCAAAAAAATTAAGGAACAATGCGGCAAAACCCAACATTTGACTTAGGTACTATTAACGATATTTACTACATGTGCAACTAGCGTGAATCCCTATAATATTGAACGATGAAGAAACTCAAGAGAGCTTTAAACATCACCGTGGATGGATTTGGTGTAGATTTACTATAACCACACAGATAAAATATTGCGATGAAATGTTTTGTTAACCGAAACAAAATACCGCATTATACTAATATGTATGAATGACACGTACAATCAATAATCGCATGTATCAATCTAGTTCCGAAACTTATTGGACCTTTTTAAATAAATGGTGTGTCATATAATTCGTCAAGAACGTATGGGTGGCATGGCATGGGTTATAAAAAAATGTGAGTTGGGTTTTAGTTTAACTTTTTAATTATTATACTTTTAGTAACTACGTTTTCCTTTAACTCTTTCTATTAATAATTTTTTTATCTCATATTAAACTCATCCAAAATGAGTGCACTAAAGAAAAGTAAATACATTTAGTTAACTCAATGTACGGCGAGCATAATTTCCGCTTTCAACCGACTCGGGGAAAGGCGGTAATGTCAGTTTAACTCGATTTTAACATTGCACCGCTGCACCGTGGAGTCGCCATGACTGGATGCTCGCTTCACGAATCGGAGGAATTGTTACTACTCATGTGTTTTGTAAAAGAAATCGTGATGATTTACGATAACTTTATATGAAAATGTCGCTTAAGCCGACTCAACTAATTAACACACCTATCTAATGGACCAACAGACCTATACAATGGTCATTATTGTATTAGACAGACATGCACACACGTCGATGACTAAAAAATCCAATATGGTGTAGGCAATGAGACGCCATATTGTGAAAAAAATTTTCACAAACTATGACAAGTGGGGTTACATTGAATAGAAATTTGAAAAACATCTTTATGGTTTCTTTCTTCATTTTCATTTCATTTTTAAGTTTGAATGATAATTTAACATTTATAACAATTTAAGAGGCCACCTATGGTGTCACGCCCTCAGAAGAATACAAAGGGATGGCTTTATGTGCTTTCACGCAAAGAATGTGAGATGGAGATAGTTCGCTCGCGCCTTGACGGCAGCGTTAAATTCAATTAATCGCCGTTTTCTTTAAAACCACAACATTTATTTAAAAATGTTTTGCCAGGATTAAGAAGTTACATATCCTCAACTATTGAATCAAAAATCATCGTTAAAGATTATATATAGGGTTTCGAAGATTCAACCAAAAACATGCAAAAAAGGTGGCTTGTTTGAAAAATTAAACTATCGAGGATTTTATTTCTAATCGTATTTTCACGTTCGACAGTCTCAATCAAATATGATAAAGTTTAATATTATATCCAAAGAACAAATACAAAGACGTTATGGTTATTGAGATCCAGATCGCGGAACACTACAGACTTTAGCGTTGGTGGCCTCTTAAAGGTCTTGATATTGTGCTGGGGTGTTACTATACTCGTACGAGTACCTATATAAGTTTCACATTTTTTTTATGTAGTCGGATTTTTTGATTCTTTAAATTTTGTTGACTGTACTAAAGTCATTACTAATGTACTGAGCGTTGTGGCGTGTTTTGGAACAGGCCTGTGGGGCTGGGTAAGTTGCCATCGAATATGAACGCTAGCGTAAGGTGATCACCTGTGATGACCCTGACTCAGTTGACAGTTTCTTCGCATAGTTACCGCCCTTGGATAACGACGTTTATATTGTGATAGTGCTCGTGTTGAATTCGACCTGTCAAGATAGTACCGCGTAACGACCGTAGTTGTCAAAACTATCACTATTTGAGTAGCGCGAGTGATAGTGATTACTTTACAGCGTGTCACATGACTTACTTACTTCAATTTTATACATTTTTCAAAACGACAGGTGATCACCTTAGGCTGCGGCTCCACTGAGGCGGAGACGAGCGGAGCGGTGCGGAACTGTGCCAATATCAACCGATAGAATCTAAACTAACATGCGCAAGGCGAGCTCCACGTGACCGCATGCGCCTTCTATTGGTTAATATTGGCACAGCTCCGCACCGCTCCGCTCGTCTCCGCCTCAGTGGAGCCGCAGCCTTACGGTAGCGTTTGTATTCGATGGCAACTTGTCTAGCCCCGTTGTAGGTATATTAAAAGGCTTACCATGACGATAAAAGACAGAGCATTCATGCTGATAATTTTGTCATAATATCATTAAATACGCCTTTTTAATATAACGCTGATTAAAAAAGACATCGTAAACTTAAAACAATGTCTTAAAGCAAGTTTAAACTGAGCTCAAGTTTAAGAAAGCACTCCGCCGAGTGGTCGTTCATCATCTATTCTATCCAATAGGTAATTTATTGTTTGCTGAAATATCAAAGTTTCAATTGATATCTGAATGTAGCCGTAAATCGTTTTAATGTGCTGAAATATCTCCATCTAATATTTTGAATTTAGTGTTAGTTTTCAATTTAGTAATTGAATTTCTAAATGTAATAAAAATATCACGGAATGTACATTTAAATTAATTAATTTGGTATCGCTTCGATAAGAAAAAACTACTATTTGTGATATTAGTTTTTATCGGGTTTATGGCAACAATTATAAGATTTAAGGTAGTTACAAAAATGAAAATTTACTAAAAAGCTTAGAAAAAAATCAGCTAAAATTTTCTCATTGCAACCCAAGCAGAAGCAGTGTAAAAAAGGCAAAATCTGCGGCAAAACTAAGATTTGAGGTGACAACGTATTTAGCAACTTGTTAGGCTCGCGTGGACTCATGATGTTTATTCACAATAACCACAATCTTGTTTAAAGCAACCAATAACTTTGATGATGCGATAGCCCAGTTGGTAGTGACCCTGCCAACGAAGCTATGAGTCCCTGGTTCTATTTCCAATATGGGCAAATATTTATGTGATAAGTGCGAGTATTTGTTTCTGAGTCATGGATGTTTTATATGTATTTTAGTATTTATTTCTCTATTATAAGTATTTACATCGTTGACTAGTACACACAGCACAAGCCTAGAGCTTAGTTTGGGACTGGGTCATTTGTGTTAGATTTTCTCCAGATATTATTATTACTTAAGTCACTTTTCAGTGAAGTCATGTCTAAGTAAGACGACTCCTCGGCGTTGGACCCCACTGCACTCTCGAGGCGCTGATTGCGCCTGCTGAGTCCAGCGGATTGATCTCCGCAATCTAGGTTAACGCTGAGTGAGAATAAAGTCGTTTATTGCTTATCCAATTGGTATAGTTCCCTTGTGGCATGGGCCTTTATTTAAATAGATGTGTCAAAACGGGGCTATTCTCTTTGCACGTCATAATTATCACAAGGGAGCGTTTTTTGTATTGTTAACCTTTAAGGATTTTTAAAACTCAAATCTAGCCCATCCTACCATTATCTATACATTAGATACTTAAGACATTCATCATCATCATCATCATCGTCATCATCATCATCATCATTACTTAACACATTATGAAAGTATACGGTAAAAGCGATTTAAAAATTATGACTCGGTAATAATGTAAACAAGGACATGTCATTATGTATGACCAAATAAAATTATGGAAAACAACGGGATCCCGTCAAAATACATAAGAACCTTAATATCTGAATGAGTTTATTATATGATTAATTCACTAATTAAAATAAAGTATTAGTAAGTAATTGTGTGTTTGAAGGTTTTAATTATACGATACGTAGCTTGACATAATTTTTAATACTGAAAATAGGACAGTTTCCGGATTATAAAAGAATTCTTCGTGTACGGAGTCACGGACAACAACTAGTTACGTACTTCATAAATCCCTCTACTATGAGATGTTATCGCAGAACAAAGAACCCTGTATGTATACACTCGTAATTATATACCCCGAGGCATTTAAAACAAAATCAAACACAAGTAGATAAGGACTATTTTACGCTGGCAATTTAATACCAAGTACAGTTGAAAGATTCTAATTTTGACTTGAGCGTTAATATCAAAGTTGGTAGGGTCGTAGAAGTAGCTGTATATCTTTAGTACTTTGTCGTAGCTATTGATATATTAAATTCAAACCACTAACACTTTACTACGTTACGGCGACAAGGTACTAAAATGTACAGTGTCTGCTGAGTTTGACTGTACGGAAAGCAAAACGTGTGTGAAAGTAAGGCCAAGTGGTTCTTCTTGAAATGAATCTAGGCGAAATAAAAGGCCAAGTTAAAGTGAAATGGCACCTTCAATGGAGGGCTATCCCTACTTATCAATGCGAATGTGTCTTTATTTGTCCGTTTCTTTAGCCTTAATAGGTTAATTGTAATGTAATTTATACAGACGCAGATAAATAGTGATATGTCTTTGTTGTTTTTATATGGGGGCGTGAGACTCGTAAGATGTTTACTTTTCACAACACTGCTCGGAAATATAGCCATAGATGGTCTTGTTTGGGGTCAAAAACCTCACTTTTAAGGACAGACCAAGAATGTTTTTGTCGGCGTGTTTGCTGATTGGTCGAGAACATTTGTTGTCCAACTTTAAGAACCAATGAAAATCAATCAATCAATTTTTGTGTCATAGCTCCTTAAAATGAAAAATTGAAATCGACCAATCAGAACACACCATTTTGTGTCGTAAAATATTAGGTGTATTTTTGCTAAAAGATACACAGACTAAGAACTATGTCACTGCTTTTTTTAGAAATGTAATTCAAACTTGGCCCCTGATCTCGAACCACTAGAGATGAAATTGCATGGGAGATATGGTGAAACAAATACAATTTTATATGGAGTTGACATCTTCATCTCGCATGTTAGTTTATTAATCTCGAGCGCCACGAGAATAGGGGTCCAGATTTAAAAAAGTTATCTATGGTGAAATTGGCGGTGATGTCACATTAACATGAATTAAAATTTGAGTTTTGAATATGAATTTTTATTTTATTTCCTCTCAGTAGTTGTGAAAAGCACTATGTCTGCCTCGGTAGAAAGTGCAATTTATGGACTCGTACACTAGAGGGCCTCAACTACGTTTTGGCCCTCTATATGACTCGTGCATCGATTTTCCATTTATTTGGTTACTATTAAGAGCCGTCTTTGTTTTCCTCCACACATTACTTTCAGCCATCGTGTCTCTTTCTTACGAGTAGGGACTTAATTTTATCGAAAGTAATTGAATTTACTTACCTTTTTTAATTTATTTAATTTATTTCTCTTCAGCGGCTAACTGACCCTTTTCTAAATTGATTAAACACGAAACAAAATTTTAACATGTACGTCTCACAACATTCTTGCAATATCTTTAAAGTATCCCTTAATCAAATAAACGTGTTTAGGACCCAAAAAAGGTTGAAAAGGCCCGAAACAAAATGAAGTGAGCGTTTCGAGGGAAAACTCTTATATCTTTACTCGCGAAAGTTCAAAGAAGTTGTTAATAAAATTAATTCGGCGCTGAGGGACGTTTAAAGCATTTCTCTATCAGTCGGCGAACTGCGATATAACCGGTCGTTTCCTTAACTACGTAAGCGTGGTGTGAGTTAGAGGAGCAAGCGAAGGAGATTTTATAAGCGACAGCGGTTCAAGAAAGAAACATATTGAATTGTTTTTGTCATAAAAGACGAAAATTTTAATTTTTATCATCAGGTTTTTATGAGCTCACTTCCAAATTGCAAATGAAAAAAGCTGGACAGCCCGGCAGTAAAAAATAAAATTTACTTTTTTCTGTACTGTCTAAGAGTACGACGTACAAAATTACTTTTTACTTCAATCTCAGAGACATACATAAAACAAATTGCCTGTGTAAAAAAACGAGAAAATTAACATTGACCATTTTCTGATATATCCTTTTTGGTTTGCCAATTTATGAAACAGTAGTAAAGATCTCTAAAAGCAAAATAAGAAAACGATAATGTTAAGGCAATGTTAAATAAAGGCTAAACATTTAACTTAAGCCGCAACCGGAGTGAAATTTCGGGCCAAAGATCAATTCAATTTAATTCAATTCATTTATTTCATAAACAATTTTTAAATTGTGTTTGAACATAATAATCTTGAAAATATATTATTGTATTAGATTGTTTTATAAACCTATGTATTCATAGGTTTATAAAACAATCTAATACATAATATATTGATATTAAATGAAAAATTAAGTCTGGACATTAAAATATTATCTTATTATTTCGATCGAACATTACAGTCTGGAGAACGGCGATGAGTAAGCCTCTATTAGTCACGTTCCTTTGCCATAAAAAATATATATGAGGAAGCTAATTTACCAAAACCTAATTCATAGTTAAATCTCCTGTGGCTCACACCACACTTATAGTAAGAGGGCGATAGGGGCAAGTTATTTCATTTAGGAGTCCCAGATCTGTTTCAACAGGAACTGCGTCGATCGCCCGCCCGCGCCCCGCGCCCCGGGCGTCACCTACTCGACAGTTATAACTTACCAATAGTAGGTGGCGTGCAGAGGAAATTAATCCCCCGTGCATAGAAGTTACCTGGCGGGAAGGTTTATTTCTCTGCAACTGACTTTACAAGTGGTTCTTGGATTACTTTTTCATTTTTACGCTTTGTCATGATTTTTAGATTGTTATTTTGTAACGTTGTTTGACGAGACGATTAGTAGCACTGTAGCAGTTTTGATGACTAAGGTGATATCATAACTACCCACTTAAAAATATTTGCACGCAGTTTAGTATTTATGTGTTTTTGACATAAAATGTTTGCTCGATCTAAAAAAAACACTGATTTACAAATTATCAGTGTGCCGCAATTTAACTTTACTTTCAGGACATTTAAAATTAAAGTTATAATATGGAAAACAATATTAATTGGGCTTCATTAATTTCTTCATTAATTGATACTAAAATTTTAAACATAGGTATACTAAGCTCTTACAAGCAAAACTCGTGGTATTCAAACAAGTTAAACGCTCACAAACAGTAAATAAAAACGAAAACAATACAAAAAGTTACAAAGTAAATTCACTGAAAAACCTTTTTTCCACTATTTGGTTTAACTCTTTATAATAAATAACATTTCATTTTAAAATAAACTAGTAAATACAACATGGTTAATAAACTTAGGAATGGCTTCTCGCTTATTGTTTTTCGGAGTGAGTTGCAACGCGTCCCGAGGCGTTGGTAACTCAATTTATTTGAGCTAAACAACAGTTCCAGTATTTTTATTTAATTTCAAAGCACTGCGAAGCTTGTTTGATTTAATATGCTGTGTAATTTCACTTTGTGTTACAAAAGTTTGAGAATCAGTTACGATATTACTTTAAAATGAAACCATACCCAACATTTTTATACATTTATAAAGACATTTTTATACAGAGTTAATCAAAAGCTTCATTAAAGCTCAGTTATCCCGCCATATTATAGACGGCTCCGGAGATCCTAGAGCTGGTGCTTACCTCTCTCAAAAGATTCGGCTAGCTATCCAGAGGGCCCTGCCAAGATGCATTGCGCTAACTATCGTTTCTATTCGTTTCGTTGTTAAACCAATCGCGTCACAGGTAGATCACGTGACTTTTCGTATCACGTCATCTACCAGCGACGCGATTGGTTTAAAAATCGAATAGCAACGCTAGTTAGCGTAATGCATCTTGGCAGGGCCCTCAGAGAGGTAATGCAGCGAGTATCATAGGGACCATGCCGCGGGCAGAACTGCTAGAGAGGGGTTCTTTTAATCTTCCATCTTCAACCAATATCTCCATCGCTGTTGGTGGCGTCGCTGGAACCAGGTAACTCCCCTAAGCCACTGTATTTGCGCTGTGTTTTGGTGTGGGAGTAGGGCTGATCGATGGTTGATTGATGATTACTAGCCATGAGGTCCCCAGACCACAAGCATCAAGTGGCCATTGGCCATTCTCATGATACAAAAAATGTTTTCTTAATTACAAACAAAACAAACTACTGTAAAACCAACACATACAAATTAAATTTCGCGTTTAGAAAAGAACAAGTAACATTCAAAGATATTCAATGCTAACGCTATATCGTTCGTGGCAGATCTCAATCCTTACAGTATTGTACATAATATTTCCTCTCTTTTATCCAGAATATAATATTTTATTTCTAGTAACAAGGGCCTTTGTAAGCGAACACTTGTAACAGTAATCATGGCGGCGGTCGGAGCTGCGCGGACGCCGGGCGCGTCCGAATATCGCAAAAATCCTTCCTTTGTTTAGCTAAACTCGTTATTTCACCCTTGCCTTATATTTCTCGTTTGATGCGGGAGAAGTTACAGGCTGAAAGCGGGTAAACCCGCTTTCTGTGTCTTAAAACGTATTTTTTTGTTTTAATGATCTTAGTCTTAGTAAGTAGCCAAAGAGAATGGTACTTTGCTAAATACAAGTCTGTTGCAGTGTTCTTCATTCTACAACCCTAGGCGATTGGCAATTCACATTATTTCTTGTAAGTGAATCTTCCATCCGCACCACAACCGCAAAAGAAACGTATTAAAGTAGTCCCTATACAATAAATGTATTTCTTCGGCGTTTTTTTGCTCGATCCTAATATTGTACTGTGTCCGACTTGCACAAAATAGAGTTTTTAAGCCTAATACCTAATATAATTAAGTCTAAACCAATAAACTTTTGTAAGTCTTGTTTAAGTTTAAATGTTATTGATGAAAGCCACATCGCGAAATATTATATCTGGACACACACACAGACACACACTTACACACACACACTCGTACGGTGAAAATATTTGAGTGTTAGAGATTATATAAGTGTTTCGAGTTCAGGTGAAGTTGGTTAAACTCGCATGAAGGCATGTAAGAATGAAAGATATATAAAAAGGCCTTTTAAAAGACTACGACAATTCCATTTATGCGCTTTAGACCAAACCCGCCGCCGCTTGCGCCCCGCACCGCGCGCACGTCTGCGTCGATGAGTTTTCTCTCACTTTTATTTGTTTTCTCTAAGCAAATGATATTATATCGGGAGTTAATTCTGCCGCCAGATGGCGCGCGAGTCCCGAATCTGATTTAACGAGTTGATCTTCATACTGATATTTTTCCTCTGATGTTTTCAGAAATGAGTTTGTTTTGCGGCGGGGGAATATTGATATTGGAGGTGAAACGCGTTTCCTGGGTACAAGTTTGGTTCAAGGATTTCTTCTTTTATTTTGTTTTTCAGAAGGGTTGTTTTTATGAGATCACCAAATTTTTTAGGTCAAATTTGGTTAGATTTGCTTTAGTATATTAGGTTATAATATTGAATATTCTTATAATAGATTCAAATAAAGGGAACTGACAGCATAAAATTGTTTGATGACATGTAACTTTGCAAGTCGGACGGCGATCAAATCAAGCGAACAATGAAAATGAAACTTCGTTTTTAGCATTTATGTGAAATAGGATATGCTAAGAGTAAACACCAATGGGCCTTCCCCAAGGTTTTCTACAACGATCGGTCCTCTGCGGCAGTCATCCAGCGGTTTCCCGCGACCTTTATCAGATCGTCGGTCCACCTTGTGGAAGGCCTGCCGACACTTCATCTCCCGACCTTTGTCCAGCAGTGGACGTCTTGCGGCTGATGATGATGAACACCAGTATCCAAGAACTGACTAGAGCACAGCTGTAACGTAGAAGATCAAGTAACCAAGTCCAATTGCACTGTTGCAAAATCTGCAATGTGTCTTTCACTCGGGCATAATTTAATCTTACATTATTGCATAATTAAAAAAACATTATAGTTCATTTTGCTTGAATGCTAGTCGACTAACTTTTCCCGAATCCAAAATGCTTGTTAAAACCTAAAACACCGTACGTAGAGCAGATCCTTCCACAACACCCCTTAATACGTTGATGTTTCATTCCAGAGAATTTTAGTTTAAAAAATATTCGCTAATGTAGCAACGTTTTTAGGAATTAGAACTAGTTCGTACCTTTACATTCGTCACGTCACGTGGAATTATCTAAATTTGATTTTTCTTTGGGCAAATTTAAAGTTATACGAAGTAATTTAATCTTCAAGTTACTTTGGGAGTAAATACCATTGCCATAGATCGTTCAAATGCACATCTTTCCAGATTGTCGCCTCGTTGTTTAAATTTGCTCCACTCCTCTAGTTTCTATTAGGTACTTGCATGGAGAACTGAATTCGGGAAAGGGAAGGGTTTGCAGCGCAGTCGACTTCTGACCCCAGCTATCTGAATATTGGATTGCATGGGAGCTTTGTGGGTGGTAGAAATCCGTCCTTAATTATTGGTGCAGAGCTATGAAATTCAAAAATGAATGTAAGTGGGCAAGAAACAATGAAGGAAAATGGTATTTAGCGCAATTATGAAACTAATTCTAAAATATTGAGGATAAAAACAGTGTGTCTAAATGTATAAATTAACTAGGCCCATAAAAGCGCGGTAGGCTCACCGCGTATGGTTGTGACCCTGCCTACGAAACTAATGGTCCCGGGTTCGATTCGTTAAGTGATGAGCTAAAGCATTTGTTTCTGAGTCTTGGATGTATGTATTTTTCTATACATATATGTATTTTGTCTACCCATAGAACAAGACTCGTGCCTCGTTTAGAACTAGTTAGGTCAAGTTATATAAGATTGTTTGTATATTTTATCGATGTATTTTTTTTAATACAGGTGTTTTGTAGCCAGAGCTAGATAGAGTAGATAGATAGGTAGGTAGGTAGAAAAGCACCGACACAATCGCATGTTTAAAGGTTATCTTTCACCCCGCAAACCAGTCTTGAAACGTTTAAAGGCATAAATAAATCTCTCTCCCTCAAAAGTATCACTAACCTGTAATCTCCCCTCGGCTTTGTACCGTTATCTGACTGCACCGAACGCATACAAACGAACCCAAATCGATCCAGTTATCGTTTCTTATTGCCCAATCGGTTTTGCCCAGCGTTTGCAGCCGTATGACTTATACCAATAGGTTACGATTGAGATACACCTGCATAAACTATCATCTTCACTTTCTATTTGAAGTATGCGCAGTGTGTTCCAATTTTAAGTGTACTTATCTCTTATCTAAAGTTAAAAAAACTCATCCTCATTGTCTTTGAAACGGAAAGTGAAAGAAAATAGGTATGTCATTAAATTAATGTCAAATTGAAGCATTGTATCGAAGAAGGTTTATTACATCACAAAACTAGCAAAAATATTTTAAAAGTTAATGCAACTTTTTGATATAGATTCGTACTCAAAGCTATCAAAGAGCTTTGAGCTCTGTATTGGGACTACAAATATTCCCACACACTTGTACAGGTAAACGGGAACATCTTTCAAATACACTCCCCAAAGAACAAACTCTCAACTCGGTCGGAAATTTTATACGAAGTTGCTGCGATCTGGGGGATGGGAAATACGGAAGTAAATATACAGGGTGTTTAATTTAAGTGTATTCTCGTTATGAGTATAAGGATCACCTGTGTAAAACACTACTTATTTTATAAGGAACAAAAAAAAAACATAAAACACATTTTTTGCATTGTCTAAAATATTTAAGTAATTATCATATTTATGATAAAACCCCTTTCGATATCTTAGTACTACACGACTGTATCAGTGCTTTGACTATCTAAATCTTTTATTTACTGCAATTATTGGGCTCCACAAGTTCTGCCTAAACGTCGAAATACATTTTTTACCAATCTCTCTTTAATTATTCATGATGTTGTTGCTAGATAAAATGTCTCATTTGCGTAATAACTCGTTACTTAAAAATAAACATAGTGCTTCCGCGCAAAAGTAGCGTATCTGTAACTTAATACCCATTGCAGAAGCAACCTTATAGACGTATAAATATGAGATAACATTTACAATGAAAATTTTATGTCAGTTGCAATTTTTCTATAAAGATGGAAAAATACGGTACAATTTTCTGATTGCAACTAAGTTGAGGGTGTTTGTCTTTTCCGTGTTTTAGTTTTTAAAAACTCCTGTCACAGAACTCGGCGGTACTCGTTTAAAAAGTTTCGCAATTAAAATTGGGAATGACTATATTTCTCTCGAACACAAAACTGTCTCTGTAATTTAAAAAGCGTGGTATCATGTAAATTACACTTCTATTTACGAGTATGTGTGAGAAGAGAGACGCGTAATTTTAGGATGCATTAATATTTGAGTTAAACATCATAAATATTTTGATAGTAATAAAGATGTATGTAGAGACAATTTGTAACGTATTGGACATTAAATGAATAAATTTGTTCTAAAGTGTTGCCTTTTCCAAATATCTCGCGATGGTAAAGTACTCGTAGTGTAATTGACATGACCACTGCTCGCATCTGTTTAACTCTACTAATTAGAAGAAGTTAAGACTAAAAAGTGTTAAAAGTGTGTTTTACAATTTGAAGTAAAAATACAGGATTTATTTTGGCTTTTATATTATAGACATCTTATTACATTCTTGTTTTTTATTGGACTTTATTTTCACATACGTTAAAAGAGTATACACAACAAAATAATTAATAATATTGGTAGTTCTAACAAATTGTCATTGCCTGAATTTGAAATTAACTGGGACCATCCATATATTATATGTATATCAAACTCTCGAAGTTTTATACGAATTAGACCCAAATTGAAGTTTTCGGTGCTTGTGGCAAAGGGGACGAGGAGAGAACGCAGTTCGGTAAGGCTAATAAAATAAAGAGTGATAGCCGACGTGGAACAGAATCTCTGCAGGGCACGCCTTATCTTCTCTTAGTCGTTCAATGACCCTCGTTTCTGTTCGAAGCCGCTTGCCCAGACAATGAGGCAAATTTTTAATCCCATAATCTTGATGCTTACGACTGTGAATTTAAACTCGTTTAAGTCTTGATTTTTCTTACAACGCGTCAATTAAGTATCGTTACTCTACTTACGTATGTACCACTTAGAAAAAGAGGTTAATCGTCGAATCCGACTCAGCTGCAGCATTTGGGAAGCTACGCAATATCTTCTCGTCCAATATACCTGTTTTTAGTTTTTTTAGTTGTTGAAGGGTTTTATTCGAATCTGTTTAGTGAAAGGGTATACTCCTGACCGGATAAGCAGTATTAGGGTATTAAACTCATGTATATTCAGTAAAATTACTTAAAAAGATGACGAACTTTTTTTCAAATGTAATGAACAATGGATGGAAAGATGTTAACTACACTGGCCCGCAAAACTAAGTAGGTATCACACTTTTAATACTTAGTAGTATTCGATCCATCGACGAATACTTCGGCGATGCTATTACTTAATTTTTACATAATTTTATACAATGACATGTTATTAGTATAGAGCACGCTGTATAACCCAACATTGAGGGGAGTGGCTTGCTAATAAAGCTTACACTCAGCAGTGGGTGACCATAGGCTGAAGAAGTAGAAGAAGACGCTTTGTAAGTGTTAGTGCTAATGCAGTCCCAAGCATATTGCAAAGAGTTACCCAAACTAAAGATTATTGGAGTAGAGAATAAAACCATTACTTAAAAAAAATCTAATTTGAACCTTCTTGATATTTAAACCATTTGTCTGACAGCCTTCCGTGAACCTCTAAAGAGGCTATTTACAGGAAATCTATGCGCGGCGCGTCTACCCGCACAGAATCACTCGTAACCGTAATCTTGGACTAATGTCCTGGACCCCTGACACCCTGGCGCACCCTGTAACTCCCCGTGACTCCCCATGGCTATAGCGCAGCCATAGAAAGAAGCAAGTTCGTACTAATCTTAACGCTTCTCTTTAGATAACTACAAGGAAAAGATGGCAGTTTAAAAATGTATATCTTTTGAGATTCTTACTTACTATTTTGTACACTTTTATTTATTTATTGGTTTAATCTTTATTGCACAAAAATACAAATTCGAGTACAAAAAATAAACTTAATGCCTAAAGGCATTCTCTACCAGTTGACCTTTGGGCGAATCAGTTTTTTTTTTTATTGTTGTTTTATTTGATATTAACTTTTGCCCGCGAATAGGTTGGCGTAGTGGTACCAATATCGCTATTATTGTAGAAACTTTTTAAATTACTAAAATAAAAACCTTTTTCCTTCCTCTGGCTAAAATATATCAAACGGGTCCATATTGGCTCACATAAAAATTTGTAGTCCATTGTATTGTTATTCATAATCATAGCAAGTCATAAAGTGTTTTATACTGAAACAATTTATTTCAGGGTTTTTATAAAACAAAACTTACCTCACCTCATTTAACAACTAGATATTTCAAAAATCACTGTGTGACTTGCGACCATTATCAATAACAAAACATTCGGACTAAAAATAATTATAATGAAACATGGCGCTCCAACATCAACCTAATAAACTTCCAAACAAAGGCAAACTGATTCCTCTAACGAACCTATAGCAAATAGAGAGCAATAATTAAAGACAACGAAAAGCCAAATGAGTATTATAACGCCTCTATTTTAATCAAGGTAAGATTACCTACTTGGGCTCGTTGGTATTGATTGTTTTATTTTAAGTAGCCAAATTGCTTTTTAATTTAAAGATTTCAATACGACTTTTAAATACTACAAATTGTAAAATTATTTCTTATTCTAGCTTAAAATGTGCAATATTAATTCACCGAAAACTTAAAAAGAAGATACCAAATATTGTGATTAAAGACTTCAAGAATCTTTAAACGATACCTTACAGATTTCCATCCACTTACACGAACGTTTTTATTCTATCCTTAAGACACCCTCTGATACTTTTACTTGTCAAGATAGAAAGTTATAGCACGCGACATAAAGCAACATTAAACTTAACAAACGTTTGTAAAATGGGCATCAATCTTGGAACTCCAAAGATCCGTGTTATATGAAACAAGATAGTTCAACACTTTTAAACTGAGAACTCTTAAAACCTCAAGACTTGAAAACTATTAGCTGTAATATAATTTTATTATTTATACAACACTAGCGATTAGGGAATGCAAATAACCAGTTATAACCGGTTTTAACCGGGTATTTTCATACAAAAACGGTTAATAACCGGTTAAATAGCATTCCCTACTAGCGACCCGCCCTCGATTCGTTTCGGTTTATGTGAGTTTTCTGTAACACCCGTAATTACATGATCCAGAATTTATTATACGTAAAAACCTTCACATAAAATCACTCTATCTATTACTCAAAACTGCATTAAAATCCGTTGAGCAGTTTAAAAGATCCAAGCGAACAGACAGCGGAAGCGACTTCCTTTTGTACTATGTAAAGATTGTACAAAATTAAACAAGTTACGCGACTACTATCTCCAAACTACAATACAGCGACGTATTTAAGTAACCCTTCCTCCAAATCATGAACCTCAAAAAGCCTTTTTTACAATTTACCTGATCATATTGATCGAGAGGCCGATATGTAAATTCTTCAGAAGCCCGATTGGCGTTGCGGGCCCCACCAAGCCCGGGCCAGGGGGCCTGAGGGGACAAAGGGGATAGTAACTCGATAAATCAATCCATTTTTGTTCGGTTTTGTTTGCGACAATGCCAACATTTTTATTGTTGAGGTGACAATTTGTTCGCGTATTTATTTTGTTTGTTTTGACTTGAGGTGTTGTTTTCGTAAGCCTTTGAGAGTTTGTGTAGCGAACACATCTTGAAAAGACTGAATACCAGCGGTATTATTTGAGTTGGTGTAACGATGAGATGTTTTTACGATCCTGTTTGGCATCTAGTTAGGTAATAAATCACTTATTTCTTCTATGGTGTGGCATTCAAATTAGAAACACTGAAATATAACAGATCACTGATGGAGATATCTTTAACTTAACTATAATCACCAGAAAACATACTTAGTTGAGAGGCTGAAGACGTTAATAGTATTGTAAATGTGATTTTATAAGTATCATGATGCATAATTTCAGTAAAGGGATTTACTGATTTCTGTTTAAGTCAAGACGACTTCAATGACAAAATTTGTCAGATACGAGTATGACTTTATCAGTGCTATGAATGTTAGCAAATGTATTTCTGAGGGGTGGGGCGAAATAACGAGAAGGCAAATAAAGTTCAAGCA
This sequence comes from Acleris literana, assembly GCA_946894065.1. Classification (NCBI taxonomy): domain Eukaryota; kingdom Metazoa; phylum Arthropoda; class Insecta; order Lepidoptera; family Tortricidae; genus Acleris; species Acleris literana. The sequence goes on along the minus strand of OX335684.1, from coordinate 19,008,678 downwards.
GTTAATGAAGTGCTCAAAAATTCACTGACGGTATTACAAGCGGTAACTCTGGTAGCGATGTCAACCAATTATGTCATAAACAAAAGCTGTAGCATCCAAAATATACTTGAACTTACAATACCAGCACGAAATGTTTGAATAGTTTAAAAATGTAATATTAAAATCTGCTACATACCTCATTTAAATAGTTTTTTTTTAAACTTGGCTTTTCTTAAAATTAAAACTATAAACTCTTTTGATTCAATTGAAATGAACGCGAACCCATTTCTGATAAAAATAACACTTTTCGACCACTCGACGGTACAATCAACAAACCTTGAGGTTACTGTTGACATTGGTGCACAGCAGTAGTGGTAGGTCCTTGTGCATCTTATTGCAATTGTGCAAGGTCCGCCCGGATCGCTTCCACCATTTAAACCTGTATCCTACCACCAAGCATCAGCGTTCACATTGCTATGTTCTAGTGTATAAGACAACCGGTTATATTACTAGCATAGAGGGCATTCAATATCAGTCCCCAGGGTTGGTGATGAATTCGCAGTTTTAAGGTCTTGAGATCGTAGTTTTGAGGATGTATATGTCTCAAGGGTCTCAGATCCCACTCACTACCACATGGTCTGTATGCTCTTTTTCCGTCTCTTTTGCCATAAAAAATCCACTTGAATCTAATTCAATTCAAACGATATTTCCTAGAAAATGTGATTTTCTTTTTATTTCCTTCGCTTCTCAATACCCCTCACGTTTTTCTCTAAGTTCGTTGACCAGTATCATTAATTCTGCGAACAAAAGATCGCTCTCTACGTTGTTAGGATCGACAGTTGTGTGCGTGTGTGTAAGTAAAGATGTTTTTAAAAGTGTTCGTGACAAAATTAAATGTTTCGACAATGTTGGGAAATTATAATTTTATCAAAATCGTCATTCTATAAATTTAGATTTCAAAAACTTAAGCTTATTCCATCACAAATAACAAAAAACCAGAATGAAATTTACTTTACAACCTTCTGGAAATATTCTTTACACATTTTCGAAGAAGTAAGCAGCTAAATATATAGAGGGGGATAGCGATTTTGTTTTATTGTATTTGAGATAGAGAATAGAAGATGAAAATTTGATGCCCAATGTACATTTTTCAAATAGTTTTTTAAGTTACATACTTGTTATTGTTTTCACATAATATAGTGGAAATCACATCCGTAGATAATTTTGTTCCAGCGCTTTTAGATCCACGTGACGCAGATTAATGATACAGCGGCGTCGACGACCTTATCTATCCAGCACTTAGCGCTGTATTTCTCACACGGCACCCACACGACACTGGAACATCGAATCAATGATAAAGGGAACACGGGATTCTTCTCGGTAAAACCATATTGAGGTTGGAGTTTAAAAAAACACGATAATATGTTCAAAGCAACATTATTTTATCGAAAAGAATAGAGCCCCAAGTGTTATGAATCAAAATGTATTAAAGAATAATAAAATCATGAAGGTAAGGTATAGAATTTGCTAACCCTGAATAAACTACAAAGAATATCATTCAATAATTACGTGTTTGTAACCCTCCGTGGTTTCACCTGATGGTTTCAATGGAAGACCAACGCTGACTTTAATACGAGCATTACGCTGAGTTGGAACCATTTCCTGGCCATTTTCTTCTTGTACACCGATTAGTGTCACAAGACTGCCTACTTAATTTTTGCAAAACCCATAAAATTAAAAAAATGCGTTACTTAATCTTTGCCCTCCTATATGACAAATTATGAACAAAAGTTAAGGCAAAGCCTTTGAAATTAAAACCATAATCCGCCCCATCCGTCCAATTTGCTCTGTAAACGCTAAAATTATACCCGAATATATTTCAACCCACAATACCCAATTTATCCTTAACCAACGAAATTTCAAACAAAAATGCGTCCCTCCATCCCTCAGGAATTACCACGTAATGTGACATTTGGCAAAAATGAATTTTAATGCTCGCCACCACATAGGGATCTAATGCCCAGAAGGCATTTACCAAAGTTACCCTAATACATTCACGAGAAATCCTTGAACAACATCCATTACTGCTTTTCCGTAATCGTTACAAGTTTCATGCCTACTGAAAGAGCAATGGATATTGTAAAAGTAGTTCCATCCTAAAATTTTGCGAAGCGATTGTGATATTTGGTAAAGGAAATAGGGTACGCTAGCCAATGTCCGACCCGGTCGCTTTGAATTGCTGATTGCCTTCAAATATGCCCCGAGAGCTACTTGTTGCTTAGTAAAATCGACTTTTTAATGGAAATTGTTGACTTTAGCGGGCTTTGAATGAATAATGGCGATTTTATTTACTACGCTTTATTCGATGGACTTCGTATTTTTGAAATATAAGCAGTTAAGCCGTTTCTTTTATGTAATAATAATGCGAGGTTAGGTATCTCAGGAGATCTCTATAAACATTTTGAAACTAGCACTATGGCTTACTGTGGTTCAATACTATTCAAAAGGCCTATCTTAGCCATATACGGAAGTTTAAGTTAGTTTTAATAAATTGAATTTAAAGACCTTATAATTATGTAGGTAGTCATTTATAGGGTTACATAATATATATGTTTTTTGTCTTACTTGAGGTTACAGCTTTAAGGTCAAAAGTGAAAGATTTTTTTGCTACACACCAAATGAATAAATATAACCATACGAAACATTGCAGCAATGCAAAACATTTTGAAAAAAATATATGGTTTTTAGCCATAACATAGTTATGGTGTATATTATTATTATTATTATTATTGTATATTATACACTTACTGTCTACTGAATAACAGACAACGTGCAACGTGCCGAAACGCAAAACTCCTTATTTAATGCATCACCAAAAATATGTTTTAAGAAATGTAACTCTAATGGGTAGAAATATAAGAATAAAAAAAACTATACATTTACCGAGCCACTGCCAAAAGTTTTCCCCTCAGAACTCCCCACACAATTCTATTTAAAATTATCATTTTAAAACTTAGTTTGAACACCCCATATCCTAGACCCAAAGCCGCTTCAATCTTTATCCGAAGAAACTTTACCCCGGACTTGAAAGTTACTGCTAGTGGAGTACAGTCGGCTTAAAAGTCCCTCGTTATCTTTGTAAGGGGAGCTTCAAGAGAAGACATGAACCCGCGACGTGTGAAGATATAGCCGACGTTAAGTAAGTGATTAATTAAGTACTTTATCGCTGTAACATAAAGTTTATAATGCCTGTGAAAATTGTCTTACAAGGTACAGTTAAGTACGTAGTGATTATCTACTCATATCACTCTAGAATATCTTAAATGGGTTACCGAAAGGAATTTGTGGATGTCTATGTTATGAGCTAAGGGATACGTCCATAAATTCAATTTTTTTAATATTAACATAATTATAAGAATGCTTTCTCAATATTATTTCAAATTTGTATTTATATATAAGCTTAGTTTTATGTAACTACTAGATGTACCTAATCTCTCCATGGCTGACCACGGGTGTGCTCAAATTCAGCTTAACTTTGTTCACGCCCTTTTCATTACCGCAATCTGTGCAACGTATCTATGGAAAATCTCTAAATGTAAAGAAATAAATGAATTGGCTTTGTTGCCTTTCCTGGTTATCAAACCTAGGACCGCTTGCTTTAAATGCGACGTTTTTGAGAATATTTTGGGTGAAAATAATTTCTTCTAATTTCTTATAAAAATAATTAAAGCCAAGATCTAGTTACCTATTTAATTTTACCATATTGCAGTGAAAATAAGCGTTATTCGGAAAAAAATGTTGCCTTAATGTTACGCAAGATATTGAATGCGTCATTTTGCTTGACCTTAAAGGCAAATAACGTTAGTAAGTTATGATTTTAAAGGACCAGAGTATTTAGATCTACAGTTTTCAATCATGTCAGTGTGGGTCAAAAAGTCTCAAAAGATAATTATTTTTCTAATTAACCGTTGAGTTTACTGATTTTGTTTGACGATAGCAACAGAGGAAGCGGAGAGTCTTGTAGCTTTTGTAAATCTGATATCGTTTGAATTTTGAAGTAAAGTTTTTATTCTAGCCAGCAAACTAAAAGTCAAAGGAACTGGGGACAGGTATTTGGTCAGGTATATTACTATAGCAAGTACCAAAAAACTATATCGAAAAAAAATTAGTATTTCTTATAGAAAAGGTTAATAAATTTGCTGACCTTGCAGTTTTTAATGACATGCTGAAAATCTTTATTTATTAACAGTCAAGTGAAAAGTATCTTCAATCGAGTAAGTAGCGGTGACGTAATGTAACGTCATCGACGAAATGTGCTTGGCAATTGCTTAAATTCCTTGTTTTAATAAGGTGTATTTCGCCAAACTCTAGCTTTAGACGAGACTTATGGATTTATTAGAGAAACAAGTCCATGGATATCACACGCGGGGACAATTGTTCGGTTAAAGAGTATTTACACTGAAAAAAATAATTGGCCGTTTCTAACAAGATTGTGATTATTGTGCATAGGCGTCTTGATCCCATGTGAGCCTAACAAGACGTTTGATACACCGACTGAGATGTAAATTGAATCACTAAAGAACTTGCTGCTGTTACTATAAGCTTTGGTTGATATAACTAATATCATAACTATTGTATTCATTTTATGCCAACTAAGAGAAAATCTCTCTTGGTTGGCTCACATTTTTTTGAGTGTACTCTGGTGGACTAAACAGAAGCACATGGCGTTAGCTCCACTCGCTTGTTAAGTCCTTTCCCGTATAATTTGATAGCAAGTTGACATTGACGTCGAATTTGGTGTTATCGTTATCGATATCGAGTAGTAGACGTTGAATAATATAATGAGAACGTGAGACTGTTTTGGAGTTCCTGTTAGGCATATGTTCAGAATACGTTTTCCAATAGTAAAGGCGATTTGAAAATGTAAAAAAGCCCTCATGTGGCCAATTTACTGAATAAATTTTTTGACGCTAACGCTGACGCTGGTAAACATTTGCCTAGTTGTGAAAAATTTGGTTGCAGAATTCTCAACAAGTTTTTAGAATTGTATAATTCTTTAGCTGTGCCTACCCCACTCTGGGAACGAAGTGTATGTATGTAAATATTTTGAATTTTGTTTTTTTTTTGTATGTTTGTGCTCACACTATTCTACTGGATAAAATTATTATGTTTTTGACTTATCGTATTTTTATTAAATTGGTGGTCTTTCGGCTGACGTCATGATCATGATGATGATGGTCGCCATAACTGTAAAGAAAAAACGTAACGTAACGTTGACAATACGATAAAATGCCAAAAACGATAACTATGGTTTTTCCCAGTAGCATAGAACCCATGTCAAATCAATTACTTTTTAGTACCTAATAATGTTATAATGTTGATCATTGCGCGTATGGTAATTAATATAAAGTGATTACTAAGTGAGCTAGGACGTCTGACACTCTTTAAATGTTTCCAATAATTAAAAATAAAGAAGAACACAAAAATAAATCCAGTTGTAAATTTTTTGTATTGTTAGATGACGCAATGGTTTTTTATTCCGTATTTCTCATTTTTATAAAGACAGAAATAACATAAAAACCGTCCTGATTTACAAATAGACTTGAAGATTATTCAACGGCTGAGTTTAAAACGAGTGCCTTGCATTATTAAATGCATTCCGCTGCAGCTCTTAGCCTAACGCAGACTAGGAGCTTGAGTTCTTAGAATATTTCTGCATCTTTATCCCTGGAATGGATTTCTGAACAAAATATTTAGAACTTAAGATTATTTTAGAAACAAAATTGTGAAAAACGGAACATGTTCATTTTTTGGAGTAAAATAGCGGGGACTGTTTAAAAACGCTTGGTGTTGCTTTCTTTTGACATTGTTATTGTATTGTCAACGTAACGATACCTCTTATTTACTTGAAAGTAATGACGGCCGAGTTAATAACAATGAGATAAAGCAATATGGTTTTGTCGAGTAGAATAGAGCTCCTGGGGCTTTGTTAGACTTAGAGAAAGACAAAAAGAGGGATAATTTATCATCTTACTAGCTATTACCTGATGACCTGACCCCACAGCCTATTAACACCATTAGTTTACAGTTTTTTTTCTATTCTCGCGTTTTTTTTCTTACGATAACATAGTATATTTTGTAGCTTTGTGTTGATTAATTCATGTCTTTCTGGCTATAAGGCCATCTATCACGGTTCCTAAATCTTGAAAAAATTACCTTTTTAGTTTCTCGTCTCCTTTAAAGTGTGAGTCGAGGCCCTAGCCAAGATGCAAACGCTATAAACGTTTTTATTTTCTATCACTTATAATTTATGGGATGACGGTCTCGTGCACTACGATAAACCACGTGGTCAACAGTCATTCCACACATTTAGAGTAATAGAAAAACAAAAAAGTTAATAGCGTTTTCTCAAAAATTATACTTAAAGTCGCCATTACATCTTTAAAAAGTCACCAAAAAGTTAAGAACACCAAACAATGATCAAAAGTAAGTAGAGAGGTTTTGAATTCGGAATGAAAAAATTTCCAGTAAGTAAGTATGAAATTCCATAAAATATCAGATTATTTGATTTTGGTATTTAACATTTTTTTAATCATTCTACTTACTTGTTCTACTTTTGAGAAAAGCACTATACATGCTTCGACCGTTAAGAGCCATCCTGGAATCGTATGTATAAAAGGCCTCGCCTCGCGGCTCGGCTAACTCATACTCGTCTAGGATGGCTCACTTACTGGTCTTTGCAGTAATGTAATATTGCATCCTGGCTAGGCCCTTTGGTCCAAATCATCGTCAAATATGACCAGCTTAACTGGACGTTTTTATACGTTAACGAACTGCACTCCCCCAAGTTACTAAGTTAACTTTATCTCGCAAGTAACGGCCGCGTAGCTCGTCGGGGCATTTGTATTCAGACGCCGTCGTGATAAGGACACGGAAGTTTAGGGGCATGCAGGAGTAGGACTGAGCCAGTACGCCCGTGATGCCAAAGGCCGCTAATTGCAAAGTAATAGTACAGGCATTTTAAATCTAATGTAATCTGGTTAACCACACATGGAGTATACAATGTTTCGATTATTACATTGCAGCTAGTCACCTTTTTTGGTGTTATAAATCCACCTACGCTTAATAAAGGTGCACCGAATTACTGTGTAAAAATACTGTGATATTGTTTATGCATGATATAAACTTTGTTCGAAAATATTATACCCTGCCGAGTTTCTTACGACGGTTCTTCTCGGGGCAAAGGTTTTATTTTTCGAACCGGTGGTAATGCTTTTTGAAATTCATAGGTTCATTAAATTATCACTAAATTGAAGAATCAAGAAATTTAACTTTGACTTTATCTTTTATAGTAGAGTACCTAGCTGTGACGAAGAGCCGTGGTTGACCACCTCCTAAGGCCCACCATACAACGAAATTAATCAATGGAATATGAATCTATTGTGAACGAAATAAAGACAATTTTCTAATTTGATCATTAGTTATAAAAACAAAAGAAATTCCACTTTACTTCCTTTACACTAGACCTTTATTCGAATGGCCTTATTATGTACTATTATTAGTAAAGTCGTCGTCAAAGATATGTGTACACTTTAGTACCATGTCACTTTATCCGCTATGACAATTTCATTATGGCAGTTAAAAAATGACGTTAAATAGACAAGGTACTAAAGTGTAAACATATTTATGGCGTAGACTGTACAAGGAACCTCAGGAGGCTAGCCTGCCATTCTGGAGCGTGTATGAAATGGATTGGTTTGATAATTTTGAAGGTTTTTCTAAACCTCAACTCCAAAAGAGGGGTGTTATAAGCTTAACTTTCTATGTAAGTATTTGTTTTTTATTTTTTTTGATATTGGTTTGCTCTTTTTTTAATATACCAAGACGGTAGCAAACAAGCTTACGGCCTGCCTGATGGTAAGCGGTTACCGTAGCCTATGGACGCCTGCAATACCAGGCGCCCGTTCCAGAAAGCCACTCTGCAACTCTGCACTCCAAAAATCCCACTCTTCAAACGTATTTCTGTTCCACAAAGCTATTGCAGAGTTGGAGAGGCAGAGTCAAATGCAGAGTGTGGATTTGTGGATTTACAAAGTATTTCTGTTCCACAAGACAATTGAAGAGGCAGAGTCAAATACACAATGTGTGGAATTGTGGATTTGTGGTTTTCCAAAGTATCTGTTAAGAACAGAATCTTTGCAGAGTTTGCAAATTATGCAGAGTGTTTTCTGGAACACGTTTACTCTGCACTTTACATTATCGTGGATTTGAAAAGTGCAGAGTGCAGAGTTGCAGAGTGACTTTCTGGAACGGGCCTCTGAAGTAATGCATGCGCGTTGGCGACCCTTTAAAAATCTATTTTTATCCCCTATTGAAAAGCTCCATACTGTAGTCCCCAGCGAAAACCTCGGCAAGGAGCTATAATAAAACTATGCTGTTTAAGATTTTGAGGAGTGTAAAATATGTCGATAACACGCCTTTACCTTAAAATATTAAAACAAATTCAGACACGGTTAAAGATAAGGCAGAGAGAGCGTTACTTGATCCCCATAAAAAATATTTCCTCGCAAAAATTACAGAGTTCCGATGAAAAGGTAACAACTTAACATAATATTCGGATAAAGAAGAGGTTAGAAATAACGGGGAAATTCTACAGACTAGAGAAATTGCATCGTTAATACAAAAAAATGATTTATTTTGAAATTTTTGAACATTTTTGGTCTGAACATTTAATACAAAGCAACAATTTATGCACCTATTATACTCGTAGCTTTGTTTTTGTTTCCTTGATGCTAAAGTTACTTAAAACTCATCGCACCTATATTTTTACTGTGACATGTTCTTTACTTATCTAACACTCTCATTTAAGAGCCTCACTCTTGTGGGGTGGAGTAATTTCGAATCTTCTCTTCTTTTTGCTAGCTCCTTCACCTCTTCTATACGATACGACGTGCACCTTCTACCTAATGTGGTTCATGTAGCTTCTCTCTAGGTTTCCTCTGCTCTCTTTCCTTCAACCTTTAATATTTTTATATAGCTCTAAATATACTCACTCACTAGAACAACTAGAACCAATAAACTCATAATTTATAGGCTTTAAAATAGTCTATTCATAATTAATCTTCGATATTTAGACAATCGGATCATGGCTAGTAAGTAAGTAATTTATATTTATCTTAAGGTCCGTAGCTTCACCCGGTAGAGACGGGGCGAATATTTCTCGTTTATTACTCTCAAAGTCTCGTAAATTCTGCGAGTTTTATATTTCAGCTGTTTAAAATTTAAATTTGCATTAATATACCGACTTGTAACCCGGTCCGCTGCACAGCCATCGTTTTATGGACGATAAGGAATTTTGTTGATTAAATATGGTCTAAGATTACCGTTAAAAATAATGCCTTTTTAACTAAAATTGTTTTAAAAGTTAGAAGTTGTCATATCAACTACATTTTGGTTTGGTTTGGGCCCTGCAACACAGGGAATCCTAGTGCAGGACCCAAAACTATTGTTATGCCTAAGTTAAGTTTTTCTGAATAAAAATTTTTCATTTTCATTTTTTATAGCAAGGACGAGACAAATGAACACGCAGGTCACCTGATGGTAAGTGGGATCTGATACCCATGTTCTTTGCATTCTTAAGACTACAATCCCAAGACTATAATCTCAAGACTGCAAATTCAAATTCAAATTCAAATTAAGTAATTTATTTATCAAAACATAGGTTATAAATTACAGGTTGTTTAAAAATAATATTATGTCGTATCACTATGTTTAACCCTTAGGTGTACAAATATAATGTCGCTAATGCAGCAAATACAAAATTTTATCCTAGTTTTATGCAAGCACTGCAATCTTAAGACTGCCAATGCGTTGCCAACTCTGAACACTAAGGTGTAATGCCTCTATTTCAGTAATTCACTTGTTGTTTTACCCCCACACATGCTACACTGCTCTTTGGTGGTTGGTATTTAAATTAACTCTATGCATGCTTTAGAAAAAACTATTTTAAATTATAACCTCATATTTATTCAGATTGTAACGCAACATCATAAATCAAAGGATGCAAATGCGATCAAAACAAACGAACCCGCGCACAAAAGCTAGTCGGAAGCGAGTTTGCATCGCATTAACATTACAATTCTTCGCCGGAAGGATCCCACCGAACGATTATAAATTACGCCTTGCAAAGTTTTTAAACTGTGGCATGGTAAAACATGGAAAATATTAAAAATGGAAGTTATGGATGGTCAAATTCACAAATTAATATTTGGCGTGGGAGATATTATGTAGTTATACAGCGTGTTACCAGCACCCTGGCTTTTTTAAAAGAGGTTAAAATAACGTATATCTGTACCATAACCATGACATTAATTTAATTAATAAACTAATTTTCAGGCTTTGATAACTTTGTAACAAAATTTTAATTGCCAGCAATGTAAAGCACAGCAATTTGACAAGTATAAATGCCAGTCGACGGATACTTTGATTATTATTAAGATTTGCCCCCGTACCACGACATGCCTTGTACTAAGCAACAGCGATACTGATAACGATGAAGACGCAGCACATGCACTACATTAAAAATGGACAGTATCTAAGATTTATTGTGAAGTTAATTTTAAAGTTTTTTAATTGATAATACTTGGAAACAATTGCTAAAGCAACATATTATCGGCAGTTTTAATAAATGCCCGCATGCCGGTAACACACTGTATAAGCTGAATAATGCCTTTACCTAATTTCTAACTATAACAAGAACGAAATATTATAATCCAAATATTAGTCCATAATATAATATTATTTGCAAAAGTACGCGTTACTCTGTTTATTTTTTTAGCTTTCAAACGGTCCGCAGTAGTCTCAAATAAACTAGCCGCTTTTTAACAGTTGTATTTGGAATATGTAGTCATACTCATACTCGTCCTCATGGTCTTAGTCATACTTATACACATTTATTTTGAAAGTATGTTTTTTTAATTGCTGAGTTGATGTTTGCCGTCTGTGTACCTATTGTTTCTATTAAATAAATTGAACAGTAGTAAACGGGATTTCCATAACAATCGTTATGTAGGCCAAGCCGCGGGCGCAAGTTAGTTCAATTAGCGATGTTGGCGTTAAGTGAACGTTGTTCCGTCGATCGATAGTAATCGAATCGACATGTTGCCGGGGCTCGGTTACTCCCTCATTATTGGATTGGATAAGTATGGCAAATAAAGTTGCTTGCTATAAATATACAAAGCAATGGGAAACAATGTGAAGTCGATTGCTATAAACCTCCATAATGCAAGGATAGGATGTGATTTTCTTGGTTTCTTTAAAGTGCTAAGGTCAGGTGGGGTAAGAGCGTCAACGGGGTAAGTGCGATACACCATATATTTTGAAAAGATATTGTTGGTTAGACGGGCTTGCCTCGTAGACGCTCGTGCCCCACCTGACGGGGCAAGTGCGTCTACGGGACGAGTCTTTCTAACCAAAAATATCTCCTAAAAATATATGGTTCGTCGCACTTAGCCCGTAGATGTACTTGCTCCAGCTTACTTTATGTCATTTTTTTCCAAAATTTTCAATAAGTAAATAAATTACCTATGACGTAAGCCAGTTAGTTCAGTTAGCAGTGTTGGCGCTAAGACGAGTTGGCGATCGATAGTAAGTAATTGAATCGACACGTTGCCGAATCTCCGTTACTCCCTCATTGTGTTGTGAACTATGCCAACTTGGCGTTCGCTATAAACTCTCTTGGGATAGGATGTAATTTCCCGTTAAGTCCTTTACATGGTAAGATCATTATTGAAATATATGGCCACACTCATACACATTATTCTTTAAAGTCAACAATTACAATGGCTGATGAGATCATTTCCTTAAAAACATTTATTTCCTGAAGCGAATTTTCCGATCGCGTTTTTCCCCATTCGTGAATTTTACCACAAGCATTTATTCTTCTCTTTCTTTTTCCATTCGTATTTTTTCCCATTCATAATTTTAACCACACACATTAATAACATCGTTGCTTTTTCCGAGTCGTATGTTTGCTCATTTGTGAATTCTACAGGACGCATAGGTAGGTTTAGGTTATGTTAGTTTTGCAGCCGGCCCGAAGGGCCAAATCACCCGAAAATAGCAAATGGAAAAATAAGGAGAAGAATAAATGCGTGTGATTAAATCCATGAATGGGGAAAATGCGATTGGAAAATGAGCAACCGAAAATATATAATTTGAGAAAATGATATAACAAACCATTAAAATGTGTAATACAGTATATATAATGGTGTAATTACCATACTCATACTGATATTCCTCAACACATTTATTTTTAATACCATGTAATTTTTTCCTATCTTTCTTGTAACAACCAATACAAAAAGGAATGATGATTGCTTAACTTTTGTTACGTCCCAAAATCTCTCGTCGTGCTCCTTATTTCTTGCCTTGCCTTTGTTGCCGTGACGATAATCTTCCCCCGAATGTTTTCGTTCTCGGCATCTGATGGCGTTAGGCGGCTCTGACGGCTGATGTGATTGGTAGGCAAGTTATGGATTTGTCGTGTTCTAACCAGCGAGTAACTAAGTGAACGATCACTTCACAAGGACGGCCGCGTTGTTTCTTTTCCACTTTCGTTAATCAAATTTAATAGAGACAGGACTCTTCAATGAAAACAACTCCAAATGTAGGCGCGGGCCCCGATATGATGCATAAAAGATTTCTACTTCAGCTACCAATAGTGTTCCCTAAATCACTTGTTCAAGTGTATTCTTCTCCTTAACTCAATTCAATCCGCAGTTTTAAAGCACCTTTCTAGTGTAAGAGATCACAAGCCAATTAAGTGGGAGCGCCACGGACGGAGACGGAGCGAGCAAGGGAAGGGCGGGGTCGGCAAATTTGTTCCCGTGGACTGTGGTATGTGGGGCTTGGGACAGATGAATCACTAAATTTTCGTTGTTTGGTGGAGCGAAGGATACTTACTTTATAGAATTTGTTAATTTGTAAGTTTTAAATTTAATTGATGGGCATTTCTCACCGCGGGATTTTAAAATATCTTGACAGATACAATTCTAACCCAACCTAATCAATGTTTTAGTTTTCATTAATGAATACAGACTTCATCAAGAATGAGATTTCGACAAATTAAAATTACCAGAAAGATGCATTACTTAAAATGTAAAAAAAAAATACCTAACTTAACTAAGGCGTCCCTTATCGTCGTTTGACATAGTTTTCTTGAGATCAATGTCAAGTTTAGTAGAGATTGGGGTTTCCCAAATAATATTTTGGTTATAAACTTACAAAGTGATGAGTCTGTTTTCACAGGTCTGTGGTGGCTGGATACTGAAAGAGTAATGAAATGAAGGCAGTACTTACCTAACTGCATTACACTTACTCTTCGTACTCAATGAAACAATTATGCTCCTTATCCTAGAAACTTATATTCAAATCTCAATGTCGAACTTAAGGCCCGCTTGCACGTGAACGTTAACCTTAGGTTAACAGGTTAATTCCTTAAAATTGACAGTTCTCATATGAATCTGGCATTCGTGAATAATTTACCTAGGATAAAGTTACTTACCATGTTTGTCATTCAATCTCGCGTGGCTGAAGAGCTTGGGTTAAAACTCAACTCCATACATAGTCCATATCCTAGGTTACCATACATACATACCATACATACAATACTTTTGTTACTGCAAAATGCGCCAGTTCCCAAAAAATAGCGAAATGAGTCAGAGCAGCCTTGGGAGGTGCTTCTGCGCGAATGAATTCGCGGGAAAAAGTTAGTCAATAAAACTGTCTGGCGGTAGCTAATATTCGTATCGGACACCTGATAGTCAACGCACGTGCAAATCTAGAACTATCTAATTAGGGAAGAGCAAACAAGGCGATAATACACAATTAGTTGCACCAACATGACGTGTCTAGCTTTGACCAGAGGAATTCAATTGAGGCCATTGTCTTGGTCTTACAATTAGTGGCATGGTTTGCTTTAATTGCAAGGCAATCAATAAGATTCAGACAAAAGCTATTATATTACATAGTATGTACAGTTTTGTCTTTCTGTTTTATTTTTATTTGCTTTTCATGTTTTTGTATGGACAGTCAACCAATTTGATTCCTAGGCCACTGTGGACTTTGTCATCGTGACGTTGTAAACCAAATCATAGGAAGTCTCTTACGTCTTGGTTATCAACGTCACTTTAACAAAGTCCATAGTGTGGCATAAAAATGAAATTGGTTGACTGTACTCACTTTTTTTTTTTGGTAATCGCCTGTGGGTCCAAAGGCAAAAGTCCTTGCTTTTATTTGCTTTTTGCTTGAATTACTGTAAGAAAAAGGGGCAGAGGTGAAAATCCCTTCGGGAACGGAGGGCCCAGGTAACTGCCGGGCTCGCACCGGCTAAAAACAAAAATGCCCCTATTACCGACTAGAATTTAGACTCCCGCGGATACTACCGCAGCCAGTGCTGAAAGACCGGAGGAGAAAGTTCTTCCTCCGTTTACTTATCCGCGGGGTTTTTCCAAAAAGGGCAGATAGGAATGGGGGTTGCGATGGGGGGGGAGACTTGTAGCTATGTGAGTCGCGGAGTAGGAATCCTGACGCATGCATGCTTACAGACTACGGGCTTCCTTTCTTTTGCCCGACAATGGAAGGGTTGGGTTGGAGATCTTTTTTGGACCACTTGTGTAGCTGTGGATACCATCTTTATGGGTGGAGCTACCCTTTTTGTACCTACTTTATGTTAAATAAATGTATCTTTCTTTCTTTCTTTGTGTGTTAGTACCTTGTTCTAAGTTTAAAAATAGTTCTTAAAGTAGGGCTCGTCATTTTATCTATTTGAGGAATATTTTGGTGATAATGAAAATTTGTGCAGGTTTCACCCGGTTTGCTACCACCATCTTATTCTTTAACCGATTGCAAGACGAGAGTAATTTCATTGTTGTGTTCCTATGTGGAAAATAGACCATCGGTAAAATGACTGAGATAGAGAAAATTCTTGGTCTTCTAAGTTGGCAATGCATGATAGCCTTGAAATTTTAATCTTCAGATGGCAAATGCCTATGGTGCTGAGATCCTATTAACCATTTGACCCCTATTTCACTATCCTGAAAATGACAGGTGACAGATGACATTTTAGCGTAAATGGCGCAGCTTATTTGATATCCAGTGATGTATCAGCGTGTTAACTTTGCAATGTATACCGAATTGTCACCTGTTACCTGTCACTGTCAAGATGGTGTAATAGGGAGCTGATCGCCTGTGTTCAGTTCTTGTTTGCCTTCTCCACGGCATAAAATACATTAATTACTGGGAATCGTAGCTCCTTTATAGCATGTCCGGATTGAAAATGAATTGTACCAAAATAAAATCAAATATCAGCACATTTGTTGTGTTTGTATAGTTGGCAAAAATAGTAGTTTTTCAATTTTGAGACAACTTTTCATAAAATAAAAATGTCGCTTTTAATTCTATCGTTCCAATTAATATCTTCTTATCAACCTTATCTTTTTTGAAAAACAATCGGAATTCAATCTCATGGTCGCATCGCACCACAGCCGTCTATACATACTGCTATGTACTACTACTATAAACAAGACGTAAACCCAACGCCAAGGCACTCAATAAATCGAAGTAAACCCCTAATTCGGGTCATCCACAAACTTCATCAACAGACACCCCTCCACATAATCGAGCAAATTCGATAATCAAACGGCTGCTAATAACGGTAATGGAGAACTATGAGGAACTATCGGAGGAATGTTTAACGATCAAGAACTTTCGAGAATCGCCGGCACATTGGCTGGGGGCTTTTGAACCTAATTGATACTTGGTAACAGACATCGGTTCAATTCAATGCTTACTGAAGATCGGATTTGCTAGAGTTTTCAATGTTCTTTATGATGTTGAACGGTTTTTATACGGTTCCGAGCGTATTCATTTTCTCGAATGAATCCGTGCTTCTTTTGAAATTGACTTTATAATATTATCTTTCCTTTTTAAAAACTCATCTAATATTAGCTTCACTTGTAATTATCACACTTGTATTCACTTTACTGGTAACCAACTAATAAATTAAAGCGATAGAAAGTGAATTTTAATCCACATTAAGTAATCGGATTGACTTGAAATGTTGTGTGTTTATGCGATTTCTATGACTATACAATAATATTGTAGGCCTACCATTATGCCTGCATTATCAAGCTGTTATGATGATGGAGACGGGAGGTAGGAACTCCTCTATGATTAATAAACAATAGTAGATCCACCGTTTGGATCCATCGTTTATTTCCGAGTTTATTATTAGTCGGTAACAAAAGATTTTGTAAAAACTTTTCTAATATAGAAAACAATATTGTTCAGGTAATCTCAAATTAAACTTAGCTGGATGTAGGAGTAGGCCCTAAAAACATTATGGCCGTTCGTGCACCATATTCAGAACTAAAAGACGATTCTAGCATAATGCTTGTTTTTTTAGTTTTATTGCAAAATGAGAGAGATGGATGTTCATTTACCTCTACGTGTTTAAATTTATATCTAGAAAAATATTAGCATTAAAAGTTAAAATAAAACACGCAATGTAATGGTAACTTTCGTTACATTATGTATGTATGTATGTATGTATGTAAATACTTTATTGTACAAACGGGAAAATAACAAACAACAAAATAGACAGAAGCACAAAAGGTATGTACAAAGGCGAACTTATCCCTTTAAGGGATCTCTTCCAGTTAACCTTTGAGCGATTGGGAAAAGTTTGAAAAAATAAATAGCCAAACGTACAACAATGAAAGGGACTAGATGTTTCATAATTACGTTAATATTAAATAACCAATTTAAAGTTCTAAGAATAAATAAATAAATATGAGCTAGATCTTAGTTAAATAATTTAATACAATGCCAAATAGACAGATGGAAATATACTTATATAAATATATCATTATATATAAATTTATATACATATATATATATACACATATACATATATACAAATAATTTATATATACATATATAAATTCACACATATATAATTCATATATATATGAATAGACAAAGATGAAAGGACATAAAAATGATAGTCTTCGTTCAAGGACAAGAGTCAGACCAGTGGTTTTTTAATCTTGATTTAAGCGATGCAACAGATTGAGACCGCCTTATATCAACTGGGAGTAGATTCCACAATCGCACAGAGTGCACCGAAAATGATTTAGAATAAATCTTAGATTTGTTTGAAGGAAAAGCAAGGGATAGGTTGGCGCTCGACCGCAATCGATTCTGGGAACCAGTTGCCATAAAACTGAACCGTTCCGAAAGGTAAGGAGGGGAAAGAGGATAGAAAAGAACGCTAAATAGCAACGACAGGATATGAATGTTTCTACGAAACCTAATGGGCAACCAATTCAGCTGAGAACGGAATTCAGACACGTGATCAAATTTTCGCAAGCCAAATATAAACCGAATGCATACGTTCTGTAGCCGCTCCAGTTTATCAAGCAGCTCCTCGGTTGCGTCGAGATATGCGATGTCGCCGTAGTCAAGAAGAGGAAGAAGAAGGGATTGTGCAAGAGTAATCTTGGTGCGAAGGGGGAGGAAGTTCTGCAGACGCCGAAGGGAATGAAGGGATCCAAAGAGCTTCCGACTAACCTCCGAAACATGAGCCGACCACGAAAGCGTCCGATCCATAGTGAGACCCAAGTTTTTGACCTTGCTAGAATAAGGAATTGGAGTACCGTCAAATAGCAACTTAGGTAACACTTGGTCAGACAACTTTGAGATGAAGTGTGGACTACCAACAATAATTGCTTGCGATTTCTTCGCGTTGATCTTTAACCCGAATTTAGCCGCCCAATCACGAATAGCGGCAAGGTCGGAGTTAATTAGGCCAATTAGCGAGGGAAAATCATCAATACTGGCCGCCGCATAAATCTGCAAATCATCGGAGAGAAGAAGTGATACCATTAATAAAGATCGAAAAGAGGAGAGGGGATAGAACAGCTCCTTGGGGAACACCCGCAGAAAGATCTTTCCACGCGGAAACATCATCATTAACCTTGACCTGCTGGCGCCTCCCAAGAAGATAAGAATGAAACCACGAGAGAGCGGAAGAAGTGATATTGTAGGTTTTGAGAATACCGAGGAGGATGTCAAAATCCACAGTGTTGATAGCACTGCTGAAGTCTAACAAGACAAGAACATTATCGTGGAATTACCTTCTGCTGTTCGCTAAAAACTTCAAATTATGAAACAAAATGCATTTATTTTTAAGTCGGCTTTATACACGAAAAAAAGGAATACGCATTAACGATGTCTACGTTTAAATCTTTATAAAAAGTTGAATCATAAATATGAGGTGAAACATTATAAAAAAATAAAATCTAGAGTTCTTGCCTCCTAAATCCCTGGGTTCTTTTAGTGACATTGTAATTGCAACCTGGTTGTCTTTATTGTAGGGTACCTTTTAAATTTGGTTTCCGGGAACCGGGGGACTCACAATGCTAGAGCAATGACAATGGTTCAAAATGTTTGTGAATTTGTACATACGGTGACCCGTAGCTATTGCTTTTCTTTGTAGGGTAGTTTTTAAATAAAATGCCAGTCTACAAATTACTATAATTTACTTTATTATGTATAGATAGGTATACAATAGAGGATACATTACCGGTATGTAGGTATACAAACGAACTAGCGAGTGATCTATGAGAAATGAATAGGTATTACCATAATCTATGTAGGTATTTCATATTGCACTTTAACTCCCACGCCTTGGTAAAATATATATAATTCAGAGAAATAAATTAGATCAGTAACAAGATATGACTAGGTACTAACAAAAAAAATGAGATCAACTAGATTTAATAGTTTAACGTCGCTTAAAATAATTTTCCGGAATTTGAGCAAATCTATTCAGAAGAAGAATTTTTTTGTGACCCATGTTGTTTTTATGTTTTTTGGGTGATGTGTTTAGAAATAACCTTAAAAAAAACTTTTTAATTTTTTGATTCAAGTACATGCTTTCTTAAGATCCAAATAGTGTTTGACATTTCTTAGTTTAAATATATTTTTTCATTATAGGGACACATAATAACTATAATCATAAAAATTATTACTATGTTAACTCGTATATTATCTGAGAAGGATATATCTTACAAGGAGTCGTACTGTAAGAAAATGTCGTATAAAATGTATTTTTACATCTACCGCTACTGATAGTAAATCGTTGTTTATAATAATACCCATTTTGTACATCTATACAACCATCTATTATGATGCTTAATACACAGAAATAAATCTTTAACAAATGACTAGAACTCGGTTACTAAACTTAAAAGCAACTTAGTCTGCTATAAAATCAGTCTTTTCTGTTTAATAAATGAAAATACTTGAGACACTTCAAAAGTCTGAAGATTTCCTGATTTAAAAGTATGATTTTCTGTTTTAATATTTGTTCCACTTCATATTGCACTGGTTGCAGCTAACAGTAGTGTAATCTTTAACTTTATTTACTACTTTTCTGGTATAATACTGTTTCATCTTCTCAAATGTCTACATAACATTTTAAATTACAAAAAAATACGTCTGTTGAAAAACAACTCACTAAACTAACCCATTAATAACAACAAAACTAAACAATATCGTTATTATTAAATAATAATGTTTTATTTTAACATTTATTCGCTTGTCATCTGGTAACTATTCCACAATGTGATGTATTACACGTCTAAGGTAAGTTGGTGTAGTTAGAGAGGTCCTTCCCGCATTTGTACATGGAGGTGATGATGGGGTCCAAGTTCTGGTACTCTTTGCCGGAGCGCGGCCGAAGCGTCATGGTTGGCTGCTTTGCCATCCTGAAAATACATACATTAGTACATACACGGAAATTTTCAAAAGGATTATTAGATGTCAGGAGACCAAAAAGCTGGAAGTTTCCACGCTAATTTTATTAGTTTATATCTAATTCCTTGTTGAAACCCTGCCAGCATTTTCGGCACAATGCCGCAGGGTTACGTTTACGAGTTACGAGTATAATTATCATAGATTTAGTTTTAATTTAATTTAATTTGTAATATAGTTTTTATAATGTCTAAAGTCTAAAGTTGTTACAATAACTTATAAACATTTAATAGAATATCATGTAACTCGAATATGGGAGAGAATACTGATTTCTGTGACACAGGTAGATTCTTGACGTGTAAAAGTGCCCGTGCGGCCTACTTACTGAATAAATTTCTTTTATCTTTTATCTTTTTATCAGGTTTATCCGACTAGCTCAGAAATCAGGGACTTCAATTCTATTTGTGCCTATTTTATGTCAATAAAATATTATCTTATCTCTTAAAACAATATTCACAACATATTTTTGAAATGCTTTAATAACTTCATTACGGTAAATTGTGTTTAGAAAATAATATTAAGATTCGTGAAAAAAAATCATACTTTGTGAATAAACTTTATCCAAAGTTTTACACTTTTTGACAAAGTAAAGAAAACAATATATCCTTACCTTATGTTGGGATTGTCGGAGGACGAGTGCGATGACGTGAGAGAGAGCGTTTCGATGTAGTCCGACATATCAGAGGTGCCGCTGGAGGTGCTGTGGGTGTCCATTACTCCTGAAATTGAGTAATATTCTATAAAGTTCTCGAGAAGAATAAAGTACATCATAAAAAGCGACTAATAAAACGCTACGTGAGCTGCTGGAGGTAATTTTGTGACTCTAGAAGCTATACATATATTTAGATACGCATTAGTCTGATATTTAATTTAATAAATTTAATGGTTTTGCGTATGTTTTTATCAACTTCCGTACAGAGAAAAATACAAAATGATGATACAGACAAAAGTATAGATAAAGCAGTTTTATAACATATTGAAGCTAGTTAAGATAATAAATAAAATAAACAATCACACTAATTGACCTAATCCCAAACTAAACTCAAGGCTTGTACAATGGGTACTAGACAACGATAAACATACATTGAAAAAAAAAAAACATAAATAAATAGAAAACGTCCAAGACTCAGGGACAAATACTAACGTTCACCACACAAATATTTGCCCTTACCAGGAATCGAACCCGGAACCTCCCGCTAGCTAAGCAGTCAGGGTTACTATCAACTAGGCTAAAAACGTTGTCAAAAGTAAAGTAAAGAATACCTTTGAATTGTTTCGGTGGAAGCACAGGTACTTCCGCTTCAGCTGACGATGATTTGGCCTGCACCTTGGCTGTATGTATCTGCATAGTCATGTCTCTAAGTGGATCTGACGATTTCGACTTCCTAGGAAGAGAGGAATGAATGCAACCAGTCGCATTTCCTCTCATTCTTCTTTGTGCCATGTACTGATAGCGGGAGTGTCCTGAGGTTAGAGGCATTTCAAATTCGTTGAGCTCAGGTCCGTGCTTCATTGAGCAACTAGATACACCCGAATCGTTTGAGCTTGATGAGTCCCTATTACCTCCAGATTTACAAGGGACGCTAGAAGATCTCTTTATTTGAGCATTATCCATGTGTTTATTCCGTAAATGGGGTAAGTCTTTTGAGCAACTGCCCTCGGAAGTTTTATTTTCGGAGTCAGATGACTTACAGCACTCAGGGTCACAACAGTTTCTCCCATTTTGACACGGCGAAGAAGATCTTCTATTCTCAATTGCTAAGTTTCTTAAAGTTTCTAAAGACGATGATGTAGCATGACTACCAATGCTGCTGTCGAATTCTTTTAGGTCTTCGAGTAGCCTTGCTGAGTCTACCGAGCTCGATCGTTTTTGAATAGCTTCTTTATTATTATTACTCGGCGAAGATATGTCAAAGGTTTGTGTACTGAGAGTACCACCGTTAAGAGCAGGTATGCTTAGAGATTTTTCAATTTCTACTTTGTGAAGTTTTTGCAACGGATGCCTTAAGCTCTGAGACCAGTTAGGGTTTGGTGACATTGGAGTGTAACCAGGATTTGGACGCGTTGTCTGACATAATTCTCGCTTCACATCTTTTGAAGGTTCCATTAATAAATATTCGTCACTTTTATTCTTTAACATTTGAGCTTTTGTTGAGGGGCTGCATTTTGTACAATTTTTCAGCTTTGGAGGCAGCGCAACTTCAGCAAAGTCAACATTAGCACTGAGAGCATCTAGTTCCTTCTGAGTTACTCCAGCTTTCTTCAACAAATCTTTAGCATTTTCATAGTATTCCAGCGACAAGGCAAACTCAAGATTTTCATAATTTGCATACGGGTCTTCGAATTCATTGTCGCCCTTTGGCTCTAAGTTTTCGTAGTTCATAAAAGGCGTCTCGTTACAATCATGTAAACTTTCTTTTTCGGCAATTGAACTTTGTCTATTTGTTTTACGGGATACGTCAACAGTAGCGTAGAGAGCCATATCTGCAGGCTTCTGACTATTAATGACTTCTGTTCTTACTTTGTCGTAACTAGCATTTCTTTTGCAGTAAGGGAGACTAATTAGGTTATTTGCCCAGTTTGTGACTTTTTGACAAGGACATTCGACTGGCTGGATGTTTTCGTCGCTTTCAACAATAACTGGTTTCTTCTTTGATGCAAACTTCAGAATACATCCACAACTTTTCTTCAGAACTAAATTACCCGGAGCTGAACTCTTTGTAACTTGAAAGAGATCTTCTGCTAGCACTTGTTTTATCCTTTTTGGTGTGTCGTAATATTTATTAGTGTTGTCCACCTTAAAAATGATACAATTAAACGTTAATATTTTAATTGATATTTTATTATAAGCAACTACTTATACGAGACACAAATACTTACCTCAACATGTGTAGTTTTAGGAACGTCATAGTTTTCATAAGGCCCAACTTTAGGATTGTTGGCATTAATAGCTTGATTTCTATCATTAGAACACAAGCAAGTCTGCCCTGGCAAAGGAGCTGGTGGTTTCTTTTCATCAAGCCGAGCTGGTTTTGGAGGCCTTTGAGGAGCCCAGTCGCACTGACTCGCTTCTAGGCTCTTCTTGATTGCTCTAGGCGTTAAATATTCCGTGCTATTTGAAGAATTATCAGAACCACTTTCAGGAACTGCTTCCATGGTCCAAGCTGGATTAAAATGGGTTCCAGGAGTAAGTGCTACAGTTGAAGATCGCGTCATTGTACCTAACTTAGTGACGCAGTTGCTGCAACGTTCTAGTGTAACGTGGTCGGCGCCGCTCCACGGAGGCCTGTTTCCAGATTCTTCACAACCCTTGCAGTCATGTTCATCGAATCCCCGCCTTTCGTCCGATGGCCAGAATGGTGAGACACCCCCACAATCTTCTCCGAAAAAGTTCTCTTCATATAAACCGGTATCTGGTATCGATTGGTCGCCGGCGTTTAAGTCAGACATGCGGGTGTCAGGGCGATTTCTCTCAGCTCCTAGGATATAAAAAAGTCGTTTATACTTCAATAAGGCTTGATATATTTATCTTATTAAGTTATATTATTTAATGCCAACGAATACTTAGAAGACATCTAGGTACTTAGCGACAGCAATCTTAAAAAATTAGGGGTTTTGATCAAAAAATTAGGGGCTTGATCACGGCAGTCCTGTTGGACGAAACTATAGAAGGTGAGGATAATGTCTACATGATGAATTCGTCTTGAATTTTACAACATCATAACAACCATTTTTAAGTCGCATTATAATTTTCATGGATCTAATTTAATAACCTGCACTTTTCCTGGATGCAGGAGCCTTGGGATGTCCATGTGCAGCCGCGTCGAACCCATCGGTGATGTCTTGAGCCTGATCTGTGATGAGGACATGCAGCCCTTCCCCTTTGCCGCAGTGCGAGCCGCCTTCAAAGCAGAATCGGCCTTCAACAACGCCGTACCGTCTGAAAATAAATTAACTTTAGATACCCAGAGAGTTGTTTATTGATAATAAAAATTACACCCCACTACATATATGCAAATAAACTATTCATTCATTCATTCATTCATTCATTCATTACTCTAATTATATAAGACTTAAAATTTTGACATCGATATCTGGACCTGAAACCTTTTACAGTGGTATTTTTCTCAACTAACCGAGCTATTGGAATTTTTTACTAGTCGCATTTCTCCTAAAGTAATTGCAATAACTTACAGAAGGGAGCGAGCCGCTTGGCCGACATATTTTTGGTCGAATGTACCCAAATATTTTACCATAAAGATGTTATTTTTAAATCTAAAACCATTACCAAATATAACGTTGGTTAGGTTAAGTTAGATTTGTGACTGCAAAAAAATTTAAGCAGCTGCAATGGGAAATATCTTTTTGGAAAATAAGAATTTGGAAATTATACATTGGTTCAGAAATATTTCAGTCGAACTGAAGAGACTACAAATATCATAACGCATTTGATTACCCAGATAAAAAGAGCAATTAGGTACATTTGCAGTTATAAAGGAAATACCGTAGAGCCTTAAATAGATACTATTCTCTTTTTAAGCGTAAATAAATGCGATAGAATAAAAAAACACATAAAACTTTCTAAAAACATTGAATGCAAATAATTGAATAACCTAGCTTAATATAATTTGTCTGGAGAGAATAAAAATAGTAAAAGAAAACAAATATTTATCGACGTCTAAACCCTTAACGCTTTTGCCTTCATCGCAATATCTTTTATTTCATTAATAAATATATTACAGGCTCTCTTTGGCTGATCTCACACAGGCGGCGTCCGAGTAATTGACACGTCTTTATTGGGCTTGTTGGGGGTCCCAAGATTCGGGGCGGCGTAAATAGAGGTCGGTCACGGAATTGAGGAAACAGTTTTGAAAATATATTGTTTTGTAGTGCAACAAAAAAATATGTTTATAGGGCTACGCTAGGGTAACGCTAGATTTGTACCAGTATTTCCAAGGAAGTGTATTCGTGTTCAGTATAGAACTATGTCACAACGACATGTAACAACAATCAAATTTGAGTGGTATATACTCGTATGTAATTGGTGGTAAGCAAGAAAACATTTCCTAGACCACACCTACATAATTAGGTTTACTAAGTTACACTCCTACTACAATTAAGAGTTCCCTCAACATTTTCGCGTGATATTATCTTGAATGTCTTAATGATTTTTTTTTTTTTTTATATTTCTCGTCATTACTGAAAGTTGGCAGTCACATAAAGTGCTCTTGAATATTCCATAATCATTGCAAAAGGAAGAAAGTTTTATACACACATAACCATTGCATACGTAATCTTGTTTTTCTTGTTTAGCTGTGTTCGGGTAGGTACTGGATGTGTACCAAAATGAGATATTTTGTGCAAATATTATATTATGTATTGACTCTACTCTCTCTCTGTTATACTCTACAGGGTGTTATGCAGAAGGTTGGACAAACTTCAGGGACTAACTCTGTAGGTCATACTCATCAACTTTTATTATGGGACTAACATCCAAATCGCGAAAAGAAAAAACAGCTGTTCCATACATTTCAGCTGTTTAGCCCTCAAAGTTTGTATGGAACAGCTGTTTGGATGTTGTTCCCATAATAAAAGTTGATGAGTATGACCTTCAGAGTTAGTCCCTGAAGTTTGTCTAACCTTCTGCATAACACCCTATATTTGTAGAGTTTCTTCAACTTTATTGCAGCCGATACTCTTAACAGTGATTCTATAGTTAACTTTTGATCACCAATAATAAAATAATCAATGGTTAAAAATTGTATTCCCCTCGGCACAGTATAGCTGCCGAGTAGGCTATCAAAAGGCTATCAAGGCGCGCTGGTGGCATCAATAGTAAATAAATCTTTAACCATCTCGCTTCCAATTCCAGTCAAGGATCGTCTTAAGTTAGTAGCGCGGTTATAAACGCGGAAGTAAAAGCAAGAATTGCATAGCTGCGGTTATATGAGGACAATAAAATTTGATCGTAAACGCCAAGTCTAATATGAGAGACAAATAAAATTATAAATGTAAACTAAATAACACAACTTATGAGAAGAATATGGAATAAGAATAATAATCTTAACGTACTATCGCGATCGTTAATTTGTGACCCATTTCAAGAAAAATAGGCTTGAAGTCGTTAATGTCATAAGAGATGCCAAATCATTTGTAACTTGAGGAGACTCAACCTTATTGTTGTAGAATTTTAGAATGACTTTGGACCTAAGGTGGGTCCCAAATTAAAGTTCGTGACTGTACTAATAAACTCTTCCATGATCCATGACTGACGATTCAATGTTATAACCGACAGCATTCAGCCTAAACCACTGGACTTCGAAGGAGATTTAGAGGAGAAGAAAGATTTTGATTTTAAATCGACCCCCAAAGGAAAAGAAATACGGGGGGTAGTGGGAAACTAATCCTACGAGTACCTGTGAAGTCGCCGCCGTCCTATATAGTTAAAAATATAAGATCACGCGACTCGGGATGACGAGAACGAGGGTGTTAAAAACCAGAGACATCATTTTATACGTGCTTTAGTTTTTTACATGAGTAAATACCTAGTTAAACAACGGGCTTTAAAACGTATTACGTAAGGTTTTCCATTGTCATACTTATTACTCGTATTAATTCTAGCAAAATTTATTTATGCAAGTGTATGAAAGTTATCCGCATAAACCATTTCAACCTAGCTTTTAAAAGTTAACTAACACAAAGAAGTATGGGCTACTACTGTACTAAAATCTCGCAGAATGCCAAAAACCAAGCCGCGGTAATTTTACGACCAACATCGTGTCGCCGGCGCATCCCTAATGGCTTCTGTTTCCGCCGCCGCCATCTTGTCTGGTCGGCCATTTTGTAAATCTGCCAAGCCGGTAGCTTAACGCTAATGCGTTGTAGCCGCTTTTATAGGTTTGATCTGTATAATAAATTAATAAAACCTTGTGATTAAGGGATATTTATTGCGTTAGTAAATGATATGGAAGTAAAATTGACCAAAGTATTCGATTTAATGTCAACGGAAACCTATTTTCCTTATTTATTCATTTTCTGATTTTCATTGTCATAAGTAGGTACCTATTTATTTGATTTCCTACCAAAATCTTATTATGTATTATTGTTTAAGGACCAATTATTTATTGCAGTAACATCAAAAGAATTTCAAATACTTTTCTCTTTGTTTGAAACTTAATGAAAGATCGCTCAAAATAAAATGGGCGGATAATACGTCCATTCACCGTGTTTACGGTAAACACCATAATGTTTTACACATTTAATAACTCTTTGCCTCATCTAAAAACCAAATTAAGTCCACAAATCTCGAACGCTATTGTAACGCATACGCTTATATCACATGTCATAGAAAATAAAATTTCCATTTGAAAATGTTTATCTCTCAACATTTGCATAAAACAATTTATAATCTAAACGACCAAATGCTTTCACAGTTAGAGCGGGCTGCATATGAGTTTAAACCGCATGTGTGAGCAAAAGACAGCTTAATGGGCATAACTGTGGGTGTGAAAGAGAGAATTGCAAAGTTACAACCACATAATAAAGTAGGAAATGCCAGAAGCTGCAAGTTTTATTGGGGCGAGTGTTACTTTGTGACAAATTCTACGTTAAGCTAACTCGTATGGTTTTAGTTCCGTTTATAGCGTTTGGTTTTGGAATTTTCAGTTAGTTCTGAAACTAACAGTTATTATTTACAACTGAAGCTTGAAGTATATCTAACTTGTTTAGTGTTCATCCCGAGCACTAAATAGAAAAAATTACACTATTACCAAAAACATGCTAATGAAAATGAATACAAAGTAAGATTGCTTTGTTAGTATCTCCTAACCAGTTCAAGACAGAATACCTACGGTATAAAAACATAACACACAACAATAAGCCAAACTAGATGCACTGTGCCAAGACTTCATTTAATAAATCAAAGTGCCTTTATTCACAAATACAGTCACAAAACCAACGGGACAGAGTTTCGTTCAAAACGAATGAATAAAGTTCGATAAACCATTATGCAACCTAAACCTAAGACATGGACTTCTCTACTTATCTCGGACTAAGTTTTTACATAGCATACCATCACTGCTAAAATGATTGGCTGCTTTTGCTCCAGCAAGCGGCAAAATTATTGTCAAAAACACTCCTAACAGGGACGTTTTAAGCTTAGTAAATACTTGTAAATTGATTTTACTATAAAACTGCAAACACACAGAAAACTATCTTATAATTTCATTTTTAAATAATGAATATACTACCAATTTTTATACTCAAATTTTTATTAAACACACGTGTACATATTAAAACAAACTAAGTATATGAAAATTATATTTGCCACACCATTACCCACCAAATGCCGAATACCGCTGCGGTTTATAATTGAATTTAGCCTTTTGTTTTATACAAACTGAATATCGCTCCAATACCGCGTTTCGATGCATCTGTCTGTTAAAATGTACCTCAAGTGAGCCAGCTCCCAGAGCCCCAGCAAACGCGGGGGCACCCCACTGGCCAGGGCAAACCGACGGCCCTGGAGGTGCAACCGAGCTGGGCCCGCCGGCAGCTTGCGGGAGCCCCCGCCGATCATCACTAGCCACTCCTTGGACGAGCCTAGCTGGCTTCCAACTTTAACCTGGAGCAAAGAAATTTGGAGCTGAGTAAATGTTTGGAGATTTTTATATGTAAATCAAAAGCACCCGAAACCAACATACGTGTATGGAGAGGTCGATGAATGTATAGGAAGCGAAAGTTGTATGTTTAGACCAGTGCACAGCACCTGACGTACCATAGTCCCTGGTCTCTGCTATCACATTGGGAGACTGGCGTGAAGGTATGTATGTATGTGTACTTTTATAGGTACGTGTCTGCTTAAGAATCCGTAGTTACGCCAAATAAAATTGATAAACAAGATCTTGTTTCTTTTGAAAGTTTCGTGTAAGCACATAATAGTGTTTTCACTTCACTAAGTCGCGGCCTGCCACTCAACTTGACGTAGGTTGCGTCGATGTATGTAAAATTTAAGTAGTTTTCGGTTCCCAATTCACGTCATATTTGCTGGAAGTTGTATCATTTAATTTCCTTATGGAACTATTTTATACCGGATAACCAGTCAGTGATAAACAGCATTGTTTCTTTTTAACCGCAAATATTATATAGTTTTTAAAAGGTCAAAAAGTACGAACTTTTATTCGTGTTGATTGTAAAACAAGCCATGCTGTTTTTTTATTTATTATAAATGAAACAACCAGAATCAATTATCAAAACGAATAATGTATCTAAATTACTCTCACCTGCCAAGCAATAAGCCTCTCTCTGGTCTCAAAAGCCAGAACTACGATGACATCCTGGCAGATGATGGCGATGGTATTGGATTCCTTATCGAGCGTGAACCCGGACTCGAAGCCCAGGAACTGCTGGAGCGAGAGCGAGGCCTTCGTCTGTCCCTTCTTGAAGCGGTCCTTCGGGTCGCGGTAGAGTTGGAGATGGAGGCAATCTGAAAAAGGACAATGTTATTAAAATTGAGTTGAAGACAGTATTTGCATTACAATTTATTTATGATTAAAATCATAGGTTATTCGATGTTTTTAATTATTGCCTGAATAGGTAGCATAATTTGTAATTTAAGATTTTGTAATCGATTAAAAATAATACAGCACAAATATACGGAGACAGATATACAAAGAACAGTTGGCAAAACTAAAAATATGATACGCAAAATAACATATTTATTCCACACGGTACTATCACGTAGCAATCCTTGTCCGAGAATATTACTGTGAGATGGTACTTTTATTTTAGAATAGAAAAGAATAGAATAGAAATGGTTCATTCGGTGCTAAAATAAAATGAACATAAACAACAGCAATAACATTATAAATAAAGTAGAGTAACTTAGAGTACTTAATTAAATTTGTTAACTTTGCCATACGTAAGTAAAATACCTAACTCGTTCTTTAACCGTTTTTTATATTTTTACTGTTAGATCGTCATCATCATGTCAGCTGAAAGACGTCCACTGCTGGACACAGGCCTCCCCCAAGGCTCTCCACTCAGACCGGTCTTGTGCTTTTCGCACCCACTGTTAGATGTTAGACTAGACTGTTAGATGATTTGCTGAAACCCCTATGGTTCTTGGTTTCCTGGTACTAATCATTGTATCCTTTTATTTACTATTAAAGGGTGAAAAACAGTTTATTAACAAGGATTATGCTGGTCCTAAGATAATAAGATAACGATTCCCCGTGTGGTTGCCGGGTTAGAATAGTGCCACTCCATGTCTTCCCGTGGATGTCGTAAGAGGCGACTAAGGGAATAAAGGCTTGTAGTACTATTAGGTGATGGGCTTGCAACCTGACAATAATACACTGGTAAACATCTTAGCCTGTTTGTGCAAAATGTGGTTAAAGAATTATCACCAAGTTTTTAGAGTTGTTGGTAATTCTGTAGCTCTGCCTACGCCAATCTGGAATGATGGCGTGAGTTTATGTATGTATGTATGTAAGATAAATTGTGCTCTAATTGTATTCCACTTGTTTTGATTTCCACTAGAAATCCTTCAATTCAATTATTTTCCCCGGAATTTCCTCAGCAGTTGACCTCACTGGGATATCGGTTAGCGGCTCGAATAATGAAAGACACCCAATTACCGTTGGCTCCATTTGATTCGATTAGCTGGACAGGAAAACGACGCCAGGGCAATCATGGGGTATAGACATTCGAGAACTGAATGAAAATGGATAATACGATAAAAAAAGACTTTTTCGAGCTTTAAGAAAATACTCCATTCGAATAGAAAAAAAAAGATTTTTATCGCGATTATGGTATACAGATAAAGAACTAAAAAATGTGTTACGGTTTTAATAGAAATAGTGAATAAAAGTATGAATTTAACAATGCATTAAGGGTAAGTAAGTATATTAAATAGAAAGTTGGAAGTGAAGGTTTTTTCACGTCGTAATGCCCACTGCAAAAGTGTCATTATTATTAATTGAAATTGTAACACACTCGAAGGTAAATATTTATCATATTATAATAGCTGTTCCCGTGCCCACTTCGTTGGGCAATAAACATTTTTTTTTGTGTGACCCTATGACACACACAAATAAAAAATAATTTTCAAAATCGGTTCAGTAAATCCAGAGATTAGAAATAGAAATAGAAATCGAAATAATTTATTCCACGCAACATTTAACATGACGTTGAAAATGGCGTTGATTACCCCTTACAACGTCACAAACTTTACCTCTTTATAATATTAGCATAAATGAAGTTCAAAATAAGTTTGACAAAAGGCCTTTCTAAAGGCAAACCAAAACTAAACGACAACATTGGGAGATTGAAATTAAATTGTTTTATTTTTATAAATGAATTGAAAGAGTTATGAAAATGAAACCAATTCTATATTATGCTCATTCATCAACACGATTTGCTTTCGTTCATGTAACTGCATAGTGCTTTTTAAAAACCCAATGATTTTTACCAACAAAAGATTTTTTCCGAATACTCTGTTCGCAAACTTTATCAAACTAAACTAATCCAGCAGCTTTGACTTTGACTGACCAGGCGATAATGGGACTAACTTTAGCGGAACCAAAAACTCACGGCCCCAGTTATTTTAGTTTTGATTGGAACCGAGAGTTTGACCGATGCGGTCCACGTAAGTGGTAAACTAGTACTATAAGAGGTAGAACCAGAAAGAAAACTATTTTTGAATGAATTATATTTGTACAAGCAAGTTGCACATAATGCAACGTACCTAATTCTATTAATGCTAACATAGCGCATTTGTGTACTAATTAAGTTGTTTACATTGTATACATATTATGTGAATAAGTATTACTTTCAGGGCTAATAAATCACTCAAGCAATTCAGTCGTCTTTTAAATTCAAGAACAATCTACATCCTTCTTTAACATACATCCACGGGTAAACAGCTCGTTCAATATTGATCAATATTATTTTGAAGCGTTAATCAACCATCACTGGTATTAAAGGTAAAGTAAATATAGGAAACTAGCTGTTTCCCGCGACTTCGTCCACGTAGAAATCATTTATCGCGAGTAAAAAGCACATTTTATGGTTCTTCAGGGTTTAAGCTATTTCCATAACAAGTTTCATTGAAATTGGTACAGCGGCAGCGGTTTAGCCGTGTAAGCAAAACAGACAGACAGACTAAATTACTTTTGCATTTGTAATATTAGTATGGATTCATTTTAAAAATACGGTATGTGGCTATAGTGGTTATACAATCACAACAATAGTCAAGGAAGATAAGATAAAAGATGTTTATTCAGTAAGTAGGCCGCACAGGCACTGTTACACGTCAAAAATCTACCAGCGCTTCGCGAGAGACCACTGCTGAAAAGAACCGCCGTAAGAAACTCAACTTAACGCAAATGCATCACGGTCTCTTAAATGTATCATATACGTGTATCAACGAAGGACTGAATCCTGATAGTAAGCTGAAGGTAAATTACATAATTCCAAATGAAAAACATATTTTTTGTAACTCTAGTAGCTCCTAAAAAACTCTGACTTTATACAACCAAAAATACACTTTTATTTGATGTTATTGTAACATCACATTCAAGCAAGTTGAATACAGTAGTTTGTACAGCTTCTTCGATACTTCATCACTACAAAACACAAAATATTTCAATTTCTCTTTGTTCTACATCCTTGTTAACCTTTTTCTTGTAATATCCGGATCCACATTCGCGCTGTTTTGGCCACGTTATAAAAACGTCGCGTCATCTGACGCGCATCGAGCAATCATGATGTGGGTAAGATTAATGCGTGATCAATTTGCCGGCAAAATCGCTGTTTAAAGTAGACTTGATTGGAAATAATGATTTTATCTCGTTTTTATAAAAAAAAAAAGTATATTTAATGATTTTTCGAACTTTAGGCTGTAGCTTCAAAGAATCTGGGATATAGACTTCTATCTAAGATTTTCACGACAATTTTATTGGATTGTTGTTTATATCTGGTGAAACAGCTATAATTTAGTCAAGAAAAAAAACCATGAACGCAAAGTATCGTTTTGCCAAGTTATTGCATTATTTTACTATGATTATCTCTTTTTATTTCGTAGTTCCTCAAATATATTTTAAATCTGAAACATCCTCCATTTCAAAGCAAATACCAATACCGTACATTCATTTCATTTGGTCCGTAACTTTAAGAAGAAATCAGGTAATTCTGCTCGAGTAAACTACGTAAAAGGAGTTTCCAGACGACACGTAAATACGTCAAATTGCTACATGACGCTGGAGCAAGTCGTGCTCATGTGAAAAGACTTTTACCAATGCTCTGGAATTACATTTCTGTAAAAGAGCTAGCTGGGAAATAGGTTACAGAGAAAAAATGTCTCTAGCTGGAATCAACAAAATCTTTCGCGTTCAAAAAATAACACAAGTGTTCGTAATCAATGCTTTAAAAAAGTTTTCTACTCTTTTTCACACCTACGTCATTTTATTTAACAATTATTTTATCGACAAACTTACACTAAAAACAAGCAATATTTCGATGCTTAATCTAGCTTAACTCGAGTCATACATTTAAAAGGGTTGAGTGCAAATCCTGGTCGCGGCACCACATTTTTTCTGTTTATTTGGTAACTATGACTATCCTTCGATAATTCTTAAATCTCCACAGTGAATTATAACACATAATAAAACTAATTTAATGTAAATACTGGTACACCAACACGTGGATCAACAAATTAAAAAAATCTAATCTAGTAGTAAACTGCTGCCATAAAATTCTTAACTACAACACAATGACTGTTACCAAAATGTGAGCTTGTTAAGAACCTGGCTCCCTTTATCTTAATAAAATTGCTAATGTTAAAGCTTATCTTTTGAATCTAGAACCTCTGCACCGCAACAATCTTCACCTCGGTGACCGCCGCGGCCGCCGTGACGTCGATTAATTAAACTGAGCTTGGTTCGCGGTTGGCTGCCGCAAAGTTTTGTGAGCAGGAGAATTATTGGCTTTCGCAGAGAAAGTGCAGCATTTTATACTATTTGTCACTTGCGGAGAAAGCCTTAAATGCAAAAGTGAGTTTTTAGTTTTGTCTTTGAGCTTCACACGTGATTTACGTTTTCAAATAGTGATAAATGACTTCGGGAGAGAAATAATTAAAATGTCCAAAGGTAAAGAAAAAACAAATTCTTCTAATCAAAGGTTTGCTGTTACGCCATCAATGTCAACATCAACCGAATGCTTGATAAACGTAAATGTTTCCGGCAACTAGTAATCCCCCGGCCATTTTTAAAGTATTGTAAATATCTTCTTAATTACTTTTATTAAAGAGTCTTCTTTCTTTTTCTTCTTTCCTTGCTCAAGTTTTATCAACTGACTTCATCCAAGAAGTGCATTTTGCAAAAGTAGCTCTAAGACGTTTATATATTTCATTACAATTTTATTTTCGAGTTATTTATAACGTGAAGCAGGTTTTATATTTCCAGAAGACAAGCTAAAGCAGCTTTGCTTAGCAGTATATTGATTTTGCTAAATACTTTGTCTAACATCTCTCACATTTTGTCATACTGAATGAAAGGGATTTAACGCAATTATTTGGCAAATGACAGGGAAGTGAAGTACCGCCATAAAATCGAGTCCAACTGCTACCTCTCAATTTCAGCAAACCAGAAGGCACCAAATCTCAAAGCAAAGCCGCAACAATAATCACCCTTTGTCCCCGGCTCCAAAAAAATCAATGAAACATTCCTTCGAGTCGTTTAATTTGTCGCGAGCCACAATTACAGAGCCTCTATAGGAGTTTCGTGTCAAAGCAACGGAACCTCCACCACTGCATCAAAAGAGGACGACGCAAACTTCCCGGACGACATTCACTGACGCCTTTGTGAACTAAACTGGAAGCAAACCCTTTGTGGTGCGTCAGTAGGTAGCGTTCACGATGTTTGTTCCTGGCTTCGAGATTAACAAAACACGTCGACTCGAATTTGTCACTTTGCTGGGGTGGTTAATGTATTCGCAAACTTGGAACTCATCGGGTTGAGACTCGGAGGAAAAAGGTCTAATAGAAACAAGTTTTGTCTTCGGATTAGGGGGTTAAAGGTGGTTTGGGATAATTATTCAGACGAATAAGTAAATAGATTAGTGTGTGTTGAATGTAGATCGAGTGAATAGGCGGGATTCGTCTTTTGATGAATTACTCGCTTGTGTGCTCGGTTAATGCGATTTGGATTCAAAGAACTATGCGAGTAGCATATAAAAGATGGTAATTAAGATAAACCTTTATTTTAAATGTATATAAATATAATAGATACAATAGACAAAATATTATAAAAAATTAAATTAAAATTACTTTATTTAATTAATTCCACAAACGATATCAAATAATACATGATATATCAATAACTAAAAACTAAAACTAAGCTATAATATAAGTTTATTAGGTTTAAATAGACAGACTCGTACTTAAAATAAAAAATAAACAAACGAACTTACCAAATCACTTAAACTACACTAACCAAACAAACCACTACCTTGTTCCTAAAATGCTGGCAGCATTGCCACGTTGAATGGCAATGCTTATTATTTGTGCCAAGTACAGGTCAGCATTTTGGTCACGAGTTGCATCGACCAGACGCTTTGAAAGGTCTTTAAAAATACGGTGAGCCCCTGGTCCCCACGGTCAAATATTATGCAACATTATACAGTTATTGAAAGTAGTATTTAATCTAAGGCGTTAGTAATATTGAACTAAACTAAACTAAACTGAACTAAAACAATGTAACACTAGGAGGGCATTGAAGTATATAATAATTTCGATTCGACGTAGGGCTTCTAAGACGAATCGGTGCAGATTTGGTGGAGTTTCTTGCGGCGCTTCTTCTCCACAATGATGGTTTTTTCGAAGAGTTAAAGGGTGAGTACTATTAAATTGTCGCCAACATTTCCCGTATTTTTTTTTCGGCCACGCAACCTTTTTCATTAAACTTATAATATTTCAAATTTAGAACGTATTTGCATGTCTTACTGTTTAAAAGAACATTCAGTTGTTTTTATCAGTCAAGATGTCGTCAAACGAAAAAAGCGTTCGTGAATTAATTTTGCGAGAATTTTCAATAAATCCCAATATGTCCACTTTGGATCTTGCGAAATCGTGCAATACAAGTCGGAGAACAGTGCAAAGGACCCTAAAAAAACTAAAACAAGGTGGAAATATGGAAAGAAAGCAGCGAGAGGGCCATCCTACAAGGAAACGGAACAAAAAATTGGATTTAAAAGTGTGTAAGCTGTTTGATCAGAATCCGGCAATCTCTTCTCGAGATGTGTCCAAAAAAGTTGGTACTTGTCAAAGAAATGTACAAAAAATAAAAATAAAGTATGGTATTTCTACTTACAAGAAGCAAAAAGCCCCCAAAAGAACTGTAGAACAGTATAATCGAGCAATTAGACGGTCTAGATTTCTGTACACCTTGTTAGTTCAAAAAACAGGTTGCTTAATTATTGATGACGAAACGTATGTGAAAGCTGATTTCAAATCAATACCTGGAAACCAGTACTTTTCTTCTCGCAACGTCTCGGGTCTACATGAATCAGAAAAAGTGATTCCAGTAGAGAAATTCGCCAAGAAGTTCCTCGTGTGGCAAGCGATATGCCAGTGCGGCATGAGAAGTTCGCCTTTTGTAACCACTGGCACAATAAACACGGATATTTATATTTCCGAATGCTTAAAAAAACGGTTATTACCACTTGTAAAAAAACATACTTTTTCTACATTGTTTTGGCCAGATTTGGCAAGTTGTCACTATTCGTCGCGAGCTTTGGATTGGTATAATCAGAATTCTGTCGATGTAGTGCCGAAGAATATGAATCCGCCAAATTGCCCAGAACTACGGCCGATTGAAAAATACTGGGCTAATATTAAAACAAAGTTGCGGAAAACATGCCAACCGGCCACATCATTGCCCGATTTTAAAAGAAAGTGGATGAAATGTACAAAACTGATCACTAATGAATCCGTGCAAAATTCTATGAGTCGCGTGAAGAGTAAAGTCCGCGAATTCTCTCGTCGTGCTCTGGAGAAACCTTAATTGTGTTAGCTGATCTATTTTACGTCTTGAACTTTCTTATAATAAAAAAAAAGAGTTATTATAACATTATTTCATTTTGTAAACGTTAATTCAAAAGGCGACAATTTAATAGTACTCACCCTTTAGTAGATTTACTGCATATTAACGACGCGTAAAATAGCCCTCATGTGGCTAGTTTACTGAATAAATATTTTGAATTGAATTCGGATTATATGTCGTCAACTACCCTTTAGATTCATTTTCGAAAAAAATTTGGTTAACCAATCATTGTATTCAATATTTTCCTTGTCTTGATGTCCAATAAAAAAAAATCTAACAGCAAAGTTACTATCATGGTGTTTAGCCTAGTTCCTCCAAATATTAAGATACTTACCTAAGGTCTTGCCAACCCTAAAGACTATAATGACCATGACCTGAGGACTAAATGGGTGAAATTGCATGGAATTGGGTGGATGCATGAAGCTCATTGTATAACTACGCGGACGAAATGCAAGCAAAAGCTAATGATAACTTCATAACAAATACCTCATCATTTATTTATGAAATATTTGATTAACGGACTCGTTTATTTCTTATTTACCTTATTGTGTAAAATTCATACCTCGACTGTTCAAACCGAATTAACATAATAAATTGAATAATGAAAGCGGTCTCTTTTTTGTTTGTTGCGCCGTATTGATACGGGGTTTTTTTCATAATTAATAAAAGGACAAAATTAAGAAAAACAACTGTTTTATGAATAAATAAATATAGGGATCATACATAATCTAAAATAAAAATATGATATAATTAAAATCTTTATTTCGCACCAAGTTTTTACATAATTGACAGGGGTCCCCCTGCACTAGGCTTACAGGGATACACACTCGTACATACATACATACAATCACGTCCCTTTCACGTAAGGGTAGGCAGAGACCACTTCCTTCCACAACATGGGAATATTTTTTCACATTATATACCTACTAAGGTTTTCTAGTAAGACCAATATTGTTGCGATGAGCGAGTCTTGGATGTTTTGTATGTATTTAAATATTTATTTCTCTATATAGGAATTTATATCGTTGTCTACACATAGTACAAGCTTAGAGCTTAGTTTAGGACTAGATCAATTGAGATGAGATTTTCCCCTGGTATTTATTAATTATTATTTTACTGCATTTTAAATATTAGTTAGTATAAGGATTACTGCATTATCAGTAACATTTGATTTAAGACATTAGAGTGGAGGCCTCGGCTGAACCTAACACGTTGCCTGCCACCTGTCCAGGTTAACAGGGCTGCTGCCGACAGCTGACAAGCGCGGGCTTATTCGCTAACACGCGTAATGCTGGCGAATTATTCTAACGTCTGGGTCTGTTGTTTGAGCTTTAATAACTAATAAGCTTAGGTAAGCCGAAAAGCCTACAAACTTTTCGTATAAGGGATGATTTACCGAAAACTGGAACTAGTTTAGGAAAAGCATACTTTTGAGAGTCTGCAGGTATCAGTTTATATGTATATAAAGAAGAATACAGTTTAATACCAAATTCTATATAATAAGGCTTAAAATAATTAACAGTAAAAAAATATTTCATTATTTAAATTTACATCTCTTTATTCTTATTTGTTGAATGGCGTTTTTGGGTAATTGAAAGCTGGCCTGCGACTAGTTTTAAGGAATTTTCTTTACTACTAGAATAAATAAATAAATAAAAATATCGGGGGACCATTTCACATAAACTAACCTATTCAAAAAACGATGTTCTACCACACAATACAATACAAAACACTTAACCTACTTTTTACACAATTAAAAACTATAGGGTGATCTTATCGCTGACGAGCAATCTCTTCCAGAGAACCTTAGAATGGATTTTTTATGCATTTTTTTACGACAATTGTTCATTTCACAGGACACCTTTTCACTAAATAACATTAAGAAATTTAAATTTTCTAGTTTCAATTAATTTCATGAGATTAACCGCTGTTTCAGATTTTGATTCCAACCACAAATATCTCTGAAAATTTTGCTGACATTTATATTAATTGAAACGTCCGCTACATAAACCTGAATTGAACCGGATACCAAGAATAACTAATTAAAGCTTCACTTCCGGCTCAAAGCTCAAGTTGAACAACAAATCAAAGAACTTATTTAATTCTAAAACAACCCTTTACAATATTACCTTTGAACAAAGGGAGTATAATTTACAACCTTGTCACTCTAACGTGATGTATAAATTGTATGTAATATCTCATACATTTTGGGAAAGCGACAGGGTATTTCGCTGACTGTAACAAATGAATTTGAATATAATTAGTTTTACAGACACGCAGGGATGACAATAGACGAATTGATGTCTGGAACAATTCAGTAATGATGTGAAATATTGATGGATTAACATTTGCCCGGTTGATTGATCAAACGTTAGTCAGTCACCAGCGTAGGTTAATTAATTTCACACCCAAAGCCCGCATAGCACGCTGAGTACCTTAGTTTCTAATTTCTTTATGCATAAAGTGAAACAAAATCTAATTCTTTGCATTATAGGTGACTTTTGAAGTTTGTGATAAATAGGCAATTCTGAAAATGGACCATCATTATTGCGTACAAACAATATGTAAGCGTTTTTTTTTTTATTATTCATTGTTTTTATCATTCCAAAACCAAACTACAATGATTTAAATCTTTCCATTTGTGCAGGAAAACATTTGTTGGAGTAAATATATTTAGGTTCCCAGATTGATTAGTTATTTATAGATTTAATTGGTTACGAATATCTCGAATCATAACTTTGTCTAACACTGACTACATTCTTAAACAGGCCTCAGGCTCCATGATAGGCTGTTGCATATACCCCAAGAAGGTTCAAGACGTAGTTTTTAGTCACCAACAGCGGCGTCGCGCTCTTCAATTTTGAAACAAAATCATTTTAAAACGATCTTGTAGCACTGAATATAATATCAAAAGCTTTATTGACTCGGAGGTCACAACAAATCAAGGAACGATGTCATAAATGGAAGTCTGAGTTG
Source organism: Acleris literana (assembly GCA_946894065.1). Classification (NCBI taxonomy): domain Eukaryota; kingdom Metazoa; phylum Arthropoda; class Insecta; order Lepidoptera; family Tortricidae; genus Acleris; species Acleris literana. Next base: position 18,968,746 of record OX335684.1, on the reverse strand, counting down.
GTAAGATAACGAACGACTCCCTGATGCCAAATATGTCGGTCTGCCTGCGCACAGTAGTACATCAACTTTTCTATAGGTATGCAATGTCTAATATACACATGAACTCATATAAATACTACAAATAGATCTAAATTGGAACTACGAGTAACCTTGTGTCTCACAATTTCTTTCTGAATCATTGTTGTTTTCGTGTTCTACACAAAGATCACTAATACCATTAATTATTTAAATACAACAATATTACTGACCTCCCTATACCATAAAAAGTAGTTTCTTATTTTTCTTCTACCTAGACCTATTTTTTACCGTTTATTGTTGTGTTTTCTCCGATGTTTTCTCGCACTTGAGAAAATAATGTAATAAAAAGTAAGTACCGCCATGTAAACATCGCGGATGGGGCGGGAGCGTGACCATGGAGAGACCCTCGGAGGTGCTTATGTCGTCAAGGGCTCCGGATCCTTTTGCGTTTATGAAGATTGTTTTTTTGGGTAGAAAAGCTTGTATTAAGTAGGTTGAACAAAAGCAATGATATTTTATTTTTAGGGCCTATACAAAAAAGCTGTATTTTATAAACTAGACATTAAGAGCCGTTACAAGAAATGAAACTTCAACAGGTAAGTTATAAGTAGGTACATATTATATATAAGCGAAAGACATTTGGCAGGATCCTAGCAGGTGGAAAGAAGTGTTCTCTGCCTACCCCTCTGGGAAACAGGCGTGCTTTAATGTATGTACTCGTATGTATGTTATAATTATAAGATATGTTATTTCAGATACTTTATGTAATTATTAGTTAACATTACCTATGCGGTAAAATAAATATACTACTTTACATATTAATTATAGAAAAATACATGCTTAAAATACAGTTCCATGTACTTTTAAAAAAATTAAGAAACAAATACTCACACTCAGCACACTTATTATTTACCCTTACCGGGAATCGAACCCGGGATCGCTAGTTTCGTAGGTAGGGTCACTGGAAATTTAGCTAACTGCATCATTAAACTTTTTTTGAACAAAATATATTTACTAAGCTTTGTTCAAGTGAATTGAATTGACTGTCATTCAACAAAGCTTATCCTTTTCAGTCAAATGCAAAATGTTTAGATAATTCAATAAACAAAAATTGCTTTGAAAACTAAATAGCGTGATGACTGATCATACTCTGCAACTGATTATTGAGCTACTAATACTTTTCCAAGAGTCTCTTTTTAGATTAATATTGCGTTTCGTTAATAACTCTTTTGTGTCTAATTTATTCTGTTTCGTAAGTTGTTTCAATTGGATATGGTATTGGTATATAAGTAACCGTAGACGCTGGTTTTTACACTCGTATTTTATTTCATCGCTGCAAAACAGTATCATAATAAGTAATTATTTCCTGCGGCGTTCAAAATCAAATGTCCATGTAGACAATGCAAGTAGGTTTAGCGGTACAGTGAAAGCATAATAGACAGGCTTTTAGTACGATTACAGAAAATTAAATTTCAAAATTTGGACCGATGCTTTTTTTTTAAATAACGGTTTAATTTAATTGAAAATCCCAATATAATTTTGGAAAATATTAAAATTCGCGGCGGCATTTATGGTGGAAATTGCGACCGACCGCTCACCCGCATGCTGCGCGATTGGCTTAATCAGATCAAATAAATTGCTCCAACCATATACTGATAAACACCGAGTATGATGCCGAATGCTGGTTTATTTTTTTAATATGTGTGCCAAAAAGTACGATAATTGAGTTGTATAGTCGACTACAAATACACGTATCTACTTTTGCATTTCAATTGAAGAAGGTTCAAACGTAGATGTAAGAGTAGGTGAGATGATATAGTCATGTCTTAGTAGTCGGCTGTACCTAAGGGGCTATATATGGTATACATACCATATTATTATATGTATGATTCTTTGTTATCTTGGTTTTGAGAAGCAAGATGTCATTTGATTTGACTAAGCGTCCCAAGTATCTCAGGGTACTTCAATTTAAAAAAAAGAAAATAGAGGATATCAAAATGTACCTAACATAATATACAGACGACCGCATCACAACCTGTAGTAGGGTTAAAGCTTGTTTTATATTATTGGTTGTTTGTAATGTATGTTAACTGAATATACATATAGGGTCCGTACAGATTCCGTCCGGATCTCACCCCTAACTTGACCGTCTAACTCTAACTTAACCGAAAAGCAGCAATAAACTTTTATGTTTCGGTGTGGGGGAAGAAAAAGGCCGATTCCGACGCGGTTTGTAAAATAAAAACCTAGTTAATTAAATAAATAAAAATAAATAAATATCAAGGGACAGTCTCACACAAATTAACCTAGTCCCAAACTAAGTTCTAGGCTTGTACTATGGGTACTAGACAAACATATTAAATACCTACTTATATAGAGAAATACTTAAATACATAGAAAACATCCAAGACTCAGAAACAAATACTCATGCTCATCACAAAAATATCTGCCCTTACCGGGATTTGAACCCAGGACCGCTAGCTTCATAGGCAGGGTCACTACCAACTTGGTTAGCGTGTTGTCAAAATCGGCGGCATTGAAGTGGTTTTAAGCTAAGTTTTATGCAAATCAATTCTTTGTCTCTAGACAAGATGCATTCGGCCAACGTTATCGTTATCGAAAATGTATAGGATTGACTTAGCTGCCGGTTGATCGCGTCGAGCGCTTATGTCTATCCATACATAATACAGTTTTCGAAAATCGTTTACGTTAGCGATAAGATCTTGTCTCCGGCCCCTGAAAGGAATTAATTACTATTTGTACAGTAGTTACGTTTTGCGTCAATGAGAATTACCAAAGTACTTAATATTTATTTTAAACTGTTGTGGCGACCTAATTCGCGGTTGCCAATTGGATTAAATACTGTTGGCGGGAGTGCATTAAACTTGCACACAACTAACCCGGGGCTTGCCATTAAAGTGAATAACTTTTGGTCGAATGTATAATTTCCCAAAATTTAATTGGTCTAACTTGGGTAGATTTTTGTATTTATTTTGCTACCAAAACCGCTTATTTTCAAGTATGTATTTTGTAATGAATAACATTACATTAGAAGTACATTAAATCGCAGCTATTTCCCAGAGGGGTAGGCAGAGACAACTTCTTTCCAACTACTACGATCCTGACAAATCTCTTTCGCTACTTCAACATTCATGCATCGAGTCATGCATGAACGTCACCAGAACACTACCTATTAAAAAAAATCTTTAAGTAGCTCAAGTGAAAACGCAGTTTGCGCAAGTTTTTGCTACACGTTCTTCAACAAGCCATTTCTTCCCTCCGCTAACAATGTCTTTTTGTCCTTTTTTCAGCACATTTTGTGCTCCCTCCAAGCCAGTCACTGCTCGTTGCTGCACTGATTGATTGATCGCTGTGTTCGGATGTGTGCGTGTGATGTTAAACGAGTATATGTGAGTGTGTGTGGAATCAATGATGCTGAAGAGACGTTGTTACGTTAAGGGTTGCGGGTTGGGTAAAGGTTTTAAATTTCAACTAGAAAGCCATTGTGAATCTTGCGCATATCCAAAATATTCTTAATGAAATAGATTTGAAAAAATATACAGCGTGTTACCAGCACCCTGGTTGTTTTAAAAGGAGGTTAGAATAACGTATATCTGTAACATAACCATGACATCAATTTAATTAATAAACAAATTTTCAGGCTTTGTTAACTTTCTAACAAAATTTTAATTGCCAGCAATGTAAAGCACAGCAATTTGACAGGTGTTAAATGACAGTCGACGGATAGTTTAATTATTATGATTTGCCCCCGTACCACGACATGCCTTGTACTAAGCAACTGCGATACTGATAACGATGAACACGCAGCACATGCACTATATAAAAAATGCACTGAAAAAAATAATTGGTAGCTTGTAACAAGATTGTGATTGTTGTGCATAAGGGTCTTGATCCCATACGAGCCTCACAAGACGATAGATACTCCAACGAAGACGTTAGATACATCAACTAAGACGTTAGATACATCAACTATGATGTTAGTTGAATCACTAAAGAAATTGCTGTAGTTAACTATCAGTTTTGGTTGATATAACTAATATCTTAACTACTGTAATCATTTTTGTCAACTAAGTGAAAATCTCTCTTTGTTGGCTCTCATTTTTTTGAGTGTGGACAGTACCTATCTAAGAAAATTAATTGTGAAATATTTTAATTATTTTTTAATTGATAATACTTGCAAACAATTGCTAAAGCAACGTATTATCGGTAGTTTTAATAAATGCCCGCATGCCGGTAACACACTGTTTTTCCTAAACTTCTTATTCATTTCGATGTCAAAACTTGTCAAATTGTAATCTTATATTTGAATCAAATCAAATCAAATTCATCTATTTCATTATATTTAAACATTAAACATTTTGAAAAGGGCATGCTTCATTGGTTCGGTCATTTGGAAAGGATGGATGAAAGAAGATTGACGAAAGAGATACACAGAGCAAAAGTGAGTGGGAGGGTCGGAAGGGGCCGACCTAGGCGTACTTTTTCGAATCAAATCGGAGAAATACTGGAAAAGGGCCGTATCTTAAGTACCCGAAACCGACGTGCATGCATGACTCGATGTATGAATGTGGAAGAGGCGAAAGAGATTTGTCAGGATCGTAGCAGGTGGAAAGAAGTGGTCTCTGCCTACCCCTCTGGGAAACAGGCGTGATTTAATGTATGTATGTATGTATTTTCATTCCTAAATTACTGATAATATTGATTGTGGAATTGAAAAGGGCATGAGCACAGCTTGGTTTATCTTTACATAGTATAAAACAAATTCGCTTCCCGCCGTCTGTCCCTCTGTATGAATGAACGGATAGATCTTTCAAACTACGCAACGGATATTAACCTCGTAAGGCCCACCATATTATATTATAGGACAGCGGAAACACCCTTGAATATAAATTTAATTCACCAAAATATTCAAGGTTTTTCCAGCAAAGAACTAGAAATAGGGTTGTTCTTAGATAATGAAAATGTACAAATTATGTGCATTACTGAACATTGGCTTAGACAAGAGCAATTAATTTTTGATTTTTTAAATTTTAAATTAGTTAGTTATTTTGCCAGAAAAAGTGCCATTCATGGTGGCTCTTTTATAATTGTAAAAAGTACTCTTAAATCCAAAGAAAGAAAGGACATTGTAAAGCTATCGATAGAAAGGATTGTAGAAATTTCTTGCGCAGAACTAGAAAGTTATATAATAATATGTGTTTACAGACCACCGTTGGCTGACTTTTGCACATTTGAATCTACTATGGAACATGTGTTAAAATTAGCATGTAATACCCAGAAGCATGTTATAGTTTGTGGAGATTTTAATATTAACTTACTCGAAACTTCAAATAATACCACTAGGTTACTTAGTTTATTTAAATCTTTTAATTTAGGTAATCTGTTCTTAGAACCCACACGGATAGGTGTTAGTAGTGCAACCTGCTTAGATAATATTTTTTGTAGTTGCGAATGTTTGGATAAAGAAATATTTAATTGTTTTAATTCTGACCATAGTGGTCAGAAGGCATCTTTCATCTATGATTTTTATCAAAAACCTGATACAATAACATACCGACCTATAACTAGTAATCGTTTGGAATTATTCAAAAATAAAGTTCAGAGTAATCTTACAGTGTTACCGTTTTTACAGAATGAGTGTAATAGTATTTATAAAGACTTCTTCGGCGTAATTCTACATCAATTTAACAACAATTTTAAAATGAAAACTATTTCTAGGTCGAAAACAAAATTTAGTGAATGGGCTACTACAGGCATTCATAAAAGTAGAAATAGGCTTTATGACCTATATAGAGAGAGGGAGGAAAATAAGAATGCTGACTTTCTAAATTATGTTAGGAATTATTCAAGGACCTTTAAACAAGTTTGTTTAACTGCCAAGGCAAATTTTCTTAGTCTCAAACTTAAATCATCTGACAACAAGGTAAAAACTGTATGGAATATTATAAATAGAGAAACGGGAAAATCAAAAACTCGTGATAATCAAGTCACTCTGAACACAGGTGACCAACAAATCACGTCAAATAAAGACGTTGCCTTAGCATTCGAAGATTATTTTTCTAACATAGCCATTAATACTACGAAATGTCTTAAATCATCCGCGGTTGAAGCTCAATCATTACTTAGCACTAATGTCAGTAAATGTAATATAAACTTCGATTTTAGCCCTGTAAATTCAGATTCAATAGTCAAGATATTTAAATCACTTAGTTTAAAAAAGACTGAAGATTTGTGGGGCACATCAGTTAAGGTACTCTTTCATATCATAGATGTAATTGCACCCCATCTAGCATTAATCTACAATAATTGCATATCAGAGGGGGTCTTTCCAGATCTCATGAAATATAGTAAAGTAATACCTCTTTTTAAATCGGGCGAGATGAGTGATATAACGAACTTCCGTCCCATTTCCATACTACCAGTTTTAAGTAAAGTCTTTGAGAAAGTAATGCTAAAGGATATGTTAGGTCACTTTAACAGAAATAAACTACTTAACAATAACCAGTTTGGCTTTACCAGAGGTCGATCAACAATTGATGCGGCATCTGTACTCATTAAACATATATATAACAGTTGGGAGAAATCTTGCGATGCAGTAGGAATATTTTGTGATCTTTCTAAAGCTTTTGATTGCGTGGATCATACGACCCTTATTTTAAAATTAGAACATTATGGATTGTCCAACAAAGCTTTAAGCCTTATGTCTTCTTATCTAAGTGATAGAACTCAAACAGTTGTTGTAAACAAAACGCAATCTGTTGGAGCTACATTGAAAATAGGTGTGCCTCAAGGCTCTATTTTAGGTCCTTTTTTATTTTTGGTTTACATAAATGACTTGCCACCAACAGTAGATAAACTTTGTGATATTGTACTTTTTGCTGATGATACTTCACTAATTTTCAAGGTAGATAGAAAATCCGTAGACTACAGTAGGATTAACACCACACTAGTTAAAGTACTTAATTGGTTTACTAGCAACAATTTGCTACTAAATGCTAAGAAAACGAAATGTGTTAGGTTCGCTTTGCCTAATGTTAAACCGGTACATTCTAGTATTTTTCTAAATGACGAGTGTTTGCAAATGGTAGATAAGGCAATTTTCTTAGGCATAACATTAGATAAATATTTGCAATGGAGTCCCCATATAGCTGTACTGGCAGGTAAACTAAGTTCGGCAGCTTACGCCGTTAGGAAAATTAGACAACTAACCAATGTTGAGACAGCTCGCTTAGTCTATTATAGTTATTTCCATAGTGTCATGTCGTACGGTATTCTGGTTTGGGGTAAGGCAGCTGACATACAAACTATATTTGTGTTACAAAAAAGGGCCATTCGTTCTATTTACAACTTAAACTCCCGTGACTCTTTAAGAGAACTTTTTAAAGAAATTAATATCTTGACTGTAGCGTCTCAATTTATTTATGAGAATATTATTTACGTTATTAGAAATTTAGATTCTTTCACCAAAAATTCTGATATACATAATTTAAATACCAGAAATAAAAATAAAATCGCTATCCGAAAATTCCGCGTCCGTAAAGTATATAAATCATTTGTTGGTCAATGCATTCATTTCTATAATAAATTACCTGACGAAATTTTAAAGTTACCCTTTCCAGCACTTAAAAGTTACTTGAAAAGGTCGTTAATGTCTAAAGCGTATTATAGGATCGAGGACTATCTAACAGACAAAAATGCATGGCCTAAATCCGAAACTTAGTCAATAATAATTTATTCAAATGCAAAATCTTTATCTTGTCTAGGGGACACCGTTGATGTAGGAAAACATATCGAAACTTTTATGTGGTCGTCTCGCACCATCTTATATACACATAAGTATGTGTTTTTTTTTCTCTCTATCTCTCCCGTAAGATTCTTAATTGGCATGTTTTCCTGCTGAACTACGCATGTTATTTAATACTATATTTAATTTAATATTTATAGCTTTATATAATGCTAGACTAAGTAGTACCATTGTAATAAGAAATATGTTTAAAAAATGACTGACTGCTGAGTTTCTTGCGGCGTTTCTTCTCGGCAGTGGTCTTCTCTTGGGAAGCGCTGGTAGATTCTTGACGTGTAAAAGTGCCCGTGCGGCCTACTTACTGAATAAATTTCTTTTATCTTTTTTTATCTTTATCTTTATCATACTGCAAACAGGGAGTTATTTGTAAGTGGGACTTTGAATCTACCATCAAGGCAATAAAGTTCAATTATGTTTGTTCGATAATGCCATTTTCAGTTTATGAACATAGGAAAATAAACCTTATTTTTATTGCGACACAGTTCAAATTAAATTGGCTTGATTATGCACATCCTATTGCACACTGGGCCTTACGAGGCTAATGCAGTTTTCATTAAAAGATGGAGTGATTCAAGAGGAAGGTTTTTGTGTATTATAAATTCTGAATTATGTATGAGTGTTACAGAAAACTCACATAAACCGAAGCGTAGCGTGGGCGGGTCACTAGCACTTTGATCAAATACGTAGACCTTATAAATTAAAAAGATATTACTGATATAGTGTTTAGCCAAGCCAATTTGTCTTCAACCAGAGCGATATTTCGCGGCGCGTTTAAAAGCTGCGTCCTACCCGCCCCTCTATAATTTACGTGTTTGCGAGAGATATATTATGCTGGGGTTACAAAGCGGTACTTAACGAGTTCTTTCTCGTAACTTAAGTACTTACATAACTTAGAACTGGATCTAGGTAAAAAAACGGCCAAGTGCGAGACCGACTCGCGCACGAAGGGTTCCGTACCATTATCTATACAACATTCGCAAAAAAAAGAAAAAAATAATACGTTTGTTGTATGGGAGCCCCCTTAAATATTTATTTTATTCTGTTTTTAGTGTATGTTGTTATACCAGCAACAGATATCCATCTTCTGTGAAAATTTCAACTATCTAGCTATCACGGTTCATTAAATACAGCCTGGTTACAGATAGACGGACAGACGGACAGACAGACAGCGGAGTCTTAGTAATAGGGTTTTACCTTTTGGGTACGGAACCCTAAAAATAGGATGTTTTATGACGTATTTAGCCTAGCTGGTAGTGAACCCGCCTACGAAGCTATAGCGGTCTTGGATTCGATTACGATATGGGCGAATATTTGTGTAAAGAGCACTTGTATTTGTTCCTGAGTCTTAGATGTTTTTTATATATTTAAGTACCTAGTAATGTACTAGGTAATCTAGCAAATTATATTTTTGAATCAATCATAAGTATATTTAACACGCCACACTTTGTCAAAAGTTAGTTATTAATCTACGTATCACAAAGATGTAAGCAATGCAATTTCTCTACCAGGATAAACTACAATAAAGCAGGAGGATAAGTAATAGTAAATCCTTAAGAATATTATTCATTTTAAAACAGTATTTCAACCAAAGCCGAAGAGCTGAAACCTACTACACAGAATTTGCATTACTTAAAGTCTCTACAAAGAAATGTACTCGGTCGAAGAAAACGAGCCAAGTATCGTTCGTGAGTGGGAAATAAAAATAATCGAGCATCGCGAGTGTTCGGGTTGGACGCGCGCCAGCGCAGATAAATGATCGGGCGATGGGTACATGGGTGTAATAATACAGATAAAAAATCTTGTTTACAACTTCTGGAATTGGTTATTTTGTCCTTGATTTATATATGTTTTATTGCATTACTTTAGCGAAATAAATTATGTCTTTACAAAAAACCTGTGACTGCGTGAGTCTCATAGCATATAACAAGTTCTACATAGAGAAAATTGCGGGTTAAATTAACTAACACCAGAGGCCCTTGCCAAGATGCATTACGCTAACTAGCGTTTCTATTCGTTTCGTTTTTAAACCAATCGCGTCACTGATCGTGTACAAAAAGTCACGTGATGAACCAGTGACGCGATTGGTTTCAAAACGAAACGAATAGAAACGCTAGTTAGCGTAGTGCATCTTGGCAAGGGCCTCAGGTATCCAGAATTTTATGTGAGTGAACTTGTAAATATCAAGAGACAATCTCACACAGGTCTAGGCTCATACAAGACAACGATTAACATGCTATATATAGATAAATATACTTATATATATAGAAAACATCCAAGAATATTAGAAACATAAAATTCGCGCTCATTCCGCAAATGCCCTTGACTCTTACTCTTCGATTTATAGTGGCAAACAAATCAGGGTTAGAAAAAATTGCGACATAAAACATGTATGTCGCATACCCAAATGTCTAGACTTTATATTAAATACCATTATCCACCCCTCCCGTTCCGATAACCCTCCGATAATCGGATCGCATAATGCCCGATATTATTTGCCTAAGATAAACGATCTCGTGCAATATAATATAATTCCATAATCCTATTATACGCTTTACCCGGTTTAGTTCGAGACGAATTCAATAGTTTCTGTATCGATATGGAAATTTGGATGTTCGAGTTGGATAACGACATTACTATTATTTGGTACGGTTACAGGGGTGTTATAATGTTTTATTAGACAAATCACTTTCAATCCGTCGACAAAGAGTTATCCTTTAAACAAAAGTTGTCCCTCGCCACAGAATACAATTAAAATACGAGTAGTAGGTACCCTCGCGCTCGTAGGCATGTATGGCAGAGTTAAGTACCCACCCCGAAGCCTGCGACCGAATAAAAATACATACACAAAATTGTTAACATTGCTCTGAGGAGATACCTCATAGACTGGCCGGTTAAAATTAATCGACTCATAAAAATATCAATTATTAGTATTTAAAATAACAAGTTTTACCAACGACCATTACAAATATCATCGATGTAATATAAGCCCAAAGGCTCGCTGTATTTAACGAAAACAAAGTAGAAATGAGGAATTTATGTCACCGTTTCAAATACAACGTAATCATAATTTTGCCTTTATTAACATCTGCTCTTATTCACCTGTGACAAAAGTTTACCATATTTGAGTCAACAATATTATGATTACGATATAATTACATAATTTGGGTTAAAACAAATAATAATAAAGCGCATTTTTGCGTTTTTCTGAATGTCATTTTAGATTAAAATAAATCTGTACATATTAACGCACACTTTTTACTTTTCGCTCTTTAAGTATAATTACGCAAGGTTGAAAGATTTAGATTTATTAAGCTAGTCTAACAATCAATATGTAAAACGGTACTATTAACTGGAGCATTATCACACTGTACACTTGCGGACATAATCCAGGGCGCACCATATTATAGTACACGTCGTATAATATCGGTAATCGCTCGCTGACAGCTCGTTAACACGTAATTGTGATGATAATTGACACGGCTAATACGGCATTAGCGATGATTGGACCATTATTGTAGATTTGTGTAAAGAGGTGTTCATTGTTCTTGGAGATAATGCAATTGATAATAATGTGAGAGGGTTTGCTTGCCTTATATGTGAAATCATAGCACTTAATTATTAAATGTTAAATTATTCGATAACCATAACGCGTATCTTTTGATTGTTAGCTTTAATGTTCCTATGATTGAAACTTGATTGAGTTAGGATATAACAACCAAAAGAAATTGGTTTTCAAACGCAAAATATTGCATGAAATCTGAAAGAAAAATATAATTTTAGCTGAAGTAAAAGTTTAGTTACAGTAAAAATATTAACTATCTGGAAATAGAATAGAATATAATAGAAAACATTTATTTCGCCTAATTTTTACAAATAACAAACAACTCTTCTTGTTTTTGTCCTGATATACCGCAGGGTTTCAAAACTTTTAAGTCTGTCAATTAGACTTTTACAACCTCCACGGCGCAAAAACTTGTTCAAAGTATTCCCATTAAATGTTAACACTTGAGCGCCTCCGCGCGTCGAGACAAAACAGAAAATAAAAATAGTACTTTAAAAATGTAAGGCTTTGTAAATACTTCGACCACAGCGAGAAAATCAAGCCTAATTAATACTCAATGAACAAAAAATCGCGACTTGCAAAAAAGATGGACAAAATGTAAATTTACTTTAACGAAGTGAATTTATTTTTATTTGTCTGCATCCCGCTTTGTTTGACCGCGGGTGTAATTCACCAGGTCAACTAAGCCTTTAGTATTTTCAAAATGGACTTTGATTCCTTGGAATACCGAAGTTGTAAGCTGTATGTATAAGTTGGTGTGACTGTCTAGCTTTTCTTGAGTGTTGTTTATTTGCCAGCAGGCTGTCTGGCTTGTAAATTGATAGCATTGGTGTTCTGAATGCGGGTTCCGTTCCGGTCCGGACGGAGTGGACTCGGATAGCGCAGGCATGTTTGCTGAAGGGAATACAAAATTCCACTACGTTTTTTCGCGTATAGTTAGCTAGGTGGCCAAACTTGCTCTAGAATTTTAGAACATTTTGATATAGTTATACTGATTTTCTTCGTCAGAGAAATGGATAGATGAATTAAAGAAAACGGCAGGTATCAACTGGATAACCAAGGCGAAGGATAGAGTTATATGGAGGACAATGGAGGAGGCCTTCACTCGTTGAGAGGTCCTTAATAATGTTTAGTGAAGGGGAAGTTATCAATTTTGATTAATCAATTAAATTAAAAAACAAAAATGATTATTTTTGCATGCAAATGTCTTAAACATATTTATATTAATTAGAAGTACTAATTAATAACTATTACTACATCTACAAACTATTTAAAAAATTAAAAAATATTACGACATACTAGTAGTATGTTGCATGTAAATAGATTTTTAAAATGTTTTATAATTTATTCCAATTAATTGTTTTTATTTTATGAAATGTAATGTAACTCTAAAGTATTTAAAAAAATATATGTTTTAATTTATTAGTGTAAATTTAAATGTAAATTTAAGATCTGATTATTGTAATATTATTAAGGAAATAAAGGCTTTATTATTATTATATTGATTTTCTTAAAGTTAATAATAATCCTGGATTTGTTTTTGACTAATGCCCGCTCCCACTAAACCTCGGATAGATTAAGTTACTTTGATTTTCATGAGTCGATATCTTGTATTTCATGCACGATGCACGTGCATGAAAAGATTGATGAATGTAGAGGAAGCGAAAATAAAGTTTTATGTTTAGACCGGTGCACCTGGCGTTCCATAGTCTTTGTCTACCCCATTGAAAGACAGGCGTGAAGGCATGGTGATGATGATGATGTGGCAAATGTAAATTTTCAACCCGAACTAAACTAAACTATTTGCTTTCTTTTTACGGTTCCGTAGCCAAATGGCAAAAAACGGAACCCTTACGGCCTGGCCGGACAGACAGACAGACAGACATGACGAATCCATAATGGCCTGCCCACGACATTGCGCGAATTGCGGCGCGGTGAGCGTTTTCTTAATACATTGCACGGTCGAGACGCGCAACGTTCTGCGGTTAGTTGGCATCACACGCAATGTATAAGAAAATCGCTTGCCGCGCCACAATTCGCGCAATGTCGTGGGCAGGCCATTATGGATTCGTCATGTCTGTCTGTCTGTCTGTCCGTCCGTATGTCACAGCCACTTTTTTCCGAAACTATAAGAACTATACTGTTGAAACTTGGTAATTAGATGTATTCTGTGAACCGCATTAAGATTTTCACACAAAAATAGAAAAAAAACAATACATTTTGGGGGTTCCCCATACTTAGAACTGAAACTCATATTTTTTTTCATCAAACCCATACGTTTGGGGTATCTATGGATAGGTCTTCAAAAAGATATTGAGGTGTTTAATATAATTTTTTTCTAAACTGAATACTTCTCGCGAGTGACACTTCCAAAGTGGTAAAATGTGTCCCCCCCCCCTGTAACTTCTAAAATAAGAGAATGATAAAACTAAAAAAAAATATGATGCACATTACCATGCAAACTTCCACCTAAAATTAGTTTGAACGAGATCTAGTAAGTAGTTTTTTTTAATACGTCATAAATCGTAAACCGCAATTTACCTTTCACGGAACCCTTCATGGGCGAGTTCAACTCGCACTTGGCCGCTTTTTAAACTATTTGATTACGATAGAGCTCCTCTTCAGAAATCAAGAATCTTAATCAATGAAATAGTTGGCTTTGGTACAAGGTGGTGGGTTTTATGGTTCATTTTGATGCATAAAACACACCCCAACCCAAGTGGGTACGATCTTCCAGCCTTAACCCGTTTATATTTTGGCTGACATACTCTGCTGCCCATTTTGCTACATTAATTTCTGAACAGGGTTGTTGTATGAGTATAACTAAAATGGTTTTGGCACACGATTACATACGTAAGTACCGTTACTCGTACGTTAGTTAAAAATAGTATAAGAGTTAGAGATTTCATGATGGTGTAAATAAGAGGTGATAAGAGTTTCAATAAAGAAGGGAAAATGAAAAAACGGGGTGTAGGTACGTCAAGCCAAATTGGCACGCGATGTAAAAACCGCCCATAGTAAAATCTATGTATTTTTCATTATAAGTCCATGCTAGTTTTAGGGTTATAGGCAAATAAATAGCAGATAGCGACGGGTTAAATGGGACTAGCCGGCAAAATGATACATTCAACTTTATCATCATCATCATCATCCTATATTAGTCCACTGCTGGACATAGGCCTCTCCCATTGCACGCCAACAAGCACGATTCGTGGGCACTCTCATCCAGCTCTTGCCAGCCACCTTGCGAAGATCGTCGCTCCACCTAGTCTGAGGGCGTCGTACACTACGTTTGCCGATTCGCGGTCTCCACTCAAGAATACGATAACTCCAGCGATTATCGGTTCTGCGGCACAAATGACCGGCCCACTGCCACTTCAAGCTGCTAATTCGATGGGCTATATCGATAACTTTAGTTCTCTGTCGGATCACCTCATTCCGGATTCGATCCTTCAGAGAAACTCCCAACATAGCCCTCTCCATAGCTCGCTGAGCGACTTTAAATTTGTGAACCAGCCCCTATCGTAAGTGTCCACGTTTCGGCTCCGTATGTCATGACAGGTAGGACGCATTGATTAAAGACTTTTGTCTTCAGGCTCTGTGGAATATTCAACTTAATTCTAGGTAAATAGATAATTTAAATGTACGAAAAATAGGCGAAGTAAAATACAGTGCTAGGTAGTGAAGGGTTAAATGAGGTTAGCAGGCGAACGGAGTAGATAAAATGAATACTTAATTAATTTTCAGGGGAATATTTTACAAAAATTGTCCTAGTCCCAAACTAAGCTTCTGGATAGCAGTAAACACACTTGTATAAGAACATGCATAGAAAAATCTAAGACTCTACTTCTCGCTTATCTGACAAATATTTGCCCTGACTGGAAATCGAACTCAGAACCGCTAACTTCATAAGCAGGGTCACTACGAGGAACTTCGAAAACTGCGTCATCACAATAATACGTGATAGAATATTATTATGTACACACGGAGTTGATGGACGCATGATACCGGTTAGCAACGCTCCTGTAGCAATATCAACCTCATTACTAACGGAATAGAATTAGAACTGCTTTGTTTATTCAATTGGAGATGCTCCTTATTGGCTTAAGAGGGCCGAACGGATTTATAATGAATTGCATAAAAACGAACGTACTAATTTTCATTTCACATAACACAAATTGCATTACTTCGATCTCTATAATAAACCGACGATATAATACAAATTATTATGCATAACAACAAAATTCATAATTTCTTAAATTGTATTGTTCAAAGGTCAAGAAGTAGGTATTTCTAACGTCTTTGATTACTATTAATACGTTCTCAGTTCTAACCTAACCTAACCTAGTTTATGCGACACACGTAAAAATGTACTATTCTCATATAGCAACACCGGGTGGCTATTACTAAAGTTTTGTGTAGCTTCTCCCGTATCCTATTATTAGCCACCAAAATTATAAATGTGCATTAAAGAGCCCGAGCCGGATCAAATCGTTTATCGAAGAATGTCTTTAAATTCGACCAGCACTGGATTAAATAAATATTTGTTATATAATAGTGAGTTTTATTATACACCGAGTAAGAAAAATTGACTTAAAATGCTTAAAGAGAATTATAGTTATGATAAATGAGTGTTATGTTATTTGATCGTATGCCTGATATTATACAATGTGTTTTTATGCTAAACGGTAATCATGCTTTTCGTAGTCAGTTCAATGAAATTATGCAAAATGTTGTAGACTGATTGAAGCGGACCCGTGAGCAACCCTACGTGAAGTACGATAAGACAAGATAAGGTATGGCCGTTCCGTAATTACGCAAGGAACTTTAATTGAGATCTTGAGACGAGAGTCGGCACAAGTCTTGAACATGAGCTGTAAAATTATGTTTATAATGTCTGGTTTGGTGTCTTAACTGATGCGTGGACTTTGTGAAGGTGCAGAGAAGTTTAAGCTTGTTGTAAATGTATCAAAAAACGAGGTTAGGATTAGCAGTAAGAGTTTCTGAAGTTGACTGTTCTTACTCTAACTTTTAGGTAAGACTAAAATAGCGAAATTGTGTTTCTTGCTCTAGAACGGAAGTTAAAGTAAGACAGCAATCAACGTGTGCAAAAAAAATACCCTTTTAATTCTTAAGATCGTAAATGTGTATGGGTTTTAGAGCTCATTTACCATCACGTGGCATGTGCTGGCTCGTTTGTTTTCTCCATGCCATCAAAATATAAAAATTATGTTAAGTACTCTATAAGCATTGTCTTGCTAGTTTGCATCACTCGCGCCGTGCTCGCTAGCCTAGCCTAGCTCTTTTACGCTGTTATAGAGCAGAAGCTCCAGCTCAATAAATACCCGGGGTAAAGCTAAAAGCAGTTGAAACGGCGAGTCAAATTAAACACCTTATTAAGTAACAATAATTACCTATTTCTTAATAATGTGGTGGTAGAACCTTAAACAGTTCGTCTGAGTCGCGACGACCATCTCATCTTGTAACCTACTGCCACAAAGCAGTGTTCGTATTGATTTTTTGGGAATTATGCATTAGACAACCGGTATAACGACAAACATTTAGGCATTTCATCCTCATCCTAAGTGTCGGCAACGCATTTGCAGTCTTGGTAGTTTTAAGATTAAGAGAGGGGTTAGAAATATGTATGGGTCTAAGATCCTTCTTATAAAAACGTGGTCCATCTCCATGCCATTAAAAAAACACACGCAAATCTTGTTATTTCAAATATTGCCTCGCTAGCTTGCATCACTCGTACCGTGCTCGCTAGCCTAGCCAGCTCTTTTGCGCCATTATGAGGCGGAAGCTCCCGCTCAGTAAATACCCCGGGGTACGTGGATAAACTTAACAACGTGTGAATTTTGTTTACGAGCTGTCCGAATTATGGGAAGGGATTAAAATGTATGGGTACGGGTGCTTAGCAATTCAGTGGCCATTCGTTATTAATATAAAAAGTGGAACAACATACGATACAGCGGGGCTAGACAAGTTGCCATCGAATACCAACGCTAGCGTTAGGTGATCACCTGTCGCTTTGAAAAATGTATGGAATTGACGTAAGATAGTCACGTGATATATCACTCGTTACAACTGACACGCTGTAAAGTGATCACTATCTCTAATCAAATAGTGATAGTTTTGACAACTACGGTCGTTACGCGGTACTATCTTGACAGGTTGAATTCAACCACGAGCACTATCACAATATAAACATCTGTATCATAGGGCGGTAACTATGCGAAGAAACTGTCAACTGAGTCAGTGTCATCACAGGTGATCACCTAACGCTAGCGTTCGTATTCGATGGCAACTTGTCTAGCCCCACAGATATTTTTTGAATACCACGAAAATAAAGTAATTTTGAAAATTTTGAAATACAAACAACAGATCGTCCAGACTTCTTTAGATAGACGAATTTCGTATGGAGAGATATAAAGTAGATGGTGATCAAAATGAATTAAACAAACATAGAGACAAATGTGATCCTGGGCCCTTATTCTACAATGATTTGGACTCGGCCGCCATTGTTGGGACCCTATACTGAAGTCTTTACATCTGTTTGTTATTGTATGTCACTGTTATGATAGCTCTTAAAAACTTAACTTGACAGTAGTAATGGCGATCGATTAAAAAAAAACGATAAAATGGCATTAGATGCAAAGCTATACAACGGTACATTCATTGCCTTTTAAACACTAATGCAGTCATCTAAGATGCCTACGCCTTGTTAAGTCCTCTAAAACAAAATGGCCGCGGCCTCAAAATGGCGGTCCCGTAAGCCGCAGCTAAACGCCGCGCGTCAGTGGCGCCTATTACGGCACACGGCGCCGGACCCGGCCGGATTAGGGCTGCCAACCACGAAGGCCAGATTGAGTCCGACGATTACAATGTTATAGATAGGCGACCAAATTCAACGGTGGAATTTTTATATTATTTAAAAATAGGGGGTGAGGTTTTTTTAAATTTAGACGACGCGGCTAGCGTAGTTAGTAATTGGCATACAAAGCTAGCGGTCCTACATTCAATTCCTGGGGCCCAGTTCTCAAAGCATATTATAGTCTAATAATACTAGTGTTTTGTCTCGTAAATAAAACTACAAAATGAGACAAAACACTAATATAACTAGACTAATATATTTTGAGAAATGGGGCCCGGTAACGGAAAATATTAGTATTATTAGAATCTTGGATGTTTTCTATATCATGTATTTAAGATTAGATTCGTCTGTTGTAAGAATGTTTAACCTGTAAATAATCTTAGATTGGGATTGTCACTTGATATTTATTTCTTTATTAATAAGGCAATTCTTGTTTCTCAAACAGTTATAAAATAAAAAAGATGTCACTCAAATTTATCAATTTTTTGTCTAGTTTTGTCAGTGTATAGTTTTTCAACGCCGTTCGAGCGCGGCATTTATGATGAAAATATTTTTCGTTCCAATGGGATCGCGGTTGATGGCAGGGAGTCGTATTTAATATGAAATCACTAAGGCAGAATACCCCTTATTTCAGCATGCAGAGGTATAACAAATAACGTTTTAACAAAGGTATTTATTATCCTTGAGTTTGCCGATTTAACTAAAAGGTTTTTAAAGCCTAATCGAAAATACAATTAAAGTTAAACGTTTACTATTTCAACGAGTAAATACTTAATTTCCTGAACTAGAACAGCTCCGGAGCTTACAAGACTTGGCAGCCCTAAACCGGATTAAACCGGATCCAACCGGCCGCCGGACCGGTCGTAAATCTCTCCACGTTTATTACTCCGATTTTTATCACGTACCAAGAGATAACGACAAAAGATAAGGATGTTCTTTCGATGCCATCAAAAATGTTCTTTTTTTGTCTTTAAACAAAATGCGAAATAAAATTTAAATAATAAATAATAATAAGTTTAAGTACTACACAACGATAAACTTACTTGTATAGAGAAATACATTCTTAAATATAACGAAACACATCCTAGACTCTGAAACAAATACTCGTGCTCATCACACAAATATCTGCCCTTAACAAGATTTGAACCCGGGACCGCTGGCTTCGTAGGCATGGTCAATACCAACTAGAATAACTATTAGATCCTTTATTTTGCTTTTTTGTTGTCATACTTTTTTTATCGTTAGAGGAACAATTAACCGGTCCGCGTTTTCGTGGAAAATATATTTATTTATTGATCGTATAATTAACACTAACAGTCAAGCCACACATGTTAATGTTATTCTCATATTCATCATTTTTAAATAGTTTAGGTTTATTGACCTTAATTTTGTATAAGTTTATTTTTGGTAGTTTTAAGAATTTATTATTTATTACTTTATTGCCTTATTATTACTTCATGTAATTTACTTTTAAGCATTGTTGTTGTATGTTTTATGATTGAAAAAATGACCTTCTGCTGGAGTTTCTTGCGGCGCTTCTTCTCCGCAATGATGGTCTTGTCCGAAGCGCTGGTAGATTCACTCTATATTACCTACGTGTAAAAGAGCCCTCATGTGGCCTATTTGCTGAATAAATATTTTGAATTTTGAATTTTGAATCAAATCACGGAGAAACATACTAAAAACTAAGTTTTAAGTAAATACAAACACTACACACAAACTGAGCTTGAATCATCAACACAAGATAGTTTTTTTTTAAATCAAATTCTTAACAATGACCTATGACCATAAATGAAATACAAAGAGTTTGAACCACAATTTGAAACAATTATATCCTTCAAAATCTTGAAATGGCTACTGAACTACTTTTTTAAGTTGATTTAGTAGTTATTTGTAACACCGTCGATCGTGTCACTTGCTCTTAAACTACTCGACTCTCAACCTGACTTGAGTTCTGCTTACGTATACTGAGGATACTTGTATGGGAATCGGATTCGTATGGACACTTTAAGCCTAAAGATTATTTATTACACCCTACCTAATGTTTTTTAAAATAGTTGACATGGGATTAAAGTGGTAAAGTTTTTCTTAACACCAGGATTGTTAAATAATATTCCAAGTCATGTATTTTAAATTTACCATTGAAACTTTGTAATAAAAAAAGCCTTGAAAGGTTAAATTTCGTCCGCAACGTTTTATATAAATCTTAGTTAATGTTAAATATTGAAAGATACGACCCCTGATAATTTTCACAAGCTAAATACAGCTTGAAAAATTCGTCAGTGGACCGTCTAATAATGCCTCGGTAACTGAAGCGTAAAAATAAATTTAAACAGAAAACTCTGCGACGTAATTAAGATGTTGTCTTAGTAGCGAACTGGGAGAGTAAAACTGAGAGAAATTAATTTTGAGTGAGTTCATAAGAGGTCATAGAGGTTAGGTAGGTAGGGTAGGTGGGTTGCTTGAAAGATTTTGGAAATAAGATACTTTATATTTTTTATAAAATATTTTATCAGAAGTTTTGTTTTGCCAAAAAAAAACTTTTGGTGGGCTTGCTGATATTATATTTTAAAATAACCTGAAGAAAATAATTAAAATACAGCGATTTGTACGCGGTTCTAATTAGTAGGTATGACATGCTTTTAATTTAAATTAATTGCTATTTTTACTCTAAAGCTTAGATTGAGGCTGGCTGAGATTGTTTTCAATATTTATTGAATTTAACGTTGACGTCGACGTTTAAGCTGTTGTAAATAAATAAAAAAATAACATGACATCACTTTTATTTTTAATTTTAAGCCTTAAGTAGGTACTTATTTATTTTGGTTTTTATTAATCTATTTATTATTTTGAAGACCTTAATGGAATTTATGATGATTTGACATGCTGTGCAATTTATATTGTAACATTACATTCAGTAATAAATGTTATAAATCTATCTATCTCGTTGTTTAAGTCATTGTAAGTTAGTAAATTTACAACATATTTTATCACAGACTTTCATTGAATAAATCAAACATATTTACACCAAAATCATTTCTTATATTTACCTACTCGTATAAATGAAAACCATATTCAAACGGGATTCACGGAAAAAACTACTGTTGTTTTTCTGCATCTGTTTTTTTTCTGCAATAATCACTTTAACTTGCAACTTACATCTTACATCTTTATTAGACATAAATATTTTTTGTGTCTCAAACGATAACTACTTCGGGACCCTTTTAGGCTACCAATGTTTTTCTAAATCAAATATAACTTTTATCGTACCCTGATTCTTCAAGGGTTTTAGAAACCCAGGATTGTGTTTGTAAAGCCCCCAATTCTTCGGGGTACAATAAATCGTGGCCCCACAATGTTTCTGAATGGTATTAATGGTTTGAGATATCATCGCTGTCAGTGCCTGACGGGACCCAAATTCGTGCGTTTAGGGTTCCGTACCAAAATGGTAAAAAAAGAACCCTTATGGTGAGACTTCGTTGTCTGTCTGTCTGTCTCTGCAGGTTTTCTCAGCAACTACAAATGGTATCAACTTGAAATTTGGCATAGTTGTACAACTTGCTTTCCCGCATGTGTTTTTAGAAAAAAAAAATTAAATTAATTTTAAAAATAATTGTAAAGGGGTCTAGAATGGAGGGTTGAAAAATTAAAGTGGTTTGATTATAGTAAATAGGGTATCAAATAGGGTATATAGGGTAAGTTTCACATCTGAATCTGCACACACAAACTGTTTTTTTAATCTTCTGTGATGTATTTTTTGATTTATAGCCAAAAATGTACAAAAAATAACCATTCCCCCCTTATCTCCAAATGAAGTGTTAATTATTTACAGTTTTTGAGAAATAATAAAAACTTTGAAAATCTGTATTAAAACTTTAATACAGATTGCATAGAAAATAAAGTTTATAACAAAATGAGTATTTTCTTTTGCGGTTATTAAGCAAATTATCTTGAATACGGAACCCTCGGTGCGCGAGTCCGTCTCGCACTTAACCGGTTTTTTTAAAAGGTCAAGAATTTTCGAGGTTACTGTTTTCCGTTTTGATTGCGAGAGATTTATGATGAATGCAAAATTACAAAGGGATTTTAAAACAATGCTTTAGAATTCTGGGAAATTGGAAATTGTCTTGGAATTAAATGGCGTTGTGTATTGTTTGTTTTTTGTTTTCAGTTTCTTTGACACGTCTTTACGTTTAAGTGAAACAGTCATATTTACAAAAAAATAACGAGCTTTCCCTTTTTTCTAACCCGAGTTCGCTTGACAGACTAGTATAAACGCGCGTATTTGGTCCTGAGTCTTGTATATTACCGTTGTCTTAAGTTTGGGATTTCGTCAATTCGTGTGAGATTGTGTTCTGATGTTTAGTAGGTATTACCTTATTTATTCTAATTTGGCCTACCACATCGCTTTGGAATGGCTCATGAGTCGCAGTGATCTCTCGCCATCAGATGATCCGCTTGCTTGTTATTAGGATTAAACGCTAGTACACTCTCTACTCACTCATGTGCAATAGCACTGTGACATAATTGTGTGTCCCAAAGAGGTAGGTACATATTTCACTGGCCAAAGCAATTGAAAATTCTGAACGCAACGGACCTTTATTATGAACTTTAAATAAAGAGCTGCCACAAAAACGCAGTAAAAGACGCAATAAAAATGATTTAACAAAAACGTAATAGAACTATAGTTAAAGAAATTATAAAAAAGGTTACAAGTCAGCTGCCTATATTGATTGGCTAGGCTAACATTGCCCAAACGCATTTAAAAATGAAAAAAGTTGGTTAGCATTTCCTCCAAAGTAAAGTTGAAATAGCTCCACACAATAAGTAAAACTTAACATTCATCGATTATTATTTGACTAATTTTTTATAACCATATTAAAATATTTAAGCGGCATTGCTTTCAGATTGCTTTATCTTTCCAGCTAATTTAGTTTAAAAACATGCGCTTAAAGATTCATTCCACATAAAAAAGGTCATTAAAAATTAAAAGGGCCATTAAAATGTCCGCTATCAGGCCCTGGGGGGCAATCTGGCCTTTCAGATGTGATTAGAATATCCTCCAAAACAGAGGGCACGTCTGGCGAGACCCGAGTAATGATTCTGTATGTGCTATTTAAATTGGGAGTGTTACAGTTGTTGTTAAATTGTGACTACGGTAGGGATGGGTGTTTTTATACAGTATTTTTTAACAGAAAAAATATAGCAGATGAACAGCACATGGTAAGTGATCGCCACGACGGAGAACTCACTACACCAGAGCCACTGGCAGCCGTTAAAAACCGAGTGCAGGCTTGTTTTTTGAAGGTCCTAATTAGTATTTAGTATTATTAATTTCTAGTAGATTTATACACATTCTAGAAAAAAAGCAGATTTAAATTTATTAATCAATTTGTGAAAAATTTTCCTTGTCATTCGATTTTAAATTATCTTGTTGTTTAAATATCTGTTGAAAAAGATTAAAAGTACCTGTATTTTAAATGTTTCAAAATAAATACACTGGTAAACATCTTAGCCTAATTGTGTAAAATATGATCATATAATTATAAACAAATTTTTAGAGTTGTAGCTGTGCCTACCCCACTCTGGGAATGAAGGCGTGAGTTTATGTATGTTAAAAGAAAATCGTGTGTATTCTGTTTGCGTTAAAAAACATTTGTATAGAAATTTAAAACCATAAATTGCTCGAAGTTGTTTTCTGCTAAAAGAAAATAGTACTTTTCGGATAATAAGTATAGTGTTTTTATGACTTTGAGGATTTGTGTACAGCTACTTAAAATATAATAAAAATCAACGCTTTCTGACGCTTTCCACAAGAATAATTTCTAACATAACCGTGATAAACATGTAATTTTAAAAGGGCGAAACTCTCGAATTAGGCTCTTGCTTCAAAGGGCAAGGGAAAACATAAATATCCCGTAAACAAGGTAATCCAATAAGCAAGGGACGGTAAGTGGAACACAGATGCGATCCGGGAATGCGACACACTTGCGCAGGCCGAGTAACGATATAGAAACAGACACAAACATTTTCGAGAATTACTTAAACATTTTTGATGACAATAATATTTTTAGTGGAAGTTTGTTTGAAGAGGTTAAAAAAGGAACTAACAATTTTAGATAGGTAGAAAATAATTTTACATAAGTTGGCCGATTTAAACAACCAGGATAATATTACAGTGTTACATTTGGCCTCATGTATTGTATGGATGCGAAGCATGGACCCTTAAGGTAAACTTGAGGAAAAAACTAGAAGCGTTTAAGACGTTGTCCTACCGCAGAATGTTGCGCATCCGGCGGACGGACCACATCACCAATATT
The DNA here is from genome assembly GCA_946894065.1 of Acleris literana. Taxonomy (NCBI): domain Eukaryota; kingdom Metazoa; phylum Arthropoda; class Insecta; order Lepidoptera; family Tortricidae; genus Acleris; species Acleris literana. Next base: position 18,944,144 of record OX335684.1, on the reverse strand, counting down.
GAATTTCTTCGGAGGATGGGGAGAAAGTAGAGTTGGTCCGTACGATAAAACAAAAAACAGTTGCTTATCTGGGCCACATACTGAGGAACCACGAATACGAGCTTCTTAAAACTAGTATGTTGGGGAACATAGCCGGAAAGCGAAGAGTTGGAAGGCGCAAGATGTCATGGCTCCGTAACATCAGAGAGTCGACTGTAGAACAAATGTTCAGATTTGCTCTGGGAACGACCAGATTTAAGGAGCTGACTGCTAACCTTCAGTAAATAGAGAGGCACCATAAGAAGAAGAGATGGCTGATTTTGTAAAGTTTCATTATGTTTATGTTTTCTAAGTGAATTATTTAGTATACTCGATTTATACTTGAATAGTGTAAAATGTTCTTTTATGGCCTGTCTCAAATGCATGAATATAAACGTCAGAGAATTTCCTTAATCATTAACTCAATTTATAATCATATGCGCCGAAATGCAAGTCATTATACAAGAGGGAGAGCATGACCTGTTTGTAATGCAGATATTTAATAGTACCCTTAAACTGGGCGACGCTAATGCAAAAATCTTTTCACAGGATTTTTACTTTTTTCTTGGTGCTTACGCTGGTCTACCGTACTCAGCATTTAGCGTAGTGAACTAGCAATTAAATGTCTACGGAGTTGTATACTAGATCGTTAATCCATACTAATATTATAAATGTGAAAGTGTGTATGTTTGTCCGTCTTTCACGCTTCAACCACTGAACGGATCGACATGAAACTTGGCACACATATAGGTTAGGCCCTGGAATAGGACATAGGATAATTTTTATCCCGGAAAATTGGACCGTTCCCGAGGGAGCGAAAGCTATTCTATTATCCACTAATCCTATTAATGCCAGTATCCTACTAATCCTACTAATGAGACTTATCTTTATTAGTCATTACGTTTGACGTTAAAGTGACATAAAATGCTAACGGTCGCCGATCATCAAATATTATAAATGCAAAAGTTTGTGTGTTAGTTTCTTACTTCTTCACGCTGCAACGAATTGATGGATTTGGATGAATATTGAAATGGAGATAGCTTAGGTGTACCCCGGATTGAGCCCGGATAAACACATCATCGCACGACGCGGAAGAAGTCGCGGGCAGAACTATTATAAAAACGTAACTTTTGGCGATTTTGGAAAAACTACCCCTAAGGGGTAAAGGAGAGTGTAGAATTTTGTGCGTATGAGGGTTTCGTCATTTTTGAAGTAAAAATTGGTATATAGGCTACTATTTATTAATAAAAAAATATAGCTTTCAGCGATTTTGGAAATGCTACCCCTAAGGGATAAAAGAGGGTTGTACATCTTTGTATGAATTTCGTCATGTTTTTGGTTTAAAAAGTTGAAATTGGTATTTAAGCTACTACGCATAAATAATTTTTTTTACTTTTAGCTATTCAGAAAAAATCGAAAGGGGCTAAAATGGGGGGTAGGAGTAGTATATCGAAGTTAAAAAACTCATAGCTATGAGCTATGATAATAGCTGTAATGTACTTGGAGTAAGTACAGTTCGTTAAATTTAGTTTTTTTTTTGACCGAAATTAAATACACTAACCATTATTTATTCTTTAAAAACTAATTTGGCACTTACATCTACTATAATACTTTACGCATTAACATCTAAATCATATAATTCGCTCACGGTGAAATTGTGTGACTTTAGTTTTTACATAAAAGTACAGCGACAAAGTTCTTCGCAGGGTCGAGTTTAAATAGGAGCGGCAAAGCCCGCTCGCGCTCAATGAGCTCATTTATCGAAGAACTTCGTCCTTATTGCTTTGTTTGGGATATTGTCAGTTTGTATTATTCAAATACTAAATTGTGATACAAAAATCTGAAAATCATTTTTCTTTTTGTTATATCGAAAAACGATAAAACATACATAGTAAAAATCCTAAAAAAACAAAAAATACTGAAAACCGGTCAAGTGCGAGTCGGACTCACCTGCCGAGGGTATTTTTATCGTGTACGATTTCGGCCAGAGCGATTCAGTGCGCTGGATGTCCCTACCTTTTTACATCCTATACTACATAATATTATAAATGCGAAAGGTTATGCGTGCGCGGGTTTGTTACTTCTTTGCTAAGAAGGATGGGCGAATTTGGTTACATACAATTAGGAATAGAGTTTGCTTATACACTGGATAAACATACAGAGCTACCTTGAATCCCGAAATAAATAACTGTTCCCGTGGGATGGCAAAATTACTAATTCTACGCGGACGAAGTCGCGGGCAGAAGCTAGTCTAAAATAAATTTACGAACATCATATTTTCTAGTAAACAAGAATAATTTTGGTTGTATAAGAGCTTGTAAAATTGGGAAAATTTACATTTCCGTTGTCTTATTAACTTTTTCTGCTTTGAGGTCATACTCGTAGTGTAAATCATCATTAAGTTTTATTTGTAACTATCAGAACATGGTTTTAAATATTTTAATTTACTTGATCTACCGTTGGATTTCTTAAAGTGGGGACTCAACTCTATTTATGTTCACCATAGCAATGTCGTAAATCTGTCTTTGTAATAGTATTTACATTCTGTGATATATTATGTACCTAAGTAAATACTTTTTTCTATTGCGTGTCGACGGCGTATTAGATATTAACTGAACAAGATTTTGTCATGTGACGTGAAAGAGGAGTCAATACAAATCACAAGATCATAAAATTCCTAGGTAAAGGGTTAGGTTAGATTAGGTTATTTTATGATATGCCTAGGAATATTATAATTCAGCGAATTATACGATCGGGTGACAACATATACATAATGAATTCAAAAAGAGTCGACCCTTCCACCAAAAGTTAGCCAAATAGGTACATCATTAGCTCACTGAACACACTACTTTGATGTATTCCCAAACCATTGTCCTACGATTCAATTGAATCGTTTCACTAAATACCGAACAAGTCATGCGTACCTCGGACCTGAACTAGTGTGTACTGGAGTGAAGTAACCAATGCCCTTCCGTGATTGGTCAATCGAGATCCAATAGATGTTTACCGTGAACGGAATTTCGGTAAATAGTTCAAAGCTGCAGCACGCTGGGATGATAAAAAGAAACCTAAAAAAAAAAACTAGGGAAATTGATGATTATACATAATCGGGTAATTTCACCAAAAGTACGTTAGTCAAATATTATTAAAAATCTAGATATCGCAACAACGTATTTGTGCTTGAACCGATACATGGGTAACATAGACTTCTTACTAAATATAGACTAGGTTAGGTAAAACTAGTGACCACAAATTAAAATGCTGTAACGGACAAAACCTTTTTACTGTATAAAAAATTGTAAAATGATGAATTGGTGGAACATTAGGCGCGAAAAAAGGTTAATCGATAAAGAAAAGTTTCTACCTTACCTATATAATTTTACCGCTGACTGTATCACGCTGTGAGTACGTTCACATCAGGTCCTCTATTCAAACACGGTAAACAATATTCCTTTTGACATTTTATAGTAGCTTTTATTTACTTGACAGTATTGGCGACCGAGTTACAAACGATACCAAAACACGAAAAAAGCTACATTGTTTTATTGTGTTGAATAGTGTCCAAGTAGCATCAAAAGTTATGGCATTCTTGCCAATTTTTTGGGTTACAGACATAATACTCCTACTCCTACAAAGTTTACGCGTAATTTCTCGTATAATAATGATGGTTATTTCTAGAATAAACTTTACTCAATTTTCATTTTCTGAATAAGTAGTTGCCGTTTGACATTAATTTTTAAATAACGATATGACATTTCCACGACTTAACCTAGTTCGGCTTTGAATACCCTAATCCAATAAATTACGTCAATACGTAAGAAGTTATAGGAATCTTTCATGGGGAGGGCGGAGTTCGCTCTTTTTCGACATCCCGAAGCGGTTTATCTTGAGTTTCCAGTACTTAAAAGTTGAGAAAAAATTAGTCATGATTTATTTTGGTTTGGAAGTTTTCTCCGAAGCTACTGAGGGCGTTATTCAGAGTTATTCTATGGAACAAAGTTTTAGAGAAAGGCGGTAAAATCTTTAAGAGCATTAAAAAGGTGCTTTTATGTTGACATTGTCCTTAATTTTTAATGTGTTTAAAATTTTGTTTCAATATTGTTCTAACCTTCTTATACAATTTCATGACAGGAATCACAGATAAAATACAGAACATCAGTTGTAACAACTGTACATTGATGTACATAGTCCTCACCATCACATCATCATTGTTAGTGTATTTATTAATTATTGAAATGTTATAATACTTATATGCCTTTCATGCTTCAGAAGTGTCGGCCTTTGTACCGTCACAGGACAATTAATGATCTGATCCGTCGTTCGATTGCCACTGCCTCTGTACCAGCTGTCCTGGAACCAGCAGGATTACATAGAGACGATGGCAAGCGACCAGACGGAGCTACATTGGTGCCGTGGAAACTGGGTAGGACACTGGTGTGGGACGCGACGTGCGTTGACACATTCGCCGTTTCCCACGTCCAGTCAACCCGTAATCGGGCCGGTTCAGCAGCTGATCAGGCCCAAACACTCAAGCGCCGCAAATATTCGTCATTATTAAATAAATACGAATTTGTGGCGCTGATATGAAAAGCTTTATTAAGATCCTCCTATCTCCATCCTATCCTCCCGGCTCATAGAATCCTCCGGAGATCCTAGAGCTGGTGCTTACCTCTCCTAAAGAATTGCACTAGCTATCCAGAGAGGTAATGCAGCCAATGTCATGGGGACCATGCTGCAAGCGGACCTGTTAGAGGGGGTGTTCTTTTTATAGTGGTGATTATTATTTATATCTTTAATATTTGAGTAGCTTAGTTTAATTTTAATTTAAATACTTTTAGTTTTAATTTTTAGTTATATTAATGTTGAATTCTGTACTTAGTTGGATGAAAATAAATAAATAGCAGATCTTATATGCATACATAGTATGTCAAAATAAACGAAATTAGTTATATAAAGTCTGTACACTCGATTAAGTCAAGCGAAAACTTTTTTAGGTACATATAACGTCCGGCTTTCTACGAGTACTTAGACTCAGCTATTTAATCTTAGTTATGTCTACAATGCGTCTAAATTAATTTTGTGAGTTGACTTAGAGTTAATACAGTAACTTATTATTTTACCTGATAATAATAAGTTACTGTAATAACTCTAAGCCAAGTCACATAATTATGTTCAAAATATCAGACAATGCTCTGAGGAGTCTTAAGAGATGAATAATTAAGACTTTTGTTTCAGAAGTAAAACCATTGGTAACGAAACACTAAAATTAGCAGACTTACATTTGCAAGACTTAAGAAGAAACATGAAACTTGAATAAAATTTGGAAGATCTAAAATGACAGAACAGACAGTGAAACTTTGAGCATATGCCTTAGTAATGAATAATACCTTGCTAAGTAATACGTAAGTAATTTGATAACACTTACTGCGTTCTCCAAAATTGAAACGGCAACAAATTTAATTAAACAAACATTTTCGCTTAAGCCGAGTTCTCATAAGTTTAGACAACGTTATAATTCGCGTTCGAATCTTCAAAGTGCAATTCCCACTACAAAGGGGATGAAATTAGGGGTTGCCCGACTTGGAAAGGGTGCACTCGGCGATTAATCCTTTGGCCACGTAGTTAGTTGGGGTCAAAGGTTTTTGGAAGGGTTCTGTGTAACTACTGTAATTATTTGTCAGAAAAACGGAAAACTAAAAGCCGACGACGAAAGAATTAATTGCTGTTACGTTACCGCTGATGCTATTTTTATCTGTCACAAAGTAATGGTAACTTTTTTTAGTTTCAATCTGTGCTTTAAAACCTTCCATTTGATATATTATTTTAAAAGCCCTTTGTTTTTTATTCCAGTTGTAACCGTCAGCAGCATCAAACGTGATCGAAGATAAATGAAGAACACTTTGCTTGTGTCCTTTTTTGAGATAATTAGTCTCTTTTCAAGCACGACAAGACCGAAAGTTATAAGAAAAACTGAAAGCACCTGGAGAAACTATAATATATTCATGAAAATATATGTTTTAATAGAAATCTTCTTATATCTCTGAAGAGAAAGCTTTGACAAGTGCATACTATTACTTACTTTCGATAAAACAAGGACAGATATGAAAATGTTGCCCGTTTAAGCCATTTAGAAGATGCCTGAGATGGCTGACGCCATATCGTACAGTCAGAATTTAATTTGTGACCCACCTTAGGTTCAAAGTCAATCCGACATTCTACAACAATAAGGTTGAGTTTCCTATAAGTTACAAATGACTTGGCATCTCTAATGACATTGACGACTTAAAGCATTTTTTTTTTTAAATGGGTTACAAATTAACGTCCGTGACTGTACAGTAAATATTTTATCCGCTCATGAAGAAATACCTGTGCGCAGCAACATGCCATTGTGTATAGATTACATGCAGTGAATAATTTACTATTAATTGTAAATCTATTCATGCGCCTAATTTGCATATGTCACTCTCCCGCCCATTATTAACCATTAGTAGTTTCGTTTTGACATGATTGATTGATGATAACTTACATTAGGGTTTGAAACACTATTTATAATTGCGTTTTCTACTGAAACGAAAAAATCTTCAGCTGCGTTTTTAATCATTGAGAAAATGTTCGAGACTTGCGTGATAATCATAACTTGATATGAGGAAAGGAGCTAGTTTATAATGAACTCATAATATTTGGAAATAAACCCGGCGTCATTACAGAAAGCACTAACATTAATTAAAAACATTTTTCGCGGCGTCAGCAAAATCTCATAATTTCGAGAGAATAAAATGTGTAAAAAATTAAAAACCCGCAGATTTTTCCGGAAACTATCCAGATACAACTATTTATTAAGAAAACGCTGTTGTGGAAACTTGGTCGGTAAGAATGTTCGAGTTGCCGGTTGTTTCAGGGCTTTATTGAAATAAGTTGGATTTTAATAACGGTTTTCAACAGCCGGGAAGTTTTTGGTGAAACTTGGTTTGTAAATTATGTAGTGGCCTACTTTAATTCGGTAAATTGTTAACAAAACTCACATTTTGTTACTTCCAAGGCGAAAACTGCTTAAGTAATGTTAAGTTATAACAGAAGGTACCGTAACGGTTGCATATTAGTATCTTTAAGTTAGTCTAATGATTAAAGTAGATTATGTCACAAGAACCAAAACAATATTCTAACGGAAACATGGTATTTAAATATAATAAACTATTGAGCTTAGCTACGGTATCTAAGCGGTCCTGCAGAACACCAAAAGATTTTGCTTTTTTTCTGCTTCATAATGCATGCTGCATGAGGAAAATTTAAATTATATACATCAACGTTGCAAGGCAACGTCGTACTTAATTAATAAACTTGATTAATTATGCTAAGACTTACTTAAGGAAAAGCAGCTTCACTGTCACATATTGTTATCATCGACACGGAGGGTAATAATTCACAACAGTCAATCTACAAAAATATCGATTGATAACTTATTCTTCACCAACAATATTACCCCCGGACGCTCGTTGCACCTCAATTCATTATTTGTAATAAATACATTTTTTTTTTAAATATGTGGTATTTTGATATGAAAGATTTTTTTATGTTATTTTATATATAGCGTTCATGTACAACCTTTTTATACATAAACCTCTATGAAATTAGCCACGCTATCTTAACATCGCATAAAGCAAAAACGTTGTTCTTTCCAAGACGGACACATTTGCAAGTTAATGAGCATGCACTTAAGTGCAGTTTCAGCTATTCCGCAGTCTCAGAATCTCAGGACTAAGTAGATGCCGGGCACTTGTTTTTCGATGCCTTGACTGAAATATTACATCCCGTGCAAAATATGCTTAAGTGAAAAGAAAATAACAAGGATTATTAACTCAGAACTTTTGTGTAAAAAAACATGCTATACCTATTCATTTCTATATTATCCAAACATATTCTAGCTTTTGAATCTGTTTATGTATAAAAATCAGTATTTAAAATGTAGATTATTATTCATACTGTGCTAGTTCAAATATTTCCAATATTCAATCCGGCAAAGCTCCAAGAGAATCTGTTGAAGGGACGTATCTCCGTAACCCGATTAGGAAGCATCTGTGTACATTCCATCGACACGTCCAAGACAAGACTCGTATCACCTTCCTAAGACGTGTCTATCTAGGCTAAGACGTATGAGCCAATATTGGCCATACAAAGCCACGGTACACTTCATCACTACTTGGTTGTATCTTATCTCTGCTCAACAAGCGCCAATATTGGACAAACGATACCAACATACTATTTACTACGTAGGTGGGTATAAATCCACACATATTGTCTATCCTTGGTAATCCCGGAGTCAATTTCTCTAAGCCTGTTTTGCTATTTGGTGTGAGGAGATAGCTTTATTTTGTCGGATACGCTAGCCGGTCTTCGTTTCTTTTTCAACACTTAATTGAAGCTAGGAAATATGGAAGCCCGATCACATCTGCAGCTCTGCAGTGTTTGTTTTTGCTTGCGTGAATAATGCATTGGAGATTGTAGAAGATGCACTAATGCATTCATGACGAAAATGCTTGAGTTCCAAATGATATATTATGGAAGCAAATGAGGTCTTCAAGTTGTATAAGCTGATGCATCAACAACGTTAACAAATTATTTTATATAAAACCGTCGAGATCTGTTTCATTTGAACAGGAAAAATAGTTTTTAACGCTGGGTTTTAAAAATAAAACCATACCAGAAAACAAACGGCAACCGCAAAATCTATCCCAATGCCAGTTTAGTTCGAAAAACAAGAGCGAAAAGCTTCGGCATTGCTAAAAATTCGCATGTAACCGATTTTTGTATTATTTTGGTTAAAAAAACAAGTTAGAGCAATAAAGCGGCAAGTGAAATCAATTTGAATATTGGCCGACAATTCCGAGTGGCAATTGCAACGTATTCATTTCGAGCGTCGATTCGGGCGCTCGAAATACGTTTTGAAACAAGCTTATGAAAGTTGTAAGTTATAAACTGTGGCGATGTATCCAAATTATTCTTCTTTCAGTGACATATATTTTATTAATTTCATTCCATTAACTGTAAAAAAAAGTTTAATCAATTGTATTTTGGTTATATTTCTTACGCGATAATTTAAGCCGATTAAAACCAATTTTAATAATTTATATTTATTGATTTTAATTTAATGGTTTGCCTCTGGAATGGTACTTCGCGTGTATGATTACATTAAGGTTGGTACATAATTGACTAAAACACTAAATTAAACAGCATATTTCAATAACAGAGATACAAATGAATGCTCACACAAAATATTTCATCATGATTACCTTGGATGAGATTAACAAGTAGCATCGTTAATAAAACCATGCTTAATGTCAATGAAGAGTTGCTATTATTATTTTTATCAAACAATTATCAAATAGAAATCATTTGTTTTGACATTTATAATAAAGTGTTTTATAATAAATGTAATATCAATTTAATCTTAAGTTTCAAACTTATTTTTGTGATGTGTTACATAAAAATAATATTACACTGTCATACAAATTGACTTACTCAGTCCCAAACTAAATCCTAGGCTTAAACTATGGATAGATAATTAGATAATAGACAACGTTAAACATACTTATATATATACAATAATATTATAATATATATTTAAATATATAGAAAACATCTACAGGGTGCCTCTGACCTTGGGGCTTTAAATGCAACCGTCGATTCTACTCGCTAAACAAAACTACTTTTGTTCTGCAACATTAAAAAATAACTTAAATTTAGGTAACTAATTGATGTTAAAGTCTAGTTGTAAAATCAGTGTATTACATCATGGCCATAAAAATCACGATCTCATGGTACGGGGGCAACATTTCCTTGGTACGAGGGCTAAAGGAAAATGGAGAATTAGATCGCGTACATTGAAAATTACATTTAACTTCAGAAGAAGTTCAGTTTCAGTAGTAGGAACGATCCATGCATTTAAAGCCCCAAGGTCAGAGGCACCCTGTATAACTCGGGAACAACTACATGACGTATATCATATTATCAATAAAATTAACAATCTGAATGTACATCTTAACTGTTATCACTATTTGTTTGCAGTAAACACGATTTGGAGATAAATCGCTGCCTCTTATGACTTCCGCACATTATCCAGGAGCCGGCCCGTACGTACAAATGGACATAAATTATGCCCGTTCATTACAAACGTACGAAAAACTGAGCCTTTGACAACATAATGTAATTGCCCTCTAACTACCCCGTACTTTGAACCGAATCCTGCCTCTACGCCTCTCGCATTAGCAGACATTTTCCTGTGAAAGAGAAATGAGGGTAGTCTGAATTAGATGCTAATTGTTCTGCCACTGCAATTGTGACGCGGTGCTATTTTTCTTTGAGGGAAGTTTTTGCTTCCGTAATTTTGTGATTGGGAGTTTTTTTACAATTAGCGGGGGATGAATATTTATGTGCGTTATTTGGCTTGTTTCGTTTCGGTGTGGGGGACTTTATGCAGGACCCAAGTATGAAAACTTTAAGCAAAAAATTACAGAATATTCAGAACTTTTTTAAATGCATTTTGTTAAACATTCGTTTTCATATTATACTTAAATCTTTAAAGTACGAAGAGTAGTCACAAATAGTTTCCTGTTTATTTGAAACTTTTAATGTTCCATTACATGCTGTGTTGTTACATTATTTTAAAAATAAAAAATAACAAACTGAAGCAAAATCATTAGTTAATTACATGTAATATTTGTGCTTACGACGCTACTCTCTAAATTTGCTTGATTTCTATAAAACCAAGTATTCCATAATTAAAATACGGTCCTATTTACTTTACAATAATCCCTTTTTGCAACTATTTTATTTATTAGTTATCTACTAGTACTTTGACGTAAATGAAAGAAATCACAAAAATCCTTTTGCTTAAACATAATAAAGTACCTATAAATCCTGATACTTAACACTAATTATTATCCAATCAAAATTATTGACGCGTTCATAGTAACTTCAACAGTTTCCAAAGCGATAGTTAAAACTGTTTACAAGCCACTATGTTTAACGCCCGTGTATAGCGTAAAATACGAGCGCAACCTTGTTTTATGTAAGTTTTACAACACTGGCAACATTCCGAAACTTAGCTAAACACTGTTCCCGCTTCACGGAAGTGCTGGGATGGCTAACAAAATGGCGGAGCATACACCTCGTTATTAATACATACATTGTACGTCAACATACTAATTTGCTGTTCTGTTTATGGCAAATGTTGGGAACTGATTAAATTGATTTAACAGCTATCAAATCGTATTGAATTTGTGGTAATTAGAATTTAACAGCCTGTTTGATGTTTTTTTTTAATAAGAGACATTTTTCCTTTTTAAGTAAAATATAAAACGAGAGTGAGTATATTTCTTGGAAACATTGATAGTTTTCAGGGGAAAAATGATACTAAGTTAAATGAATATACCCAACAGTACCTAATATAACAAATTTATTTTCTAAAATAAAAATATTTTACTACTCGTATTATTATTCAGCGATCCAACTAATGCGTGTTTACTTTGTAACTTCGTTTTAACAAATAAAATACAAACAACTAAATTATTAAATCGATCCAAACATAATACACAGCCATATTTTACCAACACTTAGTCAGCAATTAACCCTAAATTAAGCTAAACAATCACAACAAACTACCAACTACCAAATACCTGCCACATCGTATGCCAACCTAATAAATTTATACCAAAAATGGCCGCGAATCCTGGTCAGCGGCACCGAACGAGCCAGCTGACCAGTCGGTTACCGTCAACTTTGACTTCGCTCTACATTCAAATAAACTAACGAATGAAGTGCCGAAGCGGAGTTGTATTAAACTTCATGGTAGTTATATTACTAGAATTTCCAGTTATAATTTGCGCTGACTTAGGTAAAGTTTCATTGGAAACCACTAGATGATGCCCGCTTCTCCGACGTCATTTATCGCTATTCCCTCGGGAACTTCCAATATTCTGGTAAAACATAGTATCCTATTTGTTATTCCAGACTAGTATGATCTATTTTGGAGTCAAATATCATCCAGATCCATTCAGCCGTTCTCACGTGATTGAGTAACAAACATTCAACTCTCGCATTTATAATGTTAGTATGATTAGTATGGATTGGCAAATACTCTTACTCTCAGCTAGTCCATAAATCCATCTAAGTTATCAACTGTATTAGGTATGTATAATTACCTATCGTCTCCATGCGCGAGTCTGACTTGCATTTGAACGAGGGCTGTATTCCACTCTGTAAAACAATATTGATTTTAACATGTTATCGTATTTTTTTAACGCGGCCAGTCAAGTAAGTGACAGTTATTGCAACGTTGACAAATTAAAAATTAAAAATTCAAAATATTTATTCAGTAAATTTGGCCACATGAGGGCTCTTTTACACGTAGGTAATATGGAGTGAATCTACTAGCGCTTCGGACAAGACCATCATTGCGGAGAAGAAGCGCCGCAAGAAACTCCAGCAGAAGTCATTTAATACAATAATACTTAAAAGTAACATTACAAAGTAATAAAGTAATAAAGAATTATTTTAAAACTAACACAAATAAAATCATTACAGATGTAAGCTAATTTAAATTAAATTAAAAATAGTGTCTAACAGAACAACATGACGAGGTCTCTACGTCAGGACCGATAATTAAAATAACTAACTGGAAATCAGGTCCTTGCAAGCTTGAACAGACCGGACCCCACAGACAGCACTCGTTCACGAGTATGACGCGTATCTCAGCCATCGCCTCCCTCAACCATGTGTTCGGGAAGGTGGCGACCCGATCAACGACGCCGCCGTAAGCAAAGACCTTAGAGTGAGCATGACATGCTCATGCTGCCGGACAAAATATATCAATAAAAATGTAACTGTCCTACATCACAATGTGTTCTCACTTCTAAAGTGGCTTGTGCACAAGAACCAATACAATTACAAAAAAAAAACATTAGATATACTTAAATTTACCAATACGATATAATGTCAAAAACAATATAGTTTTACCTAGTAGAATAGATCCTCAGTTTTTTATTTATGCTTTAATATGGTACGGTATATCATAAACGATTTTCCACATTACAAACACCCCCTCCCCCAATCACGGCTCCCCGCGCGCTATACTCGCAACATCAGTATTCCATCGTCGTGCTAAAGGTTAGGAGTTATTGGGATGCAAATTTTTCCGATATTTAAATAGCGTTACGCATTTAGTGAGTGGGCTGAGGCATAAACGCACACTGTTAATGATTATATACATATATTTCAAACTGAACATCAAATGACAAGCATGACAATATTGACAATGACAATGACATTCACAATGACGAGGTTCTAAGTATGCTCAACATTTTTACTTTATGCGGCTGCTACACGGTGAGCAACCAAGCTTTCCACCAAGGTGACCTTGCTGGTTTGCAACCGTGTAGAAGGTGGTTTTCAACCAAATTTCATTTGACCTTGTATTGCCTTTGGCTGACGGGCGTGCCTTGGCAACCACGGTTGGATACCGCCGTTGTACACCGTGTAGACGCTTGTTGCCAACCACGCGAACGCAGTTGTGTCTCTGCAGGTAGAGAGTGCGCACGGCCTCACGCAACAACGCACGAGAACAAGATGGCGAATGAGCAGTAGAACGAGCGCGCAGAAAGTACGGATATCGTAAAAGTTCAGTAAATTCAATAAATTTAAATGACTTGGTAATAGTCGTTCCTTCAGCCATCTCTTCATCCATATTTTTTTCTGTCCTCACTTGCGCACAAAAGTGCTAAAGCTACGCCAACGTCCTGAAATTTTGAAAAGTAAGAAGCCATATCGTGTGCACTGTGCAGTCGTACGATACGTGTTTTCTCTCCGCAAGTAGTAGACACACTGCTGTTGGCAACCGTGTAGACGGAAACGCTACGGCGTTAGCAACCGAGCCCCCAACCAAGGTCACCTTGGTGGAGAGCTTGGTTGCTCACCGTGTAGCAGCCGCATTATTGAGCGAATGATCGGACATGCCACACCTTTAGGCAACTTAGTATCTCTTCTACTAGCTCTTGCCCCCGAATCCGTCCGCGGTGGAGAAGTTTATCGCTACTCGCGGTAAAAAGTATTTTCTAGTTACTTTCTCAGGCTTAAAGCTATCTCCATACCAAATTTAATCGAAAACGGTTTAGCCGTGAAAACATAAAAAACAGAAAAAGTTTCACATAATAATATTAATACAGATCTCTTAAAATAATATTCTTACAAGAATAACATATTTAAATATCCGCTATCTCTTCAGCCTTGGAAAGCAAATTTTTATCAAAGCACGAACCATTGTTCCGATGTCAGTAGCAAGCCTGAGGCTAGGTTTTAACTCGCGACAAAAAACAGACCCATGAATTTCGAACGCTGATTAAGATAAAGATACACATGATTATTCAGTAACTAAGTAAACTGCACGGGCACTTTTGTATACTCTTCAAATCAAACAATGAGTACCCAATGAGTACCCAATTGTATAGAGGGAAGGCAAAAGAGCACTAAGGTCACCTCAGGAGACCGATATATATTTGCATATTCACTACAATAATAGCATTGCTTGTTGCGTTGGCAACCCTGAGGATTAAGCTGGAATGCCTGTATGCTAGTCCTTTCGGAACACAACAATGCGAACACTGCTGCTTGGCGGTAGGTTAACCGCCTAGAATCTCGGCACTGCAAACATACACATTGTGTCTCGTTACTTATTAGAGGGTATTGTTTTTCATCTGTATTACGACGAGTTAGCCTAGTTGGTAGTGACCCTGCCTATGAAGCTAGCAGTCCCGGGTTCGATTCCTGGTATAGGCAAATATTTGTGTGAAGACATACATAAGTAAATTTATTATTGCCTAGTACAAGCCCAGAGCTTAGTTTGGTACTAGGTCAATGTGTGTTAGATTGTCTCCTATGATTATTTATTTATTTTCTAAAACTGTAAAATACAGTCACGCAAGGCAGATAACTCAATGTAACTTTACTAATTCAATTTCTGGCTATCCAAGTGGTCCGGGATTCCACGAAGCAGCTTTACCGGGACACCGGGATTAGTCCCGTATCCGGTCCGCGTGAACCCGGTGTACCGGACGACTGTCTTTGAAATTAACCGGCTACCTCATCTGCTAGTATTGTCTTTTAATACCTGGATTTCTAAGCCTAGTTTGAAGTGGAATATTTTAAATTTTAGACATTTTGACTTGACTTGACTTTGCCCCTTAATTCTCATACTGAATAAAAATGTTAAAACAAGTTCTAATTTCTATTTTATTTTGTTTAGTTTTTATTTTAAACGCATTTTATTGTCGAGCGGCAGTGGCATCTAACCACTTTTGAGAGAGTAATATTTTTTTTGAGGCCTAATTTGTTTGTGTAAACAATAAGTGAGATTGTTTCATGGTTATCGACATACATGGTTGACGACGCGCTGGCCTAGTTGGTAGTGACCCTGCCTACAAAGCTAGCGGTCCTGGGTTCAAATCCCGGTAAGGGCAGATGTTTGTGTGATGAGCGCGAATATTTATTCCTGAGTCATGGATGTCTATGAATTTAAGTATATATTTCTCTATAGTATTAATATCGTTGTCTAGTACCCATAGTACAAGCCTAGAGCTTAGTTTGGGACTAATTCAATTGATGTGACATTGTCACTCTGATATTGATTGATATTGATATCATCATCCGTACCATAAATCCTGTACAACATTCTACCTTGCACACGATTATTCATTGTCAAACATATAAATATATGTTATACATTGTTTAAATGATTTCGTAACATCAAACAGATGCTTTTGAATTTCTCTATTGGCAGGTAGCACCCGCCAATCCCAGGGTTGTGATTCTCTCAACAAGCAATGGTGATCGTTCGCTCGAGTGAAAGTCCAAGCGGCGAGTTTAAGTAGTCCCGACAGAGCGAACAAAACACATTCTGGCGCGTGTATTCAATTTGGTAGCATGACTTCTCGAACATATAAGGCTCCCTAATTGACAATAAACTGTGTTTTGTTCGGTCGGACCGGACTACTTAAACTCGCCGCTTTTATTCACTCGTCTGTTCGACCGGCTGCCGTTTTTTGAGAGAACACTTACAATATGTTTATAAAAAAAAGATACCAGGCTAAATAATGTTTTGTTAACAATCGTAGAGTGTTTAATTGTTGTATATTATAATTGATCATGTCAAACATTATATTATATTCCACCAAATCGTCGTACAGGCAGTTACTATAAAAAGTAATTTTGCAGCGTTGATTATGACCGGATACAAGAACTGAATCTGTAATTAAATTGAAAGAAAATTAACAAATCTAGTAATTTCCAAGTTAATAATACTTATAGAATTGTAGCTCTTTTTTAACATACTTAAAACAAGTTTATTATTATTTGTTTTACTGTCGCGGCCCTAAATATTGGAGTATTATTTGGAAATATAGTAACGAGCCTGTGAATCTAATTTTTGACAAAATAAAATTACTGAAGTGGTCTCTGCCTCTGGAAAACAGGCGTGATTGAATGTATGTATGTATGTAAAATTACTGATATAGATAATATTATTGTCTCCATAGAAATAACTTGTAACTTTCCAGTGGTAAACCGCTCTAAATGCAATCCACATGGTGCACGGCCGCGGACATTCGTTTGTTCGGCGACGACTCTGGATCTGATATATGACTCGGTATTTTATGACGCGTCAGATTTTTGCCGACAGAACCGAAAATATGAGTTATTGGATTGGCTTTGATCGTTTGTTTTATTGATCATGAGTGCAAGTTTAAAAATTATAAGAATACATTTTTATTGGAAGAAGCTCTCGCAGGGACCGTTCTGATTGCTACCACAATCATTAACCTTATCTTATCTTATCTTGTAGGTGGGGTCCTTACGGATACACTTCGACCCTATGGGATCTTTTGTGTAATTACCCCTCTTTTAGCAATTAGTCCAATGCAGCCTCCACCCCTTCTAAAAAGCGGATAGTGGAGTGCAATGGCAGTGCCTTGAGGTCGTTCGTTTCTGGGTAGCCCCAACCGAGGATTTTCAGTCTTACTCCGGCGAGGGCAACTCTTTAACCTACCAAGTATCGTTGTATTGGAGTCAACAACGTGACATATTGGAATAAGACTACTGGTGAAATGACCAGCATAAGCAATTTTTAAATACGTTTAGTTTTAATTTTTAATTGTATTAATGTTGAATTCAGTACTTAGGTGGATGTAAATAAAGTCGTTGTCTTAATTTACCAATTAAGTATTCCATCTCAGCCCTAAGGGTTGGCAACTCATTTACAATCTTAGGATATATCTGTCTTCTCTATGCCATATATTCATCATCTTTGATAAAGTCACAGATCTATACTTAACTTGTGTCTGACTATCAGTAACTTCTTGCTAAATTATTTTCATTGAAGTTAATTGTCGCTTTTTTATGCCTTAAGGTTTCATTGCAAAATTTGCAACTTGAATTCCGCTTAAATTAAATTAAAAACTTCATATGTATTATTTATTTATTTATTTACTGGAAAACAAACAGCTTAAATAATACAAAAAATATACAATAATGTGGTTAATACATGAGCCAAAACAGTTTTCTCTACTAGATAGCACAATTACAATGCTCAGAGGAAACAAATTTGTGATAAGCAGAACATTACTTAAGAATAACATTTATGAACGGAAGGAGTTTAGAAAGCAAATTTGGAAGAAGAAAAAAAGACACAAAAACAAGAACAGTAAATACTAGCTATAGTTTTCTGTTTTAACTGTTTTCACTGCGGAAATAAATTACCCAAGGCGTATACTAAAGGGTCAATATTCGAGTTTTTGATGTTGTAGGTTGAGCATGCTCTGACGAGATAGGATTTTTTTGCATTTTTAGCGCGACAGAAAGGAACAGAATATAAATAAACATTTTGTTTTAATTCTTATTAGTGATGAAGCTGAAAGCCACCTGACCACAGTTTCCAAAGGCCTCATTCAAAAGGATTTTCTCGCTTTACAAAACACAAATCGTATTTGCGTGAAGTCGATGAAATCCTAACCAAGGCTTTGAAAATAGGATCAAAGGCGTTCCTAATGAGATGGATCTTGAACAAAGGCAGCTGGAAGTCCCACATTAGGGCCGTGCATGTTGTGCTGGCATTATCCTTGCAAGACCAGTAATTACTAAATAATTTTTGTAAACGTTTGCAATAGAGGTACTATTTTTATTTTTGAGAAATTCAATGCGTTATTTTTTGACCACAGAAATCACGTTTGTAATCGTCAACAGAAAAAGTAACAACATTGCACGATGACTTTACTAAAATAAAAACAAAGATTGGTTGCGGATTCTTAAAAGTTGTGTATTTTTAAGGATACGTATTTATTTTCCGTATTAATGAATAAAATGATGATTATGTTAGTTTTTTAGATAATTTGTGGAGTAAATTAGTTGTAAAGCGTTGTTTTATTTTTACTTTTAATGTTATTATCAACCAAAGTTAATGGTAGTTTTGCTCAATACAGACCCCAACAACATTATTTAAGCCCAAAAACCTTACTCAATCGGAATTACAATCGTGACACAATGAAACCTTTGATTCTCAGAGCCCTTCCATCCCGCACCACATAGCTTGTTAGCCACATAGTTGCCTGGCTTACTGTCAATCAAAACCTCACTCGCAAAAAAGTCCGAATAAGATTCGGAATAAAGCCCGGCCTAACGAGTTCTCGCTCGTACAAAGGACGGGATATCTCGGGAGGTATCTCGGGATCTCGAGCGATTGTGACCGAGTCATTGTGATATCGATTACATGTCGCCTCTATAGAGAACATTTATCATTGCATGGAACTGTCGGGCTTTGTGCGCGTTGGTTTGCGGAGGATCATTTTTATGGATTCGATTTTGCGGTAAAAAGGGAGTTACATCATTATTTTGGTTTAGGTTATTTTTGGGCGTTTCAAGTGGGTGACAGAAATGTTATATTCTGTATCTTTAATTGTTGTACGTTTATCCATCCGTTGTTTTTATTCATATTTCAATAGCTCACAGGTTAACTGGAAGAGATCCCTTAAAGGGATAAGTTCGCCTCTGTACATACCTTCCTTTTACGTTTCTATTTTTTTAGCTTTTTATTTTCTGTTTGTGCAATAAAGAGTTTATAAATATACATACATACATATATATTTAGATTTGTAACTAGGGTTATTGAAGAGCGTCGGTGGCCTAGTGGCTTATAGGGTCGACTCGTGATCGTAAGGTACCGAGTTCGAACCCCCGCGGTCACCATGTACCAATGAGTTTTTCTAACTTAAGTGCATTACCCGATGCTCTTACGGTGAAGGAAAAACATCGTGAGGAAACCTGCACATTCGAACAGCTGAGTGTGTAAGAGGGTAATTGCACAAAGGATCCTAAAAGGGTCGAAGTGTATCCGAAAGGGCCCGTCTGTAAGATAAGATAAGATAAGGGTTATTAATTCAACCTCAACTTTTTTAACTAACAAAATGACATTACATATCGACTGTTTATAATGAATCGGAATGAATCCTCATCAAAATATAGATTGGCTTATTTTCATACAATGATTATGGTTTTTTTTTTCAAATTTAAAAAAGCGAATAAACAAATAAATTTACTAATATTTACAAGTAAATATTTTCCAAATCGTATCAACACAAAATCTTGAACGAAACAGCCCCCCGGATCACTTTAGTAAGTATCTCAATTTATTTTATATTGTTGAGAGCTCGTCAAAGTTTCAAATTGATTCTCCATCCGCGAGGGCCGGTTCGCTTAACTTCTTTTTAATTAAATGAAGGGCACCTAATCGCTGGCCAGAATTACCTTACGTTTTATCGAATTCATCTCTTGAAAAGTTTTTCTTTTGAAGATCATTTCTGCTCGAGTGCGTCCCCGGTTTATTTTAATTCCTCCATTACATTAACTTTTTTGATATAAATTACGAGGGTTTTAATGAGTTTTATTAACCTACTTTTTCTATTTAGGTGGGGCGGGTTTTTAAGCGGAGAATGTTATTAATTTATTTTCGTTTAGAAATGAGCTTGTTTGAATCACCATGAAGTAAATACTTGGTGTTGGTGGTCAGGTATCAAAAATAAAGAAGTATTTCAGTCATTTCCGCTTTGTAATTAACAGAAGGGTCTTATTAAAAATATATTTTAAAACTGCTGATTACACACGAGAGATAATAATACAATTTTGCGAAAAGTGATTAAAAGTACCCTGTGAAAGTTATGGTATACATTAGGTAAGGACTCATCAAGGTGGGGACTTTGTCATCATTTTAAGTCGATTTTTAAAATAAATTTACGTTGGTAACCGTCGATCTAGTATTATAAAATATTTATTTTTGTTTTATTCCTTAGTTGTGCCTTGGTTTTGCGTGGTTACATTTACTGCCAACACCTTTAGCAATGTGCAGTGGTGCTGGTGGCATGTAAAAGCAGCCAGTAAAATGACAATCATAGACGCGTTCCTACGTATTAGTGACAGTCAGATTGTATATTTCCATAACTTTCAGAGCCTATTTACCACTAATACCTGTAAGCTCGTTTTTTTTTGGCGTAAAGAATCTTAGTAAGATTGCATTTGATCCCCATTTTACTTACAGAACAGACATCACCACAACGTATCCATTACCTGCAACAAAAACATACAGTTAGTCGTTACAGTAAACGTTACCTCACCAAAAGCATTACAGTGCTCAAATTATCATGTGTCCCAAAAAAGGTCTCGGTCGAAAAATTAAGAGACCCGTTTTCGACCACTATCCGAAAATAATTTCCGCCAAAATTCCACGGTCCGTGGGTTAATCTACAAGCTGAATGGGCACCTGCCCTAAACGCCTAAGTACATACGCAAATGTCTTTTTAATCTTGGTACACCGTGCCACATGGCTGTGACGCATGCACGTTAAATAGGTTGCCGCATCGTATGATCGTTATCCAATTAGTTTATGATGTAGGCATCTGAACTAGCGACTGACTAATACCATGATAACGCGTTAATAGGCATTAATGATAAAATTTTCGTGACTGACTCACAAACAACGCATAGCTTTAACAGCTAGACTGAGCAACTTAAAATTTGCAGGTAATATTTATTCAAGGCGATCGAAAAAATCTTCCCTAGGGTGCACTAGGGAAGATTTTTTCGATCACCTTCCAACGGAAAGAAATCGGGGGAGGAGTTGTTGGCCTACTTTAGTAACATGTCATTATAAATGCGAAGCTGTGTGTGGTTTGTTTGTTTGTTTGTTTCTAAAGCCTCAACAGATCGTTATGGAATTTGTTACAGAGATGTTTTATAGTCCGTAGGCGGATATCAGGTAATTTTCATTTCAAAATATTAGACAGTCCTTAAGGGAATAGCAATAATACTACACGAACGGAGTCGCGGGCAAAATCTAGTAATTGAATACAAATCACAACAGATTTACGAATGACTTTTCTGCTTAGAACATCCAACATACTAAATAACTCGTTGTGGCACACTGCTAAAGTCTGTCGCCTCTCCGTCCTGCGGCATGCGTCACCGATACTCGAAGGTCTCGCCGGGTACGCCCTCGGGTCCGCTTACCACAAAGGGTCTACATTAAAAAGGACCAGAAATGTTATCCCAACCCAAGAATTATTAAATATTCTCGGAGTATTTTTAATATTACTTTATATCAAGGGACTCGTGGATTTTCTTTGATAATGCTTTTTGATAAATGGAAATATACCATGTCTTAAGTAAAGTGTAATGTTAGACGGTGAATTTCTGTTCAAGTTGATTTTGGTCACAAGAAATAAAGTTTCCTCGTTACTTAATTAACTGACTAGTCTCCCTAGCTTTTTTGTTTCAGAAAATTAAAGCTATCTTTGATATTAAAGTAAGTACGTGTTACTTACTTTCATACTTATTTAATTAACATGCTGAGCAACCGTCCAAGCATTCTTCATTAAGTATATTAAAACAAAAAAGCTGCGGTTGTGTAAATTTTTATGTAAATGTTGATTAAATCGTAACCATTAATTTAACAGTTTCGATCATGTTACAATTAATTTACTTTCATTATTTTCTTCCTAATCAATATTAAGCAAAGTGGCGACGCGTTTAAGTCGTAGCCTAACAAACAAGCCGTGGAAAATAAAATTCTTTAAAAGTGTCATAATTAAATGACTAAGTTAGTCAAGGTACCTACCTCGAAATGATGAATAATGAATAAACATTTCAATATAAAAGAGAGAGTTGATGCCCACATTCAGTTAATTCACACAACAAAAATTCTGTGAACTACTCTCTTTCGACATCTAAAGATACATAAATAGACTACGCGTATGTCCGTTAGAGAAATAAAAACATACCTCAAGGTAATTCGCAAATCGTATCCCTAAATAGGGGGATTCCAGAAATTCCCGAAGAAAAAGGAAACCTCCCGATTATCGCACAGGTATTAAGGTTTCCGCGGAATCACGGATTTAGTAAATTGAGGCATTTACCGGACTTCCGCTTGGCGGCGGGTAGTTTGTGAATTTCGTGAAAAATAAGCGTTGTTATTGAGTTTTCTTTGGGCTGACCTTTGCTTTGGGTGTAATGAGGGAAGTTTTTCGCCTCATTTTTCTGGTGGAATTGTAAATGGCCGGAGATAAAAGCGGTAGCTATCCACAGATTTCTGACTTTTGATTATTTATAGATAAATATTTTTTTTGGCTTTCAATTGTTTTGACGACTTTACAGTTCAATACTGAAATTAAATCGTCAAGGTACAAAGTTGTCACAGATAGACACATAGATACACAGACACACAAATAGGTACAAAGATACACAATCATTAACTCTTTTTACATCGAGGATTAAACATATTAAATGGAAAAGAAAAAGATAAAGACACTAATCCAAATCTGAAACCTACGTCGTTTAGAAGTACGTGCTTCTACTTAAACAATATTACGATCATAATTTTAAAATTGGCTTGTAGGGCGAATCAAAAACGTTAACATTAAAAAACCATGTTCATATTTTCAAAACCACGATAAGTAAAAAACAAATTGAAACCCAGGCACAGGGCCTTGCACCAAAACTCCTCTAATTCAAAATTCAAGTAATTTATTCACTAAATTGCACCCATGAGCGCTCTTTTACACGTCGGTAATGTAGCGAACCTACTAGCGCTTTGGACAAGACCATCATTGCGGAGAGGAAGCGCCGCAAGAAACACCAGCTGAAGGTAATTTATTCCAATTGTTCTATGGCGACAGGCTCTGAGCGACGCGGACACTAGGGCATGGATGCGGAACACTAACC
Organism: Acleris literana; assembly: GCA_946894065.1. NCBI lineage: Eukaryota > Metazoa > Arthropoda > Insecta > Lepidoptera > Tortricidae > Acleris > Acleris literana. Next base: position 18,920,822 of record OX335684.1, on the reverse strand, counting down.
TTATACTTTATTCACTGGGGATTGTGGCACTGGAAGTATAAGTGACAAGCGAGCGGACTGCGATGCTGATTTAGTGAAATTAAATCATTTTTTATTTGTTAAACTAATGTTAGAGTTGACGTTGAGGCAAGGAGAAGGCAGCACTCAGATCACCTGAATGGTATGGTATGGATCAGAGATCCATGGACTTCTATGTACTTGATACAATTCGCTGCTTTTAAATGATCAGCATAATGATAATAATTCTTATCAAATTAATTTAGAGTTATTTTAGGCGTACTTTTTCGAATCAAATCGGAGAAATACTGGAGAAGGGCTGAATCTTAAGCAGGTACTCGAAACCGACGTGCATGCATGACTCGATGTATGAATGTGGAAGAAGCGAATGTGATTTATCAGGATCGTAGCAGGTGGAAAAAAGATAAGGTGGTGTCTACCACTACCTACCTACCTCTGGGAAACAGGCGTGATGTATTTTAGTTAAGATTGTGCATTTTTTTTCTTAACTATACATACATACTCGTACATGTGATTTACATAATTATGATTTCTTAACTATGTATGCAATATTTGTTAAGTATTTATGTTTTAATTGCATTTTTGTGTCCATAGCATATAATAAAAACTTTACTATATATTTTAATAACAAAAGAGCTCATACTCATACTCATACTCATTTATTTATTGCATTATGTGTATACATGATCTTAAAAATATATTTAGTCCAAACATAAACCCTGCAAGGGCGCTGCAATCGAATCAAAGGAACTAGGTACTTGCGTTATTAACTAATTCAATTCAAACATGTCATCATAATTACAATTAACTATCTACTAAAAAATTAAATATTGAATATAAATGCTGATTATTTTAAATCAATAGTAAAAATATTGGAATTCGGATGTTAAAAGTCATTTATAATTATGATATTAGTCTATTACATTAGTCAAAGATAAGATTTATTATTAAAATTAGGTAGCTTTATTATTGATGCAAAAGTTTATTCTAATTCTTAAGCTTCAAATGACATTGTGCCGTTTTCCATTCGCTCCTGCATCTCCTCTTGCACCGTCATGATGCTTGATACAAAATGCAGGCGAAATATTTTTGTTTTTCGCGCTGCCCGCCGCCCGCTGCCTCGAACGGTTCGACGTTTTAATTTTTTCATATTTTCATACCACGCCGCATTTTTGGGTTTTTGGACCGTGTAATTCCTGCGGACGTGGAATTCTTTGAATACAGTTTTGCGACTCAAAAGACCGTTTGAAACAATCTACTGGAGGCATGATTGGTATTTACGAGGGTTTCACTATGTACCGGTTTCGGTTTTTACTAGTTTAATCCTAGCTGTGAATTTTGACGGGTATTCAATTGCCACTGTTGAAATAACTGTGAAAAAAAGTACTTCCTGATACTTTTACACCACCTTGATTTTACAAAGAGCACAAATAATTTTTCGAAATATTAAACTATTTAACTCGTTCAAGGGCGAAAACCAGCTTCAACCGAGACCTTTGCACCTTCACACAAACTCACCTAGTCCCAAAGTAAGCTTTAGGCTTGTTCAACGGGACCACAATAAACTTACGTATATAGAGAAAAACGATCTGACTCGATCGGTAAATTTAACCGTGTTCATATTTCATTTGCTACAAGAGCCCATTGAAATAACTACGATACAATTCAACAACTAAGCCATATTGAAACAGTACTCTCCCAACTTGGCATCACTCCTAACTTTTACAGGTAAATAAAAAAAAGTTTAACCTGCAATTCCGTCGGCAAATTGCAAAGTACAATGCGGACTCGTTAACCGAACCACTACCCTTGCCGTTATCGGTTAACAATGGTACACTTGGAGTACCCCAATTTAACCCGCTCCGGTACACTGGTACCTTGTAAAACTCGGTTTTGTGGATACGAGTATAGTCTCAATGGAGGGTATTCCTGAATTATACGGGATTTGAGAGACGGTCTATTCAAAATTGAAACTTTGGTTTCAGATTATTTTACTGAGATTAAATTTAGTGGATTTTTTTCCGGGAGTCATAAGGTAACAGTGGCTTAAGTGCAGAAAGCAGTGCGAGAGGATCTGATTTGCCATATTATGGATTTTAGATGAAATGAAATACGTAAAAAGAGATTATACAAGAAAAAACAACTAAATTCAAATAGGTACTTAACATAGGTTGTAAATAATTATTGCACAATTAAAAGCTATATAATATGTAGTTTTCAACGACGTCAACATTTCGTGCTAAGAGAAAAATACAAGAGAAAATAAAATGTTGTCTTGTAAATTATAATATTATTATGTCTTAATTTAATTGAAACCATAAAAATGCGTGTTTGTCAATTTCTCCGTTTTAATATTAATAAATAAATATTCAAGGGATCAATATTAATTTGTTCATAGGAAAACTTGGTCATCGTGTTTTTTTATTTTATTTAAAAATTCACTAATCACAATCACCCTAAGTTGCAAAAACAAGGGTGTATGTATAAGGGTAGCAAACAACGCTAGGCAAAACTCTATAGCTTAGGTTTTTTAATAAAATTATTTGTGGAGCTCCCCAGGTTGTCTAAACATTTACTTATACCTTGATTCTATGTATAGCCTTGGCCGTCTTGAGCACCCATGCGTTTTTCATAAAAAAGTCAAACTTTAAAAGGTGCATTTATATCTTATATTATAGAAAGTGGTATATCTATCGGAAAAAATAGTCATATTTATTGACGTTACGCGTAATTCCGTGGAAAAGTATACAATTAATCATTTTGTTGTAAAACCCGATTTTTTCGAACTTCAGATTTAACACGAAAATAGTTACTTCAAAATGATAATTTACTAATAATTTGCATATGTACAGACACATTTTATATTTTACATCTTTGTGTATTTTTGAAATTAGAAAATAATCCTTTATGAATAAGTTACAAAGGAGAAAGTGGGGTGCTCAATACTTATGGCCAAGGCTGTATTTGAATGAGCACATTTAATAAGTAGATTTGGACTAATACTCGTATTCGCATCAAAACTTTTCAAACGCTTTTTTTCAAACCTGAATTAACGTCTACGTCTTTACTATATAAATGAAAATTACGCTATGTAAAAACAAAATAGTTTTCACACTTAAACGAAACATACCATTGCAGTAAATTATTCACCATGGTGCGGTATTCAATGATCCTTAATGAAAATGTTACAAAACCGCATTGTTAACATTACTGATCGTTACAGCGTGCAATACGTTTCCACAAATTATGGCGACGCTGCAATTTTGACCTTATCTTGACGGTTCACAGTATAAATTGTGCTGAGGTGAATTTGGGCACAGGTGATGCGGATGCACCGGTTGGTCCAATGTTAAAGCGAGAGACTGAAGTTAAATTAGAACTATCTGCAGTAAAATCGCTTACGTTTTACATTTTCGTAAGTGTGAGTAAGCTTGTAGACATCGATAATAAAGGCAATTGACATTTATATTTTTTTAATGACTAATGATGACAAACCAGCATTCAGACCACCTGATGAATTCACAAGACTACAATCTAAAAAATGCAATTCTAAGGCTACCTAAGCGTTGTCAACCCTGAGGACTATGATGGAATGAAACTATGCCAGTAATTTCACCGGTTATCTTATCCCCCACACCGAAACACAACAATGCAAAAACCGCTTCTTGCAAGCACCAAGCGGCGTCAATGTTATTCTGAATAATTGTTGTGTTTTTTTTAGTACCTACCTACTACACAAAAAGATTGCATTTCTCAAGAGTTCAATCTATACGTTGTAGGTAGGTTCTTTAGTATCTTCAGTGCCAAGAACTCAACCCCTGGCAGATTGTTTTAATTCATAATCTAGTCACGCTTCGACTAGCTTTAAGTATATACCCTCAAAATCATGAACTATGACTGAACATGAACTATTTCTGTGACATCAAATGCAAGTAATCTACAAAGCGTATCAAGACAAGTTGGAATTGTCTAGAATTGGCTTAATCTACTGTTCATGCTTAACTTAATCTGAGAGTTATATACTCGTACTACTTCAGTCATTCAACTGTCATGTTTTTTTTGACAAATTGTTCATTTCTTCTTACATTTTAATGGGTTTGGATTGGGATAGGTACCTACTAGGTACTATGAAAAATTTATTTGTTTCACGTGTTGCAGGTAGTTCTTTTTTTGGTTCTTACTTTCAGCGTTCCTTCTCAGGTGTGGTGTCTTCTTCTAAAGCGGTGGTAGATAATATTTTTGACGTGTAAAATTGCCCATGCGGCGTACTTACTAAATCAACGTAATTTTATCTTTTTTCAACTTTTTAATCCGTCAACAAATCTTTGTCCTTTATTTTTATTGCAATTAATTTATCGCTATCAACATAACATTCTTCTTAAACTCCAACAATTTATACGTTCATCGCCTTTGACTTTAGCATCTCAATTTTCACCAACGTTTGTGCCCTGCCGTTGCCCAGAGCCCAGGCAGTTCACGGGCAGACGACGTAAAGCTGGCGCTAAATTGTCAGGCACAGGATTAGGCTGACGGAGGCTTTTGGAGCAAAATAGGGTAGTTTTGAGACAGGCGAGGTATTTTGAGCAAATTTTGAAGTGTCGCGGAATATGTTGATAGCTGTGGAATTGTTTTGAATAATTTAGATGCCATTTGCATCCAATCATTCGAAATTTAAGATTTGAGAATATAAGAGATGAGAAAACTTGTGACGGATATCAAATAATTTGTACATGAAATTAATTTTATTGTTTTCTAAGATTGCGTGGCAAAATGTTTCTAGGAAGGCTTTGTGTGTCAACAGAAACATTATTTTGCAAAAAGTAATTTATTTATAATTTTTCAGCACTGCTTACCAGCTAATGTTAAAGTATTGAGTTCTTACTCAATATTGAATCGATTTACCTACTTGAATCTTGAAACTTGAAACTTACCTACAAGAATTAATGCAAGTTTTTACATAGGTATGGTGCAAAGACCCCTTTTTTCGTACAAAATAGACCCTTTTTTATGGCATATAAAAGTAAAACGAGCGCACAATGAACTTGATGGTAAGTGGACTTTGAAGTCCATAGACATTTTTAATCGACTTCAAAAAAAGGAGGAGGTTCTCAATTCATCGGGTTTTTTTTTAAATGTATTTTCCCCGATTACTCGAAGACCACTGGACCGATTTGGAAAAAAAATTGAATTGGTAATACTTTCTAGTTGATCCCATTGTCAACACGTCAGGATCTGATGATGGGATTTTGGAAAAATCAAGGGAACTCCTCAAATATTACAGGCACACCTATAGCGATTTTGGTATTTTTCACTGTAACTCGTGTATTTGCTTTTGAAAAGTACTATATGGTGAAGTGGAACTCATGATGAAGAGCATAGATGGCCACCGGAACTCCTTAACGGTAGCTATTTCAAAGGTGGCAATAAGATTATCTCGATTAAGGTAGTTGAGCAATTATGACGAAGCACATTTAGGTTTAAATATGACTATGACATTCCCGCGGCGTTGTCTGCGGCGAGCTTGAAATGTTCTATACTTTCTCATTAATAATTTAGAAGTTGAACTACGTAACAGCATAAAAAGGATCACTAAAATGTATAAAATAAAATAAATTATTAAAAAAACAAAAACTCGTCTCCACAATATTTTAAACCAAAAGCCGAATGCAGTTGGACTGACCTACCATTTTAAGAGAAGTTATTTTTTGCATTTTTGAATGCGGGTTTTTGTTTTTTTAAACATTTATTTTATTAATCTATAAAATTATCTTACGATGACAATCTCAAGACTGCAAATGCGTTATCAACCAAAGGATTTAGGGCAAATGCCTGTATGCTAATAATTTTACCGGCTGTCTTAACGGAATACAACAATGCAAATACTGCTGTTGCTGTGTGTTGCTGTTTGGTGTTTGGTAGTTTTAGTTACAATGAACCTAGAAAGATTAATCCCAATCGGACTAAATCATCCAAATCCAAAAGCTATAACCCGATGCCATTAGCTTAGCAGGCCCGAAACAAATCGCGTGCATCACGCCAGCGGACCCCAAGGGTTCACAATGGGGTTCCATTTAGGGTTCCGTAGATGAGACAAATGGAGCGTGAAGATAATTACGCGGGGTGACTAGAGACGTTTCGGGTAATTATGATTTACTGTTCCTGCATTCGATGTGAGAATTGTTTCACCGATTTACTTTCTGCTGGACCTGTTATTCCCTTTTCTTTAATACTTATATCGTCAGCCGAAGCAGATGTCATGGTCACCATGTAGAAAGTTTAAGATTTCAAAGTTTTTTTGTAACTTAAGTAAATATTTAGAATATTAACTACTGTAAAACGAGATGAGTAGGGGTTAAGGGGTGAGTAAGGACACAACCTAAAAAGAAGCATATGTTACTAGGGTGACGGCACCAATGATGGACACTTTTAGCTCACAGGCACCGGTAATGGATACTTCACTCTTAATTCAAATTATATACGGACCAAAATTGATTGTTATTAATTTTTTGCAAAACAAATAAATAACCCATATCTTCTGTAAAATAAGAATCAAGTGTTCATTATTGGTGCCTTGTCCATTACTGGTTCCATCACCCTAATTATGACTGAAATTATTTCCAATAGACGTAATGTTATTGTCTATTTAATACTTGTTCTTATTTGTAACCTGATATGACTTATTTTAGGTTGTCTCTCTACTCACCCCTTAATCCCTACTCACCCCGTTTTACGGTATTCGAAACTGTTTTCTTATCCATATCGAACAACGAATATAAAGTTGACTTACTTATAACCTGCTTTGATCTACTAATCACTGTGACTAGTTTGTCGATGTCATTATTTTAACGGAAAAAAGTTCATGTCAATTATATAGAAAGTTAGATAGATAAAAATATTTATTCACATATTACGCCAAGTAAAAAGAAAAAAAATAGTTAAAAGATTTAATTACAATTAAAATTACAACTTAAATTAAGATGCGTGATGCAGATGTCAAGTCAAAGTTATTTTGAGCTGCAATACCAAAGAGTTTCCAAACATTTCTAGTTCATTCAAGCATGCTTCTACTGAAAATACATCTTACCTAATTTTAGAACACACCATAACATTCTCTTAAATCTTCACAAATTAATTTAAGCCAAGTATATGGTAAGCGTTAACATCAAACGCCAGCTAAGCCGCCTGAACCACCTGGCCGTGTCACTGTCCGACGTAGTAAAGCTCTGAGATTTTAGCATATACACCGCTGAGCCAGGCATAAGTTATCTTGAATTTAGAAATGGATCATTCAGAGCTATTAATTGGCCTGTGGTACATTAGTTACTAGTAGAATTTACTGCTGGACAAGCTAGAAGTTTAAACAAGAATTTATGTTTTTCAAAAATTTAGTATGTTAACTCTTTATTGCACAAACAGAAAATAGCAAACTAAAAAAAAAATATAAACACAAATACTTTAGTTTAGTTTAGTTTATTTATTTCATGAAAAAGATAACAATATAAGTTTGCATTACATGTTATGTTTGAACAAAGGTGAACTTATCCCTTAAATAAATATCTTCCAGTTAACCTTTGAGCTATTGAGAGATAAATAAAAACAACACGTCGCTAAACGTACAACATTTAAAAATATATAATAAGATCAAAATGAAAATAGCAAATAAATATGTAGAAATGTATACACTGGCCCGCAAAACTAAGTATCACACTTTTAAAACTACGTAGTACTCGTATTAAAGTGTGATACTTAGTTTTGCGGGCCAGTGTATTTAAATAATAATTGAACGAATTTATACTAGTATAATTATTATGATTAAATACAACAGTAAATAAATAAATAAAATATAACATAAGTATGAAAGTAGAAAGGACATAGAGTCTTAGATCAGGAGCAAGAGTCAAATCAGTACTCCTTCAGCCTAGATTTAAGTGAAACAATAGATTGAGATTGCCTAATATCAGTTGGTAGACTATTTCCACAAACGAACAGAATGTACCAAGAAGGATTTAAAATTATTGTTGGTCTAAAGGTTCACTTACATGAGCAACTAATTGCCCGCTATCATTAGCTGTCTTACTCTAACTTTGTAAACTAAACGTTGTAATAGAATGAGACGTCCATACTGTTGACGGGTAATTAATTGGCTGTTTAAGTTCACTGTAACTAGAACCAGCACTCAGACCTTTATAACGTTATGAATAATATCGTTATCATAACGTTATATTTCGTTGGTGCTCAAAATTTCGTTTAAATATATCATAACGTGACGCTACACCGTAACGTAAGCGTAATAACGTTATAATAACGTTATGAAACTTATGAACTACGCGCTGTTGCCGCTCCTTAGGTAGGCATTTTGCGTGACTGGCCGACGTCCAAGAAGGGACGATTTTTGTCCGTTTTGACATCGCAACCAACGTCCATTCGATGTCCGTTCATATACATATTCCGTCCTTTTTGCGTCCCTCTTCAAATAGCCAGCTTTACTTTGCTTTATCACAAAAAATGCATTTTAAAATGCAAATAACAAACGCAGATTTAAAAATTACGTGACACGAAAATAACGGTTATTAACGTTATTATAGCGCTTACCGAAGTATAAAATATTAGTAGAAAATATATTCCATGACAAATTTTTCGATATAATATTATCAGTTATTATCTACTAGAAAGGTATTTTTTGATCAAAAGAATATAGTAATACTTCGGCTTTCAGATATGTATATACTGAAATGAATATGTTTCGTTGGGATATATCGTATTGTACTTTTTAGGTTTCTTTCATAAAAGGCAGGATTATAATCCCCCGAGAGTCTGATGATATCCTAAAGGTAAAACGTTATCTCCAGGCTTGGTTTGGTTATGTATGAATGGGTACTTGATAGGACCTTTTGGAGCTTTACGTTTTGATATCTTTAGTGATCATTCTAGGATCTTTATTTAATATACCTTAAGGGTTTTAGGGAGACCTAAGTTTTATTTTATCTGATGCAATACATTTTTATTTCATTAGAAAATTATACCAGAAAAAAGGATACTTACATAAATTGCAAGTCATTATTTGGTTAAATATTTCGTTTTTTTTATTTTAACATGCGGCTTTTATTTGGCTAATTTAAAAAATTGTTAGAAATCATCTAAACAACCCTTTAATCTATTTTTTTATATTTAAAGCACGAATAAACAAGTTATTTATCTAAAATAAAACTACTCTATTATTACCTAGTGATAAAATACGAAACTGTACCTAATAATAAAACAGAAAAGTAAAAAGAAACAAAGCAAAATAATAGACAATAGTTTTTCCAAACGAGGTTGAAATTGCCGCGGTACAGCGGGATTTTTGCAACTGTTCCCATTATTTCTATTTCCCGGGATAGATTTTGTTTCCCACGGGCAAATCAAATATCCCGCTGAAGGAATAAAAGCCACAAACGTCTTTATTGTATCCCTTTTCACGATTTATTTTATTGTGTTTCATGTTTGATTGATTAAAATAGAATCTGTTGGTTGTCCGTGTGTTTTATAAAAAAGAAAACACAGGCAGATGGTGATATGTCAGAAAAACGTGTGCCAAATATACAAGTTACTTTACACTACGCAAATCAATCGTGTATAAAGTTTTAATTCGAATTCAAAAATAACTTACCTACTGTATTTAAAGGGAACACCTTAAAACATATTTTTTTAAATGTATTATTGGACAAGCGAATTGTCCAAATTTTGACTCTTTCAAAAGCAATTATGCTAGAGCTCGTTTAGACTAAATGCATGATTTGATTGCTATACGAAGGTTAAGTTAGGTTTCATTTATGCGATATCCAAAAATCAAATTTCTATCAAAACATTGCATTCAGAATTGTGCAAATTCGGAATTTAATTATGACTCTTCGGTATTATGTCAATCCCTATAAAATCATGCTTAGACTAGTTTCTTATACGAAATGTATATCAGCCATTTTTAGGATTTTGCAACAGACATTTCTATTAAATCCAAATAATATTCGTTTTTGAATAGAAAAATCCAGACGTCTTTCAACACCCTCAGCAGAATTTGCTCTCCCGTTATCACGGTTTCACTGGATTCAAGATGGCCGCCACTCAGGTAATGAAACGGCGGAATCACTTAAATCACAGCCGGTAATCTCAGGTCACAATTGCAGCGCCGCACCGGCACAATCTCCATACAGATATCTCATTCAAAATATAAATATCATTGGAGCTAAAAAAAATGAATTACTGTACCTTGTGATTTATTACTTACATAATCAAAAAAACACATAGTTTTTTAACAATATTGTAGTTAAAAATATAAGTTTAGATTTCTCAACTTTCTGTTTTTTTTTCTGAGAATTGTTAGTGCGCATTCATATCGTCTACTTAAGAGCGATGCCACAAAGTGTTGCCGGTGCGTTGCGTCTTCGACATAGAGCCACGCAAGTGTTTCAACGCATTGTGTGGCATGTTGTTCTAATTTGTATGTAGAACAACACAGTCGGGACGACGCAATGCATAGGCAACGCTAGTTTGGCATCCCTCTCATTGATACGGTATCGTTTCAAATACAATCAGTACGGCTACCCAAGGTTCAGTTCAATCTACTTAAACTACGATTGTAGAAAATGGCTGTCAAAATTAATGGTATCAACATCGGCATACAAAAGAGTTCTCTGTAAACCCTCCTGTGACTTATACAACGTGTTACAAAATAAACACCCTGTATACTCGTACATTGGCCTTTTTCATGCTAATAAAAATCAAATACAATTTCAAATGATTTATTTATAAATATAGGTAATGATGTGTTACAATTTTGGCTATAAGGATCACTATATTTTGCCGCTAGGCGTACAAATATATCATTCATTAATTCATAATCTCACGCCTTCGTTCCCAGAGTGGGGTAGGCAGAGCTACAGAATTACAAACATCTCTAGAAACTTGTTGATAATTCTATAACCACAATTTGCACAATTAGGCTAAGATGTTTACCAGCGTATTAGTGACAGGTTGCAAGCCCATCGCCTAACAGTACTACAAGCCTTTATTCCCTTAGTCGTCTCTTACGACATCCACGGGAAGACATGGAGTGGCTAAACAAAAAAAAAACGAAAAAAAAAAATAAAAAAAAATATATACAAATATATCAGGTCATAATAACTCGTACAATGGGTATAGGACGGCACGAAGGTAATATTATATTATAGTCAGGTCAGGTCAAAAAGATATCATATTTTAATAACACGTTTTTGAAAATAACGTTTATTGTTTCCGTGTAGTAGCTGCGCCGTTGCAACTGTCCCGAGGATTCAATTGAATCATGCTCTGCAGAAAGATTGTCGCCGTTGGAAGAATCCATTCAAATCAGAATTAATGTATTCTGCAGATCCATCGGCAGATTTATTACAACCTGGATGTAAAGAACGCTTTTAACTATGACAATGTTATTATCATCATATCCTATAGTAAAGCTTGGAGGCTGTTAATAAAACACTTTTATGTAATCCTAAAAGTATTGCAAAAACAAAATTAAGTGCCTAGTAGTTGTAAAATAAGCGACTAAGATGAAATTGTAATGAATCATGGTCAGGTTATCTGGAAGAGATCTCTATAAGGGATAACTTTGCCATTGAACATGTTTAACTTAAGTTTATTTACGAATACGCTTGTAATTAGGTTTTTGTGTAAGAAAGACTTTACATACAAAAAAACATTTACAAAAAACTGCTTAAAACTTTGATGTAACAAAAAATTTAAATAAATAGCTAGAAAGGAGTAAAAGTGGTACTGTTTTATTTTATTTACTATCTAAATTACCGTTGTCTTATACAATATTAGAATAAGCACTTTATGTCGTTTGCCAGCCAACCGGCTAAATTCATCCCTGTTCTTATCAACATTATTTTTTCTCGAGTCCTCTTCGTAAATAACCTTTTACCATAACAGTGCACTAGTAAAACCTATTTTAAATATCCAACCAAACCAATTACCATCTTAAAACCAGCCTCGAACAGCGCGACCTCGGCGTTCGATCAGCGAACACATCGCATTGTCCCCTGAATAATTGCTATCGATATCACGTCGATTGCGGAGCGATGTCGCTCGGCTCTGAAAAGGTGACTGGGCCAGATGGAATGAGCTGTCGAGTGGAATATGAAATGCTTTGTTGGAGTGAAAGGCCGCTTTTACAATAGTATTTCTAGTAATTGAAAGCTTAGTATTAGTTGCAGAGGGAATACTTGTAATATTCAAGTAGTCATTTAGAATGGCTTTGTTTTCTTTATTATTGTTTTAAATATACATTTGTCAAGTATTTGGTGACTTTTCTTACTCACTTCAAATAAAAAAATCGATCTTTCAATAAATATTTTCACTAAAATTTCAGTTATTGACACATTGGAAATGTAACAGTAACTTAAAAACATTTTGTTTATGTTGACGTTTCAGCTACAGTTTAGCCAATTAACAGGTCCCTATTTTCCACCTTTCACAGATTCTGGTAACAGGGCACTGTTCGGGATACATTTCAGACTCAACTAGTCTCTACATCACGAAATATCATATATGCTACGCAATGTACGCTGTTTTTTGATTGGTCATTATGTAGTATTAGGAATTTTGAATTATGGGCCAGGACGCCTAGATGCTATTGTAAGTGCATGATATTACAAAGTATTTAGAGAGTCAAGTTAAAACAGTATAAAAGTTTCCCAAAAAGTATTTTAGATTTGGCTTTAGAAAAATTTTGCCACAATATAATCAACATTTTCAAAGGGCCTTTATTTTCACACTTATTAAATGCCCTAACCTCAAAGGGATGCCAATCAATTTTGGCTCGTTTGGACAAAGGGCCAAACTCGATTACCGGAGCCCCTCTAGGACCAATTTCCTAATTGATCCAGATTTACATAGCCGAGAAGGATTAATTATCTATCAGTGTTTCTTTCTTACCATGGCCGAAGAAAGGGAAGCAATGTACCTATATATTGTAGAGATAATTTGAACCTTTTGACGCAATTTAGGCTTGAATATTTACATAGACAAGACGGGACCTAGGTAAATTTGTAACTGCTTTTGATTAGTTACCTATTAAAGTCAATAATTACTGTATAAAAATATGTGAAAATGTGTGTGTTGGTTCTGTTGTCAAGGTTCGACGATGCAACCAACCAACTTGAATTTAATACGAACATGTCTGTAAGACATCCCTACTTCGTATCTTGAAAAAAATCTGACAGCTCATTAAAAACAGCCTTCGGCTGCGGCTCCACTGAGGCGGAAACGAGCAGAGCGGTGCGGAGCTGTGCCGATATTAACCAATAGAATCTAAACTAACGTGCGCAAGGCGAACTCCACGTGACCGCATGCGCCTTCTATTGGTTAATATTGGCACAGCTCCGCACCGCTAAGCTCGTCTCTGCCTCAGTGGAGCCGCAGCCTAAAGTATTTCTTCGCGGATGGAGTTGGCGGGGAAAAGGTACTTAATTCATAATTATTTATTTAGTAGTAGGTAGAAGATATTTCAGTACCTTAGCTAACCCAAATTTATTTCAATATTTAATTTTATTCAATAGCAAAAAAAATTAATAATAAAACCTAGATATTTTTATGTATATTTCTACATTTCAGAGGAAATCATAATAAACAGGGGTATTCAGCAAATGAGACGAACCGCAGTAATTACCGCTACGCAATGTAGATGTCGCCGTAATCGCCAACTTCCGGCGCTGGCGGAAATGACCTAGAACTTAGGGGGAATTGTCATGACAGTTTGTTTTTCATTTAGTTTTTATTTTATTTCATGGCTGATGGTGCTATAATTGAAATAGCATATAGAAAGGAATTTTAAATTACTTGGATGTCAGTACCATGTCCGTAAAAAAAAACATAACGCGCGTCTCTTTTGACTTATCATTAATATCTCATTTTGTTTATCTATTATGTATGCATCGTTTGTACGTTTTTGCCCAGTATACATTCGGAAGAAATAAGCCGTGACCTAAAAGCGTTCCTTTTTTCAATAGATATACGGAACCCTACAAAAGATAACATTCTTAATCCAATGCTTATTGATTGTGGTGCTAACCTAACCTACAGTTACTGCACACCTCACATGACTTATTAAACTTTAATATAATTATTGTGCTGGCATAATCTCAAAACGCCATTTAATAAACAATACAAACAAACACTTTTGTGTTTCTGTATATTTTGTTGTTTGTTATTTTCCCATTTGTACATATAAGTATATACATACACACAAACATACACGTAATAATATCTATTAGCAAAATACACCCACAAACATTTTAATATAGAGGTAATGAAATATGCGCTGAATCGATTTTGAAGATGTAAAAACAAACTTTAAAGCTAGAGAGGAAACCCGACATTTCACGAATCGTCCAAAAGCAGTCATTACCGCAACATGCAATAAGATAAACGCGCCGCCGAGTCGGAAACAATTTACAAACTTCGCTAATTCTCCTATTGGATCGCGGGAATTTAATTTCTGGACAAAATATTAAAGTTTCATAACAAACGGCTCAGCCGAGAGAAAATGAGAGAGTTGTTTGTGGAAGAAAATTAGAAAATTAATCATTTCCAAGATTGCTATTATGCCTATGTGATGTTTGGGACTAGTATTCTTAAAAACATAATTAAAAACTTTATTTAAAAGTTTATTTTGGTCTTACATTATTGATTTATAGGAAGAGTAACTATTTCTTTATAAATGATCCCGTTTAGATTTTTTTTTTAATTTAAATCGTCATGACGCTGGCTTATCGATCAAAAGAGCCATAAAAAAAACTAACGTGTAGATATTTTTAATAGGAGTGCATAATTTTCGTCCATTTCATCTATTTTAATCTATTGTTGTGACGACGGAAGAAAAATTACCGAATAATTAATAGACATACACATAATAATAATGTAGTGTCGAAGTACACTAAGTATCACTATTACTATAATATATAATAAAACCACTCTGACTATATCTATGACCGCAATTATCTCAAAGACTATTGAACAGATTTTCATGCAGTTTACAATATCAGTTACCTATTATGCAAAATAAATTCCGGTTTACGTACGGTTTTTACAGAAAACTCAAAAAATCCGAAGCGGTGCGAGGGCGGGTCGCTAGTGGAAAATATTTACGGTGCTTTGTCAACAAAATTGGTAATATTTCTAGAATGCAATCTTTCGTGTGAATTACTTCATATTAATAAACAGCGACGAAAAAAGACAACGTTAAAATAATAATATTGAAACAACTTTATAATCGCAACGAAATAAGTTCTCGCAACTCACTCCCGCGCTGTTTCTTGTGGAACTCATTTAAATATTGTTCCTGTCGCGGTGTTTGCTTAATATTAAACCAAATGTTCCCGAACGGGGGAGGAATAACTTATCTCCGCAATACGAGACGTCAAATTTTATCCTCCGAGTTTTCTTATTAAAAAACATTTTTAAATTGAAGTAATTTATGTTTATATCATTATAGTTAACGTTGTTTTACTCTATGAAGTAATTGTTAATAAGATTTAGGCCCATAAAACTTCAAGAACACTAAAAACAGGCCGCTCGCAGCAGCTCCGTCAACCGTCAACGGACATTTTCAAATTCATAAAGGATAACCTGGGAAGTATTACTTTTAATTTCTTTTTACACTGTTTTTAACACTGTGTTTACATCCATACTTTTCACTGCTCATTGCTGAAGCCGTGAGCGACGTCAAAATACAAACATTGGCACCGTGCGATCTCTCTTTACTTGACATACAGTGGAAGTATAGTTGAGACAAGCCACTTTTGCCACAGACATTGCCCTACACGATACACTGTTCACCAACATCTATTCACACACATCCTTGCATAAAATAACCTGATTATCAAACTTCTTCTCCACTTACTCACTAGTTTAATATCTTTCAGTGTGATTGTGGAGTAGCTGTGAAACCATGGCCGCATCGAACATCAAATCGCGCAAAGCCACTACACGCCAGCTTGAGATACAACTTAAGGCTACCTTGAAAGAGCTGCAAGCTGCCAATACCTTAAATGACCAGCTACTAAGGGAAAGGGAAGATTGCGAAGAAGAGCAAAAAAAAATGTTGGCTAAAAACACAGTGTTAAGGAACGACCTGGTAGAATATGACTATAAACTAATAGATGCACAAGATAGGGTGGAGCAGTTGCAGACCCTCGTAGATAATTTTAACCAGTGCGCTTCTACTCATGAAGTTGCATTGAATCGTATAATTAACCTCGAAGAAGAACTCGGTGCTGCTAATGAAGAGTTAAATTATCTACGGAGAGAACGTGAGTGTTATGACAGTTCAATTACACAAAATTTGTATCAGGAGATGGTAGGTGATAAGGATAATAAGGACAGTAATATTAAGAACTTAATCTTTTTCAATAGTAACAATAAATTAAAAAAATATGTTAACATAAACAAATACATAAGGCGTACTCAGAAGCTAATAAAAAGTCAGAGGTGTCTCAAAAACTATTCTAAAATGAAATTAGAGTTATCGGTTATGAAAAATAGGGAGCAAAAATGCAATAATAAATTAGATTTAGATAGGATAGGACATGATTTAAATGTTCACAAATTAAATGCAGAGATTAGTAGATTAAGAAAAAAACTTGAGGACATGTCAATAAAATACTTAACGGCTCAAAGTGAAATCAAGGAGCACATGCTGGCATTCACACAATTGCTGGAGAGTAGTAAATATAATGAAGACCGTTTTAATTCTTTAATTAATAATGGCATTGGTGATTGTAATTGTATAGGAACTGTACCAACAGCTGTGGTTCAGCCAGATGTGGCTCTTGATTCTTCTAAGCTAAGTGCCCCAAAAATAGTTTTAGATGAGTCCCCTAGACAAATTAGCAATAATAAAACTATTATTTATTCGGATCAGATAGGGTCTGGAATGGGTTCCATGTTAAGAAACAAATTGACACAAAATGTAACAAATTTTTGTTATCATAATGCAAATCTTATGCAATTATGTCATTTAATATCAAAGGGAAGTTATGACAGTTCTACTACTCTAGTGATTCTAGTAGGAAACAGTCTTGGTATAGATAAGTCTAGTGTAGGTAGATTATTGTCAACATTAAACCTTATTGAAGAGGCAGGCATAGGTAAAATTATACTTTGTGCATTACCATATTCACAAAATATGCCATACAATTATAATAATAAAATAGCATACTTAAATTCTTTAATGTATAATGCTATATGTCATAATAGTAAATATCATTTCTTCGACTTAAATAAATTTATTAAGCACCTCACGCTAACATCTGAAAAAATTCATTTGCCAAAGAAATATATCTTGACTTTGGTAGAACTTTTGGCTTTTAATATAGAACCAAATAGATATAACAGTGGTACAAATTCCATTCCTAATCATTTAAACTAAAGTATAGGACAGCGGTAACACCTTTGAGTATAAATATAGTTCATCAAAATATTCAAGGGTTTTCCAGCAAAGAATTAGAAGTAGGATTATTTTTAGATACTGAGAATGTACACATTATGTGTATTACTGAACATTGGCTTAGACCAGATCAATTAATTTTTGATTTCGTTAATTTTAAATTAGTTAGTTTTTTTGCCAGAAAATCCGCCATTCATGGTGGTTCGTTAATAATTGTTAAAAGTACCATTAAATCCAAAGAAAGGAAAGATATTGTTAGGCTATCCATAGAGAGGCTTGTAGAAATCTCATGCATAGAATTAGAAAATTACATAATTATCTGTGTTTACAGACCACCGTCAGCTGATTTTAGCACATTTGAATCCAGTATGGAAAATGTGTTAAAATTAGTATGTAAAACCCAAAAGCATGTTATTGTCTGTGGAGATTTTAATGTTAATTTACTGGAATCTTCAAATAATACTATTAGGATCTTAAGTTTATTTAAATCTTTTAACTTAGGTAATTTGTTCTTTGAACCTACACGGATAGGAGTTTCAAGTGCTACCTGTTTAGACAATATTTATTGTAATTGCGAGTGTTTGGATAAGGAAATATTTAATTGCTTTAATTCTGATCATAGTGGCCAGAAGGCTTCTTTTTTAAATGATTTTCATCAAGAACCGCAGGCAATAACATACAGACCCATAACTAGCAATCGTTTAGAATTATTCAAAAATAAAGTTGAGAGCAATCTCTGTGGGTTATCCTTTTCAAATAATGATTCAAATAGTATTTATAAAGATTTGTTTGATGTAATTCTTCATCAATTTAACAACAATTTTAAGATGAAAACTGTTTCTGGGTCAAAAACTAAGTTTAGTGAATGGGCTACTGTAGGCATCCATAGAAGTAGAAATAGGCTTTATGAACTATATAGAGAGAGGGAGGAGAACAAGAATGCTGACTTCTTAGTTTACGTTAAGAATTATTCGAGGACCTTCAAGCGAGTTTGCTTAACTGCTAAGTCAAACTTTTTAAGTCTTAAACTCAAAGCTTCTGATAATAAGGTAAAAACGGTGTGGAAAATTATAAATAGAGAAACGGGTAAACCTAAAACTCGTGATAATCAAGTCACCCTAAACAAGGGTGACAAACAAATCACGTCAAACAAAGACGTGGCCTTAGCGTTCGAAGATTATTTCTCCACTATAGCTATTAATACAACGAAATGTCTTCAATCATCTGCGATTGTAGCTCAAAAACTACTTTGTGCTAATGTTACTAAATGTAATGTAACCTTTGATTTTAGCCATGTAGATTCAATTTCTATTGTTAAGGTATTTAAATCGCTCAGTTTAAAAAAAACTGAGGATTTATGGGGAGCGTCAGTTAAAGTGATCCATCATGTCATAGATATAATTGCACCTCACTTAGCTTTAATCTACAATAATTGCATTTCAGAGGGGGTTTTTCCAAATCTTATGAAATATAGTAAAGTCATACCACTTTTTAAATCGGGCGACATGTGTGATTTAACGAATTTCCGTCCCATTTCTATTCTACCGGTTTTAAGTAAAGTTTTTGAGAAGTTAATGTTAAAAGATATGTTAGGTCACTTCAATAGAAATAAACTGCTTAACAGTAATCAGTTCGGCTTCACCAGAGGACGATCCACAACTGATGCAGCATCTGTACTCATTAAATATATATACAATATTTGGGAGAAATCCTGTGATGCAATAGGAATTTTTTGTGACCTTTCCAAAGCTTTCGATTGCGTAGATCATGCGACTCTTATATTAAAATTAGAACATTATGGTCTGTCAAATAATTCTCTAAATCTTATGTCTTCATATCTTAGCGATAGAACACAAACGGTTGTTGTAAACCAAACACAGTCCATTGGAGCAACTGTTAAATTAGGTGTGCCTCAGGGCTCTATATTAGGTCCTTTCTTATTTCTGGTCTATATAAATGACTTACCACCCACGGTAGATAACCTTTGTGATATTGTGCTATTTGCTGATGATACTTCATTAATTTTCAAGGTGGACCGAAAATCCGTCGATTACAGTAGGATAAACGCCACGCTGGTTAAAGTACTTAATTGGTTTACTATTAACAATTTGCTACTTAACGCTAAGAAAACTAAATGTGTTAGGTTCGTTTTGCCTAATGTTAGACCGGTAAAATCTAGTATATTTCTAAATGATGAGTGTTTGGAGATGGTGGACAAGGCGCTTTTCTTAGGGATAACTATAGACAAAAACTTGCAATGGAGTCCCCATATAGCAGTACTAGCAGGTAAATTAAGTTCGGCAGCTTATGCTGTTAGGAAAATCAGGCAACTTACCAATGTTGAGACAGCTCGCTTAGTTTATTATAGTTATTTTCATAGTGTTATGTCTTACGGTATTCTGGTTTGGGGAAAAGCTGCTGACATACAGACTATATTCGTGTTACAAAAAAGAGCCATTCGTTTCATATATAACCTAAACTCCCGTGATTCCTTAAGATTACTATTTAAAGAAATTAGTATTTTGACAGTAGCGTCACAATTTATTTATGAGAATATTATTTATGTCATTAAAAATCAAGACTCTTTTGTTAAGAATTGTGATATACATAATTTGAATACAAGAAATAAAAATAAGATTGCTATTAAAAAATTTCGTGTCCGTAAGGTATATAAATCATTTGTTGGTCAATGCATTCATTTCTATAATAAATTACCTGACGAAGTTTTAAAGTTATCATTTCCAGCACTTAAAAATTACTTGAAAAAGTCGTTGATGTCGAAAGCTTATTATAGGGTCGAGGACTATCTAACAGATAAAAATGCTTGGCCTAAATTAAACACCTAAATAACTTAGTAATAGCTTAGTCAGGAAAATATCTAAACATTGTAGGTATAATTATTGTCTAGGGGACACGGTTTCTGTAGGAGAATGTATCAAAACTATGTGGTTGTTTTGCACCGTCATGGGTAAGTATATGTATACTATTATTATTACAATTTAAGAGTTCATCTGAACATACTGAGTTTTGACACATTTTCCTGCTCAACTACGCATGATATATATATTTTAATGTTAAATTCATTGTTTTATATAATGCTAGGTTAAGTTCTATAATTGTATAAGTAATTTAAAAAAAAAACGACTGACTGTTGAGTTTCTTGCGGCGTTTCTTCTCAGCAGTGGTCTCTTGCGAAGCGCTGGTAGATTTTTGACGTGTAAAAGTGCCCGTGCGGCCTACTTACTGAATAAACATCTTTTATCTTTTATCTTTTAATCAATATCAAAATTTGGGGATTCATCATTTTCTATTGTAATTTTCATTTAAAGCATTTAAAACAGGCAACATTAACTTCTGGACCATCTCTTACACCATGAATGATAAAATAATACAGGTTAATCAAAATTAAAAATAAACCTTTTTGCAAGACTGAAAATTAACCTTTAATATATTTCTATTTAGAGTTCCGTACCCTAGGGGTACAAAATGGGACCCTTTTACTGAGCCTACATTATCCGCCGTCTCCTGGGTACCAATTATTTTATCTAAATACCTTTCAACGAACGTACAGTCACGAACTTACATTTGGGACCCACCTTAGGTCCAAAGTCATTCTGACATTCTACAACGATAAGGTTGAGTCTCCTATAAGTTACAAATGATTTGACATCTCTAATGACGTTGACGACTTCAAGCCTATTTTTCTTGAAATGGGTCGCAAATTAACGTTCGTGATAGTATCATTACGCAGAATTTTCATTTCATCGAAAGGCATTTCTCGCCGCATGAGTTATTAGGGTTTCGTACCACAAAAGGAAAAAACTGAACCCTTATACGATCACTTTGTTGTCTGTCTGTCTGTCTGTCTTTCCGTCTGTCTGTTTGTCAAGACCCTTTGTCTCGGGAACGCGTGGATGTATCTAATTGAAATTAAAACCATTATACTCCGGTCTACAGTCCCTTGAAGCTGTGAAAAAATCAAAATTCTACATTTACTTGAAAAAAGATAACGGCCGTTTATGCCGCAAAATACGTGTATTTCGACACTTTCTAGGGAATCAAAATGTAAAAGGTTTGTCCCGTTGACCTACAACTATGAAATTTGGCAAGTAACACCGTCTTTTAAGTACTCAAAGTATAGGGGAAAATCTGATATCTGTACATTTTTACTAAATCACAAAAAACAGGGTCTTTATGCAAGGAACGGCGGTCCAAATTTTGAATTGAGTTGACCGTGTCATGTGCTGAACCCTCGGTGGGCGAGTCCGACTCGCACTTGTCCGGTTTTTGGCAGTCACAAGTCTAACCTAACCTAAGTATAATATTATTATTTAAAATACAATCCTAAAATCATCGTGGTTCCAGCAGAAAATAGCGTTTGATGAAATTAAATTCGATTAAATACAATCGATGAAGTCAAATTCAATAAATTGATGAGTTACCGTGTTTAAAGAGCTGCATCTTTTGATCAGTTACGAGTAGGGTTGCCACCTTTTTATTAACAGAATAAAGTATTACTACCAAAAGATGAATAAAAATAAAGTACGCAGCATTATTAGTAAAGTAATTTTTTAATTATTGTTTATACATATTTCTTATCAAGTTATCACGCATATCATATCAAGTTATAACAGCGTATTTGGCAACAATTAAAGTTCGAGGTTTTTTGACGGTCGCGTTGAGGTAAAATTTCGTTTAAATTAATTATTAGAAAGAAATGACCATTAAAAACCGAATGTCATAAATAAAGTACTTTGCCGTACTTTATGTGTTGCGTAAAATATAACGTACGGGAAGCTAAAATAGAGTACAATAATTTATAATAAAGTGCGGGTGGCAACCCTAGTTACGAGTATAACGGCGGATGTCCTAATACAAAAAATATAGTGGTATATTTAGTGGTGGGAAGACCTTGTGCAGGGTCCGTCCGGATAGCTACCACCATCTTATCCATTATCCCACCGCCAAGCAGTAGTGTTCGAATTGCTGTGTTCCGGTGTGGGGATAAGACAACCGGTGAAATTACTAGCATAGAGGCATTCCATCTTAGTCGTCAGGGTTGGCAACGCATTTGATTGCAGTTTTGAGATTGTAGTCTTGAGGTTTCAATGTCTATGGGACTCAGATCCCACTTACCATCAGGTGGCCTGAGTGCTCGCGTGCCTTCTCTTTGCCATAAAAAAAGCAAGTCTCAGTACAAAAAAGGATTTCTCAACCTTATTTGGGTTGTTCTTTCGTAATAACAAAAGTAACATAACAATTAAAACTGGTTAAGTTTAAGTCGGGTAGTACGCAACCCTCGGTGCGGGAATCCGACTCGCTCATGATCGGTTTTTATTTTTATTCATCGCTCTAGTCGCTCTACCTTCTTTAACATAAATGTTAAAGTCTATCTATTTGCTATTTCTACCACAAAACTGCTCTCCAAATATCATTTCACTCGACTCATCACTTCTTAATATCTCAATCTCTTTCAATCCCATCTTTATCATAAAAGCATCCAATTTATCTATCACGCTAAAACGAGCGACGCGTCCACAGACTTGCTTCATTCATACAGCTTACATTAGAAAACAAGGGTTCATCTTTCATTACAACTTATTCCATTAGTAATCTTATTCTTATCCTAAAAGGGTTACATCTCCTTTGACGCTCAAGTTGTGTGTACGCCCTTCTCAAGGCAGCATAAGTTGTTGATATAATCGAGTGATCAGTTGGCAGATCAGTCGGGGGATTTGTCATCACGTTAACATTATCTTCATACGCCATTGGCCTCTTAAAGGGGAATCGGTTTGATGAAGTGGGGCTAATGTGCGTATTGCAACCCATTTCGCGATTTCGTTTGATTTCTCTCTTATCTGGATTATTGTAGGAAAGATCGTGTTTATCGCAGAATCGGTCTTGAAGATTCGGCGGAGTCTGGATCTTTTCGTTTGCTCTTATGGACGACACATTTTTTTAGTCGTGTAAGTAATACAAACCTTTTATTGTGATATAGTTAACAGTGTCTCAAAGCCTCCTGTGTCCTGTGTTGTGTCTCAAAGCCTAATTGTGCAAATTGTGGTTATAGAATTATCAACAAGTTTTTAGAGATGTTTGTAATTCTGTAGCTCTGCCTACCCCACTCTGGGAACGAAGGCGTGAGATTATGTATGTATGTATGTCTCAAAGCCTCTCATATTGTAACCTTAGTGTTGTTATGGTGAAAATAGTTATGATGCGTTTGATCATAGTAATAATAACAGTACTGTAATATGACCATTGTAGCATTTTTGTTGCCACGGTTACGTTCAGTACCTACGGATTTCAGTAGTGTCGATGGGTGAACAATAAAATTGCTATAACTATTGACAATGTACCAAAAAGGCATCACTGCCCAATAATCCACGCCTTGCTAGATAAAAGTTATTTTTTCATAATGATTTTAACCATTCGGCAGGCTATTAATTTGGTTCATATAATATTGATAAGAACATTATTGTTTTTCTCAAATTATACTTTATTATTTCCCTACCTACGGCCCTGGCCATCCATCAAAACAAACAAAATAAGCGAGTCACACGAAGCGTTAAGCCGGCGATACAGCGAGTAACGCGTTATTTATCGCGGCGTTATTTTTAGCGCTATTTTAGCGTTATTTCAGCCGTTGCGATAAGCCCGTTATTAACTGTTGTTTCAGGAGCATTGGGAAAGTGTTGAAACCGTGTTTTTGCGTAAGCGTGAGTGCCACTAGGGGATAAAATACAAGGATGTTCGAATCTACTTACAAAACCTTTACAATCCTGACTTTTTGGCGTGTTCATGGCAAACAAGCTCTCAGTACGATGAGCTCTGAGGACTATAGATATTTGCAATATTGATACTGCATCCAAATTGAAGCCTGCAAATGCGTTTCCAACCAATAGGACTAAGAAGGAATGCCTCTATGCTAGTAATTTCACGTGTTGTCTTGTACCCACACCAGTACCCTTTCCATGAGTTACAATTAACGTTCTCGCTAGCGAGTCGAAGATCTGTCCCTCGCAGACCTCACAAGTATTTTTTATAAAGTGCGAGGGACAGATCTTCCACTCGCTAGCGAGAACGTTAATTGTAACTCATGGTAAGGGTACAATACCCTTAACATGAGTTACAATTTACGTACTCGCTAGCGAGTTGAATGCTCTGTCCCTCGCAGACCTCGCAGTATTCTTATAGAATGCGAGGGACAGAGCATTCGGCTCGCTAGCGAGTACGGTAATTGGAACTCGTGGTAAGGGAACAGAACACCACGATGGTGGATAGGTATATGGTTGGACGATAAATGTTCTTGGAAGGTTCACATTGATAAATTATGCGGTAAAATAAACTCCTTTGCCTACGCTCTATAGAAACTTGCAAAGATTAGTACAAAATAAACTGCAATGCAGGCCTATCATGGATATATTTGCTCCATTCTTAGATATGGAATCTTCCTTTGGGGTAACTCGAGTCATGCGAAACGTACTTTGATAGCGCAGAAGCAGTGCGTAAGAGCTAATATGCGATGTGGATATTTTAACATCTTGTAAGCCATTATTTACAGAATTAAATCTGTTGACTGTGCCAAGTATATATATATATATATGAAGCATGTTTATTTATTAAATCACATCCAGGGTTATTTAATAAGAAAAGTGACATATGTAAATTTAATACGAGATACCCAAATCGACTCGCTATTCCGACTAAAAGGACCAAACTGTACGGCAACAACGCATATTGTATGGCAATTAGTATATACAATCAGTTGCACGATGACATTAAAGAATTGCCAATTAACCTGTTTAAAGCTAGATTAAGGAAGTGGTTAGTACAAGGATGTTTTTATTGTGTTAGTGACTACTTCGATTATTATAAATGTTAAATTTTGTTTCAGACATAAATAGTTCAAATTTAATTTTATAGCGATTTTGTATGAGTAATAATATTGTAAATTTTGACATTGTAATAAGTTTTTGTATTTCCCTAACCTTAAGTATCAATTTTGCATGCCAGCTACTGGTGAAATGTGTGTTTCTGTGATAATCTATGTAAACCATCTTCTGTACCACGTTTTAAGCAAAATAAATGACTTTGACTTTGACTTTGACTTTGATGTGAAAACTGCTTGGCGGTATGTTAAAGAATATGATGGCGGTAGCGATCTGGAAGAACAAGGTCGTATCGCCACTAGCTACGAGTATACTTTTACTTCATAATACAGCCTGCCTCTGGCCCTAAACATTAGCCCAGCCTGCTACGCCAACGTATACAAGTAACCATCTTAGGTGATGAAGAGATAAATTCGTCTTTGTATTTTTTTTTCTTGCCTGCATACATGAACAATCAACCAAAGGTTAGCTGGAAGAGATCATTTAAAGGAATAAGTTCACCTTTGTACATTCTTATCCTGTAAAAATTGAATTTGAATTTCTGTGTTTTGTAAAATAAAGTGTTTACATACATACATACATGAAAGGAGCAGCAAAAACTATTTACTTATGAAGTCGAGAGCAATTTTTATGTGGAAACTTATAGGACTTCTCCGAATTGTGTTCAAGTGTGGATACTCTGATGCTGACAACATATCATAACTTTGGTTTTGAAAGTCAGTTTGAATGAATTGTTTGCCAAAGATTTGCTATAAAACTAACAGTTGCCACTACCAAAGTGGCACCAGCGAAATCGACATAAATGTCTGTATATCGAATCCAAACTGATGTAATAAGCTATATATCTATTTTAAATTTCATCCAAATCCTTCCAGCCGTTGCAGCGTTAAGGAGTAACAAATAAAAACACAAACATTCGCATTTTTAGTCTTAGTAGGATTGCTAAAAGGTTTCTCATGTATTTAAAATACTTTTTATTCATGTCATGGACATTGGCCTAAAAAGAAACGAGTTCTTAAACAGCAAATTCATTAAATCGCGTCTGAAAAAAAAAAGTCAATCCGAAAATAACACAGCGTGTGTGCACCATAAACACAATTAACAAATCTAAAAACATACATAATCAACTTATTTGATTTATGAATAAAAATAACATTGCCGTCTAACTTTTTTATTATTCGCATCTTGTATGAAGGAAAATGAAAACAAATCCTAAAAAAAACATTAACAACACAACCAAATAAAATAGTCAGCCCAAAAAGAACATTTCGACCAGACGTCATAATCCACGTTTGTAACCAATAACTCAATTTTCCAACGGAATATTCGAAAAGTTAAAAAAGGAACATTTTCAAGAGCCAATGGTTACTCGTAGCGATCGGTTTTGCTCGGCTAATTGATCGGGATCAGTCGTTGAGAGTACTTCTCACTACATCTACTAGTTTCAAACTAGCGTATGTTACCATTGTAAATTGTTTGAATTGTTAACCTATGGTTACTTGCTGTAAGGTTTATTTTGCAATAAAATAATCGAGTTGGTTAAGATTTTGTTTACATTATTCCTTAAAATTGGTTTTATCCGAGTCAAAAGCACGGCTTTAGTGGCAATAGTTTGCGAGTATTGCCTTTTTTATTTAATTAATGATTGCAAGGATTTGGACGACGATTGACGACGAGGAAAAATGATTTATTTCCATTCAAAATTATGTTGAGGACATATGCGAGGACTCAAGTCTTGGAATATATTCACCATAATTTAACGCTGGTTATTTACAAAAAATAAACATAGATTCTCAATTTTCTTGTTACTATTAAGGTAGTGATAGAAACGTGTTAAAGCTAGACATTTTGTGATATTGGTCGACAAAGTACTGGCTGATTAGATTAGATTAGAAGATAAAGTTCGATAGAATTTAAAATGACAATAATCAACTCTTAGCCAACAAGACGTTACCTAACCCGACATTGCTTCTAATAGAAAGAAATAAAGAAAGACAGAAAAAGCATTTATTCAGTGAAACACATACAGCACCTAAGTGCAAACAGCAAGTAGTTACAAAGGATTAAAAAACAGGAAACAAAAAAAAATGGTGAACCAACCGAACCACCAACCGAATAGGATAAATCTACTTATTATTATGGGGCTGTGGGTAATAGCCAGCAACAATTTATTTTCGAAATTCAAAATAAAAAGAAAAGAAGAACTAATTACATTTTTAATCGACTTACACGCTTCCATATTCAAAATTGTTGAAATTCCGCGTCCACATCGCCATCTCGATTCTTTTAATACCGTCAAAGAGTTCCCGGCCATCCGGGTTTTAATAAATCCCGCGTGGGCGAGTTATTAAATCATAGAATCCGGAACTCGGGTATTTCCGCTTACCAAGGAAATTTTAATCCTTTACCGAGCGTGGACAAGTTGGGTTTGTTTTAGTGTTGTGGAGAATCTTTTTTTTCTCTATCATTTATACCAGACCTTGGAATATACGGGGCAAAATTAAATGACAGATCGCCTATATTGATGAACTCAATTATCGATGCTTTTCCCATATACTAGGGATCGCTCAAAGTTTTGTTTATAAGTGTGTATTTTTTTTTACCCTTTACTACTTCCACAGAAGAAGTCTTTTAGCCACCTGAAATGGATTCATCAGTCGAGACGGAGAAGTTTAACGCCCGGAAAATTTGGATCAAATTCTGATCGTTTATAGTAAATGGGACAGTAATTCTAAAATACACAATGAGGAAAAAAATATTTTGATGATGAGTAAAGGTTCAAAAATCCTTTTAAAATAAATAGCAAAACCAGTCCGTGGGTCCACAGAAAACCAGCGTGGCATTGCCAATAGGTGGTACGACATATAGCTGAGTGGATACCATTTTCGCAGCAATACTTATCACACACTGTAATGTTATAATTTTTAAGCGAAATAAATGATTTTCTATTCTATTCTATTCTATTTTGTTTCATTTGCATACTTTCAATAAAATTTTATTTTTACAAAGAGAACTAGAAACGATCACTAGTAATATGGGAAAAGCATCAATAATTGATTTTATCGATATAGGCGATCTCTAGCTGTCATTAAATTTAACCCGTATATTCCGAGGTCTGCTTATTACATCACTAGCTTTTGATAGCAACTCTGTCCGCGTAGAAATCGTATATCACCAAAACTACTACAGCTGAGATATAAAATATATCTGTAGGTACTACACTTCGCGTCGATTGCTTGAGGGGTTGAAACGTGAAAACGGAACAAACAAACAAAATACACTCTCACATTAAAAATATATTTTATTGCAGTATTTCGCTATAGAAATAGCAGGTGTATTGATGAGGCATTCTTATTCTTTAGAGTTGGCTACGCATTCGCAGTCTCAGGATCGCAGTCTTAAGATTTATGTATTTCAAATCTAGCTATAAAAAAGTACGTGGACGTGAAAAACGATGCGGTACGTAAAGAGCAACAACGTGGGTTTTGAAAAGGAAGTTGAGAAGTCTTGCACCCCTTTTTGAAGAATGGGTGTTGTATCGTATATTCTAAACCTGAAGGATATTTCGTGCATCCATCCCTTTACGGATGAACGTTTAAAGATAACTTCTGCATTTAGCTTCAGCTTAAGTTATGGTACGGCAGTGTTTATGCATGACAAAAGGAGAAAAAAAGACAAAAAAAATTATTATGGTTTCCTATAATAAATAAATAATAAATAATAAATATCAAGGGACGATCTCACACAAATTGACCTAGTCCCAAACTAAGCTCTAGGCTTGTACTATGGGTACTAGACAACGATCTAAATACTTATATAGAGAAATATATACTTAAATACATAGAAAACATCCAAGACTCAGAAACAAATACTCGTGCTCATCACACAAATATCTGCCCTTACCGGGATTTGAACCCAGGACCGCTAGCTTCGTAGGCAGGGTCACTACCAACTAGGCTAGCACGTCGTCAAACATACGTACATATGACTATACATACTTTATTGTTTAGCGCAAAACTATTATGAGCCAATGGATATCACCTTTCTATCAAGTCAACGTTCTACGAAACCAGTTGCCCAGAGTAGACAAGATGCATTCAGCGAACGATATCTTTATTGCTATCGAAAATGTATAGGGTTGACCTAAGAAAGCTGCTAGACAATCGCGTCGAGAGCTTTTAACAAGTTCATACATTTTGACAATTTTCAATGTCCGTTAACCAACTTATCTTGCGTAAAACATCTTGTCTAGGTCACTGACGCGTTAACGTGAAAATCCTAGCATGTATTTACCAACTCACCTTAAATACTTTAAGAAAGCGTTTTTAAGCGGCACGATGGCATCTTGGTCCACCACAGAACGTTGGTTTTATTGACAATTCTTACGTTTTGGCGTATAACGTCACTGTGACACCATTTAACAGTTGGTTACGGTTCCATTTTGCCCATAGTATATTAATTTATGTTAAATTACTAAATATCACGTTTAAATTAACCATAATTTTGAATAATAATATGAACCTTAATTACGACATCTGCCGGTAGCTCCCCAAATTTCCGTTCCAAATGTGCCAACACAAACAGAAATAGCTATTTCAAATATATTAGCACAGGCGGAAGTTGGGTAGGAGGGGGAAGGGGAACTCATTTCCTGCGGGACCATGTTGACGTCAGAGTTTTTATGGGTACGTTTGGGTCTTGAGTATGGATAGACGTTAATAGAAACCTGGTTTCTCTTTTTTAGAGGATTCCTTTGATGTAAAACACCGGTGGGACTTCGTTACCGATGCTTCAGATGGTGCGATAGGAGCATGATTATATCAATTGAATTGATTAATTATTTGACAAAGAATCGATTCAGATGCCAATTTCGTTTTTGTACATCATTATACATATAACAGCGGTTTATGAATAATTCAGCGTAAGGTAAAAAATACGTAAAAACGTTTGCAAAGTGGTGCGTTAACAACAATATATTTGTAAGTACCCATTAAAGATGGAACATTGGTTTAATTTACACACGTAAATGATGACACATTATTCTCATAAATGATTTAGTAAAATTACTTGTGATATAGATTGAGTAGCAAAAATACAAATAAAAACTTATTTTTGAAGACAATAAGTTACAGGATGATTTTTATACTTACATAGTTTTCTTGTCTCGTTAAACCATTAATATGTCTTATTTAATAGGGACGAAGGTAAAAAGGTGCTTTAAACTTAAATGGAAAATTATAATTTATCTTCTGGCTCCTGCTGAACATCAGGACATGCCTATTAAGCGTATTTACAAAATCCCACCATGATAAATCACATAATTATCTGTTTTACCTGTGCATCAGTGCATCTAAACAATGCAACCCGCATGTATTTGCACTCATTATGCGAAGTGCAAACAACGTCAGCCATGGGGGGCGGCAAACAGATTCCATTACACTGTTGCAATATTAAATGCACTGAAACATGCATGTGTTGCATTATGTAGGGTTGAATAGTAATGATAATACCCGTTCTTTTTTGTAAAAGGGCTGACAATATACCCTTATTTAGCAAATTGATAGAAAAGCAAGTAATATGAAAATAATAATACCTCCCGTTAAGTTTTAATAGGAGCTTATTAAGCCCAAAAGCGTGTAATAAAAACTATACACGTTGTTAACAAAAAGCAAACTTTAAAAAACCAGACTGTTGTTAACCAACTTTAAATAGTTATAAATCTTAAATGATCATTCAAAATTAAAAATAATGAAAGAAAACTACAGATGATACCGCACTTGTCATAGTTCGTTGACTTTATTTTGATTACTGTCATAATCTTTAGTGACACTCACAAGATTAAGACAAATCGATTGACATAGGAATCATCAAAATCAATCCACGCGTTTAATTTCTAGAGTGCTACAAAGGAACAAACATACCTATATAAATAGGCTGATAAACACATTATCCTCCTCCTTAGGTAGTCGGGTAAAAATGAAGCATTACACACAGTAAACAAGCGATGACAATAACATAACTAATACATAATATGGGTTTATACCAAAGATGCCATTCCTTATAAAATTCTATAAAATTCTGCAAAGGATAAACGGATAGGTTGGTTTCGATATTAAACTATTCATCCTGGATATTTGCCGGCTTTGGAGCAGATGCAAAGGCAGAGGTAGAGGTAGATACGTCAACTGAAACCGTTGGAAGTGACACACCGCAAAAGGCTTACCTTTGAATTCAAACTAAAATTGAATTAAGATTTAGGTAAATAAAACATGGATTTGTTTCATTTACAATAATAAAAAAAGCATTTTGGTGACTTGAAGCAGAAGAAATCCAATATTATACTTTGAGCAGACAAAGAACAAACGTACAAATAAAAAAACTGACCATTATTTGATGTTAAAGAAAGTTTATTCGATGATGACTGTAAATAATTGTAGAGGAGGCATAGTAAAAAAAAAGATAAAAGATAAAAGATGTTTATTCAGTAAGTAGGCCGCACGGGCACTTTTACACGTCAAAAATCTACCAGCGCTTCGCAAGAGACCACTGCTGAGAAGAAACGCCGCAAGAAACTCAACAGTCTGTCGTTTTTTTAAAATTACTTCTACAATTATAGAACTTAACCTAGCATTATATAAAACAATGAATTTAACATTAAAATATATATATCATGCGTAGTTGAGCAGGAAAATGTGTCAAAACTCAGTATGTTCAGATGAACTCATAAATAGTAATAATAATAATAATTAAATATATATATATATATATATATATATATATATATACATATTATTATACTTACCCATGACGGTGCAAAACAACCACATAGTTTTGATACATTCTCCTACAGAAACCGTGTCCCCTAGACAATAATTATACCTACAATGTTTACATATTTTTCTGACTAAGCTATTACTAAGTTATTTAGGTGTTTAATTTAGGCCAAGCATTTTTATCTGTTATGTAGATAGTCTTCGACCCTATAATAAGCTTTCGACATCAACGACTTTTTCAAGTAATTTTTAAGTGCTGGAAATGATAACTTTAAAACTTCGTCAGGTAATTTATTATAGAAATGAATGCATTGACCAACAAATGATTTATATACCTTACGGACACGAAATTTTTTAATAGCAATTTTATTTTTATTTCTTGTATTCAAATTATGTATATCACAATTCTTAACAAAAGAGTCTTGATTTTTAATGACATAAATAATATTCTCATAAACAAATTGTGAAGCTACTGTCAAAATACTAATTTCTTTAAATAGTAATCTTAAGGAATCACGGGAGTTTAGGTTATATATGGAACGAATGGCTCTTTTTTGTAACACGAATATAGTCTGTATGTCAGCAGCTTTTCCCCAAATCAGAATACCGTACGACATAACACTATGAAAATAATTATAATAAACTAAGCGAGCTGTCTCAACATTGGTAAGTTGCCTGATTTTCCTAACAGCATAAGCTGCCGAACTTAATTTACCTGCTAGTACTGCTATATATATATGGGGACTCCATTGCAAGAAAAGCGCCTTGTCCACCATCTCCAAACACTCATCATTTAGAAATATACTAGATTCTACCGGTCTAACATTAGGCAAAACGAACCTAACACATTTAGTTTTCTTAGCGTTAAGTAGCAAATTGTTAATAGTAAACCAATTAAGTACTTTAACCAGCGTGGCGTTTATCCTACTGTAATCGACGGAGGAGTAGTTAAATGAACAGCACAGTTTACTCTTTAGAGAGATCTTATGTTGTACTCGTTGCAACAGGAATAATACTAATATCTTGGCAGTATTGTGCGTATGGTCGAACTCGAACGTAGCAGTTTAGTACAGTCGAGTTCATAAATATGTAAACACTTTAGTACCTTGTCTATTTAATATCATGTTTAAACTGCCATATATGAATTTTAACAACGCTTAAAGTAACAAGGTACTAAAGTATATATAAGTTTTTGAACTCGACTGTATCTTGTTGTACTTCTTATATACTATACTATACTATATACTAGTTTCAAAACACCCTCACTTTAAAACGTTAATGCGACGAGACTAAAATGTTCAACTACTTTTGAGTTCGACGGTTTTTACGTTCCATTGCATGCCTTTACCAATAGCCTAGGCTACGCTAACTTTATGGGTCTTGAGGAGGTAGGGCAAATTAAATACTATATATTAAAAATGAAAATTTGTGGTTGCCTAACCATTATTCTCGTTAAAAATAAAATTCCATGTTTTAAACTTCTTAAAAAAATCCGGCATGCTGTTTGAATTAGAAATCACGACTTTATTACAAGACGCCTAAATCTAGAGACTTTCACAGCACCAATTTCAACTTTAAAATTCTTACTACCAACCATAATTAAACATGGAATCGTGTAGAGACCAAAATATAACGATCCACTAGAACTATCAGCCCGCCGTCGAGAGCGCTCAAACATTTTTGCGATGCGTATGTAATGCCGCGTTCCGCTACCGCGATGAGAGCCGCTCGGTGTGCCGTGAACACAGCGATGTGGTTTAAGTCAAGAGATATGGCATAGAACCATTACATCTTATGCTTAATTTATTTAACTTTGTTCACTGCCCTGTGGAGCGCGGTATCTGCACATGATGCAAACAATAATATTTGCCCTAGATACCTACAACATCGGGCACACAACGCATCTGCGCCAGTTGTAAAATTGATAAAAAAACCATGGAGCACCACGAGTTAAATCATTAGGTTGTGAAATATCACGGGGACAATGTCACACAAATTGACATTGTCCATAGACAGTATTTGCCCATACCGGGAATCAAACTCAGAACCGCCTGCTTCGTAAGCAAACTAGTCTATACGTGTCGTCATTAAATGTATTGTCTTAGTTCGCGCGAGGTTTGCACAAAGCCCTTGACCGATTTTGCTAATATTTGAACTCAAAAATGTATTTGCCTCAACTATCCTGCCACCCATGTCCCCAAATCAAGACTCTTTTGTTAAGAATTGTGATATTCATAATTTGAATACAAGAAATAAAAATAAAATTGCTATTAAAAAATTTCGTGTCCGTAAGGTATATAAATCATTTGTTGGTCAATGCATTCATTTCTATAATAAATTACCTGACGAAGTTTTAAAGTTATCATTTCCAGCACTTAAAAATTACTTGAAAAAGTCGTTGATGTCGAAAGCTTATTATAGGGTCGAGGACTATCTAACAGATAAAAATGCTTGGCCTAAATTAAACACCTAAATAACTTATTAATAGCTTAGTCAGGAAAATATCTAAACATTGTAGGTATAATTATTGTCTAGGGGACACGGTTTCTGTAGGAGAATGTATCAAAACTATGTGGTTGTTTTGCACCGTCATGGGTAAGTATATGTATACTATTATTATTACAATTTAAGAGTTCATCTGAACATACTGAGTTTTGACACATTTTCCTGCTCAACTACGCATGATATATATATTTTAATGTTAAATTCATTGTTTTATATAATGCTAGGTTAAGTTCTATAATTGTATAAGTAATTTTAAAAAAAAACGACTGACTGTTGAGTTTCTTGCGGCGTTTCTTCTCAGCAGTGGTCTCTTGCGAAGCGCTGGTAGATTTTTGACGTGTAAAAGTGCCCGTGCGGCCTACTTACTGAATAAACATCTTTTATCTTTTATCTTTTTTATCTTTTATCATGAAAACCGAATTATCAACACTCAAAAATTATCGTCGAACAATCATATTTACAAACATACTGAGTTGACTTTAAGACCTTACTTCGTTTTGTGAAAAAGGCCTCATTTTGAAGAGGTTCAAGGAAATAATAATGCTTTCTGTCTGTAACCTGAATTGTATTTATTAAGAGATCAAAATGAAATAAACGTTCATAAAAATCGCTCTTCTCTCTGTCCCCACACCACGTCGACTATTGTTCTGCACGCGTATTTGCTCGCTGGTAATTGCTGACTAATTGGACTCATTTCTGCTCCGGAGTGTAGACGACAATAGCAGTCGAATCGCGATAGTTGCTTTGTAAGGATTCCTGCGAATTTCGTTTTGCGATGACAAAATTGCTTTAATAACCAATTAAGTCGCTTGTTTGTTTTCTTTGAGTTTTTATTTTGCTTTACTGATGTCTGCCTGCGACTCCGTCCACGTAGATAAGACAAAATTTAATTTAAATTAAATAGGTTTATTCACTAGCGACCCGCCTTCGCTTCGCTTCGGGTTAAGTAATTTTTATGTTACACCCGTGGATAATCTAAGAATTTATTATACATATAAACCTTCCTCTAATCACTCTATCGATTGATAAAAACCGCGTTAAAATCAGTTGCGTAGTTTTAAAGATCTAAGCGTACATACAAAGGAACAAAGACGGCGGGAAGCGACTTTGTTTTACATATACTATGTAAAGAAGATGTCTTGGAACTCCTGTCTTATCAGCCAATCTATCAAGTTGATTTCAAACAAATCTGAAGTTTTAATTCAAGACCTATCATATAAAATAATTAGTGATAATATCATTATTAGCGATATCATGCTGAATAAATGCCTATTGTCATGTTAGTAAAATAGCTATATCCCGCTAGGCCAGCTTAAATAAACACACGGCATAATTCTGCGGTAGCCCGCAGAGCGCGGCCGAAACTGTTCACTCCAGTAATTATGTTTCCATTTTAAATTTACCGTTACTTAGCGTTAAATGCGGGGAAAGTATTAACGAATAGAAATTTAACTGCGCTTCAATTGTTTAAATCAGTTTGAAAATAATGATGAAGACAGTAAATAAAAATATTTTACTTAGATTTTTTCCAGTTGAGAAAGAATTTGGTTTTCATACCTACCTACTTAAATAGGTATGTTTGATTATAAAAAAACTTATTCAAGTTTTTAGTAATGAAAAGTAGCTTAAGTTTTTCCTCGAATTTCCAAAATTGTACGTTGATCGATAAAGCCCTTGAACCTCGAAGACAGAAGAAACTAACAACAAAGAAACACACTTACGACTTTTTTATATTACTTAGTAGAAAACAACCAGAGGTGCTATTGCCTAACGCACTCGCAATCGCAATCGTTTTCAATTTGAAAATCGAAGGCTTGCATGCATACAAAATGAAAACAATTGTTCCACTTTCAAGCCGATAGCGATAGCGACACTGTTTTGAGTATTAATGTGGAGGGTTATAAAGCAATAGGAAGACCTAAAAAGAGATGGATGGATTGTGTGAGGAGTGATATGAGAAAGAAGGGAGTGAACGCTGAGATGACGCTAATAGGGATGTGTGGAAGGGAAAACATGCTGCGCCGACCCCAGACGATTGGGAGCTTTTCCTTGCCCTTAAGGAGATGATGATGCCTTAGAAGAAAACAACAATTTTGATTCGTTAAATAAAAGTTTAAATAAAACCGCAACCCTCAATGCTTACTAACCTATCCAGTAAATCATTAAAAATATCTGATGATTTTTCAAAAGACCCTAATATGGTTATTTAATATTGTTCTTCACTACTTACACGAAACCATCCCCTGTATTATTTCTGAGCTAAATATAGTGAACGTGGCGCCAAATTAACCGGCCTGAACAAATACAAGAACCTAGTACTAAATGGCCGGTAAAAATAAATAGAAAAGTATTTCAACAGCGGCCAACATTAAAGTCAGGTTTTTATAAAGCCAACTCGGGGTGTATTTTGCGCTGATTTGTTTTAAAACTTTGAAACATGCTGCTGTAATTAATGTAACATTTTGTAAATTATTTTTAACTTGTGTATGGAAACTGCTAGTTTTCTCTTATTTTTATTTTACATAGTATGATACAAAGTTTCTTTCCGCGTGTATATCCGCGAACTTCTCAACCACGCAAAGGATCATAATATAAAATATAAATATAAGATATGAAAATATAGGTACGTTTGTTTTTTTTGACTTCATTTAATTTTAAAATGAAACAACGTATTGTTTGGTTGAAATAATATTTATCAGGACTTTATTAAGACTATCATAACCTCGAAAAAAAACTTTTAAAGTGTAAAATAATTCGTAGTACAGTCAAGTGAAAACTATGTATCGAAGGAATCCTCTCATGAATATGTTTCAAAGTTCTTATTACACTGGCATAAGGTGCATTGGGACATATTTTTGAGATGTTGTGTTCTCACATATTTTTACACTTGACTGTACCGTGTTATTACGATTAAAGAAGAAGACCATTATTGTAATGTCATCCGGTGTTTGACGTTTTGACGCTGATCATGACAAGTCATAAACAATTCCAAAAGGGGTATAAACAAAGTATAATAGACACCCAAGGACCCCAGACCAGAGCAGAGGGGTTATTATGACATAACTATGCAGCTCAGTTTACGCTGAGAGAAAAGGACAGAGCTATATAACTGCTATAGCTCTGTCCTTTACACTCGCCGTAAAATGAACTGCATAGCTATGTCATAATGATGCATAACAATTATGATTAGACGTAAACGATTTTCGAAATCTGTCACAATCTGTGGAATTTACATAAGCACTCGACGCGAATTTCTATAGCGCTAACATTCGCAATGCATTTTGTCTCGGCCTTCAGACGTCCATATTTGGTAATCCAATAATAAAAACACTTAACACTGATCGTACGTGCTCCACGTCCAACATATATTCACGAACCAACCAAAAGCAAAGAACGTGAGCTCTAATGCCCGAGTTTTAAAGGAAAGCCAAATATCCCGCGAACTCTCGACCGTCTGGCGAGCCTTTTAAATCTGGGCAAACAGCTCGCTTAGGAATAGAACAAATATATAGCGGGTGAGGGCTCTCCACACGATAGTCCTTGGGAAGTTTGCGCTCGTATTCAGGCTAACGGTACATAGGAAGTGATAATTATCGAAGCTGTGATAGCTAATAGGATATTTTTATTCTTCTAGATTACCCGTAGAAGTCGTAAGAGGTGACTAAGGGAATAAATGCTTGCTTGCAACCTGTCTCTAATATACACACATGGTAAACATCTTAGCCTGATTGTGGAAACTGTGGTAACAGAATTATCAACAAGTTTTTAGCATTGTTGGTAATTCTGTAGCTCTGACTACCCCACACTGGGACGAAAGGCGTGAGTGTATGTATGTATGTTGATGACCTAAGTACGTATTTGAACCGTATCGTAAGTAAACGAACAAGAAAGAAGGTAGACTGATACGGCTATCCTTAACAACCTGTCAACGTTTCCTCAGATTTCAAATTTCCTGTCACTATGACGATTGCTACATCGTCAAAATATCGGGAACTCATAAAACAATTACAATTACATATGTTATACTGACTGACATTGGCACAAGCCCTGTGGTGTGTGGCTGCCATTTAAAGAGAAGAAGAAGAGATACATAATTATATTATTATTAGTGTCATTAATAATAACCGCGATAGTTTAAAATACTGGATTAAAGCGGCTCTATTCTACTCGGGCTAAACCTTATCTTATTATTAACGTTATCTATAAGAGTTCTTATATACTTTACAGTAATGGCGGTTGAGACAATGTAGAAAAACTACACTTGTATGGGGCCCTCCTTTATTTTTCGCTACCTAATACGGTTTTTAAGATACAGCCCGCTGACAGACCGATAGACAGACAGACAAACGGACAGCGAAAGTTTAGCAATAAATTCCCGTTGGTACCCTTTAGGTACGGACCCTAATAAGGCCCCAGGTTCACTAAGCCCAACATTGAACAGCCTTGATATCGTCATAATTGGACGGGCGTTGTATCGTTCCTGTCTCGTTTAGTCGCATAACGCCGCTTACCGTCAAGTATCGCGTCAAATATTATAGGGTGAGGTCATTATTTCTGAGCGAAGAGTCGAGTGCACCGCAACCACTCACAGCGGCGCGATTGGATTAGTTTAGCGAGCGGTGTGGACAACACACCTTATGCCCACAGCCCTGACTTTTACGGTCACTCAATTATAACTTTCAATATAAGAAGACTTTGTGCGAGTTAGGGGCAAACGCGTTGAGATGTATAGTGACAGATGGTAGGTAATGTGACTGGACTGTTTTCTACACGAACGCAATTGATTGTTAGTTCTCTTATTTATAATATTCGCTTATTTAGACTTTTTTATTAACCAACCGCCAGACTCAAGTGGGACTGGGCCGGCTATATTTGTCGCATGCCGGATGCCAATTGGGCAAACCACAAACTGGATCCCACACGACAGAATTCGGCGTCGGGGCAGACCAGGCGCAGATGGCGAGATCAGCTTGACGCTTTCAGAAGGGACTGGCAGGAGGCTGACAAGACAGGGATGCGTGGAAGGACGAGAGGGAGGCCTTTGCCCAGCAGTGGGACAAAGTAGGCTAACAAATAATAATAATAATAATCCTTGTGAAGGCCGAGAAGGACAAGCTCAGCAAGTACCTGGACTTGGCTCACGAGGTGACCGCCATGTGGGATGTTGACTCGACGATCATTTTCCCGATAGTTGTTTCGGCAAACGGTCTTATAGCGAAGAGTCTCGACCAACAATTCAAGAGACTCTCGCTAGATGGCTGGATCATAGGCCAGATACAGAAGCTCCTCGACACGGCAAGCATTGTGAGGAGGTTCCTTTCTCTGTAGCCCTAACCACCGGTAGCTTGAGCCCTGCCCCGCTGCCGGCGGCACTCGCAGATTAGGTTTTTTATTTTAAAAAAAAGTATTATTATTGTTATTTTACTTTTATATTTAATACTTATTGTAAAAATCCTAATTTACAGAAAATTTAATAAATATCTGAGAATAATAATTTTTTTTATTTTTATTAACTGACTATATTTATCGTCCGCGTACCTCCAGCTCCAGTTGTCATTAGTGTGCATTAATTTGATCATTCACATCTCGACTTTTCAAAATCTCTACGACTAGATGTCCTTTTTACACAAGAAGGCTCTACTACAATTCGTTTAAGCCTTTCTTCTACTGTTTATGTTATAACGGGTGCTCTTATTGTAGTAAATAAGAGATGACATAAATTCATCATTAATCTTGGTATTACAGCTATGAGTGCGACATCCACTGAGACGAAATCATTTTGAAATTGGATGCCCAAAGTATATTTTTATGTAGCTTCCGGCAATTAATAATAATATTATCATATTTATCATCCAACATTGAGCTCAATATTTTTAGATCATTATTGTTAGATAATAATTCTATTTTTGCTAGTGGTCCTACAAAAACAATAAGGGCCCGTTGTTTGGTCGGTAGTTAAACTAATAGTTTAAAATCGTATCCAATTGTTAAATCTGAACCACATGCGTCAAATTTTCGATTCCATTTTCGAATTATAACCATTGTTCAGTTAACTACTGATCTCAGTGAAAGTATGTACCTCACAAATGAATCAAGGCTTCAACAAAGTGGAACATAGACTCAGTATGTCAAGATATTATTCTTGTTTTGTATCAAGTACGAGACTAAAATCACGCTAAAGCAAAAACAGGGCGAAATCATTCCATCGCCGTAAGCCATCGCACATGTTTATTGCTTGTAAATTCTGTTTCTATACACTACCAACATAAATCTGCACCTATCCAACTCTACATCACCTTTATCGTTTAACTGATAAGGTTGAAATTGTGAGAACAAAGGCAGTTTGTAGTGAATGCATATGTTGTTGATTATCAAAATTATTTTGCGCTCGTGTATTTTTACCTTACCTTTGTTGTTTAGGGGAGAAGGTTGAGATTGGTAAAGCTAGGGTGGTTTAAGGTGAACGCGTGTGTTGGTGATTGTAGGTGTATTGTAGGCTCGGCCTGAATATTGGAGGCATCGACAGCAGGCGAGCGCCAATGGACATAGTGTGCTGAGGGTTGCCACTTGAAACTAAAATATTACATTATTATCTAGGTTGATTTTCACCAACAATAATTTTACATAGAGGTATTCCGAAAACTATGTTAAGCACATTTTGTGCTTTACTTACATGGGTGGATTTTTGACGGCATGGTTTTTCGCCATTTCGGTGGCAATTTCTTTTTTGTCTTATCATAGGTTAAATATTCAAATAAGAATGTTAAATATATATGAGGCACGGATTTAATGACAATACTTTATTATCAATAAAATTTTGAAAAGAAATACACCACCGAAATAACGGCTGCTTAGAAAATCAATGTGAAATTATATACTACAACCTTAATATATTATTATTATTAGATATGTCATACAAAAATCCACAAAACTTTCGTTTTTATATAGAAATTTATTTATTTATTTATAGTTTCGTGATGATTTTCGAAACAGGGCTATGTCAAGCATTAGACGTGTTTTGGATATCATGGTGACCATGATAACTTTTTTTAACAGTGTTAATATTTTTAACAGCGGTTATAATGCATTTTAGTACATTTTGTACATATTATAACATCAATCGTCATTTCGGTGAACAGAAATGCCACCGAAACGATGCCACCGAGATTTCGACAATTAAGTATTTTTAATATAACTACTAAACCAATTACGCAATAAACATACGCCCAATTCGCGTAAATTATATCAAAGTATCCTATTAAATATTAAAACATGAACTGAAATAAGACATTGTACATTCTTTTATAATAATCCACGGAAATGACGATTGAGAGAACCCAATACGTCGTGTGAAAGACTTACCTCGATAGAGTCGCAATGCTCATTAACAGCTCGTCCACTCTACTGAATGACCGAAGCAGATCTAATGGTCGACTCAATAGTACCGCAAAGATGGCGGTAGGTACGTCGACTAATTAGATAACAGCAGGTGAACGTTATGAAATAGTTGCTAATCGTGGGACAAAGACAAAATGGTCAACATACTTTTAAATGAAAAAATATTAGCAATGACTAATATGTATTTAAACGCGCTGTTTATTCTTCTTTCTAATGATGTATATAACTTATTAATAAGATGACTAGAAGTAAAGTTATAATAATTTGTTTGGAGGAAACCGCGAGTGGGACAGGCCCACAGACTTACTGCTCCTAGTAATCTGAAATATCGTTTTTTTTTTTTTCATTTATGGTTTGAAGCAGCAGTTTTTATACTATTATGCCTCGCTGTATTTTATCCTGTATAATGTATAAAAAATATATTTTTCGTAAATTGTTCACTGGATTTTTTTTAAAGCTTTGGGACATCTAAAAAACTGCTCTAAAAATTCACCCACGACATGATGAATTTTGACCTCAAGTAAGAATGACATTGTAAGTATGATTAAGTCAATGATATTTATACCGACACGATTTAAAAATTGCATGCGATGTCTGTTTGCAACTTAGCTCTTTTTTTTTACAGATTCCTTGTCTATTTCTTTATGTCTCCATAATATGCCTTGTGTTAAAGTGTACTAAAACCATTTTAAGTAGGAGTTTATTTAATTAATTGGCTAAATTAAGAAAACATACAATCTTAAAAAAATAAAACCATCTGCGCAAAACCTAGGGACGGCTTATTTGCCGATCAATAGGTTTCTACTTATATTTCAAAGTTTAGATCACATCATTTTAAATCTAAATTGCTACCTTTATAATCAGATTCAAATTTTTTAAATATTATTTTAAACCGCAAGAGAACATTGACAACCCTACAAGCCTAATCCGCGCTCTCACCGAGCTATTGAGGCGTTGAATTTTTGAAATTCCACTCGGCCTCTTCGCAGCGTGTAGCGAGTAGCTTTACATAGCGCAGCCAGCGATGGACGCGAGCCTGAAACGATATAGGATGTAGTTGGCTGAAAATTATGGCAGCTATTTTAAATTTTTAATAACGATAAAAAGTTAGACTATGGCATATTACAAGTATAACCCACCTCTTAAATCTCTCTCTTTCTAGCTATTATTTATCTAGCTGCTATTATAGCTTTCCTGATCTTTCTTCCATCGTCCTCGGGATCGTTCTTTTTTTCTTTCCACTTCGCTCTGTCCTCGACATCGTCCTCGGATGCCTGACTCTCCTGCATGTCCTTCAGCACTACATTTTTCCACTTTGTCTATCCCTGGATCTACGACTAGACATGGAAAGATACCGCAGACAACGCAGTCAGACCTATCTCTTTGATGATAGTTTTAAAAAGAAATAGTTTATATTTCAATGCCTAAAAACCAAAGTTTTTGACCAACTCCTCACGTACGGATCGGAAACATGGACGCTCACAAAGGCGAGTGCACCAAGTTAAAGTTGCACAAAGAGCCCATGTTGGAAGTTTCACTTCTGGATCACGTGCCGAATGTTGAGATTAGGCGCAGGACTAAAATTGTGGATGTCGGCAAAAGAATAACGCAACTGAAGTGGAGATGGGCGGGACACTTGGCTCGGCGAAACGATGGCAGGTGGTCGAGGGCGCTAACAGAGTGGTGGCCGAGATTAGATCACAGATAAGTGGGCAGACTATCAGCTCGTTGATCTGATGACATTTGGCAGACAGTTGGGAAAGGATGAATGGTGTTAGCATGAGACCGGGCTAAATGGCGTGAAAATGAAGAGGCCTTTACTCTGCAGTGGGTGAAGTGAATTTGAATGGCCCTGTTAATTATAATAAAACTAAAAGTTATTTCTTTACATACTCGTACATACATACATTAAATCACGCCTGTTTCCCAGAAGGGTAGGCAGAGACCACTTCTTTCCACCTGCTACGATCCTGACAAATCTCTTTCGCTTCCTCCACATTCATACATCGAGTCATGCATGCACGTCGGTTTCGAGTACTTAAGATCCGGCCCTTTATAGTATTTCTCCGATTTGATTCGAAAAAGTACGCCTAGGGCGGCCCCTTCCGACCCCCCCACTCACTTTTGCCCTGTATATCTCTTTAGTTATTTCTTTAATTTTAATTAATAGTTTTTATATCTTCATCGAGTTTAATTACATAATTATATATCAAATAATCAGTCCATTTACATAGTAGCAATTAAATCAAAATGAGTTGCATGATTATATTTAAAACAACCCTTATGAGATCCATTTATTTATATTAGAGCTAAATAGAGCTGTGTGGTTGCCGGGTTAGAATAGTACCACTCCATGTCTTCCCGTGGATGTCGTAAGAGGCGGCTAAGGGAATAAAAGCTTGTAGTACTGTTAGGCGATGGGCTTGCAACCTGTCACTAATACACTGGTAAACATCTTAGCCTGATTATGCAAAATGTGGTTACAGAATTATCAACAAGCTTTTAGAGTTGTTGGCAATTCTGTAGCTCTGC
This sequence comes from Acleris literana, assembly GCA_946894065.1. Lineage (NCBI taxonomy): Eukaryota > Metazoa > Arthropoda > Insecta > Lepidoptera > Tortricidae > Acleris > Acleris literana. Next base: position 18,876,243 of record OX335684.1, on the reverse strand, counting down.
CTACCCCAAACTGGGAATAAAGGCGTGAGTTTATGTATGTATGTATTTCTATTAATAAATAAAAGTCAATGATAGTCAAACAAATTGTCCTTGCAAAGATGACTAACTGACTAAAGTGACTAATCCACTTAGTCTAAGTTCTCCCCGCGAACAGGGCCAACCTTTAAACGAATTTCATGGTCGGCCAACTTAGCACAACAGGCGAGTGAGCTCGACTCGGATTAAGCCCTGAAATTCAGGAATTTAAGCTGGGACCTAGCATTACCTTCATATTGTCGGGAGGAGGTCAGGCATGCGATAGATAAACTAATAGGTATTAAAATTGTTTGTTAGACCTTTATACGCTTGGAAGTTAATGTGCTCTTAGTAATTTTGATTTGGGCTTGATTTTAGAATTCAATTTTACGTTTAAAGCATACTTTAGTTAGGCGGTAGGAAATGGAATATCTCATGTATATTAAGTATTGTGTTTTGGTACCTATTAAAGAATATTGATAGCACTTAAAAAGTTTGGAACTGCTTTTTTGATTTATAATAGGTACAGGGTGCTCTAAACGTATTTGTTACGCAGCAGGATGATAATCGAGTTAGCGGTGGTATATTCACCGTAAAATTTTTGTATTTATGTATATTAAAAAACGGACGTGTGTAACTATGGTAATTAACCGGTTTTTTTAATAATAGAAAAGACGCCTTAAAATGTCAATGAACTAAAACTTATACTATTAACTAGAATAAAGCTCTGTAAGTTTATAATAAGGAAGAAAAAGTAAAAAAAAATACTCTTTTATATACCTTGGGACCTACTAATCTAGCAGCCGAAATATAAAAACACTTAACCCAAATCCGCTCAAAAACAATTCTATTACAGGACTAACGACGTAGTTTAGCTAGTTCGGCCGAGAGAAAAACAAACGCATCAGCGCCGACATTAAAAGCTCGTCAGGGTAATATCGCAATATATCGCTTTCTTGAAAACGCCGAATTTCCTCTCGAGAAATCACTAGGAAAATTACTTTGAAGATGCTACTAAAAAAACTCGAACAAATTTTTTTGCGAAATTGATACTCAATTTCGTCTTTCCGATCAAATGATTACGTATCAGGAATATTTTTTCGGGTTCACATTAGTTAGGTAGTGATACGTCAGAAATTGAGTGATTGAGAGCTTATTCAAAAATAGAAATTGTTTTTTTGGATGATCATGTTGAAAATGCGCTAGTTTTTACATTATAATTAAGATTAAATATGCTTCTGGTAACTTTTTATTTAAAGTGTATTGTGACACTAGAATGTTTCACTACAATTTATATTTTTTTTTACGAATGCTTACTATAACTAATATTAAATAAGTGCCAAACGCCAAACGCAAGGCTGCCAAATAAAAACGTTTCAAAACACATTGCTTTAAGGAAAATCAAATTTTTAGTAAGAAAATAGTTTCGTCACTATTCAAAAAAAATCTTTCGACATCATAAAATGCATTATGAAATGATATTAATGATGTTTATACGAAATTAACATGAAAAAGAGAAGTCTAAATCGTTATTTCATTATGGAAGATTGAAGATAAGATTTTACTAACGGTAAGTTTTTAGAAAATAAAAAGTGAGTTTTAATATCAATAGTGCCGCTGCAAGCGAGGTAGTCACCAGGATAAATAGGAACTTTATTTAAATCAGAGATTCATCCCGGACGGGAATTAATTCCGGACGGCGCGCGGTATGAGCTGCGTGCCATCCGTCTTGTTTTTGTTTAAGAATTACAATCATATTTTAAGAATTCTGTTGTTATTAAGTAGTCCGTAGTAATATTTTAATTTCAAATTTCAAAATTCAAAATATTTATTCAGTAAATTGTCCACATGAGGGCTCTTTTACACGTCGGTAACATGGAGTGAATCTACTAGCGCTTCGGACGAGACCATCGTTGCGGAGAAGAAGCGCCGCAAGAAACTCCAGCAGAAGGTCGTTTTTTCCAATTATAAAATACAATAATACTTAAAAGTAATATTACAAGGTAATAAAGTAAGTAACAAATAAATATTTTAAAACTAACGCAAATAAAACTATTACAGATGTAAGCTAAATTAAATTAAAAATAGTGTCTAGGAAAACAACATAACGAGGTCTCTACGTCAGGACCGATAATTAAAATAACTAACTGGAAATCAGGTCCTTGCAAGCGTGAACAGACCGGACCCCACAGACAGCACCCGTTCACGAGTATGACGCGTATCTCAGCCATCACAATGAATAAATGCGGAAGAGAGTTTGTATGCTCGTATTTTTGACAGACGCCTTAACGGCTAAACCACTAAACCGGTGTGAATAGAATTAGGTACTGAGAAAATTCGCGGTGTAAAAACCAGACGAACGTATCTACATTTTTATTATTTTACAGGAGAGCAAAAAAACGGTGCGAATTCACGTCTTCAACTTTCCAATATTAGTTTTAGCGCTAATACTATGATTTTCGAGACCAATATATTTATTGATGCATTCTTACATTGCTAAAGATTTGAAAAAGTTTAACACTTGCGAATGTTCACGTACATAATATAGGCGGAATATATGTTTTTTCTCGAATTGGTTGACATGCGTTGTTTTGGCTTAACTAAAATGAAGTATTATTTGGCAGCCAGACCTGTGCATAAGCTTTTAAGTTGTTGTGGTACTTACGTGTTAGGTGACTTAAATGATATTTTAATGGTAAGATTAATGTTACTGTAAAATATACGTCCATGTGTCTCTAATTGATACGAAAGTGGTTAAAAGTAATTTAACGAAATTCGCAATACGCTCATCTGGTTCGATTAAGAGTGGTTCTTATGATAAATAGTTTTTTTGGAATTAATGTAATATTGACCGTACCGTAACGTCGTTTTGGCATTTCATGCAGGAGCACATTCTGAACCGTTTTATGCAAAAAAACAATTTTTGATTTTTTTGTAGTTACGTTCTCTGGTTTTTACACCGCGATTATAGTCACGAACAAGTTAAGATTGGCGTTATTCATTCTCGTATGTGTAAAGTTTATTCGAAGATATCAGAAATAAAACAAACTAATTTTATTTTCAGGCTTCTAGGTTCGAAGACACACATAGTTTATTTTCTTTATCTTTACATAGTATAAAACAAAGTCGCTTCCGCCGTCTGTTCGCTGAGCTTCTAAACTGCGCAACGAATTTTGATGCGGTTGTCATCAATTGTGATTTAAAAGGAAGGTTTTTATGCATAATCAATTCTGGTTTACGTACGGGTGTTCCAAAAAACTCACGTAAGCCGAAGCGAAGCGAGGGTTGCTAGTATATAGTATAAAATAATGTGGTATTCCGCGTCTGTGCGCGCCTAATCAGTGAGGGCAATTATGAGCGAGTTTTGGTTTAAATTTCGTATGTTTATCATTGTCTAAGTAACCACAATAATTGATATAATTTTTTTAATTGTATTTTTTTATTGGTTGTTTATATTATTATTAGATTAGTATTGGCTACATGCTTCAATCTACACTGTAATTTATTTTTTAGTAATATTTTATTGTTGTAAGATTTTTTATTTTTCTCGTCTTGGGTTTTTTATTTTTATTTTATTTTATTTCTGTGGTGTGTGGCCTGCCGTGAGGTCACGAAATGGTCCCTGCGGAAGGCCAGCGCTGGTGTTACTACTGGCAACATGCTAAGCTGGGAGCATTTCATGGCATCTGGCATTAGGCCAGCCATATGGTCTTTGTATTTTTTGTTTAGTACTTGTTTTGTCGTTTTGTAAGATGTCTGAATAAACATCTTTCTTTCTTTCACAGTACAATAATTCCTTAGTTTGGGACTATGTATATCAACTTGAAGCAATAACTATACCTTTGTTTTATAGGGTACGGTCAAACATGTAAGTAATTGTATCTTTTAGTACCTTGTTCCAGCTATTGATACTTTAAATTCAAACCACTTTCACTTCATGACATTATTGCGTCAAATAGCAAAATGTTCAGCTATACATATCATAATATGAGTTCGACTGTAGGACTTTTCACGTGACAAAATAACAAGTTAAGGGTGTTCACAAAGAAATAGCTCAACTCGGTGGCAGTTTGTCAAAGTTTATTCCCGTTTAGAGAAAACTTTTCGACTTTTGGACAATTCTGCAAATTAAACTGACAATGACATGTCCTTAGAATAATTTATTGTCTTAGTTTTACTATAAAAAGTTATTTGCTTGTTATGAAGTTTGTTTTATTGTGGTTGGAACACGTCATGACAACATTTGAAAAGTGTCATCAATTTAAATCAAACTAGTGAAAAAGTTAATCATCATAACTTTTTGGAACGGGGCTTATTATATAATCAATTAATTTTATTTATTTGTGTTTTTGTTTAACTTATACAATAGGTATATTTACCTACAAAAACCAAAATGTTACATTAAATCATTTAAAGACCAAAAATAATTAACTGATGCAAATGTAATATTATCATAATATATTAATGTACTGTAAATTATGTATTACAAAAATATGTTTAGAACTGTTTGTAACAACAACTCTGCAGAACAGTATCTTCCGAACTAGTGACGTCCTCTAGTGACAAAACACGTCAACTCTACAACTTAACTCCCCAAAAGTCACACCCTTAGCTTGGCGAGTCTATGTTTGGGCTGGGTATTTCGAACATTTTAAGAGAGATGGCGCCATAGTCTCTACTGAGAGTTTAATCTTTTATTATACGCCCTCTGTTGGCATTTTCCTGAGTTACACTTTGGATAGCTCACGGAGATGAAGTTAATTTAGTTACTCAATCAGAGAGGGCGCTCGTAATGTTACCTTGTTTCTGACTGACATTATGCTTAGCAGATGCTGATGGTTGTTTTTGTGTGTTGACGCAATCAATGGATAATTGCACAGAGGGCGTACTTCTTATATTGTGTAGTCTTTGTTTTTTTGTTAGGTAATACAAGAATAATAAAATAACATATTTGTGAAAAAAAATCTATGACCTTTTTTTTAAATGCAAGTGCCTATAATTGTAATTTGATGTGACGTTAAATCGTTGGGAACGTTACTTATAAGTAATTCAATTTTTGACTTTAATTTTGTACCGTTATTCTACAATCCTATCTTCAAACTTGTGACCTAAGTAAGTTAAATTATAATCTAAAGAATGAAAAAGTCAATATTAGCTGACGTAAGAATAAACAGTATTTCTATTCGTTCTAACTTTGTTTAAATACAACAATTCCACATAGACTCAGTTTCAACAAAGTTCCTCGAGAATATGCTGTTAAAGTCAAAAGTAATAATTACAAACGAACGACTAAGTTTGAAAGTAGCCAAGGGGCCGAGTATTCAGCCAAGACAAAGTTTTCTCAATTGGTATCCACTAAGGAATAACTTCAAGTTCCTTAACTTCGAAGGCAAGATCATTTTAATTAAATTTGTCGTGTAACTTTAAGGATAACTTTTGTACTGTAATTAAGTAACGGAATTGACCTTAAGGCAGTTTTCAAACACTTTTCACCTTGTTAATTATTTTATTCAAATACAATTTTAATAGTGGCTCCATCTGTAAAACACACTACGTAATGTTACGTTAACAGCACGCCATCTAGATTACAAACACTGAAACTTTGCTGTGAAAACATACCAGGAGCAACCGTTTTCCTTCGTTAGGAAACTTTACGGTAGATGGCGCTATACGAGAAAAGCAAGCTATGGGAAAAGACTAGTAGATGGCGTTGAGGATCAAACAGCACAACATTTAAGTACTAAAAAATTCCGAGTAAAGTATTATCTACTTAAATTTTGATAATCGTGTTTTTATGGTTATTTTCAATTGTAGTAAAACTTTTTATTCAAAAGAATACGCGTCCTTTCAGGAAAAGCATGCTAAAAAATTTGTTCAGCAGTTCAAACACTTCGTTGAAGAGACAAAGTACAGGGTGATTTACTTGTGAATTGACGGTACGAGAGTAACGCGTTGTTTTGCGACGATAATTGTGCTCGTGACGAAGTGGCATGTAACGATCTCTCGTCTGGTTTCAAGTCGTGCTTGGATACATTGGTAATGACTTCTTGTATGGAGTATACAACGAAAAATCCAATTTAATTATTCAATATGCTTTGAATGAGCTTAAGTTGCATTGTCGCCTCTGTTTATAACAACGCAAATTTGAATTAGATGTCAGTTATCACTTTGTTACATTACTTACTCAAGAAATTACATTAATAAGTGTAATTGCTGAGAATGAATATCACCATCGTTGAATTCACTGGTCCAACTTGAGATACGTACCTGGAACAAAAAAATACACATTAGTATAGACGTTGTCGGAAATTCTCTCTCGCATTTTATTACATACATTACAAAGAACATGTTTGCTGACTTCATTACATAAGTAAATAAAATAGTAAGGTAGCCCATTTTTGACCAGAATTTTTGTTTAAGAAAACCAACGCTTAACTTTTCCTTATTTTACAAGTGCGTGCTAAAACTAGTCCTTTCTCTATATTTTTTATATCGTCAAAAAATTTTAGTCGTCTGCAGACCACTAATTTTCCATCATCCTGTATCCGACTCCCAGAGGCGGAGGTTTTCATTAGGGCCATTGTCTGACGCGACGCTGAAAAAAAGATGGAAGAGGCCGACCGGAAATATACCTTGGGCATTGATTAAAGGTCTGAGTGTGAAGAAGCCAAGTCTCCAGGTTTAGGTAAGTGATAAAATGCTGTATCGTTTCTATAAAATGAATAAAATGAAATATTACATCACACTATTCATAGTAGTACCTATTAAAAATGCAAAAGTTTGGGGGTGAGTATGTTTGATACTCATTTACGCTGAAACGGCTAGACGGATTTGGATAAAATTTGAAATAGACATAGCTTATGCCCTAAATTACCAATTTTTTACTTATAAACCGAGTGTTAGTTCATACATTTTGACAGCTGTTAACAGCGTTGACACTCTGGTCGTCCGTTGAGTTGTTGGTAGAATTCGATATAAATGTTCTTAGGTTGATTAATAGAATAGAATAGAATATAGAATAGAATATAATTATTTTATTTGTAAATCACAGGTATTAAATTAGGTCTTAAATCTAGGAATACAGATCTCTGCGTTTTGCCTGTTGGCGTCCAAATGTTCATAAAATTAACTAAAACTATTACATTACGTTACATTACATCAATAGAAAATACTTAATGCCAAATACAATTTCCTAAATGTCGTCAAAAAATCATTGGTAGAATAATAACATTTTTTTACTGAGTACGTTGTCAACTGTTTCTTAAATTGGGCATGCTTCTGTATTTTTATGCAGTTTGGTATTTTATTGTAAATTTTGGGGCCCATTCCTAGTACACTCTTGCACATAAATGCTGTTTTATGTTTGGTAGTACAAACATTATTTTGATATTGTGATCGTACGGGAAGCCTGCGTTGTTGTAGTACTGTTTTAAATAGCTGAGGGTTTCTTTTTACAAAACATGCTACTTCAAAAATATATAGTGATGGAAAGGTTAAAATGTTTAATGATTTAAAGAATGGGACGCAGCTTTCTTGCACATGAATGCCCCTAATAGCCCGTACGCACCTTTTTTGGGCTTTAAAGACGGCATCCCTGAAGACTGAGTTCCCCCAAATAATAACTCCATACCTCAATACTGAGGCCACAAGGCCATGGTAAGCAGAGATGGACTTGTCTTGGCAAGTCATTAATGTAAATCAAGAAAAGGAGAGGGCCAAGTACACTACCCTGTGGTACGCCATATTGCACATATTGTTCATTTGAAATATATGTTTTCTCTTTAGCTTATTTGCTTTTTAGACGAATTTTTGATATTTCAGTATACTGTGGTCGATTTTCAAGGTAAGATTCAATGAGATCGAATACATTACTTCTTAATCCATACCTATTTAATTTATTTAGTAGCAACTTGTGATCAACATAGTCAAAATCATACATACATAAACTCACGCCTTCGTTCCCACAGTGGGGTAGGCAGAGCTACAGAATTACAAAGATCTCTAAAAACTTGTTGATAATTCTATAACCATAAATTGCACAATTAGGTTAAGATGTTTACCAGCGTATTAGTGACAGGTTGCAAGCCCATCGCCTAACAGTACTACAAGCCTTTATTCCCTTAGTCGACTCTTACGACATCCACGGGAAGGCATGGAGTGGCACTATTCTAATCCGGAAACCACACGGGCAAAATCAGTCATAGTTAAATAGAGTTAGCCCTTCTAGATCTATGTCGTTGTGCCCTGGCAGGGTGTCACATGTATACCTACCTGTATTCCCACCTAGCTGTGTTTTTGAAATGTGATAAGCAATAAACAATTTGAATTTGAATTTGAAAAAGTTTAATACGGTTCCGAATGCTATAACGGTACTGTGACGTATAGGTAATAAACACCCTATACTATTAACACTTCTACAAAAAAACTTAACTCAATTCACGCCCATACATCACACACGTCTTTGTATCCCTTATCAATCCTAATCTCTTATCATTACGCTATGTTTCAATTACCGGGGTGCTCCCGCGGGACACCCGACACGGGTCGACTCGCAAGTGGGCTCGGGAGAGCCGGTTACAGTGGCATAGTATGTAATAGTAACACCTTGTAGACACGGTTTCGATTAAACTGAGTTTCAAATTAGAAGTAATTACTTACGATTTGTATGTAGTATGTTAAATTTATGGCACTTATCTGATTATTTTGCAAGTGTTTTGATCTTTTCAAATACACACATAAACTATAATTTGTGTATGGTATTTTCAAGAATTCTAACCAAAACAACAATCATTGAGATGAGAGTAAGTCGGTGTTTTTTTTAGACAAATGTTAACTTGCTGACTTACTAAGCAGGTAAATTGTTTATTGAACAAAAAAGGAATGGTTTTACAAAAAAAACATTTATAAAAAGATGAATTATGTAAGTACATAGACGAATTTATCCCTTCAAGTGATCTCTTCCAGTTAACTTTGGAGTGAATAAGTTATAATTTAAAACGTTTATTTTCAGCAAGAACGCCACATGCTAATCCACTGCGACTTGTATTTTATAGAAAACAAGAAATACATTTTGCAATTGACTTTTAAGTAATGAATAAAAAACAGAAAAGATAATGCATAATAATTATTATAGAACTGTTATTACCATGGCAACGCTCATTATAGAATAGTTTTCACGTTTCAGTTACGCTATAGGTGGTATTCTGATACCATTAACGATATCAATCAATAAATATTATCGGTATTACGCGAATAGAAAAATAATTTTAATGAAAATTTTTATTGAAGTATACTTGTGTCCCATCTAGTTGTATCGTCATTTTTCGCTCGTCACTTTGTTAACAATTTACAAAATGTTCACAGCGAGTTTTATTGATTGCGTTTCAACGATTCAGATCCCCACTGACACAGCTTCTTGGAATATTCGTTAAATAGCTCAACTGTGTCGGAGGATAATTGAATAGCGTTGGGCTTTCAATTAATATTGTTAATTATTAATAAAGATTTTACGATACCTGACGCATTATCAGGTTCAGTTGCAGACACAAGTAAGTCATCATTTGCCATAAATTTGATATTATATCAGTACGGCTAGCACAAATTGGTTTTTTTCGCTTGTCACTCAGTGCGTCTCTATCGTTACTGGCTAGATAGAATTGGCCCGGTATTCTCTATGCCATTTAAAAAAAAACCAAGAGCAAAAGAAATTACTCAGTCAAAATATTATCTGAGAGCACGCTCTAAAGTTTTGAACAATACATACACATACATAATCTCACGCCTTCGTTCCCAGAGTGGGGTAGGCAGAGCTACAGAATTACAAACATCTCTAAAAACTTGTTGATAATTCTATAACCATAAATTGCACAATTAGGCTAAGATGTTTACCAGCGTATTTATTAGTGTCAGGTTGCAAGCCCATCGCTTAACAGTACTACAAGCCTTTATTCCCTTAGTCGTTTCTTACGACATCCACGGGAAGACATGGAGTGGCACTATTCTAACTCGGCAACCACACAAGGAACAACAACAACAACAACAACAACAATAGAGTCAAAATTACATACTTTTGAAAATATAATATGAAATTATACTTACACAATATAAAAATATTTACATTCAAGGCGTAAAATTGTGCTCAGAGAACTATCTTAATTCATAAAGGTTAAGGGTGTAAAAACATTTAGTTACATTAATTGGATGATTTCAATTTAAACTGATAAACTGATGTTCAGATGTACAGGCCGGAGATATTGATAGTTAGACGAACCGATATACTGAGAAAGGCAAAAAACAATATAACACCTATATTTATATCGGAAAGAACAATGCCAGGTCTCCATAGAAGCTTTGGCCTGAGAAAAAAATCTGACGGATAATTATAGAATTGGGTTTATTCGATGTAGAAAAATATTTAAAACAATGCTTAAAATATTTAGAAACAAACGTTACAACACGTTACTCGCAAAATGTCTTATTTACAAAGTATCTTAATATATGGCTCAATTTTCGTATAAGTTCCCTAAATGTGTCCCCATACAAAACAGGTTATACAGGGCGTCCCACGGCTATGCCACATGGAAGGAAAGTACCTTAAATATTGTAGATGGAACATTTTACTGAAAGAAGACATTATTTGAATTTAAAAAACAATTTAAACTGCATTCATAGATATTTAAATAATTACATGGTTGAACCGGGAATCGAACCCGCTATACGAGAAAAATAATTACCCTGTAGCTTTATCATACCGATCGAAAGGCTTCATCATAAGGATTATTTTTTGCTAAATAACATAGTGACAGAAATAAAAGGAAGACCTTCATGGTCTTCCTTTTATTTCTGTCACTTTTTAACATTTGATGTAATTTTGAAGAGAAAAATGAAAAGCTGACATTACCGTAAGGACATACAACTGACATTATCATAAGTACGTATTACTAATTACCAGTATGAGAGTGTCCAAGAGCTACAAACAGAACTTAGACGTATTATTCTAAATATCCACCACAACAAGGTCAAAAAATCGACAGGGAGCGAAATAATCAAAAGAGTGCAACTTTGTATTCAACACGAAGGGACTCATTTTGAGCATTTCATAAATTGATTAATTTTGTATCAAAAATGTTAAAATTCATGGTCTTCCTTTTATTTCTGACACTATGTTATTTAGCAAAAAATAATCCTTATGATGAAGCCTTTCGATCGGTATGATAAAGCTACAGGGTAATTATTTTTCTCGTATAACGGGTTCGATTCCCGGTTCAACCATGTAATTATTTAAATATCTATAAATGCAGTTTAAATTGTTTTTTAAATTCAAATAATGTCTTCTTTCAGTAAAATGTTCCATCTACAATATTTAAGGTACTTTCCTTCCATATGGCATAGCCGTGGGACGCCCTGTATATCAACATCCTTCGTACGCGCGGGCTTTTTAAAAAAAAATGTATTTTAAGCCAAGATCTGGCATTGCCCTTTAAAAATATACTTTTGCAAATATTGTAATTACAATTAGGACAAAAACTGACTTAATTAAGTTGTATCTCGCTTATCTCTTACGCTTACGCTAAAAATAAAACAAATGACCCCTTATCTTTTTCCAACACATTTAATTGTCCCTGCCCACACCCTGTGTAACGGTCGCGGTGATAAAATTAAAAAGCTGCGTCCATCTGATAAAACGAGTTAAGACTTCGAAGGGGATTTCACTCCGAGGGTTAAAATTTATGCAACTTTTGAGTTCACGTATTATAGGGTTAAATTGCATTAAAAATGTAGACGATAAGTAAGGGAATTAACACAAAAAATGGTTTCGTGACCTGTTAATATGTCCAAATAAAGCAAAAAAATATATGATTTCTGTATGATTATTCGGTTGACTGGTAGAGAATGCCATTAGGCATTAAGTCCGCCATTTGTTTTTTTTTGTGGAGTAATATTTAAATAAATATTTTAATATGCTACTTTTCCGTCGGATTATTGTTTCAGGGGATTAAGAATACGAATTCACGGAGTACAGTATCATAGAAAAAAACTAGTTTACCCATAAATATTATTAAAAATCATCATCACATAAATTAACAACATAAATAAATATCAGGGGACAATGTCATACAAATTGACCTACTCCCAAACTAGGCTCTAGGCTTGTACTATGTGTACTAAACAACTATAAAACTACTTATGTAGACAAATACATACTTAAATACATACAAAACAACCAACAGGAACAAACATCCGTGCTCATCACAGGAATACCTGCTCTTCCCGGGATTTAAACCCAGGACTGCTAGCTTCGTAGGCGGGGTCACTACCAACGCGTCGTCACTACTATAATTATGAGCTGAGGAATATTTTGTAGGCGTAAACAAGTAACGTATCGAGCAAAAACTCCTTTTTTATTTTTAAGTGTTGCGAACTCATGTAAACCTAAAATTTAAAACGCGTTTGATAATGCATCAGATACCCTAATCAATCAAAATACAATTATAAAAACACCTACTTACCCAGTCACAGCGGAAGGCACAATCAATCCACATTTCCCTTAATCCCCCGAATTTTGGGGAAACTTTTATTTCCCCAACTTTTTGACGAAGGGTAGAGTTGCGGGTGACGGCACAGTTATACGAGTTCCGGGTTGTAGTGAGGTGTGAAGTTTCTTTGAGTTCAATAAAGAGGATATGGAAAATTTTAAATTTAGAACGTTTACCCATCGCATCATGTTCGGATCTAGTGCGCAACTCCCTTCAGACTAATTAAATAAAAACTAATCACCGCCAACGAACAATGTAAAATTCCACTTTTAAAAAGCCATAAAAAAGTCGGCTAACATGACCGGCCAGTGTTAACATCTAAAAGAGTTTTCCAATTACGCCAAGCCCACACGAGCGTCATCCGGACGAACGTTTTCAATTAAAAATTATCAATGACAGTTTTATTCAAATATGGAATGTTGTTTTATTTTTGGAACCAGTCCTTGAATTGTTTTAGCAATGAGCAACGGATAAAACGTACTAACAGAGCGAAATTAAATTTACCCGATGTGTACCGGTTGACAATTAACACAGAGAAAGAGCATCATTTCCATTTAAGCAAGGACCTATATTCAGTCGTAACTTGGTTTGAGTAGTTAAAACCGAATGTGTGCCGTAGCTCTGTGGTTGTCGAAAGTGATTTCGTCCAAACAGTTCAAAAATATCGATAATTGCACCAAGTTTAATGACTAAAGTTTAAGATCTCTATTAAACGAGCGAATGTGTCAAATAGACAAAAAATGTACTCAGCAAAACTAAGGTTTCTGGTTCAATTACGAAACACGTAGAGAAACAAAGTAACAAAAAATAAAGCTATTACAATAAATGTATTCCAAACAAATGTGAAAGGACGACTACATCGATTCCTGAATTGCAACGCTTAAAATGGAATACGAAAGTTTTTCAACCCGCAGTAAGGACGCCGAACAAACCTGTCATACATTTCCGAATAAAATTCAAATTGGTTTGATTAACAACCGTTTGCGTTCGGCGTAACGAGACCGCACGTCAGACGTCACGCGTTTAACGGTCCGATGGCTATCGACACTTTTGAATAAGGAACATGGCAGTTCTTAATTTGAAATTTCGAATTTGCTACGTTGAATTCGTTATCAATTCGTTCTTGCACTTCATTAATATTTTAAATTGTGATGTATGTTTTTTTCATGTTTTATTAATACTGATTCTTAAATTAAAACTCAGCTGTTAATCTTCTGCTAATAATCTTTACGTAACACCTGGCCATAATGTGAGTTTTATCGCACGCTGCGCGCACGGTAAAACTCGCATTGTGGCCAGGTGAAGACGTAAAATTGTGTACTCATCACGGGCAGTAAAAAAGAAAGCCCTCTATCGCATATTTACAACCCTCGCCTACGGCTCGGGTCTCAAATACCTGCGATTTCGGGCTTTCTTTCTTTTACAGCCCTTGTTAAGTAATGTACTATTATCGATGTAATTTTTTGATCACTACTATTTATTTATTTTATTTAACGATGTTTAGGATTTCAAACCCAACCCGCTAGTGTAAATTGGGAGCCTAAACCTGTAGTTTTAAAATCGAAATTCATCATTGCACCAGCCACATCTCTTTCCCACTATAGAATAATGAATCGCGAGTGAAAAGGAGCTATCTCAAAGTTTAAATTTTGCCCCGGTGAACCCCGGGTTCCAACCAATACAACTTCTTTCGCCTCCAGGTATTCCCAACTTCGGAACGGTTAAAAGTGTATAAACTTTTCGGGTCAAAGTTCTGAGTATTTTTTCATAGAAATTGTTTGGACATGTAACTTTTGATGGAACACGTCGGTTGTGTCCCTAGTGAGAAGAAATGACGTAGATGAGTTAAGGAACAGGTAAAAAGTTAATGGAACTGCGACTAATGGATCACTGGTACTCTATTGGCCGCACTCGAGTCATTTAATGAGTTAATGATGATTAAGATTCCTTGGTGAAGATTTTTCACACACAAGTTTGAAAAAGGAACGATTTAATTGTTTCTAAAATCTCTCTGAGTGCGACGAAATGTGTTACTTTCTAAGTGAAACATCACTAAGGATCAAAACACACCGAGAAGCGATGCGATGCGACGCTGCGCGCACATAAGACTCAAAACAAACTTTATTTACTATACGAAAAGGTACACATTTCATTGTGAGAATTCAGAATACGTTTCACCACGCAGCATGATTTCTCACAATTAAATGTGTACCTTTTCGTATAGTAAATAAAGTATATTTTGAATTGTATGTGCGCGCAGCGTCACATCATAAGTGATAACTAGATGGCATTAAATACAACATGATTTTAACTTTATTAAGTTTTACTTGTGTATTTGCAGATTTTATAGTCTTCAGATATTCCTGTGTCATATTAATCTTAGCTGTGTCATTTTCGTTCATATACGGACGAAAATAAAGCGATATAATTAACTGTCAGCACGGGTAGCATAAGATGTATTTTCTCGCTTGTCGCTCAGTGCGTCTGTATCGTTACAAACTAGATAGAAAGGGAGATCCGAACGACAAACAAGTCATCATCAAAAAATGATAATTATTTGTGTTTAAAAAAAGAGTAGGCTTGTATTTTGAACATCGTAAACGGTATCGGTTCAGAACCGAATAGCTCCCACGGCGATCGACGTAACCCCAAGACGGCGAGCCGTAAAAGTTAGTATATAACAACACAATCTGCCGAGACTAGCGATGCACCCGGCGCCGTCTGGGCGAGGCCGAACCATGCAGTTTTATAGCTGCAAGTGCATGCGCAGTAGGGTTGCCAAAGGTTTGGTAATATTCGGATAGTCCTATTTTAATATTTTTTACTTTAGTTGTATGTTTCACAGTTAAATTAATATAATCTTGTCAAAAAAAATGGTGGTGAATCGTTTATAGCATAGGCCAGTAAATGTCAGTAATAACTTTTAATTATTTAAAACTTGTAAAGTTTTGACATCCCATTTACGCAACTATGTAAAAGTTATGAATATTATAATGTTACATTATGTTCTTTTTCCGTATTTATTATTACCTACTTTCATTGTGAATTAAATTTTATTTTTATATAAATCCTTCTCAGCACCAACCTTAAATTGTTTCTGTTTAACCCATTGGTTGACTGGTAGAGAATGCCTTAAGGCATTAAGTCCGCCATTTGTACCTATTTTTTGTATTGTGGAATAAAGCTTAAAAAAATGCAGTGAAAATCCTTAGTTAGCAATTTGAATGACTATATTTATTAACAACTTCAAGAAAGATATCGTAAAGGTTAAACAATCAATTATTTTTTTACTCTCATTGTCAATATTTTTATCTTTCCCTTTTACAAATGCAGTAGTTGAATACATTTTAAAAATGTTTTTTGTCCCCCATTTTCATGAAAGCCTGGCCACCCCCATCTGCATGGGGAGCACGTGCCGCTGGTATGAGTGCAGCAGAATTGGATGTGTAACGCTCCTTAACATTACAATATTAAGGAGATCTTTGAATATTTTATAGTGTTCTAGGAAGAATTTCAGTTTTATTTTCATGGACATTTGACTGTACTTGCATTTATGAACAATCACTTCTAAAAGATAAGTAAAACTAACTTTTTGAATTTGAAAATAAATATTGAGGTATCTATGACTATTTTCGGTCTACATAATCATATCAACGCAATGGTACCAAATGTACCAATTGTATAGGTTGGACCATTTTTTTGCACTTTTACTAGCTTTTTCTGCTGCTATTTGAAAAAAAATATTGCAGCACCCTGTATTTTTTCACTTGTACCTAAAGTTTCAAATTAATACGAAAAATTTGTGCGTACTCTTATACAACCTTTACACCTCACCTCTGTTTAATAATAGTTTATAATGTTAGCTGTTTGTTTTTGTTAATAAATAAAAATAAAATAAAATAAATAAATTACATTTATTAGTTAATTGTTATCAATGTAACATGTTTCAACTAAATAGGCGACGTTAACTACAACGACCTAAAACCCCTAATTTGCTGATCAGCTCTTAAACATTTTTTTTGCAACATATTATTTCAAAACTCCAACCGTGTAACTACAATAAATGTTTAAGCCCTGACTGAAAACTGGAATCATAGAAGTGGCTAAGTTGAAGTAGGTATATTATAGTCAATCTATGAATATGTACACTCTAAAAATCTGTAACTATTCGTAGTTAAATAAATAATCAGGTAATTAATCAAAAGACCATATTTCTAAAAATAGGACATAAACTCAGCATCTTCAAATGACAAACAGCGCCAAAAAGTCTAGACTAGCAGTTCAACCAAATGCTTCAACAATACCAACTTAACTCAAGTATCTCATAACCCCTAGCCATATTGAAATAAGTATCAAATTCAACAAATAAACCAAACGACAATTTTGGTACTAAAACAACCACCAAGTGTATTATGCATATGGTATGGCCTTTATGTAGTACTAAAAAGGTTCAATGTCAATTGTTTTGGATGTAAACGGAAAGCCTGAAGCGGAACATCGTCGCATGCATTTTACATGGGCAAGGAGACGGTTGAATTGGTACACAATTTATGATAGTCGGTTCCGGTTTGGGAGAGATTAATATATGCCAAAAAGCGATCGCTTTGGTACAACTGTTTTGAAATGTGCTTTCTAAAGGACGTATAAAAAATACCGATTTGTTTCAGGTATAATAAGAGTGATTTAAAAAATAAATTTCGAAAATTTATTTCGTAAAATTTGGAAAATGTACTATTAATATTTATAAAAAAAAAAAAACACTTTTTGAGTATTGAAGCCGATTAAATATTAATAAAATAAGCAGCGATATTAAAATAGGAGTCTATGCGTAGCGTTATGTCTACGCCGTAGCGCGCGTAGTACAAGTATTTCGTAGCATGCAAGTAGCTACGCCAAGCAAAATCTTTTTAGCTAGATTTATTTTTTAAGGAGGAAAGTCGTGTAGCTTATTTACCTGAGAAGAACTTTTTTAGAGCGAAGAGTTAGAATTTCAGTTTAAAATGAGCACAGCTTTAATATAAATCATTTAAATATGCGCTTAAAAACTAAATTTGAAAACTTTTATAAAACAAGGTATTTATCGACATCGAAACGGAATCGTGCCGAAATTCCCTCAAAGTCCATCAAAACTCCAAAGGATTTCAAACCTACCCTCAACTTTCCTATTTTTCAACTTTGCTTTCAGCGGGGAACGATTTCATTTAGTTAAGTGAAATATCCGGGTTTTATTTACACCAACATAACTAATAAATTGAACCTAATTGGTAACACAATAGAGTCTTGTTATGCTTGCGGCGGTTTATTAGGTATTTCAGTCTGTCTGGACGTTGAAGGTAATTAGTTTTTATGATGATGGATTTATTTCGAGCTTCTTGTCAATTTTGTTAAGTATGTTATCTTTGGGAAGTTGATATTAGTCTACTGGAAAATACTTTCGGTCCTGAAATTTGCTATTGCAACTAATAAGAATATGAGAAATAGATGTTTTTATGGCTTACAAATGGCTTAAAAGAAGGAAAAACTTAATAAAATGTCTTTAAATTTTTACAGTAAAGGCAGATAAAACTTAACAAACTTCATGTTCAAAGTATTTTAGCAAACGGTCCTCGTCCTGTTCAAGCATTTTTAAGTTATTTTTGATTTTTGCCTCTAAGGACATTTTTGCATAATCAATTTAAATTTCCGGGAAGAACGTATTAAATCTATTTTGTTCTTAATAAAGAACATTGGGCACGACGGGGCTATATAAAGTCACTAACTACTATTTACATCGATCAAATTGTATTAACTTTCTTATGTCACTCAAAATAACACCTATTATAAAACGTCAATTTACTATTTAACGTCAATTCAAAGCTGTATTCAGATGTAATGTTCATTTTGATAATGTTTTTTGGAACCCCTGCACGCCTGTCAGGGAGCAGTGAGGTTTGAAGATATGAGTATCAGGTGGGGTCATCTTTGGCGGTACCTATTCTCTTCGGAAAGACGTTGTTGGTAAACTCAATCAACCACAATTTGGTTTTTTAAGGCTTGCATGCATAATCGTACAAACGTATTTTTGGTGGTACATGTACGAGTAAAAACTGGACCGGAGTAAAGAAAAAAATTTACATTTACCATAAGGTTGTTAGTAGCAGCTCTTTTTATCCCTGGGCATTTTATCAACCATGTTACATATTTGAACTTAAACGAAATATTACAGTTTTTGAAATTTAGACGACGCGCGTTGTCCGGTTTTAGTGAACGTTGAAAACTAAAAAATTGTATGAAATGGCAAGAGACCTGAAGTAGGAGCTCATTCGCTCACTCGGTTTATTCAGTTTGAAGTTTTTGGGACAAAAGATCAGTGGTTTGATGAGTAGCTAGTTTAATAGTTGGTTTTTTCTGTGACAGAAATTGGTAGGGCTGTTTTAAAAATGCTAGTTCTAAAATAACGGGTAACATGCTGAGGGATTTTTATCTACGATTATTTTGTCTGAGTCAAAGTAGTTAATCACTATACCGAGAATTATCCTAGTTTAGGCCAGTTTAGTATATATATTCTTTTTTTATGGGCGAATAAGGTGTATTTTATCTACAGGATGATCTTCTCTTTACAGCCGAATAATGACGAGATGTAGTATGAAGACATTACTCAATAAATTATACGGGTGTTTAATTTACAATCGTCCCTATTTTAATTATATATTTTAAATTGTGACTGTTGTTACACCAGTATTAGGCAAATACGGCCACGTGACGGGCAGCCATTATTCCAATTTCCCCCACTGTCAAAACTCATTAATTTCATTATAGTACACTACTTCTCCCCCCTCCCTCCCTCCTTTCCGTCACGTTGACACACGTTATCTCTGCGCATGATTTTGTTATTAATAGACTTCTAAACTTGAAAAGTTGGGGGAACCGTGGGTAAAGAAAAGAAAACGATGGTTAAATGTATATCGACGACGTTGGTAAGGACCCTGGGTTAATACGGCTGGCCTATTTTTAGTAATTACATAAGATCATATACATAATATATAATTTTTAATAAATACTAAAAATATTTTCGTATATTACCGATCGAACCAGCAGGCTTTTTGCTTAACGCAATCGGAATCGGAATCAATTTGAAAGTGGAACAATAATTGTTTTGAATTTGAAGGAAACTGGCCTTTGGACTGTCAAAATGAAAACGATTGCGATTGCGAGTGTGGTACGCAATAAGCCTGCTGGTGCGATCGGTAATATACGAAAATATTTTTGTATTGGATGTTTATGAATAATACTTGTCTTGTATTTATTAAAAAATATATATTATGTAAATATACATGAAACAAGTTGTCTCAGTCTTAAAGTAAACTCTAGACTTGTGTTACAGGTATGGTCGGCGTTATAAGTAATTACACACTTTGGTACTTTGTCTCTTTAACGCCTTTGACAGATTAGTGCAGCAGTTCAAACATGACGTTAAAGTGACAAAGCAGTAAAATATACAATAATATACAACTATATGTATACTACATACCTATATGTATTAGATAACTAGACACATGATATAGTTACATCCAAGCTCATGGATAAAATATTCGTGCTTATCACACAAATACCAATACAAATACCTTACCAAGAATCGAACCCGGAACCGTCAGCTTCGTAGGCAGGATCACTATCAACGAGTCTGAACACGTTGTCAGAATAAAATTAAGCTATTTCCAGCCGTGTGACATTCTAACACAAAGCTACCCAATGTGCAAACTATACATATACACCAAAAAATAACAACTTTTTTCTACTTCTGCACAATGCTGCAATCACGCCTAAAAATACAAACCGTTGGGCAACAGAATCGCTCTAACGTACCACTAATTGCTCTATCGCTTCGTAGATACAATCCAAATTCAACTCTATTTTATTATGATACAGTTCACAACAACAGTGTGAATCAGTTTAACTTTGCTTTTGCAAACGTGTGACAATAATAGTGTAACTAAATCACTTAAACGTTCATTTACAAACGTGTGCGTAGTGTAAACTCGGATAATTACGTAATAAAATAGTTTTTTTAAGAAAAGGATCATTACATTATTTATATTTTTTAGTTTTTGACGATACACGAATCGGTCTTTCGTTTTATTAGTAAAAAAAATTGGTGTTGCAAAATTTCTATAAAATACCTACAACAATATTTTGTCAGTCTTGCCAAATACTAATGTGTGTGAAAGACCGTAAATAGAAAACGATCGTAACTGATGTTCTATCTCACAAAAAGATAAAGATAAAAGATATTTATTCAGTAAATAGGCCGCACGGGCACTTTTGCAAGTCAAAAATCTACCATCGCTTCCTAAGAAACTACTGCTGAGAAAAAACGCTGTAAGAAAATCAACAGTCGGTCGTTTTTCAGTCACCGTGACGTATGCGCATCAATTTCGACCAGTATTTGTTTAACTTTCCACCAAACAGTTAGATATAAGATCGTGATCTTGAGATCGCTAATGTCTATGGCCTTCAAAATCCACTTACTATCAGGTGGGCTGCGTGCTCGTTTCCCTTCTCTATTCATTAAAAAATAATGTTGTGTTGGTTTTACCACTAAACTCATAAACCACAACTCTACCCACATATTTAACCCCTGAAAATTTCCATACGACTATTAAAGATGGCAAAAATACAAGCACTTTTAAACCCTGTGTTATAGAGTTACGTGTTACAGTTACTTGATAGGATGTCGTGATGCGTTTAGTTCGTACGCTTTGATGCGTGCGTTTTGTTTAGGCTTTGGAAATTTTTGCAGCATTTTGTGCAGTCAATTGTTATTGAGTCTATATTGACGTAGTTTTATTGTATCTACAGATTTTATACAGTTCCTGTGGCATGGTTATTATCTTCACAATTTTCAAGAAATATTTGCGTTTTGTTCACAGGTTACAACTTTGCCTAAACTGAAAACTTTATCTGCAACAATTTGTTGGGTGCTTGGGACTGTTTCTACTTATAGGGTGATGGAACCAGTAATGGACAAGGCACCAATAATGAACACTTGATTCTTATTTTACAGAAGATAAGGGTTATTCATTTGTTTTGCAAAAAATGAATAACAATCAATTTTGGTCCGTATACAATTTGAATTAAGTGTCCATTACTGGTGCCTATTAGCTAAAAGTGTCCATCATTTGTGCCGACACCCTAGTAAGAATGTGAAAGTGTGATTGATGGTTTGTCCTTCTTTTGTACAGCAACGAGAGCCGGAGAAAGATTTCCCAGGAAATAGAGAATCTTACCTAGCTAACCTTGCCCTAGGCGTATTTTTTCGAATCAAATCCGTGAAATACTGGAAAAGGGCCGGATCTTAAGTACCCGAAACCGACGTGCATGCATGACTCGATGTATGAATGTGGAAGAAGCGAAAAAGGTTTGTCAGGATCGTAGCAGGTGGAAAGAAATGGTCTCTGCCTACCCCTCTAGGAAACAGGCGTGATTTAATGTATGTATGTATTTATGTATGCTAATCTTACTAATAATATAAGTGAGTTCTACGTACATAAAGGGCATAAAGGCAGTTAAAAGCAAGATATAGTTAGAAATTGACCAATTATTCGTAATAATTTTATTTGTGACTATTTTATAGGTACCAATTAACATGAAATGCGATTAAGATACCAACTCGGGGGAGGGGGGGGGGGGGCGCTTTTGACTAGGCCTAAGCTAGTCTTATTTATTTATTTTATTTATTAAGTTTAGAGTTTTTGTGAGTGAAAGTTAAACTGATATTTTATTATTATTCTACTGAATAAATGTAGTTGCCTTTGAAAATTAACCGATCGGACGAGTAAGAAATTGAGTATGCAGGATGATCATGATTCTGAATAAAAAGATTTATTTTAATGTTTATTTAAATAAAAATCAAAAATTTAGTTGCTATAAAGTGTAACTTCAATATCGTCAAATCCTAAATAATTGTTACTTATAAAATAAAATAAATCCAATTAACAAATACAAAAAAAAAACAGATTCTCTACATAAGATGCTTAGCGATATCGTAAACGATTTTCGAAAACTGTCAAAGTGTATTGACATAAGCTCTTGCCATGACCATCCGGCAGCGGACGTCAATCTTATACATTTTCGATAACGAAAACAATCTCGCATCGCATCTTGTCTAGGGCTACAGAACACCCTTTATCTGTTATATCTTCAAAAACAATCTAAACCACGACCATTAAAATTCACCAGAAATTCTTCCAAAAAACGGAACCTTTATCTCTTCAACACGTATCGGCCCTAAATAGGGCCCACTTGTTAGATATTATCCCCATAAATAAGGGAGGGGGTTCGGCAGTCGGGGCACGTAGAGACCGATCGGCTTCCCAAGTTTGGGGTTTAAAGTTTTGATGAGAGAGGTCAGATTTATTTAGGGCTGTAAAGCTTGTTTCTAGACTTATGGATCCTAATTTGAGTTGATGAGAGGCTTTTTAGTGCTTTTCATGTCTAAAAGTTGTTTAGGCTTTTAGAGCTTAGAAGAGGCTTTGTGAGGTATTAAGTAGGTCGTTTTTGAGATGTGTCGAAAATGAAGGATTTTTTTGTATGGCTTTTTTATATTATTATCTTAAGTATTAATTTATCATCTGGATTACGTAAGCAGTTTCAAATAGCATTAATATTACATTGAAAAGCAATTATTTGAGTTTTTTTTATTAATTGCAGTAAAGTTAAAAAACAATTCGGTAAAAAAACAAACTTACAATATTTCAAGTAAAAAATTAAATAGAGAGGCAATACTTTCAACACAATTAAATTAATAGTCAGTCGTTAATACCAAAATTAAGTGTTCCAAGACAAGATGTTTTCTACAAACGTTACCGTTAGGGCCCTAGGCCAGTTACTGAACGAATTTAGAAAACTTTCCAAATGTATCTAATTGCGTCAAGTGAATTAGGTTACGAGGGCTGCCTTTTAAGTTCTGTCGTTTGCAAAACTCCCGTAATTATTAAAAAAAAAACTAGTTTCATCTTAAAATATTTGAATTTAGAATTCAAAAACAAAAGAATGTCTCGAGATCGGCCGATTCATTTTAGTACAGCGTCGGTTCAAAGTTGACAAGTCGGTTGTGAAAATGGAAATTTCGAAGGAAAATTTACGTGCGATAATATTTTACAACTTTAAAAGGGGTTCAACGCGTCTTCAGTGCTTTGAAGAGCTGACTACGGTTTTTAAAAATGAAGCACCATGCATCCGGACTGTGGAACGTCGGTATTTGGAATTTCAACGTGGTTGCTCTAGTCTTAATGATAGGCATCGTGAAGGCCGACCAAAAACAGCTGTAACCCAGGAAAACATTGATGCTGTACGGCAGCTGATCGTCGAAGATCGCCATGCGACATACCGCGAGATAGAAGCTTCATTAAGCATTTCAGGGACCAGTGTTCAAAATATATTGCATGATCACTTAGGTGTAAAAAAATTGATCTCACGCTGGATACCACATTTACTTAGTGAAGACCAAAAAACGGCTCGCGTTAGATGGTGCCGCAAAACTCTGCGGCAATTCAACCGAGGAGACTCTAAACACGTTTATGACATTATCAGTGGTGACGAATCTTGGATATATGCCTACGATCCGGATTCTAAACAGCAGTCGACTGTTTGGGTGTTTCAAGATGAGCCAAAACCGACCAAAGTAATACGCTCACGGAGCACTTCGAAAAAAATGGTCGCCACGTTTGTAGCGAAAAGTGGCCACGTTGCGACCATCGTGCTCGAAGATCGTAAAACAGTTAATGCTGACTGGTATACCACTGTTTGTTTACCAGAAGTTATCGGCGAGTTCCGAAAAAATAACCCAAGATGTCGTATAGTACTGCACCACGATAATGCTAGCTCGCACACCGCCCGGCAGGCAATTGCGTTTTTAAAAGAACAAAACGTCGAAAATTTGGATCACCCGCCGTACAGACCAGACTTAAGCCCTAATGACTTCTTCACTTTTCCAAAAATCAAGCAACGACTTCGTGGTCAACGGTACAGGACGCCTGAAGAAGCGGTTGAGGCATACAAAACGGCCATTTTGGAGACCCCGACTTCGGAATGGAATAAGTGTTTCGAAATCTGGTTCGATCGAATGAAAAAGTGTATTACATATCACGGTGATTACTTTGAAAAACAATAAATACCATTTAACACTTAAATTGTCTTTAGTTTTTTCAAACGACAGAACTTAAAAGGCACCCCTCGTAGTACATTTAGAAGGTTTCGAAAATGGTTTTCGTTTGCGTTATGCTTCCTGTTCAAGGCCTAAGATCTGTAATAGATTCTCATCAATCGTTACCTTTTAAAATTCATATAAAAAGGCCATAACAAATTATACCTACGTTACCCATACAAATCCCAAAAGTATCTAGGTTAACTGCGAATCACCGAACGCCTAACTATAAGTTATTCGGCTCGCGCGCGGTAAAAAACGACGCGAGCTAACGTTCGCCGCGCATACTAACGGTCGAGTTACCGGGACTTTTGAGCTTTGCCTGCTGTTTGTTATAATACAGTTTTAAATGTTATTTGAAAACGATAAATCACATGGTAGAGCTAACAATTTATTGTTGAGCCTCTGTAGAACCTTGTCATAATGACTACGTCGAGTCACAAGAAATAATTAAAAGGCTATCAGGGTATTAACATTTAAAGTTGTTGCGACTGTTTTACAATGTCATCCAGGAGGCAGGTAAAAATAGGTTTTATTTCTTTTTTTTTATTTTATATTACTTTTAAATTATTATGGCGATCTCTATATTGGGGAAATTACTTGAATTATTAATTTAAAATTTTATTTATTACTTTTCGACAATCATGATGAGGTCATACTTTTAAATTTGACATGTACTGAAAACATAATATTGCAATTTTTTTTCATGTAATAAATAAACTAAACTAAACTAAAAATAAAATAAAAACGCCGTAAGGAGATTGTAATTAAAAACCGTAACACCTTAAAACACGTAATGGAAACAGTAGCGGGCGTGATAAGAAATTAAGATTCGTTGGTATAATTAAGACCATACAGCTGAGATTGCCCGCATGTAATGATAGTATTTATAAATACAAGAAAAAACAATACTAGTAAGACTAATCTTTACGACATCTTACTCTTTTTATAAGCAAAAGCGTATTTGTGGGTTTTTTGTCCTGTCATTCCAAACGCTGAGGCGAACCCATCGAACAAAAATTTGGTATAGAGATAGTTTATAATACAGAGACAATAGGAGAGGAGAGATAATAGGAGAACGGTATGTTTTATCCTGGAACATTAGACAAAATTCCGTAGGAATAGTAATAAGTGACTAATTCCCGGATAGAATCACGAGCAAAGGCTGGGAGTAAAATTGATTTTGTGTTTTATGTTGGCAATAATCTCTGGAACTACTCAACCGATTATAGAAATTCGTTCACTAATATAAAGCTATTATTCTTGACTAATATACTGCAATCCTTAGAAAAAAGGACGTATGTCTTATAGAACCGCGTATGTATTAGTAACCTTATGTCTTAAGATGGGGGGTTAAATTTAGTTTGACTATCAAATGGCGCTTGCGTCCTTTTTATTTCGGAGAGCAGAATAAGCCTCTTTTAATTTTGTTTGAAGTGAGGGCGTGTCGCTAGTAATAAGTACTTGATATTTGACCGATTGGCTGAATTGGAACCATTTCGTGTCAGCATTTGTTTGTTTGTCTGTTTGACAGAAATAAATCTTTTTTTTCTTTTTTTTTAGGGTTCCGTACCCAAAGGGTAAAAACGGGGCTATAACTAGGACTACACTGTCCGTTCGTCTGTCTGTCTGCGTGTCACCAGGCTATATCTCACTAACCGTGATAGCTAGACAGTTGAAATTTTCACAGATGATCTATTTCTGTTGCCGCTATAATAACAAATAATAAAAATAGAATAAAATAAATATTTAAGAGAGCTCCCATACAACAAACGTGATTTTTTTGGCAATTTTTTTTTTTGTGAATATTTAATTGTCTTCAGTTTGAAAATAATTAATTAAATTTAAAATAAATACCTCTATATCGGGGGGCTCCCATACAAAAAACGTGATTTTTTATAGATAATGGTACAGAACCCTTCGTGCGCGAGTCCGTCTCGCACTTAGCCGGTTTCTTTTTCAATTGTTTTGTTTTTCGAATAAATAAGGCTCAGTTTAGAGTGTCATTAGTCGTGTCCAGCGACCAACGGAAGCTGATTGCGCAAAGCGTCGTTCCGGTTGCGGCGTGTACGCAAACGGATGGAGCCCGAGCGAGGGGCGAGGCGAGGGTGATCTTAGGGTGAAGTGGTTTTTGTTTAGAAATGATCTTCGAGTTTGTGTCAGGTGTAACAAATCATCATCATCATTTGAGCCGAAAGACGTCTTCAGCTGGGCGTGGGCCTCCCCCAAAGTTACCCACAAGAACCTGTAATTGTAATATACCTACTTTTTAGCCTTTCAGTTTTAGTTGTATTTTAATGGAGATTTTTGTATAAATACTCGAATAACATTAATTTTCAATAAAAGTTTTAAAAAACAAAAAACCAGCTTCAAAAACGCAAAAAATAACTTCTTTAAAATTGTAGGCACCTAATAGGTTAGTCCAACTGAAGTCGGCAACCACAACATTATCAACAAAAAGCCGAGCCGAAGTTATTTTTTGCGTTTTTGAAGGCGGTTTTTTGTTTTTTAAAACATTTATTTTATTTTATACTTTTTAGTGATCATAATACGCTGTTACGTAGTCCCACTTCTTAGTTGAAATGAAACTTTAACTTATATCAAGCGCGCCGCAAGCAACGCCGCGGGAAAGTCATAGTCATATTTCAACAAGTAAATATTATTCGTTGTAGGTAGTCGCTCAACTATCTTAATCGAGATATCTTATCGCCACCCTTGAAATCGGTACCATTGAGGAGTTCCGGTGGCTATCTGTGGTCTTCATCATCAGTTTCACTACACCAAATGATACTTTTTGAATGCAAATGCTGGACTTGTCACTAAAAATACTAAAATCGCTATATGTTTGCCTACAATATTTGAGGAGTTCCCTCAATTCCTCACTGATCCTCTCATTAGATACAGATTTGGTGACAATGGGACCACCTCGGAAGTATATTCTATCAAACCAAAAAAAAATATTTGAAATCGGTTGACAATTGACGGAGTAATCGGTGAACATACATAAAAAAAAAAATACATACAGTGGAACGTATAACCTCCTCCTTTTTTGAAGTCGGTTAAAAATTCAAATAGTATCTAAACGGTTTTTGCTTCCTTTATTAGGTATTAGCTCTGGCTCTCAACATTGTTCATCGCTATTGTCCTTGATAAAAAGTACCCCACTCTATGTCCGTCTCCGAAGTATGAACGGTCTCTGTACCAGACAAATAGGGACTCTGCTCTATGCTGAACTTTACCCTATAATCTTTAATATGGATTGAAAAACTAGGAATTATAATAAAAAAGTGAAATGAAAATGAAAAATTGTTTATTGGTTATCACAAAATTTAAAAACAATACAAAGGTTGGGTCCTTCGTAAGCATAGGAATATACTTGTGGCAGAAGGCCCCGCTCTTCCAGTAACAATAAGAGGTTTAGGGCCGAGTTCACCAACAATTAAACGGACGGTTAAGTCTTAATCAGCTGTTAATCAATACATTTGACATCCGTTAAACCACTAATCATCCGTTTAATTGTTGGCCAATTAACCAATTAAGGAAAGTTTAAGATATGGTGGGTGACATTTGATTACAGAGTAGGTATGAATTAATTTTAAGAAGTAAACAACTTATAAGATAGTTAATTTCATCATCATCATCATCATGTCAGCCGAAAGACGTCCACTGCTGGACATAGGCCTCCCCCAAGGCTCTCCACTCAGACCGATCTTGTGCTTTTCGCATCCACCGCATTCCCGCGATCTTTACAAGGTCGTCACTCCATCTTGTTGGAGGCCTACCTACAGCTCGTCTCCCGGTCCGCGGACGCACCTCAAGAACCTTCTGACCCCATCGGCCATCAGTCCTGCGAGCAATGTGCCCCGCCCACTGCCACTTAAGCCTATTCCTCTGCAGCGGGGAGTCAGACTAGGAGATGTGATCTCTCCGAAGCTGTTCACCGCTGCATTGGAGGATGCTTTTAAGGTTCTGGACTGGAAAGGACGAGGCATCAACATAAATGGCGTGTACATCACTCACCTTCGATTCGCTGACGATATCGTAGTCATGGCTGAGACCATGGAGGACCTCAGTGCAATGCTCGCTGACCTCAGTGGAGTTTCCGACCGAGTTGGCTTGAGGATGAACATGGACAAGACGAAAGTCATGTCCAACGTCCATGTCGCGCCAACTCCCGTGATAGTCGGAGGCTCTGCGCTCGAAGTTGTTGACGACTATATTTACCTGGGACAAACGGTCCAGTTAGGTAGGTCCAACTTTGAGAAAGAGGTCACTCGTCGAATCCAACTCGGATGGGCAGCGTTCGGGAAGCTTCGTAGCACCTTTTCGTCCAAATTACCGCAGTGTCTGAAGTCAAAAGTCTTTGACCAGTGTGTGTTGCCAGTGATGACTTACGGATCTGAGACGTGGGCGCTAACAATGGGCCTTATAATGAAGCTCAAAGTCACTCAGAGGGCTATGGAGAGGGCTATGCTCGGGGTTTCTCTGCGTGATAGAATCATACATAGCCCGAAGAATAGCCAAACTTAAGATAGTTAATTTAAATTAGTTTAAATTTGGAGTGTGCGCGCACTCGTACTCACGTACGAGTGTGCATGCACGTGGTGCGTGCGTGCGTGTGTGTGTGCGTGTGTTTGTGTGTGTGTGTGCGTGTGTGTGTGTTTGTGTGTGTGTGTGTTTTTTTGTGTGTGTGTGTGTGTGTATCTAAACATATACTTTATTATAGTTTAAAGAAAATTAGAGGATCTAGGTAATGCGCGATAGTATCGCTTCAGTTTCGTCGAAACTTTTCATTTTCAACCATTCAACCAGCCTTTAAATCTATCCGTGTATTTACGTAAATGCAGCTTTTCACGACAAAAAATACTAAAAACATTCTGCAATTGAATCGGTTCTTCCGTTGGAGAGCTTCATTAAACTTTTAACACCCATCTATTTTTGTGGGGGTTCAATATACCCTTTAATCCCCCGCTATTCTGCTATCACTTGCCCACTAGCTTGCTTGCTGCCCAGCACACACTATTACGTAGAGTAACCGCCACAGTTTGTTACCCCCACCGTGGCTCGGTCTGCAATCTAATTTGATCGGGAATCCATTTTAGCCTATAACACAATCTTCTGCCTGCGGCTTTGCCTACCGTATAATGCGTTTACCTCTAGTACTTCTGAAACGAGATGGTACACTCGACTGTCTGTAGCTTGAAATTGATCTTGTTACGTGATGTGGCTTTGCTTGCAAATCGGTCTTACTGCTAAGGAATGAAAAGGATTCCCTATCCATTAATTACCCTTTACTAATATTTATTATGAAAAATTATGTTGGTTTGTTTGTGAATCAATTTTCCGGGATAAAAGGTAAGTAAGGTAAAGGGATAAAAAGTAAAGTTTCTGCGATCGATTGGTGAAGGCTTAAGCCGACGAACTAACAATAATTTGCTTTTAAAATATACGTGTAAGTAACCTAAATATAAATTATTAGCTTATTTTACAAGTATACTTACCTACTTAAATTCTTTGAAAAGGAAATATATGAAATAATACGTCAGAAAAAAAATATGGTTTTATTCCCAATAAAAAGTTACTCGTACAAAATAAATACCGTAAAACGGGGTGATTAGGGATTAAGGGGTGAGTAGGGACACAACCTAAAATACGTCATAGCTTGTTACAAATAAGAACAATTATTAAATGAACAATGACGTTACGTCTATTGGAAATAATTTCAGTCTTATAATTAGTAACGTATGCTTCATTTTAGGTTGTGTCCCTACTCACCTTGTTTTACGGTATATTAAAAACGGTTAAGAAATAACAATGTAACTAAATCAATTTTTAACATTTTCAAATCAAAACTCAATTGCATTTCATAAACTAATCACAAATTAAATGAAAATATAGTACATTGTTGCAGAGGATAGAAAGTACGCGATTTTTGGACGAGTCATATACGAGTCCATAAATTGCACTTTCTACCGAGGTAGACATAGTGCTTTTCACAAATACTGAGAGGAAATAAAATAAAAATTCATATTCAAAACTCAAATTTTAATTCATGTTAATGTGACATCACCGCCAATTTTACCATAGATAACTTTTTTTTAAATCTGGACCCCTATTCTCGTGGCACTCGAGATTAATAAACTAACATGCGAGATGAAGAGGTCAACTCCATATAAAATTGTATTTGTTTCGCCATATGTTCCATGTAATTTCATCTCGAGTGGTTCGAGATTAGGGGCCAAGTTTGAATTACATTTAAAAAAAAGCAGTGACATAGTTTTTAGTCTGTGTATCTTTTAGCAAAAATACATCTAATATTTTACGACACAAAATGGTGTGTTCTGATTGGTCGATTTCAATTTTTCATTTTAAGGACCTATGAAACAAAAATTGATTGATTGATTTTCATTGGTTCTTAAAGTTGGACAACAATGTTCTCGACCAATCAGCAAACACGCCGACAAAAACATTCTTGGTCTTTCCTTATAAGTGACGTTTTGTGACCCCAAACAAGACCATCTATGGCCATATTTCCGAGCATTGTTGTGAAAAGTAATTTATTAACACTTAAAGACAAATTAACCAGCATCTCTTACTAAACACAGTTCATCCATTTCCGTAGCACTTTAACTCTCCAATTCAATTCCAATTGAATTCTTCAACAAAGGCGATGGGCAATCAAGTGTCGCTCCTAATCGGCTAGCGGTGTCTCACTCGCGCAGGGCAAACATCGTTACAGCAGGACACGTAATATGATCTGCGATTTAAGCAATAATAGACTCTTGGTCAACGGCATAAGCGTTTTGATGCGCGCTATGTTAATTTTGTCCTGTTGTACTACGTTCACTGCCACAAACTGAAGATTGTATGTAACGGTAGGAAGTGGGGTGTGTCGATGGCACTGGGCGTTTTACAGACCATTGTCGGGCCGACAGTGACGATAGGTTTCAGGCTGTTTTGGGATCGATTGTAGGCTATTTTAGATTTACTAAGACAAAGGTTACTGAGGCTGTTTGGCACTTTGATGCGAATGTTTTCTATTATAGGAGAGTTTAGCTTATAATCAGTAGCATAGAGGTGTGTATATTTTTCACGCCTTGGAAACGCATATATATTTATGACTTTGACTAAATAGGTACACTATTAAATAGGTAAGTTGCAAAAGAATATTTTAATCAAGTCAGACATAAAAAAATCCGAGTACCTTATTGTTAAGATAGGGGCAAAAATAATACAGACTTATTCCCATTATCGAACTTGGTGGTTACTATATCATAATTATGCAGTTCAGTTTACGGTGAGTGAAAGGGACAGAGCTGTATAACTGATAAACTTCTGTCCCTTACACTCGTTTAACGTTGAATTGCAAAGCCATATCAAGTAACCCTCCTGATGTAAGAACAACTTTAACCTCACTTTAAATTCTTACCCCCTTTCTAATAAACGTTGAGTAACGGTGGTATAGCTATACAATTATTATTATTATTATTATCAGAGACCGGACAAATGGATGTCATTACTCGCAATAATCTGGACATGACTCCAAAGATTTTAATTAAACAAATTAAATTACATTAATTGATTTCTAACCTGAACTTTAATTTTGATCCTTTGCAAGGCAGTAATAAATAAATAATACAAAGACTTGTGTGTAGATTTATTTAAGTAAATAAACAGTATTTCTTATAATTTTTCCGTGGTTAGTTTATTCCTTTTTACGTCTAAAATAAACTTATGAGATGAAAAACTCGTTTCGCAATCCACGGATGTTAATGGAGCAAACTTAAGTACCTAGATTAATTAATGGCCACTCATCACGTCTTTGTATTATTTATTTATTACTATCCTGCAAAGGCTCAAGATTAAATTTCAGGTACGAAATCAATTATTGTAATTTAATTTGTTAAATTAAAATCTTTGGAGCCATGTCCACATTATTGCGAGTAATGACGCCCATTTGTCCGATCTCTAATTATTATCGTACGGCCTTACGAGTGAAGGTCCTGCGTTCCTTATAAAAGTAAATCTAAATTATTTAGCCAGTCTATAGCCTCCTCAATGGCCTACAATGTTTTGTCCTTATCTGTCATTGTGACATTTGAATTTGACAGATAAGGACAAAATATTGTATAGCTATACCACCGTTACTCAACGTTTATTAGTAAGGGGGATAATGTCCAGTGAATGGCTTAGTTATGTATACCGAAAAGACCGCTAATCACTTGTTTACGGCTGTATGTATGTACTTTTTCGTTTATAAGAACAAAAATACATCACAATTATAAAATAAAATAGTTTTTTTATTCTATGACTCGAAGTTTTAAACACGACAGGATTTAAAACGAGTGTCTCACTCAAAACCAGGTTTAATAATTTTTACGGCATGAACTCAAAAACTTAAGACAAAATAATGTAAATTAATCAAATCATGATTCTCAATAACAATCGCATACATGGCAAACTAATTTAAATAATGACTTATCAAAATAAACGAAGGCAGAAGTCAGAGAATAACGAGGCAGACGAAATGAAGGGGGTCCATTAATATTTATAAGTAGAATTCAAATGGGCGAACTGCGAAGGGTCTAACTCCTTAACTGGCGATTTGAAATAGACCCTCGAAGAGTGAGACTTTGGGAGGAGCTGGGCGAACTCTTTTTGCGGACTAGTACTAACTAGTCTACATCTACACGATGTACACTAATATTATTAAGCACTATTTCCACCAAACGGCCCGCAACGGATCGGAACGGAAAGAATTTTATGGTCTTTAAACGATATTAAATTATGTTCACAGTATTTAAAGTCTATATTACCAACAGCAACTTGACCGCGGGCGTCTTCCGCGACACGCGATCATAGCCGAACGTATGCGGCAACGTGCGATCGGCTCCGTCATAAATAGACAATAATAATTTCAACAGACGCGATCGTATCCTTTCCGATCCGATGCGATGCGAGCCGTTTGGTGGAAATCATCCTTAACAAAGAGGAAAAAGTTGTTGTTTTGTATGTTTGTAACGAATAAGCTTAAAAACTACTGGACCGATTTCAAAAATTCTTTCACCATTAGAATGTTACATTATAACTAAGTAACATAGGCTGTGTTTTATTTTTCTTCACGGACGGAGTTGCGCGCAACAGCTAGCAATAAATAAATATCGAGGTAAATACAAATTAAATTAAGTCTTGTACTTATCTATAAGTAGGTTTGTACTAGATAACGATAAACATTCAAAACTTAAATCTAAAATACTCGCGCTCATCACACGAATATTTAATAATGCTTTGACCAGGAGTCAAACCCAGGACCATCGCATAGGCAGGGCCAAAACGAACAAGAGTTAAACGCGTTCTCAAATAAAGTGCACAAAAAGTCACAAACTTTAAATTAGTCAAAATTGGTAGTGAAAATTTTGAAGCGGTAATATTATTTTACAAGTTAAGTGAATAATTATTGAATTTAATTAATTTATAGTGGCAGGTAATTAATACTTCGGTTTCCTAAAGGCTTTATAACAAATAATTAAATCATACCTTCTTCATTTACAGCACTGAGTGTAGAAATTAAGAATGCCTTACCTGTAACAAAAACTTTAACTAAGTAAAATTTTAAAAAAAACATGATGAAAATTAAACAGTGTTTACTAATGATAGAACTCTATCCACCTTAATGATGAATGACCAAGATGAAAATGTAGAGAACCTCAGCACATTGTGCTCGTTAGCTTAATCCATATCATAATTCAAAACTTTAGTAAAAGCTACAAATAAAGGAAGCAAATTCCATTTCATTGCAGTTCCTGCAAGTTATTATTTTAAATTAATATTTTTTTCATATTTGACCAAAACTCTTCTATGGCGTCACAAGTCTATGTATAAATTAAATAAGCCGAGCACGTGATGGGCCCGAAGGGAAATTGCAATTTTATCCGATTAATATTTACACTTATTACCATCAGTAATTAAGATAAAGAATACGATTTAAACTATTTCTTCTTCATTCTAAACCATATTTCTATCATTATTGTTTTCACTTTTCAAAAGTAACTCCTTACCTCTTTAACCCAAAAAGTGACTCTTTAGAGCCGTATCCAGGTGGACTAAAGTCACTCTTTTTGACGCTAGAAACTAAAGTATTTTTTCTGTTATATTTCCTTGGAAAGCCATAAACAGCCAGCTAGATGTTGCTCATGTCAAACAGTGAGAAGGAAATTCGGTTATCATTTTGTAAATTTTATACATGGATCATTTTAAGGTGAAAAATAAATGAAATGAAGTTATCTATTTAAATAGTGGGAGGGCCTTGTTTACCTCGGATGGCTAAATATGTCATATTATTAGGATCTTTTTAAGTCTTGAAATACAAGCTTCTTCTACGATTCAGCCGATTTACGATTTACTGTAAGGTTAATATTAGGTAATTGTAACGTTAAAAATACCCAGGTTTTAAATAAAATAAACTTCAACAAAATCTAAGAGACATTTACTTAAACTACGCAAAGAAGCATAGCTTTGACCATGGACGTCAACTCAATTCAGCACAGAATAAAAATGCTAACGTTCCAAAAACGCAAATTTAAAATCTCACATAATTTGACAATTGTGGACATCAAAGTGCACCAAACGATCTTCCTCCGTCCGCGTCCACGGCTCGTTGCCTGCACTTTGTGGACACCCTTAGTAAGGCCACGTTGCTTCCACTTTGAGTATGAATCGGAGATAAAATTTAAAATTGGCTGGATTTTGACCGTTTGTAATAAGATAAAGGTAGCTTTTAATGTTTGTTGTTTACTTTAAAATTATACATATACGTGCAGAGAATAATGTAAAACGAAAACGGAGATAAATAAATTAAAGTTTTTTAATGTAAAATCATGTAGTGGTAGATTTATAGGCAAAAAGAACTTGACTTCCAGAATATTGGTAATTTCACAAATGAAAGCAACTACTACTAGCATCTGCCCGCAACTTAGTCCACGTAAATATCGATGGTCGTTATTCCCTCGGGAACGATTAAATTTTCCGGGACTAAAACTAGCCTATGTTAATCCAAAGTATAAGCTATATCTATTTCAAATTTCATCCAAATCCGGTCAGCCGTTGCAGCGTGAAAGAGTAACAAACTAAAGTCCAAATTCACTCAATGGCCACTGTCTCACAACATTTTTCACTTTGCCCAAATAAAAAGGCAAAATAAAGATAGCTTATTTAAAACTAATACAAAACTTGCGATAGAAATGTCAACTGTAACGAACCCTTAAGGGGTATTTTGCTACAATTCAGAAATTTTCTCACCTGAGGCGAAACTTTTGCTACATTACAACTACCAGTCCTAAACTATTTAAAAGTTGGTAAAGTACCAACATTTCTATTTAAACGAAGTAACTACTTCGCGGTTCGTATGTAGTTGGCTGTTGGAGTAGTGGCGATAGAAAAATATAATTTGGCCTAAGTATTATGCCTGCTTTATTTTTATATAGGGTTTATAAAGATGTAATGCGCAATAGTAGGTAAAGTTTGTGTTGGGTCAACGTAACCATCGATAAGTCTATTGAGAAAGCAAAGACGAATACAAGAAAGTTCACTTTCCGTATTCGTTTTGCTTTCTCAATTAGAAATGGAGACAAAAGATAATTATGGTTATGAACATTTGAAACCAAAAACAATGTCGTATGTTTATTCACTACATCTGTACTAGCTCCGTGTTGATAGAAAGAAAGAAGGAACGGGCATTTAGGTCCAACATAAACATGATTACTTTTTAGTTCAATTACATTAAAAATTACACTTAATTTAGTAAATTATCGTTTATTAATCGACAAATCGCCAAATAATCAATAAAAAAAATACTTTCTAATAACACGAGGCTTTTAAATTGAAACTTTTTTTATGAATACATATTTTATGGTTTCTTCCCTTAACCAAAATCATACATTTTTGTTTAAAGAACTAAGGAAAAACCGAAGTGCATTAAAGAAACCCAAGTTTCGAAAAAGTAACTACATAAATTGAATCCTACGTGTTTACACGATTTCGACGTAGTAAAATAGAAATGACTGAAGCGCCGCCGAGTCAATTTAACAGCGGATATTAGGTTCAGAGAGTTTGCACGTTTGACGCCTAAAAATAACGAGACCTTGATGGGTTTAAACCACACAAACTTACGTCCTTGACGTATCAGACGTGAGACACAACTTTTTTTTAGATGACTTGGGGTTATCGGTCAGAACGCTACATATCAGAACGCTTAAAATTAAAAAGCCTAATGTATCATAATCCCTAAAAGTTCATAATACCTAAAAGTTGGTTTTTCTGAAACCGTAACCTTTTCAGAATTTTGAAAACGCCATTGTATAGAACTCATTAGGTTATGTTAGGTTTGTTTTGTAGCAATCCTGAAAAGTTTACGGTTTCAGAAAAAACAACTTTTAGGTATTATTATTATGAACTTTTAGGAATTATGATACATTAGGCTTTTTAAATTTAAGCGTTCTGATACGTACCCTATTTTACATCCTATATATCTTTATAACAATATAAATATGAAGGTATATTTTTTCTGTGTTCTGTCTTTAAGGTCCAACGTCTCACACAATTTAAGTGGATTTTTTTAAAGTAATTGCTTTTAGCCTAACTCTGACAAAGAATAATTTTTATCCCACAAAAATGAGACAATCTCGAAGAATTGGGATGAACGACTTTTACTCAGAGAGAGTTATGGACAAAAGTTAGTAGCAGTATATTTTACTACCAGTTGCAATCTATTTCAGAAAACGTTTAATTAGCTTTACGCTTTTAAACGACTCTTTCCACTAAAAGTTATAAAAAATAAATTACTCACTTACCCCCTTACTAATAAACGTTGAGTAACGGTGGTATATAGCTATACAATGTTTGGTCCTTATCTGTCAAATTCAAATGTCACAATGACAGATAAGGACAAAATATTGTATAGCTATACCACCGTTACTCAACGTTTATTAGTAAGGGGGTTTAAGTTACAACCAAATAAAATAAAAATAAATATTATAAATTACATAGTTATAAAAAACAGTACATTGTCCACACCATTGACCAAACGACAACTACCCCATACTAACCCATAGTCCCATATTATAAATTAACCAATACTCGTAAACAAAGCTAGTTTAAACTAGTTTTTCTGTTAAGTTCCAATTTAAATGTGACTCTATTTAGATCGTATTTGCTACAAAAAGCTCGAGACGTGAAAGAAACGCTCCCCAAGGGCCAATAAAATGGTCGTTTGCGTCCGTCCGTCCAATTTAAGTCAGGAAACACTAAAATACCTTACAGTTTCCTCGGAACCCGTCTCCAGCCGTTGAATTGAAGGCTTTATTACTTTATCTAACTACTTTTAAGAAGGGTTAAAGTAATTAATGCTACAAATATCAAAATTTCTATTAACTTAAAGTGTGCTTGGGGTCTCATGCAATAATACACAACATTTAAGTAACTAGTAAGATATATTAAATAAAATCACAACTATTTCTGTAAGAGTAATATGCGAGGGATTGTCAGGAGCACGACCTATTTATATATGGACAGACAAAGAAGAGGCCTTTACCCAACGTTGGGACAAACAAAGCACAGCACACTAATATACAGGGTGGAAATAAATCATGGGCCCTGGAGGGGAACTGGCTTAAAACTTTAAGTAAGATCATTTCACTTAAAGGAAACATTCTTTTATTTTCAAAAGAAATTAAACTGCATTCAAAGATTTTCTAAAATTCGCTTGTCTCACCCGGGAATGGAACCAACTAAAACTTCAAAAAATAAATATTCGCTATATTTAATGTAAGATTTCTCGATGTTTTTTATTTCTAAGACCAAATGTTTATTAGAGAGATTTTATCCTGAAAAATAATCTTAACGATAAGTACGATAAAATATCAAGTGTTTATTTTTATATTTCGCTGGTTCGATTCCCGGATGAGACAAGCGAACTTGAGAAAATCTTTGTATGCAGTTTTGTTTCTTTTTAAAAATGAAATAATATTTCCTATAAGTAAAATGATCTAACTTAAGGATTTAAGGCAGTTCCCCTCCAGGGCAATTTTTTTTCCACTCTGTATATATTTATGGATGCCAAACGTAATTTAAATTATCATTATCAGCATCATCACAAATATCAACTGAAAGACGTCTACTGCTGGGCATAGCTCTACTCCAAGTTTCTCAACGACGGCCGGCTTTATTATGCAACTCAAATCCATCGGTTTCCCGCCATCTTCTCAGATCGTCAGTAAAGTTCACCTTAGGAGAGGCCTTTTTGCGCTGGGAAACCGTATTTAGGCATACCACCTAGATCCGGCGGGACCTTGAATGGTGATGAGGGACTCACTAACCCAGAGCGGCCGGTATGCTTCTCTATCGTTTGCCCGAATTTCAATTGCCATAATTATATCACTTGCCATAATATTCATTTGCCATAGATGCATTGTTTCTAAAACCGTAAACTACTCAGAATTATTATAAAACTAACTTAACCTCACTTATTGGGCTCGATTCGGTGGCATGTACAAATAACCTGAAAGGTTTACGGTTTCACAAAAAAATACCTTTGTGGCAAATTAATATTATCGCAAATGAATATTATGGCAATTGAAATTCGGGCAAACGAAGTGATGTGAGCCGGTGTCCCCTCTAAGAACCTAGTGATAAATCATGTGTCTTTCAGTGAGGTGCCACGTGACCACAAACAAGCGCATTCGGCTGTGGCACCTCGCCACCAATCCTTTGATTTTATTTTATTTATTTCATGTGTGAAGGTTGTTAAACACATCAGTACCGAGCATAAAGGCCACCGCACACATTCAATCTGCAGTAAAAACAACTGAATGATCGTTTTAACATTGTGCCAGTAACGAGTCGCGACATTCTGTTGGCAATGCACTACAGCTATCAGAATTGCCGATAAAATTGACAGTTTGTGGCACAACGAACGGGAAATTGATTTTGATTCATTATGCGTATCGTGAT
Organism: Acleris literana; assembly: GCA_946894065.1. Lineage (NCBI taxonomy): Eukaryota > Metazoa > Arthropoda > Insecta > Lepidoptera > Tortricidae > Acleris > Acleris literana. Next base: position 18,836,502 of record OX335684.1, on the reverse strand, counting down.
TTTGCATGACGAGTATGACCACAGATTATCTTGGTTTACTAAGTAACTACAAAAAAGGAAATTCATCAGTTTTTTTGTGTTTTGTTCAGAAAAACCGATTAACATACACAACGTTACTCAATTTCTGTGCAAATTGTCTACCGATTTTAAAGTCAAGATCTGGTCATTGGATTCATCGAAGGTCAACGAAATTTCTTAATTATTTGGAGTAGCTTCTTTGTTTTTATTAAAATATTTAAGGGCCACACAGGCCACCTGATGGTACTCGTAAGTGGGATTTGAGACACACAGACATCTTAAGATTTGAATCCTGGGACTGTAAATGCTTTGCCCACCCTAAGGCCCAAGATGAAATTCTTAAATTTTACCGGTCCGTTGTCTAATCCCCGCATCGGGACACAATAATGTGAACACTGCTGCTTGGTTGGTTCTGAATTATTTCTAGTTGTTTTATCCTATTTAGGAGATGTTACCACGACTGTAAAATATTTAACAAAAAACTTTACTTTAGCATAGTGAGATCAAATATGGAGTAATTTTAAAACAATTTAGAATGAATACGCTTAAACCTTTATTCATATTTTTAAGTCGTTTTTACCTCTGAAATTCTTGTCCGTGACTAAAATCAACCCACGCTTTTCCAGCATTCCGAGAACAAAAACATTTGAAATATTACCCTCTCAATTATTTACAAACAAAACCATTTTAATATTGAATGATGTTGAAATTACCTAGTATTTTTACTCGTTTTAAACGGTGCTAAAACCGAAAACAAAAAACAAATGAAATATTATAATAATTAACGAAGAAAACTCATTGGATATAGCCCTAAGTTATAATTCGTCGATAAATATTTAAAATATGCTAAGTTACATTAAAATCATTCACGACTCGACATAACTCGTACTTTTTCCACGATGTTTGCCCCAGCAGGATTTGAATCTACGACCATCAGCAGAACAGGCAGATTGCGTTACCTTTGGACCAACAAGTCTATAACGACCACGGCTGGATAATGCCGCGAAATTTCCCCTCTTCAGCCGTCATTCAGGCGGCTAAATAAAATCTCGCGCAGCGCGGTCGTCTGCACCGGAAGAGGGATGGATGCTGGTACTAGGTAAAAATACTAGGTAAAATTGATTATTCGCGTAAGTGTAATTACTTTTATAATTTAAAATTAACTTGCTTTTAGACAAAATCAGTTTTTAAATCTAACAATGTTAATAATGTTAATTTTGACACGAATAATTGTATCCTGATACAGTACTCACCTATTATACGAGATTATTAGCTATAATTTTGCAACATGTTACGCAAACTTTAGAAAATAGCGTGACTGGAAAGAGTTTCTTTTAATAATTAAGAGTTAATAATAAAATAATTCTACCATTTTTTTAAAGCAAATTTTATAGTTCAACTTCAACATAAATAATCACAGTATTTTTTTAATAACCTCTGACATAAAGAAGTTGCTCATCAAACTAATAATCGGGTTTTTAATAAGTTTCTAGCATTGATACCCAAAAATACTTAGGATCAAAAATACCCGTTCCAAGCACCGCACCTCCCAACCGGAAGCCTCTCAGGGTGCATCCACTGTGCATCAGAGTGCATTTGGCGAGTCGAGTGCATTAGCTAGGGCCGCATTAGGCTGCATATTAAAACACCACAACCATTTGCTTGGAAAGATTACAAAGCGGGTATTCTTAGTTTTTAAGGGGATTTCAAACTATGTACAGTGCTACCAATTTCTTAATAGCGATCGGCAATCTTCGTCTTTCTATGACGGGATCCCCTTGGATCGCATAATTTGTTTTAGACTATTATTGTTTCGCATAATTGATTTGGCATAATTTGTATTGGCATAATAGTACTGTCGCATAATTATACTTTGGCCTAATACTTTTTTGGCATATAACGCTATTAGAATAATTTCAGTTGGACTAATTTGTATTAGACTAATACACATTATGCATATTATTGTTTGGGCTAATAATTATTTGTTATATTTGTCATTAACCATAATTTGAGTTTTCTAAATGAATAAAATACAGTTTCGTTGTTACATATTAGGTAAGGTTAAATTAGGTCACGTCCACGAATTTCGCTATCGCAATTGTATTGCTATGTGCCATTTGTACATGACTGTTATGCATTTTGTAATTATGCCAATTTATTATTATGACTTTCTGTATTTATGCTATTTGACGTTAGTCTTCATGACGATTATGATTTTTGTATTTATGCTTTTTAATTTTATGCGTTAAAATATATGCGCAAAGATGATTATGCACATCGCTATTTCGGCTAAAAGCAATTATGCGTAACAATATTATTACAAATAATTTTATGCCATCCAATAGAGAACCTTCTATGGCAAACGAGTGACAAGTATACTGTCGATTGCGAGTGCAAGCGTGATAGAGATAGCCAGCCGAAAGCCATTAAGAGGCTGGGAATTGGCACTTCGCCAGGAATTATACGCACACACTTGCTTACTCGATGCACAACCTTTCACTTTTTTTAGTCTCTCAAAGATTAGCTGGAAGAGATCCCTTAAAGGTATAAGTTCGCTTTTATACATATTTTTTATATGAATTGTATTGTTCTGGTTTTTCATTTGTACAATAAAGTGTTATAGGCGACCATGCCGCGGGCGGACCTGCTAGAGGGGGTGTTCTTTTAATAGTGGTGATTAATTATTGTTTATATCTGTAACATTTGATTAGCTTAGTTTAATTTTAATTTAAAAACGTTTAGTTCTTTTAATTGTTTTAATGTTGAAATCTGTAAATATTATGTTCATTTAATGAACAAATAACTAGATAAAGTGTTTACATACATACTTACACACTATAGGCATTTTATCTAACATTCCTATTATAGGGCACCACAGCGGCCGAGTTAAAAACAATATAATAATTTACCGAGTAAAATACAGCCCCAGCAAACTTTAGTGTCAGCAACAAAATTAATTTTACAGGGTGTTCTCTTCCAACAAAATATTTGCTGCAGGACGATTTAACATCCTCAACTCACAAGAGCACGTTTCAATTACTCCACAATGTTTTCCTAAGCCGGTTACATATAACAATATATGAAACTGTACGCTCAGGTGTCGTCGGGCAACAATCGCGGCCCCGGGGGCTTACCCGGATAAACGTTACCGGGACCCGGATAACTTTTGGGGCAAAGAAATTGAGGCAAAAAAACTGGCGTGGAAGAAGTTAAAGGCAGGGTTACTTAGCATGTTAAATTAGAAGGCTGTATTTATTTATTTATAATCAAGTATTATCTACACAGCCTTACAGTTAACACTAATACACTGAGAGATTCGATTAACCATGCAAATAAGTAATAGTTTGCAACAAGACATTATACACACACAAATAAAACTACAAAATGTTCACAGTGCCATATTGGGAATAATAATCCCTTTATCACTTATCTATTTCTCACAGAATCTGAGATATTCACGAGATACAACCACCCACGAACTGTCAAACACATCACACTCCGGTGCTGATAGCAAAAGTGCATTAAGCATTCGTAGTGCCCAAACTTTTGGACAATTCCTATGTGAAATGGTTCTTGCTTTTGGAACTACAAGAAGATTAAGGGTGCGTCTTAGATGCTTAGATGTTTTTTAGGGACAAACGGGACAACCTTACAAGTTGCGTCACAAGGTTGGGACAGTCCGCGGTCCCTGGAGCATATTACAAGCTGTCGTTAGTGTCGTGTATTGTAAGCTGCCAGAGTTAACCATAATTAAAAAACTATCAACCTAATTTCTGTCCCACTGCAAAGAAAACCCAAGAGTGACGATAACAGTAGTATTTTAATAAACTGTTTTTGTGATACACAAATATTATAGGTATTTTAAAATCTAGAAACAGCATGATACTTTTAGAAGTAAACTGGACATTGAATGATTTGTTTTCCAGAACAGGAGCTCTACTTGAGCATAGAATTTTAAGTAGAACGTGAAATGAGATCAAGTTCCGCTTAAGATTATTATAAACGGATAAACTTTGAAGAGATGTTACCGCCTAGAAATAGCAAGAAATAGAGATCACCTATTTAATCTAGAATGTAAACAACATTATAAATATAATATACAAGAGGACGCCCGCGACTTCGTACGCGTAGAATTAGTTTCCCGCTACTCCCCCTATTTCTTCCCGTTGGGGGTCGATTTTCGGAAAATCCTTTCTTAGTACTCACTTACATCATGAAAGGAACCCCTGTACCAAATTTCAACTTTCTAGGTACAGTAGTTTCGGCTGTGCGTTGATATCTAAGTCAGTGCGTCAGGTTTGCCTTTTATAGAGGTATATAAAATATGGCACACACCACTAACACACTTAAAATTAATAATACTTTTCATTTGACATACGAATACGTAATAAAGCACGAATAATTTAATAAATTAAACCCCTAAAAGTACAGCGTGTTGTAAAAAGGGGTTTAACGTCTCTTTTAATAGCGAGAAGTAAAAAGCTAAATTGCGTCCTCCTGAGCCCTCTGGGTACTAACTACAAAACTGTGCAAAACTCATTTGCAATTTTTTACAACGCAGCTTTTTTCTTTTACGTACTTTGTACAATGCTAAAAATGGGTATAAAATTCGCATCTTTACTAATGAGAAACAGGAAAGTACACGTTTTTAATTGTGCACATTGTATCATGGCAATATTGGGGTAAAATGCAACTGTGAACATACATTTACTTCGATACTTGATTAGTTTATTTTAATATAGCAGCTATTTCCTATACTAAAAAGGTACAGAATAAACCAATCAAAACTTTTTTACACAGGTCTGGTCCCGCCCTTATAATTTAACTAAGTTTTTCATTTATAACACATATAGAATCCTAAATTAGGTACACTAAACACCTTTTATAACCCTTTATTGACTCCTAATAGTCTTCTGTAATACTCTGCTATATTTTTCCGTCATATTCTGTCATAAACCAGGAGTAATTTGAGACCTAACTCACAGCGATCGCTCCCCGAGGCGCCGTAACTAAGCACGTAATTATGAACGCACAATGGGCTCCTTCGGGCTACACATTGTCCCAGTAGTTAATTTAACAGTTTATTAGAACAACCTGCATATTGAACCACCAAAATATTGAATTTAGTATCGAGTGTAAGGTAAGAGGCTAATGAAATTAGGCTTTTAACTATGGTAACAGGTTTAAAGAAGAATGGTGTAAAAAATATGGCGAAAGTCTTCTGGAGAATTAGTTTTTATCCAGGTTCGCTACCCAAAAGGTGCTACTGGGACCCTATTACAAAGCCTTTGCTGTCTGTCCGTCTGTCTGTCTTGCTGTATCTACCTGTACTATTTATTATTATAATGTAATTTTAATTGTAATTGTAATTTGATATACTTATATCTAATTTATGCATCTACATCTAATTAATCTATAAATTCATGCAACCTTTGACATGTAATTTTATCGAAAAATATGAATAAATGAGTATGAGTATGAGTATCTCATGAACCGTAATAGATAGACACTTGAAATTTAAAAAAATAATATTTTGACGTTAAAAATTGAAAGGGTTCCATAAAAAAGAAACGTGTTGTTTTCGGTGTGGTTCGGAACCCTTGGTATTCGAGTCCGACTCGATAGGTGTTTTCAAAGAAAAACATTTTAAATGCTTAATCAGTCTTATGTCAGTAAAGAAAATGGCATTAAAATCTTTAAATCAAAATTCTCGATCACGTCTTCCACAAATAACCTTTTAACAAACTTCCTGTACGTTGCTTTCAACAGTTACCAATCGCTCTAACGTTAATTAGAAGAGATCCCTTAAAGGGATAAGTTGGCCTTTTTACATACCTTTGGTGTTTCTGTCTATTTTGTTCTTTGTTAATTCCCATGTATTTATACAATAATGTATTTTACGCACATACATACTTGTGCCATAGAATCTTTATGCAAAAATTAACGACAAAAAGCGGTAAAAATACATTTAATTTTGTTAATTATCATATAACATCGAGTTTTATCATTACTCAAGCACTAAATCAACCTTCGAAATTTCTTATATAAGACCCTCACCGAACAATGCAGAAGTAATTCTCCGAACTCAATTTCCCGATCGGCAGGCGTTAAAAATTAAACTCTATTCGAAGTGTGGGCACCTGTTTTGCGTCGGCGCAATATTCGTTACTTCGGCTTGCGGACGTTTAATGCGGTTTTGGGAAAAGGCTAGAGTAACGAAGAGAAAGCGATTCTAGTTTTTATTTTTTATTTAATAGTTAAGCAAACAAGCACCCCTATTTAATAGTAAATCAACATCAACATGTATTTTAAGGCTATTGGCATACGTACTCGAATACTGCAAAAGATCATACTGTATTTACGATTTAGTGAAAAAACTTTTGCAGAGACAACGGTACCTATATTTTGCTATATCTATAACTATGTAAACTTGTAATAGTTCTAGTTTTTGCAATTCACGACGGCGCGCCCCACAACTTACCCAATTTTACGTACATTGAAGCATCCATGCAATTAAAAATTTCGTCGTGGATTGGAATTAAAGAGATACTTAATGCCTACGAGGCAATGGAATCATTTGATAAGTTACAAATTATTATTTTGTAGTTTCATAAAAGTTTTACCTCGTGTCAACAACAACGGTTTTTTTTGACTCAATGGGTTAGGTTTGCTTTAAATAATAATTTATAGTTTTAGATAATTGTTATAATAAAATAATAAAAAAATTAAGGTAATTTATTTACATGACACCATGTGATATTTTCTTGTAAATAATAACGCCCCTAATAATTCAGGTTTTTTATTTTTATTTTTTAAATTATATGTAATGATCTTATGGTGTTATTTTACATCTATATTATAACTAAGCCGCAACCGTTAGTAAGTATCTTATCATAAATATTTTTAGTCGCTAATTAAATTAAATTTACTATTCCAGTTATTATTTATGTTATTTTGGTTGTCGTAGCATAACTAATGGTGTAAGTACAAAAACAAATCATTGTTAACTGACTACTAGTGAGCCTTATTGTAAGGTGACAAGATTCACAAATGCTCACTCTGTCTGTTGCTGATACATAATTTATTTTTTAACTATAAAAAAATACTTAATTCCTACTCGCGTCCGCTCGTTCCCAAAACCGCCCCCTCCCCCTGACAGCTAAGGATGATTGCTCGAGTCACATTTCGGGCCCGGCGATTATGCGCAAACTTCGGCCGTCAAACTGTTCCGCCATTATTTACGATTCTTTATCTCCGTTAACGTTATAACGTTACCGTTAACGTTATTTGACGTTGCGGCCCTGTTAATGTTTCGTTGAGCACCGAGCAGAGCGAGCAGCTTTGTTTTAACGAGTTGCTACTTTGTAAAATTTTAGGTTTATTTCTTGCGGTTGTGCGAATATGGTTACGGTTGGTTGTTAAATTGGGTTATTTAGGTCATTATTTCATGATCATAACAAAAAATTGGTTGAGATTTTGATCCTTCGGTTTGTTCCATCTTGATTATGACTTACTTTGGAGTAGGTCGACATTTGAATAAGGTACCTGTCTAATAGGTACTTGGTCGATTCCAGTTTGTGTATCTTTTCTGGTTAATTTTTTACTGACCTGTCATAGTTTGGTGCAAAGTTTTTTCTTACCTTTATTTATTTTGGTTTTCAATTCAATATAATATTGAATCAAAATAACAATTATTAATCAAAAATTTTTTTTTTTCATCAATTGTAGTGATATTTATTAAAAAATATATAAAGTGTTTTATTTGTACGCCCTTTACGTTAAATATGCGCCCTTTACGTATATTGAGTAATCAATTAACTGATCAAATCTAATCTATGAGAGAAGTTGGTAATTCTGTAGCTCTGCCTACCCCACTCTGGGAACGAAGGCGTGAGATTATGTATGTATGTATCTAATCTATAAACAATACAATCTAATTCAAATATTTACTACCCTCTAAGGAAGGTTCAACGAAAACGTTTAGCAGTACCTGCATCTAATCGATCATGCTATACAGCTTTACGTGTGCGACCAATCAGAACTGAGCGCAACAACTATCTTGCCAGATGATTGGTCACTGGCAGCATAAAGAGGGCCTAGCATGACTGATCCAATTGATCCATTCACAAACCAATATGCAAGTCGTTTTAATCTGTACCAATTTTATTGCCATGTTTTTATTCCATTCAGTTTATTCACTGTTCATCGGTGCGAGTTGTTAACACCTCTTTGTGATGAAAATTGATTTCCTGCATTTATTTTCGGCCGTCAAAGCCGTCCGATATTTTAAAAGGTGTTTAATAAATTGGCGGGTTTACATCACTTTTAAGTGTTTTTTTTTTCAATAAAAGTGTTAAAGAGTGTAGGTAACATTTATTTTTTATGAACTTGATCGTTTAAATTGAACTTTTTAATACGCCTTCGTTTGATTTGAAGTGATAATTTTTTGCAAAAACTCGTATTAGTACTCGTATTTAGTAAAATGCTATATATTAGTAATTAGTAAATATATATTGGGAACGGCTCCAATGATTTTCATGAAATTTAGTATGCAGAGGGTTTCAGGGGCGATAAATCGATCTAGCTAGGTTTCATTTTTAGAAAACTTACTTACGGTCATCCAGGTACTATAACATCAATCGAAGTCTTTTTCAAAAGTTGGGTTTTTTTTGTTTGTTTTATATACTTTAATATGTAAATTTAATTTAAACTTTTGGTTTACGTGTAATAAAAAAAAAACAAATAAATAATTATATGAGTATATGTATTGTAGTAGACATGGCTCTTTCTCCCCTCTTTGGTTGGCTACTTAAATGTCTGTCTGATCTAAAATATGTTATGATAATGTGTTGGCACTTCACCAAACCATTTGGCTGGTGGTCTGCCACGCATAACCTTCATCCATCGTCATAAAGCGAGATGCCATTCAAATAAAAATATTCACGACATTATATTTTATATATTATACAAAGCACATATTTCATTGAGCTTGTAGGTTTCCTAAACGATGCAAGCGCAGCATGAATACAATGGGTATACGGCCTTTGCAACATTTAACCTCAAATTTACTGTGTCTGTTATATCTTGGAATATTCTAGAATAGCTCTTGGTTAAGAACGGAAGTTAAACAGAATTGTATGAAATTCAAACCATAATAGTTTCTACTCGTAGTAAGATCACGTTCCATACACGAAGAGCTAGAAATATAGGCTCTATGTACAGATTCATGTCGCTGTAATGTTGCAGTATTAAGGTAGACTTCCGAATGCTCGATATATCAAAAGAAAATATTTATTTGCGTCGTGATATTATGTTCATTTATACATTTACACAAAACATTTTCATGTTTCACATTTACTTTTGTTAAAAGGAATTTGTTTTCGCCGACAAGCTGGCCTATTTGGTAGTGACCATGCGTACGAAGCTAGCGGTCCTGGGTCCAAATCCCGATAAGGATAGTAGATAGTTCCTGAGTCATGCATTTTTTCTATGTATTTAAGTATGTACTCGTATTTATCTATATATTCCTCTTTAAGTTATTATTTACATATATAGTTATCTAATAGTACCCATAGTACAAGTCCAGAGCTTATAGTTTAAGGTAAGGTCAATTGGTGTGACATTGTTCTCTGTTTTTGTTGTCCTTATCTGTATTTCGATACTTAATAAGTTGAATTTTAAGTACAATTGACATCTTTGTACACGATTACATATTCGCATGAAAAAGCATAGCTTTAATACTTTTTATATCATTCGCTACTCCTCCGTACGAACGTCGAGTAAACCCGAGACACATCATTACTCCCCCATAGACAACCGGAGAAGCCCATTAGTTGGGTTTTTGCAAGTCAGCCGCGGTTAAAGCTCCTGTCGCTTTTTATCGAGCTTCGAACCGAAAGCTTAAAGCTACGGGACACGAAATAGGATTCAAAAAGACAATTTTAGGTTGAGAGAACAATGAATAATTATTACAGCAATTCCAAATGATTGATATAATTATTTGAAATTGTTCATAGTTCTTT